>CAWUFW010003433.1:0-1200000 GCA_963921515.1 Calotriton arnoldi | reverse complement strand
GGAGCGCGCGCCAGCCCCAGCAGACACGCCGGGGACGACGGATCTCGCATGGATGCAGGAGTCGGGCATTACCGGACTGGGCATCGGTGCCAACCAGAGTTACAGGGACAGCGCGGCAGCGTCCACAGGGCCTCTCAACTTGTGCCAACATTAAGCCCACGTGCGTGCCTTCGTGCGAGAGGAACGTGAGCCATTGAACGATGTGAGGCCATCACAGATCCGCAGGGACAAGCTACAGCCCTGTCATGTGTGTATCACACTGACATCTCTGCGCTCTTAACGCGAGAGCAGCAATGAGCGCCATTATCGTTCTCACTGCGGAGCCAGTGGGTACAACTGGGCCGCAGGGATATCTGCCAGCATGTACACAGGACTGCTGGCACAATACAAGAGCATCACTGGGCAATCAGAGAGGCACGCGGGTACTGTGCAGTGTAAACAAACTACTGGAGCAACACAAGATGCCTCCTGGGCCTAGACAGAGCCACACGGGCATTGTCCAAAGTGTAAACAAACTACTGGAGCAACACAAGATGCCTCCTGGGCCTAGACAGAGCCACACTGGCAATGCCCGAAGTGTAAACAAACTACTGGAGCAAAACAAGATGCTTCCTGGGCCTAGACAGAGCCACACGGGCATTGTCCAAAGTGTAAACAAACTACTGGAGCGAAACAAGATGCTTCCTGGGCCTAGACAGAGCCACACTGGCATTGTTCAAAGTGTAAACAAACTACTGGAGCGAAACAAGATGCTTCCTGGGCCTAGACAGAGCCATATTGGCAATGTCCAAAGTGTAAACGAACTACTGGAGCGAAACAAGATGCTTCCTGGGCCTAGACAGAGCCACATTGGCAATGTCCGAAGTGTAAACAAACTACTGGAGCAAAACAAGTTGCCACCTGGGCCTAGAGAGAGCCACACTGGCATTGTTCAAAGTGTAAACAAACTACTGGAGCAACACAAGAATTCCTCCTGTGCTAGTCGGAGCCACACGGACACTGTGAAGTGTAAATAAACTACTGGAGCAACACAAAATGCCTTCTGTGCCTAAACAGAGACACACAGGCATTGTTCAAAGTGTAAACAAACTACTGGAGCAACACAAGAATTCCTCCTGTGCTAGTCGGAGCCACACGGGCACTGTGAAGTGTAAATAAACTACTGGAGCAACACAAAATGCCTTCTGTGCCTAAACAGAGACACACAGGCATTGTTCAAAGTGTAAACAAACTACTGGAGCAACACAAGAATTCCTCCTGTGCTAGTCGGAGCCACACTGGCAAAGTCCAAAGTGTAAACAAACTACTGGAGCAACACAAGATGCATCCTGGGCCTAGACAGAGCCACACAGGCATTGTCCAAAGTGTAAACAAACTACTGGTGCTACGCAAAACCGTTTTAAAAGCCAACACAAAGCCAGACAGGCCTAGTCAAACTTGTAAAGAAACAAGTGGCACAATACAATAGTTTGTCCAGGGGCAATGCAGAGCCACCTGGGCATTCTGCAGCGTACTACTGGTGCACCACATTTGCATTATTTGGAGTATGATCCAATGACTTCACAATAAAAGAAAATGTCCAGGATCAATACATAGCTACATAGGCCCACTCCCTTGTGTATACACTGCTGGCACAATATACTATCATCCCCAGCGCTGGCTACACAGCCACACTAACCTTTTCCATGGTGTAAACAAACTACAGGCACAATACAAGCGCATTTCAAGAGCCAACACTGGCTGACATCATCCTGTCTTTATATAAACTTCTGGCTCAATACAAGGGTTTATCTATGGTCAACACAGAGCTTTGTGGACATTCTTAGGTGTGTAGTCAAGCATCTGACGCACTCTCCACGATCAACAGAGATACTAAAACTGGTGCCAAGTGAGTGAGATGCTGGTACTACAAAATTACATATGCAGACCTTTCACCTAGGTCCCACAGAGTCACATGATCCCCCCTGAATCCAGCCCACTCATGGCTGAAGCTCGTCTGCAGCTGTCCCTCTTCCTGGTCGACTAACAACTGCCCAGTATCTAGAATGTTCTGAACTTCAGCCAGTGCGGTAGCGCCACAAAGTAACTTTTGGTCTCGAGCCAGCGCTATGTAAATCAATGAAATAAGTACATGAAAAGTAGTCTGATGGCGATGGGACGCGCCTTCTGTGAGTTACTATCTATAGTCGGCTGGGTAAACGTGTTGTCTCATGCCATTATTCTCATTGGCTCCTCGGCCCCCAAGGAGCGCGAGGCAATGGGGAGCAGGTCGGATTGCTGAAAGCCCATTGGACTGCATGTCCTTTCGGGATCACCCTGGGCAGCCGCGTGACATCATGTCCAACTATTAGTCTGAATTTCCATCGGAGCTGGAGAGCTGGGGAGAGAAACGTGATACCCTCCCTTCACAGCGGCTCTGAAAACAGGAGCTTGTGTTGTCTGCACTGACAGGAGCGAGCGTTACAGGATCCTGCTCGGAGCTGTAAACAAAGCACTGCGAGGTTAGCACGGGCAGCAATAAATATGTATCCTGCCGGGCGAGGCTCTCTGCGCACGCGCGTTATCCCTATCTGATCGCAACCCCCTGCGCAGCCCTTCCACAAAATATCTTATTGGCTGGGCCACTGGAATTATGCGAAGGGGGGTGGTGGGTGGACCAAATTGTGTGGCAAGAGAAGGCAAATTAGGTGACCTAATGCAGCACATTTCGTGAAGTATTACTTCATAATTTTGCAATTTTTTTCACATGTTAACACTGCCTGGGCAAAGGTGTCACGTCATTAGTAACAGCTTAGCTTCCAAATCAGGGTACAAGTGCTAAAAAAAGAAGTGGGGGGACTAACCTAGTTAATCAGTATGCAAGTGACATCACGGCGCGTGACATCGCGGCGCGACATCGTGGCGCGTGACATCGCAGCGCGTGACATCGCAGCGCGTGACATCGCAGCGCGTGACATCACAGGAACTGGCATCACAAGAAGTGACATCAGATCTTAAGCCCTCACATATGTTTAGCAGGTCTATCATGTGTACATTTGAGCGCATTTCGAGTAAACATGCAAACCCTCCTGATTTAGGCAGAAGATTCACACTTTTGTAGGATACACATAAAACAATGTTACCTTTTATCAGCGTTAAGTTTTCTCTAGCCATAGTGCTTTAAAAGAAATAGTGATATTTAAATTATTACAACGCCTCCTCAGGGGTATAAGCGCTATATAAATGCTATTTATTTTGTGCAAATGCTGGGAAACATCAACACATCTGAAGTTTCTACAGTGCATGCATATCTCCTAAACAGAGGCAGAACAAAGTGAAAAGCTGCCTCTCTTCAGTATGTGTGAAGTGCTAACAAGGTGTAAGCCTTTGTTTCCCCTCTGCTGCATTTGCATCAGATGTGAGGCTCCTGACTGCTGGCAGCCAGGAGACTTCAACAAAAGGAGGCCTGATGACCCCTCCGATTCGGCCTTTGTTATGGGCCCAGCAGGAGTCAGAACTAGGAGAGCCCCGTCCCCGCCTGCACATTGTTGCAGATAGAAAGCAGACAACAACGTGCAGGCACTGCAGGATGTGTCCCGGTGTTTGTAAATTACACTGGGACAAATTCAGCATATTTTACAGTGGGGCCACACTTCTTGGCAGGGTGGACGAGTCCACCCTGTGAAAAAAGTGGGGGGACGCCGTCCACCCGCGTGTACCCCCGACTCGTGCCCTGTTCCAAATACAGTTCTAAGCAACTGAAAGATGTCGAGACAACCTTTGCACAGGGCCTTCCACTGTGCGGCAACACAGGCCGCTGCAATTTTATTAACTTTTGATCCGTTTGAGCTTGAAGCAAAATTGTTTTTGTTAAAATCTGAAGATTATGCAGCAGATAATGGATTATGTGGCAAATGTGGCAAAGCCATAATTATACTGACAATGCCATGGCTGAAGATTAGCATAATTCCAGTGTATGTGCTATTAAGGGACTATTTAAACGGTATCAGAATACGGTTGTATGTCGGAACAACAAGTTCCTCTACTCCACATACCTTAACAACGCGATCTCTATAACGACTGCATCTTCACCACGAATTGCTTTACCACGCATGCCTTTACCACAAATTTTCACGGCAAAGGCATGCATGGTAAACGGCTATTCATGACTAAGGTTACCACCCCCTCCCCATGAGCCCTAAATCTAGCCCTGCCCTCCCCTAATCCCTAAAAATCACCCCATCTCCCTCTCAGAGCCTGAAAACCAACCCCTTTAAAAAATACCCCGAACCCCTCTCTGAAAATTTTCATGAACCACCCTCCACCACCTAAAAACTACCCCGAACCCCTCACCCCCTAAACACTACCCCGAACCCCCACCCAATAAAAATGACCCCAAACCCCCACCCCCTAAAAACTACCCCAAACCCCCACCCCTGAAAATGACCCCAATCCCAAAAACTACCCCTGAATTACCCTGAACCCCCTCCACCCTTGAAAACTACCCGAACCTCCCCACCCCCTAAAAACTACCCTGAACCCCACCCCTAAAAACTACCCCATCCCTAAAAACTACCCCAAACCCCCCACCTCTGAAAACTATCCCAAACCCCCACCCTCTAAAAACTACCCCGAACTCCCCCACCCTTGAAAACTACCCCAACCCCTAAAAACTACCCCTGAATTACCCTGAACCCCCTCCACCCTTGAAAACTACCCCAACCCCCCTAAAAACTACCCCCAACCCTAAAAACTGCCCCAATCCCCCAACCCCCAATAAACTACCCGAACCCCCCACCCCTAAAAACTACGCAAAACCTCCACCCCTGAAAACTACCCGAACCCCCACCCCCCTGAAAACTACCCTGAAACCCCACTTACCTGTCCGTGTCTGCTTTCCGACGCTCCTCTCTCCCCGCCCATCCCGAACACTAGACCAACTTTGCCTTAACCACGCAAATGCGTGGTTAAGGCAAAGTCGTTGTTCGGGCAAGTCGTTGTTCGGCTTGCGGGCTTCCGGAACTTGTGGCTCTGGCCTCGTTGTTCCGGATGTTTCCCCTCAGAATACTGTTAGCAAAAATATCTGACAAAAATATCCAGGCCTCAAGAAATCTACTCAGCCACTAACTATGGCGAGTCAGATTTTATCAAGGCAAGCTATTTGTAGGGACTACTGGACTGTCTGTGAACTGATAACAGGTGATGTGTTCACTCAGAAAGTGAATGAGCAATAAAGATTCCTTTAAATCTTGTTTTATCTTGTCACTTTTGCTCTGCATTCAAAGACAGAGGTCAATGGCCAGCTTATGTATTCCTACAATCACTGCTTATTTTATCCTGGAGATTGGTGTTTACATTTTCTGACTGCAAAGTTAGAGGATTTTGTAAAGTAAACTGTGCTGTAAAACGAGTGTGAAATGGAAGGCTGTCAGGTGTCAGTTTTTTTCTAACACACATTTTAATAGCTTGTAAATGTGCTGTACAAATATTTCACAATATATTTCAGTAGTTAGGAAAGCATATATTTTGTAATTCTTTGTGATGTAAGCAAAGATTTTAATAGGATGAAAACAAATTGGAACAATTTACTTGGTGATATGCAAATGATAAATATTTTTGCTGATACCCAATTTTCACACTTTATTAGTTATACGTTATATAGTTTTATCAGTAAAACTTCACTTTTGTGGGAAGGTTTGTGGCCATATCAATGGAAAATGTGCTGTTTGTAAATGACAAAGCGCTACCACATCATGCTTAGTAACATATTTATTAAAAGTGAGTATTTAAACATAAACTGAGAAAGATTCCTGCTCCCGCCCTGATGACAATGCTATTAGTGAACTAAGAGCCAAGGCAAGAGTCATGTCATGCGTATGCTTTATGTGAGCTAGAATCTTATTGTACATGGAGCAAAAGTTCAGTCTATTAAATCAAACAGAAGAGTTTTTGGAGCAGCAGAAATGCTGAAATCAGGTATTTGATGGTGCTGTTGAATGAGATAATGAAGAAAAAGACGACTCTGTAAAATAAAATATTTGCCTAGGATCACACAATTTGAGACCAGTTAACGGGTCAAGTACATTGCCATTATGTTGAGCAGATTATTAAAGTCAGTAGACCAGCAGGACTGGTAACATTTTTATGATTTTTTGAGACCTGTAAGCAATGTTCCCTCTAATTTTTTTCCTCTGTGTGCGGCAGTGTAAGGTCTCTGTGCACTGCAGCCTAGGCTATGTGCGCCGGGAACCAGACCGCGCGTAAGGGTGCAGCGCCAAATATCACTCCAAGTTTTTGCTTAAAAAAGTGAAAGGACGGTGCATTTCCACATCTGTAGCACCACATGAAGGGTCTAAAGGCAGGTGTTCAATTTAGATACACACGCCATGACATGAATTGGTTACACAGGCAAGTACACTTCGGGTTTAGAAAAGCATAGGACTCCAACGATGGTACCTTAAGATTTTACTAAAGATCCTCAACTCGAGCACTGTTCATAGGGTGGGAAAATGTTGGGAGCCTATACAAGATCACAGATATACAATACACATGGATATGGCACTAGATGAATCTGGCTGTGGGCGGCTTGGAGAAGCCTTTAAATACACAAAGTGCAAGCACTGGGTCTAGCCTCACAATGACCTCGGCGCCTTTTCTTATTTTCCGGCTCCTGAAACTACTGAGCTTAAACACGGAGTTGCATAAAACCGTGTTCCAATACTGCCCCGCGCATTGGCTTGCAATGCCAAAGGAGTGTGTAGTAATTACAAGGAGACTGACCCAGCATCACCCAGCTTGTCAATGAGGTGCCTTACACAGTGTTTGGTTAAAGATAGAACAGCCTTTCAAGCAATAATACAGTAAATTACCTTTGACACAATTCTGTCCCGAGTCACTATCAGGGAAGTGTATTTGTTGTGCTTGATCCCATTAAAATGGAAAAGGTTGAAAGAGTGGTGGATTTCAGAAAGGAAAGAGTCTATTGTGATTTAATGTAGTTCTCTGCTCATATAGTTTGTTTTGCTTAATTTTGATTCTTCTTGAATCTGTACATTTGTGAGCGATAAAAGGTTCACACCTTTTAATTTCTGCCTAGTACCAGTGATCACTCATGTTCAAGTGTTAGTAGTTGAATAGTGGTTATTGGAGGTAGATGTGAAGACGTCTTTTTCAAAGAAAATCCTGCAACACCTTGTATTGCAAAGGAATTGGTTACTATTCGGTATGCTTGAAGTGTTATGTAGATGCCTTTTTAATTTCAGAACAATTTTATATGTACAAAGGAAACATCATGAAATGCAATACAAGCTTTGTAAAGTATACAAAGGCAACACACACTAAAATCAGATGTGAAATCACAAGTTCTACAGTTTAAGGTGCAGTGCTTATAGCGATTAAAGACTATGTTAATTAATTCACTGTTATATTGGTTATGGATCAAAATGTTGTTGGGAAGCAAAATATTGAGACGCATCAGACATAAGAATAGAAATGTCACACAAACACAAGGAAAATATGAAAATGTCACATAAGGAAAATGAAACTTGCCAGCTATTTTTTGCTGGAAATAAAGCGTCACTCATAGTTGTTGAAATTACACTAATAATTACACTGAAATCATGAAAAGTTCACACAGAGCAATGTGAAACCTTGACAGCTATGCATGTAATTTCTATATACGTTTCCCTCCTCTTTATGGCTTGATTTTGCTGGCGAGAAAGTGTTACTCACAGCCACGCCAAGGACCACGCATCAGGTGTTAGACTAACGCATTTCAGCCTTGGCTGTCAAGCCATAACGCCGCTATGCTGAAACTGGAGTGGCAGCAGGCCTGTGCGAGAGCGCTGCTCCTGGTAGGCTTTGCGGGCTGCTGGCTACAATGTATTAGTTAAAATAGGAAGTAATCCCCATGGCTGCGTGCGGCATTACGCTGGACGTGACAATGCCACGGCAGTGCTTCCACCGCAGCGCAGTAATTTAAGCATAATCATGAATGATCCCCCTGCCACCGCCGAGACCCAATCCCACGGACCCGTGGCGGCCGCTGGAGTCCAGAGCACGCACTGTGCAGCTGCTGAGTCTGAATGCAGCCCGGGTGGCACGTTTGCTGAGGGAGTCATTCGTTGTGGCCAGGAGGACTCTGGTTTCTATGATTCGAGAGAGGGCAAAGCTCTGGTAAAATAGGCGCGTCAGTGCTTGTTGGTAAGTGTGCTCGCTTTTAAGATGCATGTTTTTAATAAATATGCATACTTAAGCTCATGGTATTTAGAGAAAAAACGTGCCTTGGAGTTGAAAACATTCCCTACTTCAGCCTAATCTATATCTAATCACGAGTGTATGATTTTTATTGATCCAGCTAGCTCTTTAGCGGGGTGATCAGTGCCCCAGTTGTACGCCGGCGGAGCCAGAGGGCAGGGCCGCCAGTCACTGACTCTGTGCCCCCTCCCGTGGAGAGCGAACAAAGACTTTAACATGCGAGGGGTGCTCCTTTGACCTTTTGCAGTAACATTCCTATATCTGAAGCGGAGACAACATTTAACAGTATTTAACATTATTCCTGCACTGGTGAATATTGTATTGTCTTTCTATATCTCAAATCTTGCTCCCACAGCCCACTTTCTCCACCAGTGGCGCCAGCAGAACCCCTCCAGGCACCCTCTCCTCTTATGCTGCAGTCTGGCTGCCTCCAATGCCGCCTCATTGCAAACACGTCCCCGGCTGGCAATTACCAGAACCCCTCGGGGTGATCCAGGCAGGCCCCTGTGTTATGGCCGATCGCCTGTCTTGACCGCAGCGAAGCCGGTTCTCGCCAGGGGCTCTTCAGCCCCCAGGGCACCCCCGCAAAAGACACCGCCCTCCACTGGGTCAGCCCTCCTTCACGCAGCCTCCACTTCAGAGTCTTCTCCTCAGGGGCCTCCGCACCAGTGCCTTGCTGCAGGCCTCGCACAACTTTGTTTCTGCCGTTAGCCCCCTCTTTCGGCTCTCTGTCCTAACCCAGGTGGCGGGGACTGCAGGATTCAGCGTTGGATTAAAAATTACAGTTTTGTGTCCAGGATGAAGCACTTCTTGTCGACATCTTGCCGGCCATGCCTTCCCATGTGTGGGCATTTCAATGCCAAAATGAGTGTTTCTACTCAGGGCCGGCTCTGGGGTGGTGCGATCGGTGCCATCGCACCGGGTGCTGACTTGGGGTGGGGGTGCCATGTTTATTGTTTTAGAGGCAGCTGGTGCCGAGTTCTTAGTTCCAGCAATAAAAATCTCAAGATAACTCATCTGATTAATGTTCTTCCTGGAGAGAGACCGGAGCTTTGTCTAAGAAATGTTGACTTGTAGTGCAGAGGGTTAATATGTCTGCTGCAAATAACGTGTCCCATTCATATCACAAAGTGCATAAAATATAAATTGGTCAATGGGTTACCGCTTTTGGCAGAGAGATCCTGTTGTTACTTGTATAAGTTAAAATCCTAATATATTCACTGTCATCAAAGAGCTGCATGCAAACTGCAAGGAATGTGTTAAGAGCTATGTGTGTTTTTTGCCAGTCTTTTGTTATCCTAATATTGCAAAAATGGTTCATTTATGTAGAAATCAATTCTTATTATTTAGGAAAACCCCCAACATTGGTGTAACATTTTTAAATTCTGAATTTGTATTTTTCAAGACCAAAGTCTCAAACTATACTGCCTACCAGAATGGATGACATTTTACTCCTACACCTTGTAGGCCTTTGTCTTATGTAACATTTCCTATACACTCATTTACACATGGGATTGTCTCTGTGCAATGTGTGTGTGATCTAAAGTGTTCTGACACCTTAAACTGGTATGAGTCGTGCTATAAATCGAAATTAATCTAAGAGACAGTGGTTATTGAGACTTGAGGAGCACTGTCAAATGGTGGTAGTGTGGGAATCTGTGGCGGAGGTGGTCATTGGGGGCGCCACAAAACATTGTCGCACAGGGCGCCACCATTGCTAAAGCCGGCCCTGTTTCTACTTATGCCTTGTGCATGCGAATGCATCAATAATGTCGCCTTGCACCGAATTTGTGTTTGGACTCAAAGGGGAAATGAAGGGGAACTTAGTCAAGACCTATGATTTAGTGAGTTTGTAAATGTCATGAAAAAGAGTCCACCTCACAGTTTCTAGTGGTCGAAAGTTTTCACGAACTGTGCAACGTACTTGCAATAATACAGCGCCCTTGCTCACTCCGCTGCTGCCCGGCTATGTGTCCCCCTCAGCCTCTCTTGCACCCAAATTAATGCCCCTTAGCTGTTTGCCGTGGCGGTTGTTAAACCGTGAATTTTAGTGTGTTGATTTTGCTTGTGAGAAAATGTCACTCATATTACACTGAAACATATGAAAATGTCACACATAGCAATCTGAAACCTTGGCAGCTATGTACTCATGATCCTTAAAATGTCACTCATATTACACAAACATATGAAAATGTCACACATAGCAATCTGAAACCTTGGCAGCTATGTACTCATGATCCTTAAAATGTCACTCATATTACACAAACATATGAAAATGTCACACATAGCAATCTGAAACTCTGGCAGCTATGTACTCATGATCCTTAAAATGTCACTCATATTACACAAACATATGAAAATGTCACACATAGCAATCTGAAACCTTGGCAGCTATGTACTCATGATCCTTAAAATGTCACTCATATTACACAAACATATGAAAATGTCACACATAGCAATCTGAAACCTTGGCAGCTATGTACTCATGATCCTTAAAATGTCACTCATATTACACAAACATATGAAAATGTCACACATAGCAATCTGAAACCCTGGCAGCTATGTACTCATGATCCTTAAAATGTCACTCATATAACACAAACATATGAAAATGTCACACATAGCAATCTGAAACCCTGGCAGCTATGTACTCATGATCCTTAAAATGTCACTCATATTACACAAACATATGAAAATGTCACACATAGCAATCTGAAACCCTGGCAGCTATGTACTCATGATCCTTAAAATGTCACTCATATTACACAAACATATGAAAATGTCACACATAGCAATCTGAAACCCTGGCAGCTATGTACTCATGATCCTTAAAATGTCACTCATATTACACAAACATATGAAAATGTCCCACATGGCAATCTGAAACCTTGGCAGCTATGAAGCACACGTCCTGCGTTACATTTGCTACATTCCTTTTCCTACTAGTGGGCAGCTGCGGGGCTGAATGTGGGCCTTTGAGATAATAATCGTGTTAATTGCAGCGCCCGTGTGCACTGCAATTAACAAGAATACTATCTCAAAGGCCCACATTCAGCCACGCACTTCTAACAAAAGAAATGCAGGGTCAAACACGACATGTGATTCTGAAAGCACAAGTTGTGTTTCACCCTGCATTCGTTTTGCTAATAGTGCGGGGCTGAATGTGGGCCTTTGAAATAGTTTTCATGCTAATTGCAGTGCACACGGGCGCTGCAATTAACAAGAATACTATCTCAAAGGCCCACATTCAGCCCCGCAGCTGCCCACTATTAGCTAAAGACTGCAGGGTCAAATACGACGTGTGCTTTCAGATGATTCTGAAAGCACACGTTGTGTATGACTGCATTCCTTTGCTAATAGTGGGCAGCTGCGGGGCTGAATGTGGGCCTTTGAGATAGTATTCTTGTTAATTGCAGCGCCCGTGTGCACTGCAATCAGCATGAAAACTATTTCAAAGGCCCACATTCAGCCCCGCAGATGCCCACTATTAGCAAAGGAATGCAGAGTCAAACACGACGTGTTCTTTCAGAATCATCTGAAAGAACATGTCTCGCTTTAGATTGCCGCATTACTTTTCCTAATAGTGCACGCCAGCGGGCAGTTTGTGGGCCTTTGTAAAAGTATTCATGTTAATTGCAGCGCATGACGGCGCTGCAATTAACATGAATACTTTCACAAAGGCCCACAAACTGCCGCTGGCGTGCACTATTGAGAAAAATGCGGCAAGTGCAGGCGCCACTTGCTCGTAAACCCGAGCCCTCCCTAACCATCCAGGACATAAGGGAGACACTTTCCTGACGCTCGGCTGTGTCCTCTCCTCCGTTGTCTCCAGCTCTGCCTCGTACAACCAGGAAATTGCCGTTTTCTCGCTGCTCGCGTTTTAAAAACGGGGCGCGATCGGACTTACGGGCTGTGTTGCGTGTGTGCGCGCTACAATTGGGACACTGCGCGCTCGGGGTGACCTCAGTGCGCGGGCGCGCACCCGCGCACGTTCTAGGGAACAGTGCCTGTAAGTATTGTTTACAAACATATTACCTGTTTGGCTGTAGATTTTGTATTTTTAACTCCAATCAAGCTATTTTTATGGCTAAATTATATTTAGGGCACTCTATTTCTGTCAAATGATATTTTAGTTATGATATTCTGGTACCATACATGGAAAGGTTTCTTATATTTTCCCAAAAGATGTTCGTCTGAATGCGTTATCCCACCTCTGATTTCAGGTACCAATGACTTTTGTGCCAAGTGATCACTGAGTTTTTGAGCACAATTTGTTTTCAGATGGTGACAATGGGTACACAATATTTACACACAGTTTGCACCTTTTTGCGCTGCACTTTTAGCGAGCAGTTCTCAGTTTTACAACAAGCTTGATTCTGGTGGGTAAACTAAACAGCAAACACAAATAACCGGAGTTGTCCTGAAATTGTGCAGAGCACTAAAAAACAAGGCACTAGAAATAGGTGGAAATTTTCGTGCTGTGCCAGACGCTAAGAATCGTGTATTCGTTTAAGCACTGCTTCTTGCAGTAGTAGGACAGTATCAATATCTAATGAAGAGTGTGAAGCCAAGGTGCTAGAATAACAAAACAGAGCGGTCCATGTGGGTGGATGGGGGCAGGGGAAACACACTCACTGAATCCTGCAGAAAGGGGCATCTTTTCACTGCTCTGTACTGTTATGGTAGGTGGTATAAGGCCTCTATATAAATGCATTGTAGCTCTTATTTCAGTCTGCATAGAGTCTTTCTACCACCTCCTCTGTGCTGTTATTTTAGTTGGTGTAAGGCCCCGATATATGTGCACGTGCTCGTTTATTCAGGCTGTGTGCGCTCTTATTTCAGGCTGTTTGGACATTCCTATCATCTCCTCTGTACTGTTATTTCAAGTAGTATAAGGCATCTACATAATTCTCTTATTTTAGGTTGCCCGTGGCTTTCTTTTACTCACCTCTATGCCCATATGTAAATTGGCATAGACTTTCCATATTCTCACCACTGTGTTATTTCAGATTTTATAGTGGATTCATATGGCGTCCTTTGTACTCTAATTTCAGGAGATGTAAGGCCTTAGTGTATCTTCCTCACACTTCTCCTTTGAGGTTCTTTTGACCACACACACACACCCTTTGGCATGGGCGAGCTGGGCCCAGGCCCGGGGCGCCAGTATCTCCAGGGGCTCAGCAGGGAGCTGTTTTACTTACAGTTATGCAAACAGCGCCTCCTCCATCCCACTTGGTCTCAATTGGGTCCTATTAAAGACTTTGCAATCAGCCCGTAATGTACCTCAGCATAATTGTTAGCACCCGATTAACCCCGTGCCCTCCTCCCATATTCCTCACACCTCTTGCCGTCACACCACAACGACCCCCCCCCACCCCACAACAAACACCAAATGTCCTTTCCGCTGAGGTCGCTGTCCCGGTAAATCTGATCTGTGACCGGCCCTGCACACACTAGACATTAGAGCACATTCGAAGACCTCCATTCAGTCGTCTCTTATGGGAAGTGGCCAAGGGTGGAGGAAATAAAGACCATCATATGGCCAGGTGTAAGGGAAGAAGTAAAAGAGCATTTCTCCCCAAGCCATATTAGGAAGATAATATACAGATTAAAACTAACTCGAGCCGCCGGCCCAGATAACTTGCCGGCTGTTATTATAAAAACAAATCTGGAGTGGTGGTCCGAGTTTTTTCGAATATGTACCAGGGGATTCTTAAAACAGGGGCTATGCCAGATAGTTGGAAAGGGGCTATTGTAAGACCTATACATAAAAAGGCGATGTAAATTCTCCTAAAAACTACCGTTTAATAAACCTCCTGGACATAGGAGAAAAAGTATTTGCTAAAGTAATCCTGGGATTACTTAAAGAATGGACAGTTGAAAAACAGATAGTGCCCCCAGAACAGGGTGGATTTAAAGACGGACATTCGACGATTGATCACTGTTTTGCTCTCTGGTCCATCGCACGGAAGTCGATCGAGCAGAGGGGCAATTTGTTCTGCTGCTTTGTGGACTTCCGCGCAGCATTTGATCTGGTGGACAGAGAGCAGCTGTGGGAAACCTTGCTAGGGTATAATATCCAAGGAGACTTATTGGCCTTGATTCAAGCCCTGCATACAGAAAATTGGGCCCAGATAATCTTGGATGAGAACGGAGGATTGTCCCGGAGGATTCAGATCGGTAATGGGTTGAGACAGGGGTGCGTACTCGCCCCTTGCTTTTCCCTATTTATAGCTGATCTGCCCCGAAAACTTAGAGAGGTTAGAGGGGCTAGCCCGAAATTAGGAGGAAACCATATCTCCTGTTTATTATATGCAGATGATCTGGTAATCATGGACCAGACGGAGATTGGGCTACAAAGGAAATTAAACATGTTTACAGAATACTGCCAAACTAAAAAATTGGTGGTAAACATGGAGAAGACCAAAATCCTATGTTTTGGAAGAAGAAAAACAAAGCTTTCCTGGTATCTGGGCATGGAAATGCTGGAAAAAGTAACAGAATATAGATATCTGGGAATGTGGTTCACGAATAGCCTGCAGTGGTATACCCATCTTGATGCATTAAAAATAAGGGCATCGGCCTCTGTAAAAGGGCTACAAAGATTTAATAGTGTTTTTGAAGAAATGTCTGATAGACCGGTATTAAAGGCCTATTTAGCAATGGTCCCCCCACAATTTTTGTATGGTGCAGAGGTACTCTATTTAAGTGGAAAAAAGGGATGGGACAAAGAAGAGGGAAATATCCTTAAATGTTTGTTCTCGCTGCCTAGATCGTCCATGGTACAAGCAGTAAGATTAGAATTGGGAATCACCTCATGGGGTATAACCGCTTGCATGGCTTTATTGCGTTTCTGGCAGCGGTTAGGATCAGGTGAGGACCAAAAAATCTCACAGTGGTGTAAAAATGAAATTGCCAATAGTGAGTTGACCTGGGCAAGTGAGACCAGAGCCTCAATTATTCAAGCATTTGGTGTTTTAAAGCTAAAGTTGTGCCCTCAGAATTTAGACCTAAAGAGAGACAAGAAAGAACTTAGGCCATTGGGAATAGAAGCGTCCCGAACCCATGATCAAGAATACCTCTTACGGAAAAGTTCAGTTGCTTTTATGGCCTCAGCATGGAAAAATGATTTACATTACCCCTATATCGACAGGTTACCTAGCTGCCTGTTAAGTGTTAAGATTGAGAATTGGGCTAAATCCCTGTTATGCGAACAATGGGGTAAAAATCTTAATGATAAATAGCAATGGAAAATGCACCTGCACTTTAGGTACTACCTGCGATATTTTACATATATTATTAGACTGTTTTAAGATTTTAGATATACGAAGAGAGATTTTAGGCCCGATTTTTAAAAAATATGAAATTAAAAACAGGTATCAAGCTGTAAACCTTTTAGTGGAAATGAAGAACCTAGATATAGCCTGTGCTATTGGGAAATATATAAACAAAGTGAAAGAGTTTCTTAAATGTAAAGAGCACTGATGAAATTTAGATCCTTTAAGCTACAGGGAGAATGGGTTATTAATGGATAGAAGCATTGTGTGAGACATACTAGAAGGTTTGTGTGCCTCAATAATGGAATAGTTGATTTTATTAATTTTAAGATGATTTTTATCTTGTATTTTTATGGTTGTGAATTATAGGTTACAGAAATGTATTGTATATTGTATGATTCTGACTTGCTTATTTTATGGAATGTTATGTTGCTAGTGTATACTTTTATGGTTGAAAAAAACCGAATAAAGTTTTATCGACTGACTGTCGTCTCTCGGATGCGTCCATTCCATAAAGTGGGTGTGGCCTGTAGATGAGTATCGGGGTGACCCCTTTGGGAGGGGACTTGCCTTGGATGCCGTGGGTTGGACAGCTCTGCACCGTGAGGAGTCTGAGCGCCAGAAAGAGACAGATCCCACCCGTGACAGCCGCAGTGGGCCAAGGCCTGGTGAACATGTGCTCCCCTTTTAAGCGCTCTGTAGACTTTGCCTGATTTTCAGATGGAGCGCAGAGTGAGGGTAAACACGAGGCTCTTCCCCAGACAGACAGCTGTCTGCTTTTATCAGCAGTAATATTGCAGAGGGGAGCTCTGCTCCGGCTCTGGATAAACAGAGATTATGATGGTCCGGGAGGCTTTGAGGCAGCTTTTCATCTGATATTAACTTTTTAATAGGTCCCACTGGTTTCACGTCCCCGATGGCGGGCAGACTTTGGGCCTTGATTCTATTAACCTTCTCACTGCCAGGCCCTGAGAGTGTTTCTGTTTATTGGGAGACCCCCAGGATCACGAGGAGATTACGGAAGACCCCTAGACCTAAGCTCTGTGGCCTTGATTCTGCATAAAGAGGCACAGATGAAAGAAACGTGAGCTCATGCAATTGCCAATGCTCAACAGGCGCATTCTTTTAATGCCTCCAGTGGAAAGAGCCTTTTTCCCACTGTCAAACCTTTAATCTTCTTTCCGTTAATTGTTCTGCTTTTCCTTATTTCGTACTTGTTCTTTTTTTGTCTCTTTACACATTGCTGTCTATCCATTGCTTCCTTTTCCTGATTTCTTAAGAGTTCAACCATCTCACTAATTATTTCTTGTTGTTTTTCATTTCCTTCCCATCTTTGTTCATTCTTTTCCTTTTCTTGTGTTCCTTTTCTATTTATTTCCTTTAATTTCATGTCCCTTTCTTCCCTCTCACCACCCCACTCCTCCTCCTTACATTTCTTCCATTTGTTTTCTTTCTTTCCTCATTTCCCTATTCTTCCCTCTCCTTTCGACCTCTATCTCTCCCTTTCCTTCTTCTCCTTCACCCCTTTCCTTCTTCTCCTTCACCTCTTCTTTTCTCTTCCCTTCCCCTAATACCAGATGCTGAAGAAAAGTGGTCTATTATTCGAATCGTCATTTTGAGGGTCATTGGCCTCTAGGCCTGGATTACGAGTTGTGTGGTTTATCTCTGCCAGACTCCTTTCCCTTATCTTTGAGAAATTTAATTGCTAAACAAAAGTAGTTGATAATAGGAATCTGCATTTTGAGAAATGCTCGTTTTACCGCAGGCCTTGCCTTTTTCAGGACAATACCAGTAAAGCCAGTTGCCAGGTGTAGCCATAGGTTTAGGTTGGGCGGGTCCCTCCGGGTCTCAGGCCCGGTAGTAATTCAAAATGGACATTGAGACGGGTCCCTATAGGGCCCTGTATTTGCGTCCTTAACCTCAGTGGGAAATAACACTGATCGAGTTTTGAACAATCAATTTTAAAACATTAAGGTTATCCATATCAGCGGTTCAGTCCCTGCTTGTATTTCCCATGTTCTACTTAATATTAGAGCAAATACCGGTCCGGAAGCACTCTCTAGGGATCACAGAAATGTAGTTTACATGTTTAAGCCACGCCCTTAATTAAATATGCCACTCCCCTTTTAGAGACCCCTCACTTACGCATTCCACTGAAAATCCCTGAGTGTCGCGAGCTTTGTTAGGCGAGGAACCTGGAATAGGGCAATACAGTGATGTGACCAGACTCACACAATGTATTGAAGCGGGGAAGCTGGGACTCCGGTCTCTAGGTCCCACAGCCGATCAGTGAGGTGCTTTTCATGCAGGTGGGAACGGGAGGAGCTGACAAACATAATTGAATTCATGGTGCCGGACTGCCTCTCGTTGTCTGCTCTTGTGTTTACATTTGCTCACACCTCCTGGCTCATGTTCACCTCTGCTTTGGGGAGATTTGCAGGTCGTGCCCTCTCACAGCTGCGCCTTCTTTAAACGCGTCGTGATTTGCATTTCCTGCAGGAATGTTGTCACCCCTGGTCCTCCAAGCAGTGTTGCCGCCCGGCGCAGTACTTGTGTGTGATACCGTTGCTGCATTGTTTCCATGGAGATGGGATGTGTGTTGGAGAACACACACGCAGATTTAGATTGATGCTACGGAGTAGACGGCTGCAGTAGGGCACAACTTGAGAAACCCCTCGAGCCCAAACCTTGTCAGAGAGAAGCTTTCAGCACCAGGACAGCTCCCGGCACCTGGAAGCGCGCACATATGCACCTACAGAGTCATGCGCTCGCAAACACGCACACAACCACACACAATATGCATACACACAAAATGTAACACTAAGACACAATGTACACAACCAGGCATGTAGACCAGTGCATATAGTTGTGGCTTGGTCAGATGGTTGACCTTACAGTTCCATCTCCGGCATGGGGACTTCAGTCCCAGGGCGCGAGCGCATGGATCGGTAACAAACAAATCTACAGCCACCTCCAGACATGCGCCTGGAAATTAAACAGACGTATGCATAGCAGCTTTAACTCTTTTTCTCTACCAGTTGTGTTTTTCTCTTTGCGTCACCGTAGCCTAGAACAACACAAATAAACAAACATGCACTAGGCGCTAACTGGCATCATTAAACAGCCTGAGGTTTTGCAGACTGAATATCTAAACACACACACATGCTCAGCGTGACACACAACGATGTAAATATATGCAGAACAGAACTACCTGGCATGTTTCCATGCCTACGGAGCGTGGAGCCGCACATGTGGGGAGAGGCGCTGTGCTTAAGGGTACGAGCGCTAATTTACTCTACTGTCACCGGTGTGTGTGTGTGATTACACAGAATGATTTAATGCGTTCTGCACTTTCGAACCCCCATAAGGGACACAGTCGCAGCTGAGCGCCCAGCAGCCAAGGCGCGGTGCATGCACACTGTACACGCATCCGAAGACACCCACAGAGGCACAGAGAGGAGCTGGGCACCGCAGCAGCAAATCAGACACATTTTGCACACACACACAGAGGCACAGGCAGGGGCTCTGCACTGGAAGCAGTAGTGCTCACAATGTGCTAGGAGCTGAACTCCACAAAGGTGGCGGCTCACATAGTGGCGTCGCCTGAGGGTGGGAGGGGCTGGTGGAGCTAGTGCCCTATCTGTAATTGGCCTACCCTCTTCCCTTGTGCACCACTACCAGGCGATAGCTGCAGCCAGCCAAAACCAGGCACTGGCCTCTCAGCGGGAACAGCAATGTTGTTCCTGTTTTTATTTCACATTTGACTTACTCTTGGAGTTTCTTAATGTAATCGATTTTTTTCAGGATGTTTTGTTTCTGCAGTAATTTCCATGCAACATATTACTCATGTATAGTGTGTACTGTGCAAAGAGCTGCCTCTGTGTATCTGTGTGAGTACAGGTTGTGGGTGGGGGCTTATAACAGGCCACAATTGAGTGCTGTGGAGTTCAGACCGAAGGCAGAGCAATTCTTACAGTGCCTGAAAGTGGGTCATAAACAGGTTCAGCATACATGCTCATCCAATCATTGGCCTCTCTGCGGGGTGTACATTGCAGTGGTCAGATATGCCAGTTGTAAATGTAATTCTGTGTGGAAGTGTCTGAAGCAGGTACACAGCTGTTGAAAGTGAAAGATAAAGAAAGGGCAGTGCTTACAATTGAGTGGGTGTTTGTGTGTTGGGGGGAGGTGAGGAGAAGGAGATAGAAGAAAGCATGTGTAGGAAAGACTGAAAAGAGGGTGTTGAAGAGGAAAGAGATAAGTTGTGACATATGCAGATGGAGGCCTTCAGAAATATATCAGAAAAAAGGGTATAACTGTCTAACCGAGAGACTGAAGAAGAAAGTGGTGTGAAGAGATGTGTTCTTGAGTCACTCTGAAGAACACTACCCTTTCCAAAGACCTTAGTAATCTTTTATTTGTTGTCTGCTTAACATGTTTAAATGGTTTTATATGTGTTTGAGTGTTTCCGTTCATATATATTGTTAGACTTGGCATCTTTTGGCGTGTTTCCCCTGAGTTTTTGCTTTCTGACCTCCCGGTTTTGACTCCGTTTTTGCTGGCGTAGTGTTTCTGCGCACTTTTCTCACTGCTGATCAGTGGTAAAGTGCAAGTGCTCCTGTGGTAAATTGTGTTATGGATTGGTGTTTCCATGATTGGATATTTGATTTACTTGTTAGTCCCTAGTAAAGTGCACTGAGTGTGCCAGGGCCTGTGAATCAAATGCTACTAGAGGGCCTGCAGCACTGATTGTGCCACCCACGTGAGTAGCCCTGAAAAGGTAACTCAGACCCGCCATTGCGGAGACTGCACGCAGTTTGTAACTGCCATGTCGACTTGGCCAGTGCACACACTTGCCAGTCCCTCACCTTCCCTTTTCTTACATGTCAGCCACCCCTAAGGTAGGCCCAAGGTACCCCTGTGGGCCGGGTGCAGTGTAGGTGAAAGGTTGGACATGCCCTGCTGTGTGTGGCATGTCCTGATAGTGAATTACGGCCAATTTCGTTTTTCGCTATTGCAAGGCTACCTGTTCCCCATAGGACAGAATGGGGAGTTTGTTTATAACATCTTATAAACATAACTGGCCCGGGGAATTAGGTAGGAAAATAAAGTTTAGTATGTCTGAACTCAGAATCTAAAGATGCATCTTTTAGTGAAGGTGATTTTTACATTCTGTGTTTGAAAGTACCACTTTTAGAAAGTAGGTATTTCCTTGCTCAGTCATCCCGTGGGCCTCTGCTGGAATGTGGATTGCCTGTCTGGGTTTTGGATGACAGAAGGCTGGGGAGCAGGAGTGGCTCCAGATAGTCTAGGTGGGTCAGGGAAGGGCTGAATAGACCTGGGCTGCAGTTGGGGAAGGGGGAGGAGATTTCCTTGCACCTCAAAGGGCCTGGTCTGCCTCTGACCATCCCGTCTCCACCTCCTGCCAGGAAGTCACACCAGAGAAGGCAGAACTGGTTCTGGCTGGGCACAGACACTCTCTGCCTAAGAGATCAAAGGATTTTGGGATATAAATATTGGGGCCCAGACCCCTGACTTTTAGAACTCTTTTGGACCAAGAAGACTGCCAAGAAGAAGAGCTGGAGAAGCTGTGAGGAGGAACTACCACTTTGCTGTGTGCTTTGCTGTGTTGGCCTGCAGTGGCTGCTTCTGTCTTGGGCAGTGAAAGGAGTGGACTGGACTTTCTGCAATCTACATTTGTGAGTTTCTCCAAGGGCTTGAGGTAGAGCTTGCCCCCTGTTCAAGAAGTCTCAGGAACAGCAAAGACTTCAAGTTCTTCTGCCCTCAGCACTAGGGACTGTGTGTTTTGTGCTGCAACAGAAGAAAAAGCAATCCGGCGACATTGACGCCGACTCCGTGTCCTGAAGGCACCGCAGAGGTCACCGCCGCAACACCGCACCGCGACCCTGGTCTCACCGATGACGCCTGCTGACGCCGCCACTGAGCCGCTGCTCGCACCGCGACCTGTGGGCACCGCACTCCGCACCGCCTTGCTTCACGACGACGCCTTGGCCTCCCCGACGCTGCCGCTCCATGCCGAAATCGACGCCGCTGCTTGCACCGTGGTTCGAGGGCACCGCTCGTAAAGTTACACGATGCACCACCCTCATCCCGCACCGCAGCCTTGGCCTACCGACACCGGCGCCATCGACTCCAGACCACAGCGCTCCAGCAAAGACGACGCCGCTGCTTGCACCGCGACCTGCCAGCACCGCGATGAGCACCGCTTTCACTTTGCACCGCGACCCTGGTCTCACCGACGCCGCCATCTGACGCCGCCACCGAGCTGCTGCTCGCACCGCGACCTGAGGGCACCGCACGCCGCACTGCTGCACTTCACCCCGCAGCACCCGACGCTTGCCGACGCCAGCGCTCCTGACTTCAACAGAGAGGAGTTCAATCTGCAACGCGTGTGACTTCGAGGGCCCGACGACTCCTGCACCGACCTCCGGAACCGACGCCTGCGGACGCCGTGCTTTCGGAAGCTCAACAAGAGGTCGCCGACGCCCTGCATTTCTAAAAGGTACTGTTTGCGGGTTTTCCCGACACCGTAGCTGGCCCGCGACGCCGCGGTCAGCCAGAACTGTTTAGATTTGTTTGTTCACGACACCGTGATAGCCCCGGACGGAGCTATCGACTTCAAGGAACTGTTTTTCAAGGTTATTTTGATAACTGAAGAGCTCTAAGTACTGTATTGTGGATTTTTATCATTTTTGGTCTTGTCTTAAGTATATAAAAATATTGGATATTTTTCTAAACTGGTTTGGTGTCCTTTTGTAGTGCTTACACTGTATTACTGTTGGTTATGTGCAAATGCTTTACACACTGCCTCTAAGATAAGCCTGCCTGCTCGTGCCAAGCTACCAAGGGGGTGAGCAGGGGTTATTTTAGGAGTGTAACTCCCCTTATCCTGACTAGAGTGGTGGTTTCTGCCTGGCTTTGGCACATGCCCTAGCCTACCAAAAATCCCATTTCTAACATTGGTTGTCAGCGGTGAGGATAGGACTTGCGTTTGCACTTGACTTACAGTGTTTGGTGTGCACTACTACCATACCGCAGACCATTACATGCCACATACTGGTTCTTTTTGGCCTATTTTTGATCTTGCCAGTTTGAACTTGCTACTTCATCATGCCTGAATCAAGAGCATCATCTGTTGCATCCCTCGAAATTGCCTTTGAGGAGGATAGGTTGGAATCCTACAATGTTAGGGA
This sequence comes from Calotriton arnoldi, assembly GCA_963921515.1. Taxonomy (NCBI): domain Eukaryota; kingdom Metazoa; phylum Chordata; class Amphibia; order Caudata; family Salamandridae; genus Calotriton; species Calotriton arnoldi. Next base: position 1,177,277 of record CAWUFW010003433.1, on the reverse strand, counting down.
ATTGAAATCAATTTGCAAAAACCTAAAAGTCCAAGTCAGAGGCCTCACGAGGAAGGAGGAGCTACAAAAGGCGCTGAGGGCCTGGGTAGCAGCCAGACATTCCAGCGAGCAGTCTGGTGATCTCAGTGGAGAGGCGGAGGAGCATATTCCTAGGGTGGATGTGCTTTTGGGAGGGGGGGAACCCTCCAGGCCAGGCAGCAGTGGCCTGTCCCCAGTAGAGCTGGAGGACAGGCGGGAAGCAAGGAGAGTTGCAGTAGAACTGGAGAAGCGGAAGTTAGCCATGGAGGAGAAAAGGATGATGTTAGAGCATGAGTTCAGGATAAAGGAGCTGGATCAGAGGAGTAGAGCCAGCTCAGATGGTGGCAGCAACCCGTCAAGACAGGCATACAGGATTTTGCACATCCCTAAGAATGTAGGCAAAGAATTCAAGAAGGGGGATGATATACAAAGGTGATTTCAGGGTTACGAGGCAGCGATACACATAAATGGGGTCCCTGAGGAGAATTGGGGAGCAGGATTGTGGCCTCTCTTCCCAGAAGAAGCAAGGGATACTTTAATAGCTTTGGGTAAGGGGTATCACCTCACCTATCCAGACATGAAGGACGCCCTTCTCACTAAGTATGGTCTCACTCCTGAAAAGTACAGGGATCAGTTCAGGTCCAGTAAGAAGTCCGATGCCAACACTTGGTTGGAATGTGTAGATATGTTTTGCAGGTCACTGGATGGCTGGGTAAAGGGCAGTAATGTGACAAATTTTCAGGGGCTCTACAACTTGATTGCATGGGAGCACTTGTCTAGTCTATGTTTTGCAGATCTGCGCCAGCACCTAGTTGATACTAAGCTGACTGACCCCAGGAAGCTTGCTATGGAGGCGGACCGCTGGGTGAGTACCAGGGTCCACAGGAAAGCGTATGGGGGAGACTCAGCCAAAGGTGGGCAGGGTCCCCAGCAGAAAAGTGGGGGGGACAAGGGTAAAACACAGGAGTTCTCTAAAGGGCCCCAAACTAACACCCAGGGTAAAGGCTCCCATCCCCCAGGAGATAAGAAACAAGTGGGTCCCGTCAGGAAAGCCTGCTGAGACCGGCCCCCGCAAGTGTTTTGCATGTGACCAGGTGGGTCACATGAAGGGGGACCCCAAGTGCCCTAAGGGGGCACAGCCACCCACCGGTGGACAGTCCAAGGTGTTGGCTAGTGTAGCGCTTGGGGAGGAGGAGTACCCACAGGAGGGTGGGGACCCCACAGAAATGACCCTCGTCTCACTAGGGGACAGTGAGATGGTCCCAGGAAACCCGGTGCCCCCTAACACAAAGAAATACAGCACCTGGGTGACCATCAATGGAAAAAGGGTAGAGGCTCTCAGAGATACTGGAGCCAGTGTGACCTCAGTCCGATGTCACCTGGTCTCTGAGAAGCAGGTAGTCCCTGGGGCATTCCACCAAGTCATTGCGGTGGACAATTGAGAGCGCCAGTGTCTGGTGGTGCAGGTTCCCTTCGAGTTGGGGGGGTCTCAGGTCCCTTGAGGGTGGTTGTGAGCCCTTCCATGCCTATAGATTGTCTGCTAGGTAACGACCTGGAGCAGTCCTTATGGAAGGATGTTGAGCTCAGGTCTCACTTGGAGATGCTTGGGTTGCCAGAGTGGGCATGCGTGCCCACTCAGTCAATGGTGGCCAGAGAGGGTGATCAAGAGGACTTGGAGCCTGAAACAGTGGCCCAAGTTCCTGCCAAGGGAAAGGGCAAGGGGCGCGGGAAACTGGCCCCTAAAGTTCCCACGGACCGGGAGGAGGCGGACCTTGAGGGGGACGCCCCGGTGCCTACAGGGGAGCAGGTAGCTGAACTGGGGGACATCTCTGAGCTGACCCATTGGCAGCAAGAAGGGGTCCCACCAGGGAGGAATTCTGCAAGGAGCAGAAGGAGTGCCCTTCTCTGGAGGGTCTGCGGCGGCAGGCTGCAGACCAGGCAGCTGGTGATCAGTCCGGATCACATTGGATCTACTGGGAGAATGATCTCCTGTACAGTGAGCCTAAGGTAGCTGAGCCCGGGTCAGCCCGTGTGCTGGTGGTACCCCAGCGCTTCAGGACCTTCCTACTGGGTCTGGCTCATGACGTGCCTTTGGCAGGACATTTGGGGCAGGACAAGACCTTTGACAGGCTTGTCACCCACTTCTTCTGGCCCCAAATGCGAAGGCAGTCAGATGGACATTGCAGGTCTTGCCAAACTTGCCAGGCAAGTGGTAAGAGTGGGAGGAAGGTCAAAGCTCCTCTCCAACCTTTTCCAGTGGTTGGAACGCCCTTCGAAAGGGTAGGGATGGACATTGTGGGGCCACTGGATCCCAAGACAGCCATGGGCAACAGGTATATCCTGGTCTTGGTGGACCATGCCACCCGGTACCCGGAGGCAATCCCTCTCAGGACAACGACGGCGCCAGTGGTGGGCCGGGCGTTAATGGGGATCTTTTCCCGAGTGGGGTTCCCCAGAGAGGTGGTTTCTGACAGGGGGACCAATTTCATATCCAAGTATATGACATCCCTGTGGAAGGAGTGTGGTGTAACCTACAAGTTCACCACCCCTTACCATCCACAAGGTAACGGTCTGGTGGAGAGATTCAACCAGACCTTGAAGGGCATGATTAAGGGTCTAACAGAACCCATGAGGCGTAAGTGGGACGTCCTCTTGCCAGGCCTTCTCTTTGCATACAGGGAGGTACCACAGAAGTCTCTTGGGTTCAGTCCCTTTGAGCTTCTGTATGGTCACCCTGTGAGAGGACCTCTGAGTTTGGTGAAGGATGGCTGGGAGGCAGCTCCCAGGAAAGCTCCCCAGGATGTGTTTAGTTACATGCTGGCCTTCAGAAACCAAACTGCCCGCTTCAGGAAACTCGCGCAGGCGAACCTAGAAGCCAGCCAGGAACAAATGAGGAAGTGGTATGACCAGAATGCCACTCTGGTCGAATTTCAACCTGGGAAAAAAGTGTGGGTCATGGCCCCAGTGGAACCTTGTGCCTTGCAGGACAAGTGGACTGGGCCATTTGAGGTGGTGGAGCGCAAAAGTGATGTCACCTACCTGGTGGATTTGCGGGCTCCAAGGAACCCTTTGAGGGTCCTCCACGTGAACCGCCTCAAGCCCCACTTCGAGAGGTCCGAAGTGAGCAGGCTCTTGGCGACAGATGATGGGGTGGAAGAGGAGAGTGAACCTCTCCCTGACCTCCTGTCTACCAAGGAGCGCGATGGGTCAGTGGAAGGTGTTATCCTCTCCCCTACACTGACTCCAGAGCAGCAGAGCGACTGTCACCAGTTGTTGGGACAGTTTGCCCCACTGTTCTCCCTGACCCCAGGTGTTACTCACTGGTGTACCCATGACGTGGACACCGGTGACAGCCCTCCTGTGAAGCACAAGATTTACAGGTTGACTGCCCGGGTCAAGGCCAGCATTAAAGAGGAGGTCTCTAAGATGTTGGCGTTAGGGGTGATCGAGCCTTCCAACAGTCCTTGGGCCAGCCCAGTGGTCTTGGTCCCAAAGGCTGCTGCACCCGGTGCCACTCCAGAACTGCGGTTTTGTGTGGACTACCGTGGGCTTAATGCCGTCACCAGGACTGACGCACACCCCATCCCCAGAGCTGATGAGCTCATTGATTGGTTGGGAGTTGCCAAGTTGCTCAGCACATTTGATTTAACGTCTGGGTACTGGCAGATTGCCTTAACCGATGGGGCCAAGGAGAGGTCAGCATTTTCAACCCCAGAAGGACATTACCAGTTCCGGGTGATGCCCTTTGGGTTGAAGAATGCCCCTGCCACCTTTCAAAGGTTGGTCAACCAGGTGTTGGCTGGGCTGGAGGATTTCAGTGCTGCCTACCTGGATGACATTACAGTGTTCAGTTCCAGCTGGGAAGAACACTTGCAGCACCTCGGTGAAGTGTTGAAGGCGCTGCAGAGGGCAGGCCTCACGATCAAGGCCAGTAAGTGCCCGATGGTGTACTTGGGACACCAGGTAGGAAGCGGCCAGGTGGCGCCCCTACAACCCAAGTATGACACCATTCTTGTTTGAGAGCCTCCCAAGACCCAGACGGAGGTGAGGGCCTTCTTAGGACTCACCGGGTACTACAGGAGGTTTGTTAAGGGGTATGGCACCATTGTTGCCCCCTTAACAGAGCTGACTTCCAGGAAGCAGCCCGAGAAGGTGATCTGGACTGAGTCCTGCCAGAAGGCTTTTGATGCCCTGAAGGCCGCCATGTGCACGGCACCCGTGCTCAAGGCCCCCCGACTTCTCCAAGGAATTCGTCGTGCAGACTGATGCTTCAGAGCATGGAGTGGGAGCAGAGCTCTCACAACTGAATGAAGAGGGCCTAGACCAGCCTGTAGTCTTCCTTAGCCGGAGACTACTCCCCAGGGAACAGAGGTGGAGTGCCGTAGAAAGGGAAGCTTTCGCTGTGGTCTGGGCACTGAAGAAGCTGAGACCATACCTGTTTAGGACTCACTTCTGGGTTCAGACAGACCAAAGGCCCCTCAGATGGTTGATGCAAATGAGGGGTGAGAATCCAAAACTGCTGAGGTGGTCCATCTCCCTACAGGGAATAGACTTTACGGTGGAACACCGTCCTGGCACAGAACACGCCAATGCAGATGGTCTGTCCAGGTTCTTCCACCTTAGTGAAGAGAACTCCCAGGAGGGTGGGTAGTTCTCCCTACTTTCAGCTGGAGGGGACATGTGTTAGACTTGGCATCTTTTGGCGTGTTTCCCCTGAGTTTTTGCTTTCTGACCTCCCGGTTTTGACTCTGTTTTTGCTGGCGTAGTGTGTCTGCGCACTTTTCTCACTGCTGATCAGTGGTAAAGTGCGAGTGCTCCTGTGGTAAATTGTGTTATGGATTGGTGTTACCATGATTGGATATTTGATTTACTTGTTAGTCCCTAGTAAAGTGCACTGAGTGTGCCAGTGCCTGTGTATCAAATGCTACTAGCGGGCCTGCAGCACTGATTGTGCCACCCACGTGAGTAGCCCTGAAAAGGTAACTCAGACTCGCCATTGCGGAGTCTGCGCGCAGTTTGTAACTGCCATGTCGACTTGGCCAGTGCACACACTTGCCAGTCCCTCACCTCCCCTTTTCTTACATGTCAGCCACCCCTAAGGTAGGCCCAAGGTACCCCTGTGGGCCGGGTGCAGTGTAGGTGAAAGGTAGGACATGCCCTGGTGTGTGTGGCATGTCCTGATAGTGAATTACGGCCAATTTCGTTTTTCGCTATTGCAAGGCTACCTGTTCCCCATAGGACAGAATGGGGAGTTTGTTTATAACATCTTATAAACATAACTGGCCTGTGGAATTAGGTAGGAAAATAAAGTTTAGTATGCCTGAACTCAGAATCTAAAGATGCATCTTTTAGTGAAGGTGATTTTTACATTCTGTGTTTGAAAGTACCACTTTTAGAAAGTAGGTATTTTCTTGCTCAGTCATCCCGTGTGCCTCTGCTGGAATGTGGATTGCCTGTCTGGGTTTTGGATAACAGAATGCTGGGGAGCAGGAGTGGCTCCAGGTAGTCTAGGTGGGTCAGGAAAGGGCTGAATTGACCTGGGCTGCAATTGGGGAAGGGGGAGGAGATGTCCTTGCACCTCAAAGGGCCTGGTCTGCCTCTGACCATCCCGTCTCCACCTCCTGCCAGGAAGTCACACCAGAGAAGGCAGAACTGGTTCTGGCAGGGCACAGACACTCTCTGCCTAAGAGATCAAAGGATTTTGGGATATAAATATTGGGGCCCAGACCCCTGACTTTTAGAACTCTTTTGGACCAAGAAGACTACCAAGAAGAAGAGCTGGAGAAGCTGTGAGGAGGAACTACCACTTTGCTGTGTGCTTTGCTGTGTTGGCCTGCAGTGGCTGCTTCTGTCTTGGGCAGTGAAAGGAGTGGACTGGACTTTCTGCAATCTACATTTGTGAGTTTCTCCAAGGGCTTGAGGTAGAGCTTGCCCCCTGTTCAAGAAGTCTCAGGAACAGCAAAGACTTCAAGCTCTTCTGCCCTCAGCACTGGGGACTGTGTGTTTTGTGCTGCAACAGAAGAAAAAGCAACCCGACGATGTCGACACCAACTCCGTGTCCTGAAGGCACCGCAGAGGGCACCGCGACCCTGGTCTCACCGACGACGCCTGCTGATGCCGCCACCAAGCCGCTGCTCGCACCGCGACCTGTGGGCACCGCCTCGCTTCACGACAATGCCTTGGCCTCCCCGACGACGACGCTCCACGCCGAAATAGACGCCACTGCTTGCAACGTGGTTCGAGGGCATCGCTCGTAAAGTTACACGACGCACCGCCCTCATCCCGCACCGCAGCCTTGGCCTACCGACGCCGGCGCCATCGACTCCAGACGACAGCGCTCCAGCAACGACGACGACGCTGCTTGCACCGCGATCTGCCAGCACCGCGATGTGCACCGCATTCACTTTGCACCGCGACCCTGGTCTCACCGACGATGCCTGCTGATGCTGCCACCGAGCCACTGCTCGCACCACGACCTGTGGGCACCGCACTCCGCACCGCCTCGCTTCACGACGACGCCTTGGCCTCCCCGACGACGACGCTCCACGCCGAAATAGACGCCACTGATTGCAACGTGGTTCGAGGGCACCGCTCGTAAAGTTACACGACGCACCGCCCTCATCCCGCACCGCAGCCTTGGCCTACCGATGCCGGCGCCATCGACTCCAGACGACAGCGCTCCAGCAACGACGACGACGCTGCTTGCACCGCGACCTGCCAGCACCGCATTCACTTCGCACCGCGACCCTGGTCTCACCAACGACGCCATCTGACGCCGCCACCGAGCCGCTGTTCACACCGCGACCTGAGGGCACCGCACGCCGCACCGCTGCACTTTGCCCCGCAGCACCCGGCGCCTGCCGATGCCAGCGCTCCTGACTTCAACAGAGAGGAGTTCGATCTGCAATGCGTGTGACTTCGAGGGCCCCGAAGACTCCTGCACCGACCTCCGGAACCGACCCCTGCGGACGCCGTGCTTTCGGAAGCTCAACAAGAGGTCGCCGACGCCCTGCATTTCTAAAAGGTACTGTTTGCGGGTCTTCCCGACACTGTAGCTGGCCCGCGACGCAGCGGTCAGCCAGAACTGTTTGGATTTGTTTGTTCACGACGCCGTGATAGCCCCGGACGGAGCTATCGACTTCAAGGAACTGTTTTTCAAGGTTATTTTGATAACTGAAGATTTCTAAGTACTGTATTGTGGATTTTTATCGTTTTTGGTCTTGTCTTAAGTATATAAAAATATTGGATATTTTTCTAAACTGGTGTGGTGTCCTTTTGTAGTGCTTACACTGTATTACTGTTGGTTATGTGCAAATGCTTTACACACTGCCTCTAAGATAAGCCTGACTGCTCGTGCCAAACTACCAAGGGGTGAGCAGGGGTTATTTTAGGAGTGTAACTCCCTTATCCTGACTAGAGTGGTGGTTTCTGCCTGGCTTTGGCACATGCCCTAGCCTACCAAAAATCCCATTTCTAGCATATATATATACATATATATACGTATGTGTATATATATGTATATATATATATCATTTCGTCTCCGTCCTCTCGCTGGATACTCCAAAAACGGAACCGGACCACAAGGTAAGTGCTTATTTTCCTTTATTTAGTGATATATATATATATATATATATATATATATATATATATATATATATATATATATATATATATAAACAACAGTACACTCAGAATCAATAAACAACAGTGACTTCTTCTTGTATCTTTCTTCAAGATTTCTTTTATTATTTCTTTAAGTGTTCTCCGTTTGGACTCTTCCTCCTGTTCTAATCACAAAAATGTTCTTAGGTCATTCTCATCCATAATCATTCAGTGCTTATTTCCCCTTGATAAGGGTTGTAGAACGGCTGTTAGCTTGCGTAGTTCTCGTCTGAATTGAATCGTGAATTGAATCGTACATGAAAATTGGTGTGATTAGAACAGGAGGTAGAGTCCAAATGGAGAATATAAAGACAAAACCAGTACTTCTAACTAGCAAGAAGGTAATACTAATCAAGTCAAAGGCCGAAGAGGACCAAAAGATTTATATTTAAGAGCCCTGAAGAAGCGCGTTTGGGCGCGAAACACTTGTTGGCTGTTTGCAGCTATTTGCAGTTTTGGAGGCTGCTTGCTGTATTGAAAAAAACACTTAAACAAAGAATAAAAGAAATCTTTAGGAAAGATACAAGAAGAAGTCACTGTTGTTTATTGATTCTCAGTGCACTGTTGTTTATATAGTGGAAAATACGACACTGGTGGGGACCAGTAACTGAGATGACCAGCACCGGGTGTTATTCCTATTTCCCGAAGTTGATTGTTTTATATATATATATATATATATATATATATATATATATATATATATATATATATATCAGCACACTGTCTTCATGATTGCCAATTGTAGGCGGCCCCATCACTTTTATCCGTGGCCCCTAGTGTGCCCCCCTAAAAATCACTTCTAGATACACCACTGTGCTCACAGTATGCACAGATACGTTGTCACATGCATACAGAGTCACAGGCTGGGCACGCTCAGATTCAGTAGGGACACACTATATACAGGTGAGGATGCACACTGAGTCACAGACATGGAGTGTGCACATATGTGTGGACACGCATGCGCACAGAGCTTCAGCACACACACATTGCACACAGATGAGGATGCTTACCGAGTCGCAGACAGGAGCTGGGCACCAGACAGTGTAGTGCTCGCGGTATGTACAGATCTAGTGCCACACACAGGCGCTTACGAGCACTAGTCTCCAAAAGGCACAGTGCTCACCAGTGAATTAGAAAGGATGCCAGGGCTCTAGTGCAAGCAAGGACAATGAGCCCTTTGACTGCTGTTGGGTTAGTAAATATAGCATTGTCAGGGTTCAGTGGGCCCCTCGTGACTTTGGGCCCTTGTGCACTGCACCTGGTTCACGATTGATAGATACGCTGCTGGGGTCACACTGCATAAAAGTGTATTCTTAGGGATTTTGTCTCCTGTGCATGGGCTGTGCACACAGATGTACACCGAGATTCTGCCAGAATCTGAACATACAAAGTTACAAATCAGACACACGGTGCACAAAGTTGATCATACACACACACAGAGTTACTATCAGGAGCTACACATACGAAGCTGCAGAAAAGATACAGTACATGCAGATCAGAGGACACTTTGGCAGTCACTGAAAGGAATGGAGCGTGCAGTGGTGGAACACAAACAGTCTACATTAGAGGTGATGCCACACAGCACAGTCTCAGGGGTTTGGAACACAGAATCCATTCTCTTCTCTGTGCTCTGAAAGTGTACACTGCAGTTAGAATCCTCAGCTTACTGCACAGAGACAAATAACTCCACATAGACACAAACACTCACTCACAGCAAAGGCTGCGACATGCACACTACAGCGATTTACACAGGCATTTCCGGTGTTTTTAATTGAATCCTATAGGTTATGATTGAAATTTCTTGGATGCATCTTTGGCTACGGGTTGATCCGGTAGCTCTGTGCCTACAGGCCTAGACATAATCACCGAAGTATGAGAAAAGGGAGACCCGAGTAACATGAGAGAGGCAGATGCTTTCTTTGGTTTGCTTTAGGTTGCCTACCAGTGCACTGGTGAAATATTTTCTCCAACACCATAGAGACTAGTTACTTGCTAGTTGCTTAGCTGGTCTTCTCTACAGGTCACCCAGCAATAGGCTCATGTCCTTTCTCTTTCATGTCCACTCGCCAGTCTCTTTTCCTCTTACTCTCCCACCTCCTCATCTGCTCTTCTTCCCTTCGCCTTTCTTTCGTCCCCTGTGCTCTCTTTTTGCCCTTTCCTATCGCCTATCTCCTCTTTCTGTACCACTTTCCTATCGCTCATCTTTTCTTGTACCGACTTAGCCCCCTCCTTTCAGTTTATCAATAACAAGCTGAAGAAAATCCACCATCCACCGTCTACAAGTGATTGGTGGGGAGGTCGGAAAAGCACCCCTCCAGACTAGGTCGGAAGGACAAAAGTGCTTAATTTGTAAAAAAATAAGTGCCAGGGCTCTCGTCAGGAGACCACTGCAGCTTGCACCACACATGCCACTGCTATGCTGCCAATGATAGAAACAACACAACTAATAACCATCACACTCCTACAAGTGTGACAATTCAGACTATTTCATCCCCGCAAAGCTATAAGAAGGGCTTGGGCAGCAGGGAATAGTCATTTATAATGTATATTGAATTAATTTTCAACTGTTGTTGTGGTTATCTCTAAATTGCCCAGACAGCGCCACCTTGTGACAGACTGTCACAAGCACCGGTGTTGACAATTAAGTGCCGGTGCTGAGCACCAGAAACCACTGGCTCAGATTAAGCACAGAAGGACAATCAGATGCGACCAGGGAATGCTAACAGGGAGGTCTCTGGGTTCTTTGTGCACAAAATGAAAGGCTGACCTCTGACCTAAAATGGTGGCTACTGTTCTCATCTAAGCTCTCGTGATGGGAAATGACTCTTCTTAGGGTTCAAGTTGGATTTGCTGGGGGGGAACAACTTTTACCAGAGGACTATACGCATAACATGTCATGAAAGATTTAGCTTTACCAACAATGGTGGGCCTAGATGTGCCAAAAGCTGTTCTGTAAAGGGGGCATTAGACAGAGTGGGCGTAACTCATGTAATTTGCTGTAGCATAAGTACGCAAAATTACAGGAAAATTGCATGGAATTACACAAAGAGTTCAACCCTGCATTTAGCACTTTTCAAAATGCAAAATGCACCCTTGCGTCTAAAGTGGACCCGAGGATGCATTTTGTGCTAAGAAAATAGTGCTAAATGCAACAGAACAGGAACAGCAGCTGCTCTCGCTCTGTTCCTGTGCTCTTGCAGTAGGCATTTTGCCCCAATTTACTCTAAATTACGCAAATGGTGTAATTGCATAATTTTAATTAATTTCACATCACAAGAGTAATGCAAAATTACTCTCATTACTCCGGCATATTCAAAATTTCACCCAGGCCTGAAGCTGAGTCATTTGTCTCGTCTATTTGGGTTTCCTTGGTGTCTGGTGCTGCCACAACTCAGTGTTGCTGTTCTTGGATGAAGGGGCTTCATTTCTAACTGATTATTTTCATGAACATCAATTCATCAAAGTGCCAGGGGTAGAGGAAGTGACATCACATGCCCTTTGACTTTCACTTTTACTCACACTCACATGCTTAAACATACACTCTCACTTACACTCTCTCTCTCTCTCTCTCTCTCTCTCACATAAACACACACTCACCTGCAGGCATGCACACAACATACATTTAAAAACATTTTTTAACATACCTCAGCTGCCAGGAAAGGTCATAGTCCAGCTAATTGTTCTCCATTTTATATTACACTACTAGTGACAAATGAAACATTTTTCACTAGTAGTGTAATAAAAACATTGAGATAAAACAAAGAGAGTAGAGCCCCAAGCGACGTCCATAAGGACGATCTGCCACTGTGTCCCTGGCACTGATTTTGTCACCTCTGAGGCCAGGGGTCACAAAGGCAGTGCCAGGGGCCGCAAGCGGCCAGCCAGGGGTCACAACCGACCCCTGGCGACCCCTAAATGATTTCCATGATTATTTTAGTTGTCACTGTAAAGAAACAATGTTTAGTGTTAAGTTGCATTGTTTCCAAAAAAAGCCAGTGTGCGGATTACTTGCAAGCAGGAATAACTTGGCGGCCATGGAGTTTTTGAGGGTATGCACCGTGTTTTCATCACCATGTGCAGCCAAAGTCGGCCCATCCTTAGTGGTGAGGCACAGAATCCATATAATAAGGAGGTAATCAAAGAAAAGGATGCTGTCAGAGAATAACCTTTGGAATCACTGCAGCAGCAAAATGCATTTGTAGCTAATATCTGTTAAAAAAAAGGCTAAATCGGCAATATTAGTTCAAGTGTAATAGCAGCTCAGTAAATTCACAGTTCCGAAGCTTATGAAATGGAATTTCTAAAAATGTCATGCTGTCAAATGACGTCAGAGATTAGAATAAAGGAAATGAGCGTGTGCCACGCGTTCAATAGTCTCCTATCAAATGAGTTTGGCACTTTCTGAAGCAGCGTTTGGTCCAACTAACGAGAAGGTTAGTGATTAACAAGCTAGCTCTTAAGCCATAGGGGTATTTATTAGTCCATCTATTTAGGCGTCTCGCCAGTTGCCTGTCTGTTGTTTGTCATCTCGTCCTACCTCTTCCTCTATGTGTTGGTGTTTCTCTGTCTCAGCCACTGTCTTTGTAAATCTCTCCCTTTGTGTACTTGTCTATTGCTGACTAGCTGGGTCCTTCCATTGATCTTCCAGTCTGTCTGTCAAGAATCGCTCATTCTATTTGTGTTCACCTGTGTTTTTGTCCATTTCTGTCCCTTTGTGTATGTTTAACCTTCTCTTTGTCTACCGCTCTCCAGTTTTCTACACCCACCCAATCCATCTGCTCTGTCTGTCCACCCATCCGTCCGTCCTTCCGCAGCAGTACCTGGGTACAGCAGGGTGTCAGCATTTCCATCGCTGAGCGTGGGTGTTGTGATGACCACATGGCATCTCTACGGCTCACTGCCTTCCTGAAACAGCACAACGCCATCAGATGTGCAGACAATAGTCCCGTGGGGTCTTTAGAAAGCTGAAAAAGTTGAAATTACAAGGTAAACTGTTTGCGGCCATTAGACAAATTAGAGCGGCTCATTTAACATTAGGCGTGTGGCAGGCCTCAGACACAGGAGAAGGGGCTGGCTCATCACCCGCCAATCAATAGGCACAGAATGTAACTCAAATCAATAGAACAGCATGAACGGATTATAACAATATTGCCCTGACATTAGATTGCATTCGTCTATCTGCCACCCCCGGACATGCAGCTGACGGGGACCATGCGATGCTCAACGGCGATCTATTTTAAGTGGGGCACAGACACCAGAGAGGGGGGTCTGCAATGTTGTCATTATCTTGTGTCAGGGTACCAGAGATGATAATGAACACCATAATCACAGCGTTGAAGGCTTTCCTTTAACCGCTGATGCTGATAGAGGTGAACGTGCTGGCGGTAATATCAGGGCCAGTTATGGAAAGGGAAGGTGTAGTGCAGGCATCTCCTCTGTGCTCGTCCAGACCACCGCCGCCCTGCATTGACTGCATTCTAAAGATACAGGGGCCATGCATCGCCATCATGCGTCAGTCCTGCCTTTCAGTCATGGATTGATCAACCAGTGAGCCTCCCAGGTCACCTTCGTAAGTCCAGGCCAGTAGAGGCGTAGATAGGATCTGGCATAGCAATTCGGTGTATGGGAAGTCCATGGACCTGCAGCTTGTGCAAAAAAATATCCCTGCTTGGGAGATCCCCCTTGTTTCCTTGCAGTAGCAATGAAAATGGAAGAGAGTATTCCGCACAGGAAGAGCGGATGTCCTTTGTGGCGTGCACTAATCAGCAAATTCTACAACGTTAATTAATGAACATCGAGTCAGCAAACCCAAGTTTTGTTAACTCGTGCAGTGGGAACATCAGTTTGTGCAGATCTTAAATGTTAATTGCATCCTCTAAGACACTTCTAATGATATTTTTGCTGTCCTCCCAATGAGTTTCATATCAAATTGAGTTAAAAATGCCCATACCACCAAAGTGTGTCATTCTGGATCAATCACTGTATTTCTTTGTACCTCACTTCCCTCATATACCACAACTTTGGATTATTTAGAGTCAGTGCTGTGTGTGTAGGGTAACCAATGAAATGCATTCATTCATTCATTCTCTGGACATGCTTTTTGAACAGAACTTTTCAGAGCAGGTTTCCGACCATGGTACCAAACTGCTTTTGCAGAAGGAAGAACGCTTTCAACTTCATTCATTAAATTGGTTCTATAATTCTTTAATTCTGATAAAATTGGAGTTTTAAAAATGTCACTATGCACATATAAATTGTGCAAAAAGAGGATGTACTACAACTGGATAAATAGATGTCAAACCCATTGGCACTCGTACATCGTGTTACGTTGATGCAAGGACGGAGCTAGCTTGACAGTATTTAAGATTATGCTGAATATTAATGAGTTGAAAGTTCCTCATAGTTGGTCTGAATGGGGTTATTTGTCAATTTGTTGGTTACATTGAGAACCTGATTTGGAGCGACCTCCAAGAACCATCAGTGAGTATCCATGGCATAGTTTGTCGCTTTGAGCAAATTGTTTGTCTTCGGGAATCTGATCACTCATTTCCTGGCTGTGGAGAAGACCAGAAGAATTTCAATAGGAAGAACATATTTCACAAAGGTCTGTAACCCAGTGATTTATGGGTTAAGTGCTGCAAGTCTATGTTAGTTTTGTCCATCTGATTATTTATAGCTTTACATTCCTGCATGGGAGGATGTAGTTGCAGAGATGTTCTTCTGCAAAAGGTGTATAGCTTTTTATAAAGATTTTCAAGCTTTGTGATCTTTTAAGAGGATGCGACATTTCAATTTAGAAGAATCAATCTGCAAAAGTATGTTATGTGCATTAAAAAAAACCTCCGCAGACTCCAGTTTTAGTGAAAGAATGCTTAGGCAATTTTTTAAAGCTAAAATTCCTAAGTAAAAGCATTTTTTAAAAAGAATTTTCACCAGCAGACAATTTTTTGAAGCTTACAAAAGTTTGCACTCTTCATAACGTGAAATGTTTATACACTTCACTTTAGAGGGCAAAACTTAAATTCCGCCCACCTCTGTGAGAGAGAAACCAGCTGGGATGATTGCTGGGCCTGTATGGTCAATTTGTTATGTCTCAATGATTACAGTTCGAAGTGAGTGAGCAGCGAGATCCTCTCGACAACTTATATTTTTTATGTTAGTAACTTTTATCCTTTGTCTGCTATGCAGTGAATGCCTTCCCAGTCAGTGAATTGGATGTAGGGTGGATTTTACACCCTATACACGCGGGTCAGTGCCTCTCCCAAATTTGCTTTTTGAATTTCGACCTAACTTTTCTGCTTGTACTTTCTATCATTTTGACTCAAAGATAGGACACTGCCGCAGGAACGCTACTTACGCAGAAGCTCATTGTCCCTGTCTTTCTCATGGAGTGTTTGCAAGCATTTCTGTACCGATGGCATTTTTATGAGTATTCACTGGGGCCCCAGATTTGCCGTCTGTTGAAGCATTTGAATGTCATTTGGAAATACACCTGCTAACTTCTTGGAAAATGTAAAAAAAAAAGGAGAAAGCTGGGATCCAGAGAAGGGCTCAGCTGACCTTCTTAAGTCCAAACAAATTAAAAAATGAACACAGGTGAGTTTTGTATTTCACAGCAGTTCAGGGATATCCTGAAAGCAGTCAAGCAGGGACCTGGGAACGGTAGTGGGCAGGTGCAAAGAATGGCTGGCTTTGGACTCATTCAAGGGCATACGTATAGAGTTCCCTTGCACGACCTCTCTCCGCTTCCTTACTCGCATCTCTGGGTACCATGCTTCTCTTTCTCCCATGTGCTCAACCTGAAACTTTCCGAAATTATCAATTTCGAATGTCTTTGTTGCAAGGCAATATTAATAATTAAACTTATTTCACATCATTTTATGACAAAACGCAGAACTTTTGGAAAGTCCTGCTAAAAGATTGGCAATTACTGTGCTGGTTCCTTGACAAATATTATTTGTATATGCTGTAGGATGGGATTCCCTGTTGGATTAAAATATACATGCAAACATCATACAGTGAACTCATTTTCAGTATTAAACTGATAATGGATCCATATAAAGATAGTTCTGCAGTATCAGCTTCAGTATCAGTACAGGAGCATGCACAGAACAGGCTTAGGAGCTCGGAAGGGTCTGGGTTAAACTCAGTTACATAATTCAGGGAGAAGCTTTGTCTTGGGAAGTTCTGGCACACCAGTGACAGAATGAAATAGTTAATGTAACCTCAGACCATGTTTAAGGCACCCAGTCTCCCTTCTCTTCTCAAATTTGGAGCAATTCATTTTACGCAGAATGACATGTGGTGGTTTAGTGCTGTGCCTTTGGAAGAGCCGGGGGTGTTTGTCTGCTGACTGACAGGTTTTTAGGTGTAGTGAGTTTTGAGGGTCATGACAGACCATTTACAAATATGCCCCTGTCTTTCTGGGTAAGACAATATAGAATTGTGGCGTTAAAACCAGGCCCTTGCCGAGCAGTTAGCAAGCATTGTTCTATGTAGCTTGAGTAATACAAGGTGTGTATTACTGAAGCTCTGCACAGGGTTGTACTTTTTACAGTTTAGATGCATGAGGACTTGAAAATGGATGGCTAGACCAAAGTTTGGGTTGGTGAGGTAAGGATTGGATCAATTTAGGGCGGGCCTAGATTAAATCCTTATTGGCTTCACTTTTGCTGTGGCCTTTCTTGGATCTTGTCAGGCAACATTCCGAATATTAAATATTTGTATTCACTGCACAGTGTGTAACTACATTGCACACTTCCCAAAACTATGTAATTACTTCACCCCACACTTTGGCATTAGCGCTGGGATTTTCTAGTACTCTGCTCTAGAAATGGGTGAGCCACTGAAAGCTCGATCCTGAAGCATAGCTCTGGCTCAGCTCGCGGTGTTGTCGAAATCTCGCACTCATAACAAGCTGAGCTTTTATGTGGTTTCTGCCTCCTTCCCTCGCCCTATCCTCATGCTCAAAGAGATAAAAACAAAGCATTAATATTTGAGATAAAATGAAAAGACACATTTGTACAAAGTGAAACCAGAAATCCTGAATTAATGGCTGCTTCCCGGCTTAAACGAACTGTGTGATTTTAGGCAAATATTTTATTTCATCGATCCTCCATTTGCTTTATTATACCATATGAAAGCCCTTTCAAATATGTAAGTTCCAGTGACATAATAACAGCCCCCACAGCCCAAGAGGTGCAGCGTCCGAGCTCGAGCGGCTCCCTCCGGCACTAGGCATGGGCCCCTGGCCTGAGAGCTTCTGACTGGGTCTGGAGCGTGGGAGGCCCCCTCCATGTATTTTGCAGGGTACCCCCTCAAATTTCATTACACCACTGGTAAGTTCAGAATACCAGCTGTACAAAAATCTATTGTGTTCGATTTCATTGTTTTTTTAATCCTGTTGTGATTAGGTCATTGACAAATGCAGTAAATGTTTTTATGTCTTAAAACATTCTATTAAGTTTACTTCGATTAATTGTGACCAGGAAAGAAATGGTTTTTGGGACATGTGATATTGAATAGAAGTGTATATGAATTGAACTATAAGACTGTTCACATTTTATCCTGCACATATTTATAACAACATTGACTGGTTTTAAAAGAAATCTTATGTACTAGAATAAAAATATTTAATATGTATACCACTTAGTAATATCCTGGTGATTTTGTTGATATTGGTCTTAGTGTATGTTTGGTTGGATTGTTTGTGGTCAGTGAAGCTGCGAATTGAGTGTTAGGTTTGATTTGTACCCAAAGGGAAATCCCTTACTTGACTAACTGTTGTATGATTTACACAGCAAACATTCTCAGGGCTCCGCTCAGTGGCGGCTCGCATAGGGCGTGCTGCGGGGCAGTGAGGCGGGGCGGGGGAGGGACAGGGTGGGAGGGTAGTAAACTCGGACATACGACGGAATGGAGGAACGTAATAATTACTTTCCTCCGTTCCGTCGTATGTCTGAGGTTACTACCCCCCCAGCCTGCCCCTCCCCCGCCCGCCCCACCGCCCCGCAGCACGCCCTATGCGAGCCGTCACTGGCTCCGCTTGCACACAGGCTCAAAAAGCCAATCCACACCATTGGCTCGGCTCGAACAGCTCTCCCTGTTAATTTGTTGGCTACTCTGCTACTCTGTTGTGCCTTATTCTGGGCTTTAAGTGGGATGAAAAAACTGGGGGGTGTTGGGGGTCTCTCAAAGGGAAGTGGCCGATGTAATTAAGGGTGTGGCTTAAAAACACATAAACTAAAAATCTGTGCTTAGCATAGTGTGCCAACTGGTGTTTTGCTGCTTCTGTCATTGCATCCAGATATATAATACAAGTAACATTATACCTAGAAGAAGCCAGGACTATTGGCTTTGTCAATGGTTGTTAGTTGCATCAGATACAACTATGGCTTCGTTGTATGTTCTGAAACGATGAGACTGTGAAAGTACTATAACGAGTCTCTTTGAAGTTACATCAAAGGCAGTAAAGGGTGGCACTGCTGCAGAGTTAAGATTTATTTTTCACCCTGACGGTGAGGGCAAAAAATGGAGAGCCCGATAGAGACCCGCCTCAGCATCTACTTTTAACTACTGCTGAGCACCGGCAGGACCCGGCCCAGTTAAAGCCCTGGCCTTACACCACGGAGTCCACGTGGTCTCCGAGTGCCCTGTGTTTCCGTAGCATCCCCCGCCTGCTAGGAGTGTTGTGTCAGAACCGGCCCTCTGGTGTGCTTACCCTGAGATACTAAGGCGTGCATCGCTTTGCATATTTCAATACACTAAATTGCTGCTAAAATATATCCGCTTGCCTCCATGGCTTTATTCATGCGGCTAAATTTAAGAATCACTGTATACTGGCGCAGATTAGATGTGCGCAGATTAGATGTACGCGGGCCCTGCGCCAAATGCGTGTTCACGCACGCAGGACGTGGCCACCCTAGACCTCGTGCGATGCAGTTTGAGATATTGCTGACGTAACGTGTTTCCGCAGCAGTACGGATACCCCCTGCCCGGCTCTATTTCTTCCTACTATAGGCGATGGCCAAGGGAGCCAGGGATATACTCCAGTGATACGGGCTGGCATGGAATATGGTCTGTTGGCAGCAGAAGCCAAGCTGGTTTCCATGATAAAGGTTAATGAATGTCTGTTCTCCGTATTTAACCGGCCAGCACCTCACCCCAGGGTCCAGGCGCGCGCGACACCAGCCGTAGCCCCTGGGCCCGGGGATGGGCGGGGCCTGCGTCTATAAAGATGGACTGCATTGTGTACTCATTAAGGACATCATTTTGAGCCGCGCGGTAGCCAAGAACGCTTGAGTGCAGGCATCTGTTTGCTACTGGGAGAGCATATTTACTGTCTGATACTTGAGTGGATGTAAATAAACAGGCAGCACAGGATAATGTTCGAACAAACAAACAAACAGCTGCCAGGCGGGTCCCCCGATGCCTGACCTTCATGGAGGCGTCATGCTGATGTTTTAATAGGACGCTGCCTGGCAGAATCAATACCCACCGATATGGGCGTCGAGGGACTGGCGTTATGATCGTTAACACGGGCGCCCGACGCCGGCTACTTCCCATTGTCTGCCAATGACTGTGTGCCACCGTGGACGGGAGCAGCGGTCCAGCCAATCAGGCTTGAGTGAGAGGGCGGCCATGCTGCTTCCCTCCAAGCATTGTCTTTCCATCTCAAACCATGGCTGGGTTCCCGCCTTAGTTATCATGCACACCACATCTAAAACATACAGTGCCGTCATTTCCATTCACAAATGTAGTCTGAGGGGCAGGTATCACAAAATACAAGAACCAATAGCACAGGGTACAAGTGTGCTTGTACAGTGTAACCGAGCAGTAAGAATAGCCTCTGAGAGTTTTCCGAGCAGGTCCCTCAGATGGAAGGAGGAATTAGAAGAGGTGGATTTTAAGTCGTTTCCGAATCGGGGAATAAGGCCTCAAAGCTCACCCCTGGTTGTATTGCTGGGGTGAGGCGGTTCATTTATCTACAAGATGCGTGCATTCTCCATGCAATTTAGATAAGGGGCATTGTCTTTGCTGATTATATTAATGATAACATGGAGCAGACTTTACTAGACAACAGGGCATAAAAGACATTGCACAAAGTCCCTTTTTCTAAAGTATCATCAGTGTCTTAGCCTCAAACCACGACCAGAACACTTTGTAATTGTCAGTAAAATTTGCTCTGTGGCAAAATTTTAAGCTATCCACAATATTTAGAGGCACTCATTGTATTCACGATGCAAGCAACTGGATGCACATTGCATAAGGTGCGCGCCGGATAACATTTGATCTACAGAAATCTTTGGTAAGTAACATGCACTCCCTCCCTAGCCCGCATAGCAGTTCCATGTACATGGTGGGCAAATAGTGTATAAGTGTGATCTTTCATGAGAACAGTTAATAAGGCAGACACAAAATGCACTTTCTAATGTAGAATCAGCAAATTAATATTATGTGCAAGAGCTAATGAAGTAACTTCCATAAAATGTGAAATGAGCAACCCAACCCGCTTTCACAATCATACCAATGGGATTATTAAACGACTGATACAAGACTTTGGTTCAAGTAATCTAATGTAAGGCTGAAAGGGCTCATTTGGAAAGGGCAATATTTGTGTGGGAAGCACTAGCCAGAGATGAGTCCATCTGTAAATACCTAGGCTATAGATGGCATCAATTCCTTCCTTCCTTCCCCCATCCCACTGCCACTGACCATTTTGATTACTTCACTGAGGCCACTGTGAAGTTATTTTCTCACGGTCGTGGGCAGTCATTACCCCTATGTCAGTGTCATTATATCAGAGCCACGCGACACCAGTTTGGTGTCTCTTAACAGCATTGTCCACCTTGTGGATCTCTCATTGTCTCATCAGTCTCCTTCATTCCCTTCTATTTGCCATCCCTCTTAAACTCCAGCCGTCAATCTATGCTTTAATCTTTCAATCTACTCGTCCACCCATTCAATATCTCATCTGCTCTGTCCCACCTGCCCTGCTGCCTATTCAGCTCAACTAAGCCTCACTCCCACCCATCTGTCGGTCCGTTCATCCAACCCCACCGTTTATTTCCCCCTCTGTTCATCCTCCGAATACATATCAACCTATTTTTGCACCAGCTCATCCCATCCCCCCAACCTTCTCCATTATTCTTCCATTGTTACAGTGTGCATGGGCATTGCGTAAGGACTAACACAAGTGGATGCTCTTGTACAATGAGCCGTCTTTTAGCTGCACTGTCTCCTAGATCCCTGAGATCCAAAGTGGAATCAAAGGATCCCTCCTAAGCTAAGATGTGGGTGATGCGCCTGCATGCGTCTTGTGCATGCTGGACGGGCAGATTAGGAATGAGAGTTTCCGCAGTGCAACTGCTGATACACCTGTGCTTTACGCTGCCGTATTTTCAGCATGTTACATGCCCCACAGACTAGCACCGCTACTTTGAATATGCCTGCATGCGAAAATCATGTGCCCTCGTTATGTAGCAAGCAATGGCAAAGCCAGTCAGCTAGCAAACTTTTGGCTTTGTCAATGCTTCTTTGGTTTTGCCATGGTTTTCATAAAACATTATTGTTGGGGGTGCTGGGCCAATAGTAAAAAAAATAAAAAATGGAAAAAATAAAAAATGGAAAAAATAAAAAATATTTTTTGGGTCTCAAAAAGCACCTATTCCAACAGTAGGACCTGGTGCTGATGAGGACTACTTTGTGTGCGGATGTGTTCCTTTTTAAATAGCAGAATATCCTCACTCCCCTTATTCACAGTGAAGTTAGCCACTGGCTGAAGTGGGCTGGCCCATTCCTCTACTCTGCATGCTGTAGTAGGCAGAAAAAATGTGACTGACACTACAACAGACCAATGGTATACCAATGTTGTGTGTGTTTGTGTGTGTGTATATATATATATATATATCACACCTAAAATATAGCCTATATTCACTCCACAGAAGAAGTTCTAAATAGGAGGCTAGTGTGTGAGGAGAGAAAGGGCGGGGAGGAGAGTTTTGAGAGGCTGAAAGGGAACCCTGTGATGAAGGACTTGATGGGTCTAATAGCCACTGATGAAGAACAAAAGGAAACATATTGTGGAATATTAGACAACATCATAGCAATCAAATGAATTAATACAAATGAGGACGATCATAATGATTGCCACACACATGTGCCTAATG
Source organism: Calotriton arnoldi (assembly GCA_963921515.1). Classification (NCBI taxonomy): domain Eukaryota; kingdom Metazoa; phylum Chordata; class Amphibia; order Caudata; family Salamandridae; genus Calotriton; species Calotriton arnoldi. The sequence goes on along the minus strand of CAWUFW010003433.1, from coordinate 1,155,429 downwards.
ATGAGGCACTTATGAGGAACGTGACTCGCATCAGTCATGGGGAAGCCACCATTGTTCCTAATTGGGCAGTAATGTGAAATCCCACCGGTGGTCCCTGCTATGTAGCATCAATTAGGGCCCACTTATGGGACGGCACATGATCCCTCCATTATGGCTGCACAGATCCGTCTGTAACCCCTTGACAGGAGCATAGATTCTTTCAGTTATTATTTTGTTAGTGGATTTCTTCAAGTTACATATAAGCTTGCTGGGACATAGAAATCTAATAACAGAACGTGCCATAGCAAAACACAAAAACACATAAAGACATATATATATATATATATATATATATATATATATATGTGTATGTATATATATTCATACAGACACACACTAAAAAGCAAAGGTTGCAGGGATGTCATAGTTAGGTAATAGAATTTAAATTGTTTTTGAAATTCACTGCAAAAAACAAAGGGTACAGGGACATTATAGATAGGCTCAGCTTTCACTCGCACAAAACCAGTGAAATTCAGCAGTTATCGTTAGCTGAGCTAACTATAACTCAACCCCCCCTCCCACAACGCACTGCTTACGACCTTACATATTACATCACTCATGACATGGTCAATGACATCACTGATGAGATCTCAAATGTTATACATATATATATATATATATATATATATGATCAAGGGCTGCATAGCCCGAAACGCGTCATGGCGACATTTGCACTAAATAAATCTGCATTGCACTGAAAAACTGGAGTCCGTTTCCTTCTTGCGAGTTCCAGATTGAGGATCTCTTCACAGTTGGGAAAATCGTGTATATATATATATATATATATATATATATATATATATATATATGCCACACAAAGAATCCAAATGATGCGCACACTCGGGAGATGCCAATAACATGTTTAATGGTCACCTGTGACCATTATAACCTGTTATTGGCATTTCCCGAGTGTACGCATCATTTGGATTCTTTTTGTGGCAGATTACAGCCGGCTGACTCCGCCGGCATTGCGCATCACCTGCCTACGGGCCAAGGATTCTAGGAGGAGCACCTTTATGTCTTTGGATATATATATACACATACATACAGACGAACACATTAAACAACATCAAAATTTAACACATCGCCATGGAGGGATGATGGATTAGTCTGTTACAATCTTACCAAGCCTCTGAGTGGCATCACAGAGAATGGAGTTATTACTATAGAAGACTATACCAAGAGTTTTGAGAAAACTGTCTGCTAGAAATGAGGAGCTGGGAGGGAGACAGAGAGAGGGACGTGACTTCCCTAATTCTGCATGAAGAACTATTCATAAGACTTAAGGCCGAGATAGCCATTAAAAATGTTTGTATTGTGCTGTATTGGGACTCCAACTTCAAAAAATCAGCTTTGTATCAGGTGCTTGTGAAATAAAGGCGTGGAATGAATGTCTAAGTACCTCAGTTGAAGTGGACTGTCATCCCTCTGTACAGGTCATGCACAGCCCCATCACAATGCTCAAGGCTAAATCTGACTCTCGCTGGTCAGACTCTTAAGGACGGCTATTGTCTTCTCCATTTCATATATATACAATACCTCCATAACATATAACTGAGACTCGTTGTGAGGGGGTGGGGCTAGTGTCCAGCTGCATTGCACACTCAGTTACCTAGAGGAGGGTTTCTCGTCTTCCAGTATTGCACTGGTCTCTCAACACAGCCTCCAGTCACCTTTCTGAGCCTTCGATGCAACTTAATGGTCCATTGTGTCCATGGCTAGATCCTGCTTTCATTCACACCGATATGGGATTTCACTGCAGCCGGCACACAGTGACTGCCCTTTTAGTATACAATTTCTTTTTTGGCAGACATCTCACTTGGAAGGTGAAGGAGCGTTCAGCCAACCAAGGTCTATTATGCTTGTGTTAAGGAGTGCGCAGGGTATCACTATGCCAGATCGAAGGATGCTGGCCTTTGCGTGTGCCCGCCTGTGGGCACTCTTCAGGGAACTGCAACAGAAACCTCAAAAATGTGGTTGATGACTAAACAGGAAAATTCACCCACGTGCATAGAAACCATTTGCCTCACATTCGACTTGGAGCATTTCCCGGGCCTTCACTTTTAGGAAACATTATATTTCCTATTTCTATTACGAATCCATTGCTTAATTTCCGTTGGCGTGGAAACAGTTGTATCAGAGGTATGCCAGTGCAGCATGGCAGGGGCATTGTTTACTTCTGATGCATAAGCATGCCACTGCTGGATATTTATTATTGATCGAAGATGGTACTGTTACTAGCCTACAGTATTTTTGTACTTGAAGGTGTCCAATGACTGCCGTATTGATGTGTGCCTCATTTTTGGTACCTCCTGGCTTAGAACCCGGTAGCAGAATCCTCTAGGACAATAAACACTGCATATTAACGTTACCCCAGATAAGTCCGTCAGCACCCTTCAGAAATATTAAATATCCTATAATGGGGTTCAGACTATCTCTGGGTACAAGAAGCCAGTTCTTAGTGCTGGTGGTTGAAACAAGCACAGTTTAAGAGTGCATTCTGATGAGATCCTTATATGGCCATCTGGAAAAGGAAGTCACCATATGTTTTGCAACCAATGCAGATGTCATCGAATAAAAAAAAGGTCATCATTGGTGATTCAACACGGGGTAAGAGGGAAAGCTTTTTACTTTTCACTTAATGTCCCTTTTAAGACGTGGTTGTGGGTAGTGTCTGGTAAAGGGAGGTTTTGTTCCACGTGCAATATTCTGGGGACTGCATATCAACTCACAATACTGGGTCTTTGGGCCAAGCCTTGACTCATTGGAATTAGGCTGCGCATAGAACTTCCACTTTCATTGGCTAGTTCTGAGCAAGGATATGGAAATGGCGATATGAGGGACCCATTCTTTGAGCACATTACTGTAATTGTCTGGAGCCTCTGCCAAGGCACTGTACAGTCGAATATGGCTGCTGGGGCTTTTCAGGCTCTGCGAGGCATTGGACCTTAATATTGTCAGACACAATGAATTCATCCTGTGAATGATCACTGTTTGCCCCAATCCTATCACCTTACCACAGGCTTAGTAGTCAATACTAAGAGGGTACCATTTTCCATTAGAGTTCCAAGAGTGGGCATCTATGCTCCATCAGTCTGAAACTTTGAGGCTTGGTGGAGAGTGGACATGCTGGAGGTGGTATGTGGGCTGTGGAGTGGGACAGGTGTCACTGGACAGCTGTCCACCCACTGTCGTATGCAGATCCTCACAGTAGTGGGAACATGTTTATTAATTCAATATACTTAAAACATGACTAATAACTGCCACCAAATCCATTCTTATAGCTTTGGGGACCTGGAATAGTCTGAATTGTCATTGTCAGTTCTCATGGCAGCAGGGGCAATGAGTGGTGCAAGCTGCCAAGCTGCAGTGGCCTACTGACAAGGGTCCCGGCACTTATGTTTTTTACAAATTAAACACTGGCAGTATACCAGAAAATGCCACAACAGAATGTATACCAGAAAAAGCCACAGCTCATATTGTGCAGCAAAGTAGGTAGCGGCGTAACAACAGCCCCTGCAACCCCTGAGGTGCGGGGGGCCGAGATCCAGGCGGCCTCCTCAGGCACTGTGCACGGGTGGCAGCTGAGAGCTCCTGACTGGGTCCAGAGCATGGGGGCACCCTCCATGCACTTTGCAGGGGGGGCTCCCTCGAGTTTCGTTACACCTCTGAAAGTAGGCCTGGGTAGACTGTGTACGTAAGTGCCTCATGTCTGAAAGTGCAAAAAAATATGATTGTAATGTACATGCAACGAGTGTCCAAGGACAGGCCATTGAAAATTGTCTGTGAAAGAAGACCATTGATTAGAGCGGACTAGAACAGGCCTGCGCAGGGGGGTGCACCAGAATGGATAGAAGCCGAGGGCAATCCAGGACGGGGTGGGCTCACCACATTGTCATCACAGTTTACAACTGCTGTTAATAATCGGCCCTCGCTAAATTACCCTTGTCCAGAAGAACGGAAAGAAGGAACCATTCCATATTTTAGGACTCCATGCTCTTTTTTTTATCATCATCAAGTATTTCTTAAGTGTATGTGAGACTTTGTACTAAAAATATCACGAGTTTATAAATCCTGGAGTCCTGACTTTTACAAATACTTGCTACTGAGATGGTTCTTAAGGTGTTCATGGCGTGCCAGCGCTTTAGATGGGGCAAGTAGACAACAAAGCAATATTATCAAAGGCAGTAGCTCAGCAGTAACATGTCGTTTTTAGTTTGGTAGGAAGGAGCTTTTGACACCCTAAAGATTGCGCCTCTCATCTGAGGTGCAAAGCGTTCCCAAAATCTCTTGGCGCACGTCAATGGGTGGTGCTGGTTGAGTGTGTCTCATGAATGAGTTTAGTACCCCCTTGTGACTGGGGGTGAATGTTTGCATTGTCCAGCATTCCGTCCATCAATTGTTTCTTTTGCATTTGTCGCCCTAAGTGGGAAGGGTATGCCCAGACGTGGGTCCCGTGCTCACTACACCACTGGATTCAAGCTAGCCTGGCTGAAGAAGGGTGATGCCCTGAAACCGGTCCTAGGATGCTTGTTTCCGGTCCAGGGAGGACCTGGCTTGGCAGTTCGGGCTGGACTGTTCCCACAAGGAACAGGGTCAAGACTGATTTGCATATGGCTGGGTCCAAACTGGGGTGGTGTGGTGAGCAAAAGAATGATGGATTTAACCCAGATCCTTGTGACTGGGGGTGAATGTTTGCATTGTCCAGCATTCCATCCATCAATTGTTTCTTTTGCATTTGTCGCCCTAAGTGGGAAGGGTATGCCCAGATGTGGGTCCCGTGCTCACTACACCACTGGATTCAAGCTAGCCTGGCTGAAGAAGGGTGATGCCCTGAAACCGGTCCTAGGATGCTTGTTTCCTGTCCAGGGAGGACCTGGCTTGGCAGTTCGGGCTGGACTGTTCCCACAAGGAACAGGGTCAAGACTGATTTGCATATGGCCGGGTCCAAACTGGGGTGGTGTGGTGAGCAAAAGAATGATGGCTTTAACCCAGATCCTTGTGACTGGGGGTGAATGTTTGCATTGTCCAGCATTCCGTCCATCAATTGTTTCTTTTGCATTTGTCGCCCTAAGTGGGAAGGGTATGCCCAGACGTGGGTCCCGTGCTCACTACACCACTGGATTCAAGCTAGCCTGGCTGAAGAAGGGTGATGCCCTGAAACCGGTCCTAGGATGCTTGTTTCCTGTCCAGGGAGGACCTGGCTTGGCAGTTCGGGCTGGACTGTTCCCACAAGGAACACGGTCAAGACTGATTTGCATATGGCCGGGTCCAAACTGGGGTGGTGTGGTGAGCAAAAGAATGATGGATTTAACCCAGATCCTTGTGACTGGGGGTGAATGTTTGCATTGTCCAGCATTCCGTCCATCAATTGTTCCTTTTGCATTTGTCGCCCTAAGTGGGAAGGCTATGCCCAGACGTGGGTCCCGTGCTCACTACACCACTGGATTCAAGCTAGCCTGGCTGAAGAAGGGTGATGCCCTGAAACCGGTCCTAGGATGCTTGTTTCCTGTCCAGGGAGGACCTGGCTTGGCAGTTCGGGCTGGACTGTTCCCACAAGGAACAGGGTCAAGACTGATTTGCATATGGCCGGGTCCAAACTGGGGTGGTGTGGTGAGCAAAAGAATGATGGATTTAACCCAGATCCTTGTGACTGGGGGTGAATGTTTGCATTGTCCAGCATTCCGTCCATCAATTGTTTCTTTTGCATTTGTCGCCCTAAGTGGGAAGGGTATGCCCAGACGTGGGTCCCGTGCTCACTACACCACTGGATTCAAGCTAGCCTGGCTGAAGAAGGGTGATGCCCTGAAACCGGTCCTAGGATGCTTGTTTCCTGTCCAGGGAGGACCTGGCTTGGCAGTTCGGGCTGGACTGTTCCCACAAGGAACAGGGTCAAGACTGATTTGCATATGGCCGGGTCCAAACTGGGGTGGTGTGGTGAGCAAAAGAATGATGGATTTAACCCAGATCCTTGTGACTGGGGGTGAATGTTTGCATTGTCCAGCATTCCGTCCATCAATTGTTTCTTTTGCATTTGTCGCCCTAAGTGGGAAGGGTATGCCCAGACGTGGGTCCCGTGCTCACTACACCACTGGATTCAAGCTAGCCTGGCTGAAGAAGGGTGATGCCCTGAAACCGGTCCTAGGATGCTTGTTTCCTGTCCAGGGAGGACCTGGCTTGGCAGTTCGGGCTGGACTGTTCCCACAAGGAACAGGGTCAAGACTGATTTGCATATGGCCGGGTCCAAACTGGGGTGGTGTGGTGAGCAAAAGAATGATGGATTTAACCCAGATCCTTGTGACTGGGGGTGAATGTTTGCATTGTCCAGCATTCCGTCCATCAATTGTTTCTTTTGCATTTGTCGCCCTAAGTGGGAAGGGTATGCCCAGACGTGGGTCCCGTGCTCACTACACCACTGGATTCAAGCTAGCCTGGCTGAAGAAGGGTGATGCCCTGAAACCGGTCCTAGGATGCTTGTTTCCTGTCCAGGGAGGACCTGGCTTGGCAGTTCGGGTTGGACTGTTCCCACAAGGAACAGGGTCAAGACTGATTTGCATATGGCCGGGTCCAAACTGGGGTGGTGTGGTGAGCAAAAGAATGATGGATTTAACCCAGATCCTTGTGACTGGGGGTGAATGTTTGCATTGTCCAGCATTCCGTCCATCAATTGTTTCTTTTGCAAAGTAGGTAGCGGCGTAACAACAGCCCCTGCAACCCCTGAGGTGCGGGGGGCCGAGATCCAGGCGGCCTCCTCAGGCACTGTGCACGGGTGGCAGCTGAGAGCTCCTGACTGGGTCCAGAGCATGGGGGCACCCTCTATGCACTTTGCAGGGGGGGCCCCCTCGAGTTTCGTTACACCTCTGAAAGTAGGCCTGGGTAGACTGTGTACGTAAGTGCCTTATGTCTGAAAGTGCAAAAAAATATGATTGTAATGTACATGCAACGAGTGTCCAAGGACAGGCCATTGAAAATTGTCTGTGAAAGAAGACCATTGATTAGAGCGGACTAGAACAGGCCTGCGCAGGGGGGTGCACCAGAATGGATAGAAGCCGAGGGCAATCCAGGACGGGGTGGGCTCACCACATTGTCATCACAGTTTACAACTGCTGTTAATAATCGGCCCTCGCTAAATTACCCTTGTCCAGAAGAACGGAAAGAAGGAACCATTCCATATTTTAGGACTCCATGCTCTTTTTTTATCATCATCAAGTATTTCTTAAGTGTATGTGAGACTTTGTACTAAAAATATCACGAGTTTATAAATCCTGGAGTCCTGACTTTTACAAATACTTGCTACTGAGATGGTTCTTAAGGTGTTCATGGCGTGCCAGCGCTTTAGATGGGGCAAGTAGACAACAAAGCAATATTATCAAAGGCAGTAGCTCAGCAGTAACATGTCGTTTTTAGTTTGGTAGGAAGGAGCTTTTGACACCCTAAAGATTGCGCCTCTCATCTGAGGTGCAAAGCGTTCCCAAAATCTCTTGGCGCACGTCAATGGGTGGTGCTGGTTGAGTGTGTCTCATGAATGAGTTTAGTACTAAAAACGAGAACCTTGTGGCAACATTTTTGTTTGAATGTCTTCTGGTGACCGAGCATTCAGTTAATTGATTATTTGATGGCATAACAGGAGTTCCTGAACCATACGACCAGCACATGTGCCACCCTCTCAGTCCCTTGGACAACTTCTGTGTTTCACTGCTTGTGGTGTGTGGTTTTTTTTTAACAGAAAAATTGCACCAGATAAGAAAAAAAGAGTGCCTCGAAGTTGGGCTGATTTCTGCTCGAGGGGGTTCTTTTTTAGGCTCCTATTGTGTGCGTCTCAGGCTAAGGAAGCAATTAGCACGCGACCGAGCTTCCACTTCAGCCTGATTTTGAGTACAAACGATGGCAGATTGCTTTGTTTTAAAATACAGCATTCTCTGGTGCCAGCATGGGAGCGGCTGCTGCGAAGTGGAAAAAACTAATAGATTCTCTCGCTCTCTGCTTTTCACAGATCAGAGTCAGCGGACCCATGAACGGTGCCCTGCAGTATGAAACCGTGCAGGTGGTGGACGACTCCCCAGTTCTTCGTGACATGGCGTTTTCTATGGACCACAAGCAGCTGTACATCATGTCCAACAAGCAGGTAGGTCCTGGAACAACCTTCTGAAGTTCTTCTGTTTGCTCTTTGCAGTGGTTGTCCATTGGATATTTGACCAGTCCCTGGTTTGCATTCTGCTTTCCTGTGTGATTCTGGACCGCCGCAGAACACAAGTGATAACTACACCAATGTGGGTTCTAGACATAATGATTCTGACACAGCTCACATTGAGACCTACTGTAGACTGGCATGGTATCGACGTCTTCTCCAACAACCTCAGTAGTCACACTTGTAAAGACAGGCCATCACAAAGGGAGTTACTGGGTGTACCTGCACCAGCATCCGTAGGTTATTTTGTTCTCTGGGCTGTTATTATGGAATACCTGAGGTGCTGTAGTATACACATCCTGAGAGACTCTTCAAACCAGTGCCCATCCTTCTGTCAGTTGCAAACTGCAGTTTTCAAGGGATTCTGGGCTATGTAGCAACACAGGATGTGAGGTCAGGCCAGGAAGTGATGTGACAGGAAGTAGGGCCACTCACAAATGCAAAGGTCTGGAGGAAGAGAACGAGGAGTCCCTGAAGGAGAAGCAATGTCTCAATGAACCTTGGCTCCACATACTGAACCCATTCAGACTGTGTTCAAGGGAGAAAGGATTAATCTTATCTCAAAAAGTAACAGGCTTTTAAGGTGAATTGCACAGATGTGCCTGGAGCAAAATGGAAAGCCCCATGTGGCAATATTCCTTATCGCAGATAACAAACAATTGGACCGTCAGCTTGGTGGTCCAGGACAACTGCTGGTTCAGAAAATGTATTCCTTGTTGTTAATAAGCACTAGCTCACAAGCTGGTGGATGCCTTCCAAAAATATGACACTCCCACAGAAACGCACACGTGCTCCCGGATATTTGGCAACAAGCCCCCTTTGGGCTCTCATACATTTTTAATGTTGATCTGATCAAAGGACTGACACGGGGACACCTGGCAAAATATTAAACAGCAGAAATACTGACATGGCTCATGCTGTAAACCACGTGCTCACCCCTCAAAGCCGTACAGCAGGTACCTAAACTCCAAATCCCTCCATGGCTTGTTACTAACAAAACAATTCAGAAAGATAGCTCAGCGTGTTAACTCCCAGACTGTTTATATCTGTGTGCACCCAACAATCCACAGTTTCATATATCATAATCTGGGATTTGCGTTCAGCCTTTCATCCTTTCGAAGTTGATAAAATAAGGACCAATGATCAACCCTTTGGTGCGATGAGATTGGTTTAAACGTAAACTGAGAATTCTTATCACATTATCCAACCGGGAGCTTGTACTTCCTGTTCTTCACTCACAACCATGAAAAAATCTGAAAATAAAAACCTGAAAAAATGCGAATTGCCCAAATCCCTCCTCCCGCCTCCCCTTCATATTCCCAAGGGACAATCATGTTTGTTTTCCAAACAGTTAACCACTGTACCTACCCAATTGTCTAAAAAGCTGAAACTCTCCCTTGCACCAATATGGTGTGAAATCATAAACAGCTCCTTGAAAACCGGCATCATACCAGACTGCCTCAAAGTCGGCCAAGTCACACCACTACTGAAAAAGCCAGGCCTAGACACCAACATCCTGAACAACTTCAGACCTGTTTCCACCCTCCCCTTCCTAGCAAAAATCCTCGAAAAATGCGTTCTCCTTCAACTGAACCAGCACATTGACAACATCAACCTGCTTGACCACCACCAATCGGGCTTCAGAAAAGGCTGTAGCACCGAAACCGCGATCCTAAACATCGTGGATGACATCCTCAAGTCCCTTGATACTGACCAATGCTGCTTACTCATCCTCTTAGACCTATCGCAGCCTTTGACACGGTTGATCACAATCTTCTCATCAAGGCTCTCAAAGACCGAGTAGGTGCGGACGAGGTGGTCCTACAATGGTTCTCCTCCTTCTTACACAACTGCTCCCAAAGGATAAAAATCAAATCCTTTATGTCCGACCTACTCCCCGTCAACAGAGGTGTCTCCCAAGGTTCAGTGCTCTCCCCTCAACTATTCAACATATACATGGAACCCCTCACCACCATTCTGAAAAAAGCCAACATCCCCTTCCACCTATATGCAGACGACACCCAGATCTACTTGGAAACCTCCTCCATTAACGACATTCTAAGACTCAACAACACTCTTAGAGAAGTTCAACAATGGCTATCAACTAACCACCTCAAACTCAATCAAGACAAAACCGAAATCCTCCTCATCTCCAACAGAGAAGAAAACCCTCAAATCGTAGAGTGGCTGAAAGCAATCGACGCTCTTAACGGTAATCTCACCCTGTCGAACTCTGTAAAATCGCTAGGAATCACCCTCGACCAAAATCTAAGCATGACCAAACACATTAAGATCTCAGCGAAGAGTGCCTTCCTCAATTTGAAGCTTCTCAACAAAATTAACCCCTTCATCCCGCCCATGGACCTCAAACAAGCCACCCAATCACTGGTGCTATCTAGACTTGACTATGGGATCGCAGTCCTCTCCGGTACAGCTCGTTCCCACTTAGCGCCACTCAAAACAACTCTCAATGCTGCTGCCAGAATGGTCACCGGAGTTAAAAAATATGACCACTTATCTCCCGCACTCAGAGAACTAAAATGGCTCCCAGTCGAAATGCGTGCCAGCTTTAGAACTGCTTGCCTCACGCACAAAGCCCTGCACACAGGGAAACCGGAATACCTGGCCTCCAAACTCAAGAAAGCCAGCCAGTCAAGAATCCTCAGGAGTTCCAACACCCTCTTACTCATCCCTCTGAAAACACGCAAACAAAAAACCGCGTCTTGATCCTTCGCTGGAAACGCACCGAAAATCTGGAACTCCATTCCAGTCGATATCAGGACTATCCCCTCCTTTATAAAATTCAAAAGACCCTAAAAGACCTCTACCTCAACCATGCCTTCCCGGACTGAGAACCAAAACGCACAAGCCTGCACTCTGCAGCCACCAGGCAATGTTCCACCACCTTACCTCCTCCTGCACGGTACAGACCCTTGTCATTGTTCCTCCACTCCCTACCTCATCCCCGCTCCCTAACCCCCTCCTCGTTCAACTCCTCTCGGAGGGAGATTTAGCCCAAGACTTTGTGCACGCAACGAGACTACCTCAGGACCTCTCTACCTCAATGTCGCACAGCACACTGGGATTTTTGAACACTTATGCCTACCTTTGTCTCTTTTATGTGATTTCTCCCCTATATCTGCTGTAAAGCGCTCCGATACCCTCGGGTCTGGCCAGCGCTATATAAAACCTCTTAAATAAAATAAAAAAATAAATAAAATATATAGGCGAGCCATGTTATCTTCCTCTCAAAAAGGAACATGCTAACTTTAGGAGTTGCCCAACTGGCCACTACTTAAGTGTTGTTCTAACTGACCACTCTATATTTCACTTACCTGTCCTGACAGCCATATTTTCTAAGACATCCCCCTCTTTCCTGTTTGTATAAAAGTTGTTCTCTTTTCTTTTTAAACAATTGTGAAATGCAATTAGACGTTTCTCCCTTATAAAGGGAATATCAGTCTGATGTCAAACTACCCAAGGACGGCATCTGTGTGCACACAAATGCAAGGAAACAACACAATGTTTGCCTAACATAGGAATCAGTATTTCCCTATCGTTATTTGTTGTGGTACTTTAAAACTTCCCTGCTAATTGGGGTGTTTACAGCGTCTGCTATTTATAATTCTTCAGATCTGGGCTATGTGGTAAAGACGTTTTAAGGCATGAACAAATTGGGCAATTGTTCAGGACCCTACCTTACAAGGGTCCCGCTTCCTGGAAATATGAACTTTCTCTCTAGGTCACATCTTTTTATTTATCCATCTCAACCTTTAATGTATTATTCAATATTGTTTGGCAGGATGGGTCTTGAATTGGCAGAAACGGGTAATAAAACACAAAGCTGTTCCTGGCAGGGTCCCCTAAAGTATATCTTGCCCAGGGCCCACAAAATCTTTAAGACAACACTGTTATGAGGGCTATTTGAATCATGAATTGGTGGACATAGATAGTTGGAATTCCAGGGTTTCAAAGCGCTTCCCTGATGTCTGTTCTTCTTTCTTTTGGAAGTTGAGTATTCCGGACAAAAAGCTGCATACAGCGAAACATGTCAGGTTTTCTGCCTACCTTCCAAAAACAGAGGGCTCTGCTTGACTTCATTGCAATGAACTAAGGACCCAATGTGACTTAATGACTTGCCAATTAAAATAATCAGAAATATTTTTATTGTGGAGTTCAGGATCCACTGGCATTCCCCGGCTCATGGCTACTGATGGATCATTTATCTAAATGGCACGGCACAGCAAAGGGACAATTGGAATTATGAGAGCACATTTCATTTTAGTCCGCGGCAGACAAAGGCCCAATGACATGGAAGGTCACATACTGTAAACCCAAGTGTTACTGTGCAGTAGGTATAAGTGCGCCAGTGATTAAGCTATGCACCTGTACATGCCTTAATTAACTTCATGGATATGTATTTTCAGGCCTCATGTCATATTCATGAAGTTAGCTTTGAAGTTGTTATTTTTATGCACTCCAATAACCAGATAATTACAAATATGACTGTCTAAGTACTTCTGTGGTATAATGGTAGTCAGTCAGCACTTGTCATTTCCAATTGTTATCCTCCCAGGTTCAACCAATTCTGGTATAGAATCCACTTCACCTTTTGGGTAGTGTCCTGGTGTTAATGAGTGCTGTTGGAATTGGTACTACTGAGTGTTAGCCATCGAAGAGAGCAATGGAACAAGCAAATTAGCCGTCTTGATATGTTTAAGGCTAGGTTTAGGGCAATTGACTCACTGCTATCTGTAACTAGCCTAACAAGAAGCACCAAACCCGGGTCTATGGGGTACCTCGAAGCATGGTTCCCAACAAGAGGTGGCTTGTACCTGTATGAAGCAAGACTGCTTCATCTCTGCCAGGATGTCACTGTTTTAGTTTAATACACCTACGGTTTGATTACAAATTAGGGTGAACAAAATTATTGCATGGTTTCATGCATTAATTTCGCTCCACCCAATTACTACTGGTTAGATTTTCTGAACCTGGTTTTCATGGGAGTGGAAAAACTTTATTAACGGGGAAAGAATACAATGCTTAGTATTCCTACAAACAAACTTTCCTTTCCCTTACCTACCCTGCTCCCTTACACCACCCTATACTAATCCATCACTAATCCTTTGGGTTTTGGAGTAAGCGCTATGTAAATACAATTACAATAATGCCAACTCCCTCGCTCCTCTGCAGTCACCCCACACCACGCACTGGCCCTCACATACATTCACCTCCTGCTCTGAGCAAGTGGCAAATATTTGCAGAAAAACCCAATTAAATAGTGAATTCCATGTGCTTTTCCTACTGGGAAAAATGTGGTAATTCCCCATATGGCCAGGTAATCGCTGATGTCCCTTGGGAACCTCACCCACGCCTGCCCCAACACACCCATGTCACTGACAAGAACACCAATCAAGTTCTTTGGGTTAGGGGTCGTAAGACTTATTTATTTACACATATCTACAAACACATTTTCATCACTTTATGCACAGTAACCCACAATTGTACATCTTTGCTTGCAGAAATTAAGTCCTAGCCTTAACAGAGATGCTTGTACATGTGAGTTACCTAACCATAGCTAAGATTGTTCCTGTGCATCCTTCAAAACATACTTTTACACGTGACATCATGACTGGTTCTAGTGTCCCTTCCTCTTAAAACCCTTGTCCAATACAAGAGACAGGGATGGGTCTCTCCTTATGGGAGGACGCCACCTATCGATCTCCCATACCAGGATGTTCCTGTGCAAGGGGCCCATCTGCCTGCCAGGATACCTACCTCAGGCACCCCCCATACCCATCTCCCCCCGTCAAGGGCCTGTGCTAGGTTGCGCTCACTGCGCCTGTGCGGGTGGTATCCAGGTAAGGACTGCTTGTCAACGACTGCCCCCAACCTCCCACACACCTGCGACCTCCTTTTTACTTGCTGCCAGCACCCCTTAGAGGGTCCCGTGATGCTGCAGTTATTTTTTGGTCTAAAAGGATGCCTTACATGGACCCGAACTGTCCTACCTATCATGACCTCACAGGCCAGCATAGTTCACCTACTATCTGCCCCCCATCCTTCCACAATAGTACGGGCAATGAACTAACCACACCAACTAATTATCATGAAATATTTAATTCCCTTCCTTAGACAAGTGGAGCCCATCCTGCAAGCTCAAAGCCCGTGCCCCAACTTGGCCAAACAAATGCCAAAAGTTCACAGACTATTCTTTTAAAGCAAATACCCAGTAAAACTTCAACTAACAAAGGCCCAAGTGGCAAACAAATCCCCTGACCTTAAGGGGTAGCAAGCAAACGCCCAGTACAATAAAGTACAATCCCCACACTTTATAGAGCTTAGAAAACTCCACACGCCAGACCCCCCTCATCTCCACAGCACTTGTGCACCCACCGTTGCCGCCACTGAGTGCAGGGAACCAAGAATGCAGCTCAGGTCAGGTGAGAAAGCTCTCAAACCCGTGCAGCTCCCAGAGGTACCTGCTGGGAGCTGAGGCTGCAGAGATCATAGCAGAGCGCGCTGGATTCCTGCAAAGAAAAGGAAACAAAACACAATGTGGGGAGTAGCGAGGAGGGGGATACTTCCTGGCAGTGGCGTCACTAGGGTTGGTGTCACCCAGTGCGGTAACTCCGGAGTCCGGGGGTGCGGACCGCACCGGGGCGGGTGACACCATCACATGGGGTGACACCGTGAGCCTCTGCTTAAAGCAGAGGCTCACGGTGTCACCCCATGTGATGGTGTCACCCGGTGCGGTCCGCACCCCCGCACCACCTAGTGACGCCACTGCTTCCTGGCATCTTTTGTAGCGGTGAGCGGGAAAAATACCCACTCGCCGTCTCGCGGCGCCTTTGAAAGGGCTGGGCCATCGCATTGCTGGGAACGACCCCGGAAGCACTCTAGTTCTTCTGGGTGTTGCGCCCCAGCCAGCCAATTCCACCCCGACCTCGCAAGCCTCCGCTACCCAAGTTCAGACCCCGGCTTGCCGGCATATGCACGGCTCCCCCGAGTTGAGGGACCCTCAGCCATTTTAGGGGGCTGAACACATAATTGCATGGTACTTGGGTAATTTTACTGCACTGTAACGGCAAAGTTACATGCGACTACTTGTAATTAGGGCATCAAAGGCTTAAACAACAGTCCAGCACCACCTTTTCAGAACCTATCCCGAAGTGCTTTTAGTATCAGGATACATTTTCAGGCGACCAGAAGGCGTCTGTGAGATCAGGGCCCTTGGGTGAGACAGCGTTCCTTCTGGTGTGACTGTCCTTAATACACTTCATTAACACCCCCATTAATGAAAGCAGAATGCAAGAGAAAATAATGCCCCCTATCCCAAAACACAGTGGTGCTAAGAAAGCACCTTCTCATTAGGATTATCTTTCTAATTACTGCCGGTCACACCCCCTTGTTTACGGAGCCCCAGAGACGCGGTATAAATATCTAAGGAGAGCCATCCGTGAAGCTGTGCCGCACCGCAGCCTGCCTGACGAAGGACTGCGGCTGTCCTAATGTGCTCCAGTCTGCAGCCTAAAAAGGCGCGTGCTGCTGCGGTGTGATGCCAAATCATTGCGCAAATCAGCAGCCAGTAATCAATGTACAACATCACGTGTGCCATATCTACATTATATATTTTCAAATTCAGCATCCAAGGCACAAAAATGTGTCCAGGGTAACTCGTTTGGTCAACGAGAGATGTAGGCTTGAATATATGGCCTAGGGAGGGAGTTCCCATGATGGGAGGAGGCGTTTTCCTGCTCGCACCTATTGTATTGAACCTCAGTATGAAACCCGTGTGGCCTCTTATCAAACACGATTAATGTTTTTTTGCCCTGGTACCCAACGCTGAGCTCTTTATCAGAAGAACTAAACGCTTCCAACAGGCTCAATGACCACTTTCCACCTATAAAATGCAGGGGTACAAACTGCCTAGGCCTCAAAAGTAATAAGGGTAAATAAATAGCAGTCAGCACCAAGAGAAACCACATGTATACCCAGGGCCACTGGAATTATGCATCAGGGAAGGGCCAAATTATGGCTCAGGGTTGAGTAAGTTATGCGGCAAAAAGGCAACTTATGCGGCGTAATGCACCACATTTTTGCGCTAGTATTACTTCATTATTTTGTCATTTATAAAACTTGTTAACACTGTCTGGGCATTTGATGCACCTCATTAGTACCAGTTTAACACCCAAATATATAGCAGAAAGGTGACCAGTCAACGTTTGCAAAGGGCTCTCAACTGCGCGGCAACATGGGTTGCTGTGTTTTTAGTAACTTATGAATCGTTTGAGCTAGAAACAATTATTTTTGTTCAAATCTGCAGATTATGCAGCGGATGATGGATTATGTGGCAAATGCGACAAATCAATAATAATGAGAAAAACGCCATGGCTGTGCAATCGCATAATTCCAGTGGCCACACTCACACACCCAAAATGTCACCCTCAACCAATTATACCCTGAATACAAAACACTAGAATGGTTCTCCTGTTCCCTTCTTGTCATAGGCAGAGACAGAAACTAGGACCTCGAAAACTCTCAATACTAGTCAGCTGTAGTAAGCGCTTTATAAATACTACTTTCTTGGCTGTCAAAAAAGTCAGACGTTCTTCAAAGAACCAGAAAACGTAGGAATTAAATTGTACTGCGGATTCGACTGCCAAAGGGCCATGTACAAGGACACAGAATTCAGTTCCAGGACAGCAATAGGAGTCCAAAATCCACATGTATTCTGAATTCCTAAGAGACATCACTGACAGGAAGTTTAAATCGAGAAATAAATTAAAAGCAACGGTCACAAAACAAACAAAAAATACTTAAGAGTATACACACTGAACTCACAAGAAGATTAGACCATATAAAAAGTATGAGACACCTCTGGTCTGCGACTCAAGCCCCCCTAGATGCCCCAAGAGGTAAAAGACAACGGTGTGATGCAAATGATTTTCTGCAATTGGTCACTTTATCTTGAGCCCTCTCCTCCCATGGACTGTATGGTGTGAAAAAAGTCCTTAATTGATTCAGAAACCTAACAAAAACAATACTATTCGTAGATAGCATCTCTGAGTCCAACTACGTGGAACAGACATCCCCCAGCAACAGCCATGGACTCAGCCATCGGCTACAAGAAAGCACTCGGGTCCATTTCAGTTACGCGTCATATAATTGAAATGTATTCAAGTAATGTTTTTCTCACTCCCTTCAGATCTTTAGTTCTAGATTGTGATGAGGTGCACCGACCTGGGGACTCTGATTTCTAGTTTTCCCGACATGGAACGTGTGCTATGATGATTTCAGATGCTGACAATGTATATAAATCGTGGCTGAGGAGTTACTGCTGAAGTCATGGAGAGGCCCACAGTCATCTTACCTTAGGGGGGAACCAAGTTCACCTCACAATTGTACCTTGCAACTAAAATGTAGTGAATAGAGGGAGAGGGATTTAAATAAATAGTTCTGCTCCCCACCCAACTGGGCATGATGCCAGACTTGTAGCCCAGTCTCCCTTTGCCTCAAAAGTGTACCCCTGTTTGTTCCCACTGGTTGGAAGTGGACCAAAATTGTGTGGGAAGTAGTTGATGTGATGTGATGAAAAAGAAGGCTGTTGAGGTGATCTTCCAGGATGGCAAGAAATGTAACGATGTGGAAATGACAACTTAAACCTCTTCTCAAACATCTGTTTCTTCGAGAAGCTGACACGCAGATTGTAATATATAGGAATCAATATTTGATTTATTAGTCATTTTTGTCACTAAAGAGTGATGGCAGGTTGTATGATGGAAGCCTGCAGGCATTTACCTCGCATTCCTTTACAACACAGTCATTACCCCGTGTGTGACGTTACCACACATTACTTTAGCATGCAAGTTTTTACAATGACTTGTTTTAGGGGGCACTGGACTTTGGAATAGTATAAATTTCTATTCCAACTCCAGTTTACGCAACAGTAGGGAAGTTGTTGGACTTAAAAATCCAACACCAGTCCAACAATGCGCCCCCTACAGCAAGTTGTTGTAACGGCTTGCGGGGTAAAGTAACACGTGGTAACATGGCATGCGGAGTACTGACTTCATTGTAAAGGCTGGTCGTTGTAAAGACTGCGGGATAAAGGACGTTTCCCGTGATGGCAAGTCCTCACCTTGCAGGACAATTGCCCATTGGTTACAAGAAATCAGTCCTAAATGCAATCCTGGTTTTCACAGTAAGCTAACGGAGAGTTGTTAGAGAAGGGCTGTTCCCCAATGTGGCTGAGGACGGCCCTGAGGTCCATTTTCCTACTTAGGCCTGAGGTAGAATTTTAGAGTACCAGAAGTGCTGAGAATAGTAAGTGTTATGGTAGAATGATATGCCATCATCACATCTCCAGCTGAGAGTAAATAAAGTCAAGTGCATGCTGGAGTTTGCCACCCTCAGAGAAGGCATCATTACCACCCTTATGGTAGATCAGAAGTATTACAAGACTTCGAAACCATGTCAAAGATAAGGGGTGTGCTCAAATGTTTATTGTGTATTAGTTTTAAAACCCGATTCACTGCTGTAAGTCAATTTCTCGACAGGGTCCCTTGGGTGGGAACTTCAACTCAATGGGGCTGTTATGTATGGCCATTCACATTACCTTGGGAGAAGATTTACTTCTTGAGCTGTTGGCTCTTGTCATTGTGACAAAGAATTTGCTACATCAAGAGAGTCTGGTTGTTCTTCTGCTATGAATCTGGAGTAAGGCAAACACAGGGAGATGATGGACGGAGCGCTGAAACTTTTCAAACACTCACCCCCAGTCACAGATCTGGGTTGAATCCATTATCATTCTTTAGCTCACTTTGCCACCCCAGATCAGACACAGCTATATGCAAATCAGTCTTGACCCTGTGCCTCATGGGAACAGTCCAGACCGAACTGCCAAGCCATGTCTTCCCTGGACCGGAATCAAGCATCCTGGGACCGGTTTCGGGCTAACAGCCCTCATCAGCCAGGCTAGCTTGAATCCAGTGGCAAAGTGAGCAAGGGACCCACGTCTGGGCATACCCTGCCAACTTAGGGCAAACAAAGCAAACACAAGGAGATGATGGACGGAGTGCTGAAACTTTTCAAACACTCACCCCCAGTCACAGATCTGGGTTGAATCCATCATCATTCTTTAGCTCACTTTGCCACCCCAGTTCAGGCACAGCTATATGCAAATCAGTCTTGACCCTGTGCCTCATGGGAACAGTCCAGACCGAACTGCCAAGCCATGTCTTCCCTGGACCAGAATCAAGCATCCTGGGGCCGGTTTCGGGCTAACAGCCCTCATCAGCCAGGCTAGCTTGAATCCAGTGGCAAAGTGAGCAAGGGACCCATGTCTGGGCATACCCTGCCAACTTAGGGCAAACAAAGCAAACACAAGGAGATGATGGACGGAGTGCTGAAACTGGGGGTGAGTGTCTGAAAAGTTTCAGCGCTCCGTCCATCATCTCCTTGTGTTTGCTTTGTTCGCCCTAAGTTTGCAGGGTATGCCCAGACGTGAGTCCCTTGCTCACTTTGCCACTGGATTCAAGGTAGCCTGGCTGATGAGGGCTGTTAGCCCGAAACCGGTCCCAGGATGCTTGATTCCGGTCCAGGGAAGACATGGCTTGGCAGCTCAGGCTGGACTGTTCCCATGAGGCAGAGGGTCAAGACTGATTTGCATATGGCCGTGTCTGAACTGGGGTGGCAAAGTGAGCTAAAGAACGATGATGGATTCAACCCAGATCTGTGACTGGGGGTGAGTGTCTGAAAAGTTTCAGCGCTCCGTCCATCATCTCCTTGTGTTTGCTATGAATCTGGAGTAAGACAGAACAAAACTCAATGCGTACAGTGCATTTAAATAATGTCAGTATGCTTTTTCAGTCTGGTGTCTTCAATTCAGCTTTTACCATAAAACGGAAAAAAACCCTCCAACAATTCCTCGAAATAAAATAATGAAAACACCCAAGATCATGTATTCTTGTCTAAAATACAATAGTGGTGGAGTTGATAATTTTCTAGAGCCACATATATGGAAAGGGGAACTCGTGCATGTAATGTAAAAGATATTCATTAAATCAGAGAGGGTGTACAACAGTGTTTGAGAATTTGGAGATAGTAATGTGGGTCTCTTAGAAATGCCCATTGGGAGAAGGTTTATGAGAAAAATAGAAAAAACATGATTTGCATTGAAATCGAGTTCATGATATGAGGACAAAAGGTAAAACAATGTATGGCATAAAATGTGCTTCTAAATTATAGCGACACTTCTCCCTTATATAAGAATTCTGTTACTACTTTAATAGCTACATTTTCTTTTTGCTTTATTTCTACAATCTCTTTCAATGATTGCCATAGCATGTTTCCATTGCTTTTCAGTGGGCAATAAACAAAAGCATCAGAGCATAGAATATAAATACTCATATGCAAGTGCTGCAAGAATAAACATTTCTAGTGATCATAAATGCTTCTGGCTCTTTCTTTGGGAACGTCTTGGAGCAGACGCTTCTCGGGTGATGATAGCGCCTTCAGCAAAAGGTGATGCGGATTCCTTCCTGTAACGTGGCACAGCCAGACATTCCCCCTCCCCTGGTGACGTCGTTATGATACACACCTGCATGATAACGCCATGTGGATGGTGCATACTGTCACGTGATTTGTCTTTCACTAACAGTGGCCCGTTTTGTTTTTGGCTACCAATGGTCTGAAGAAGAATCTGGCGCATGGGCACTTTTCGAGGGTGCTGAAGGCTGGCTGTGTCAGCTCAGCAGGGGGTGGGGCTGCGTGTAAATGCAATAAGTTGTAAGATGGACACTGGAGTGAGGTATGTTTGGTGCTACTTCAAACAATTTTGTCTATTTTTGTGTTTAAGTAGCAGAGATAAAACTGTTGTGCCATTTTCACTCTTTGAAATACTGGCTGGCACTCACGTTAATAGACAGTTTTCATGTAAGATGTGCCCGTTGTCTTTTTCTTTGGTAGAATCGTTCTTTCGCAGATGGGCAGCAGTTAGTGATTGCTGTGGGGATAGATAACGCTTGGCACTGCTGTTTGCCAAGTGACACGAAGGAGGGCACATGTAGAAGTGCCAGCCTGCCTTGTGCCAACCTCTGCCAGCCCTCACACTGGGCTTGTCCTGTAGCCCCCAGCATGGCCCTGTTGTCATGAGGGGTTGCCCGCATGCAGATCAGCAATTAATAACAAGTTGGCACCGTGAGCTGATGTGGGTGTTGGCTCCCTCGTTATTTGCTGGGCCTGTTATCCGCCAGCTGCCTGGGGCCAGCCCAAACAGAGCCCAGTGTGCCCTGCATCCCAAGTCTAACATGGGCATCTCTCCAGCCCCGCGGAACACCATTCTTCTTTCGAGCTGCTTTTATTTATCCGGTGCCAGCCGCCAACCTGTCTGTACGCGCCCTGCACCGAGGGGCTGGAGCACGCCAAAGGTGGCATTTCCCACCCTCTCCTCGTGACATTCCCAAGGCATGTTGTTGCCTGAAAACCAAGGGCGGCCTTCAGCCTGGGCGAGTTGGGCCAAGGCCCAGGGCGCTGAGATACAGAGGCCAGCCCTGCTGGAGATGGAATCTATCTGAACCTAAAAGATTAACGTGTTGGGGGATAAAAAACTGGTAGTTGCGCTCTGGTCAAACCTTATCTATGTAAATGTCTATTATTTATGCATCATCTTTATTTATTTCACATCTTTGTAAAGCTCACCTCAGCCAGAAGGGGCTCAGCATCAGAGCAACATGGAGGCGCATAGCAAACCCTTACAGTGAGTCAGTACAAACCGGTGATACATGCATTGTCAAATAAAAGCGCATAACGATTCAACAAGAGTCTCTGAAGAAAACATGGGGTGAAAGCTGTCAGAGATGAATGTGTTAATGGAGAGCTCTGAGCCAAAAAGGGGGATCAGGCGACCCAAGGATACAGATGGGGGGGAAAGTGGTTTGTTATATACAAGTAAGCAGGCAAAAACATTAGGAATGGAACATGGCAAAAGGGAGGGTGGATGTGTCTCGGTTTTTGATGGAAGGTTGCAAGGATCTGGTGCATCAAAGCGGTTCTATGAATCCGGCATGTTGGCCCAGGACAGATAGTACCCATCCACCCTCCTAGCCAGGGACTCCTGCTGCCTATGAAGGAGTCTATCAGTGGCCACCACAGATGTCTCTTGTGACCATCAGTACAGGCATGACTTCCGCTCTTCGAGTATCAGTGCTAATTTGAATCATAATCACCATTACTCTTGCAAAAGCAATTTATTGCTTTGATTAAGTAATTGAGATCACTTTTCCAGGACGTGTTCATTGAATTTTTGCTGAGACAGAGTGACATTTTTTAAGTTAAAGAGGCACCTTTAGCCTGGCCACCATCATTTGATTCCCTTCTCCCCTTTCCCTTTGAAGCCAGCCTACTGCTTTTTTTGTGTTTTAGGATGTATACGGCATATAGCAGATAGGTGCACAAAACAATAGAAGCTAATGTTATTATGCAGCATGAACTCTAGAAAGCCATGTAGTAGTTTTGCAAAAGAGGCCAAGCATGGAATAGTCATATATGGACAATATTCAACTTCTCTTCCTAGGTAGTGTTCTTCAGAGGCCTGATCGTAGTGTGCTTTAGCAGGAGAGTTTGTTGGGCCACATTCAAGTTCTTGTGTTGCAAGGGATTTATTTTAGGTCAGGGCGAAATTTAAATTAATATGGCGTAATTACAGGAATTTCATATTATGCTTGTTAAGCAAAATTTCCAATTTTACACCATTATGCTATATCACGTAATTAAGTGCCTTGTGTGGCAAAATGTTTCCCCTGGCTCTTCTTGCATTAACAGGGTAACGTGAATGGTCTGCATGCGAGCGGCCGTTGCTCGGCCACTTCTGTTATTTGAGCTATTTTTTTCCTGCAAAGTTCATTCCTTGATGCATTTCCTGCTAAATTATAGTGTAAAATTATGTTTTTGCATTTTGTATAATTACCTGCAATTTAGCGTCTTTTTCCCAAAATTCCACATAATTGCCCAAAAGTAAATTATACAAACATTTCACACACCCTAATCGATGTCTGCGTGCCCTCTAGCTTATGCTCTCCAATCTATGGCACAAAGTTTATTTGCATAGAAAAACAATAAAACATAAAACACAAGAGTGATACTTTAGTGCACACTCGCAGTAGCAGCTGGTATTGGGTGAAAGTGGTGGGGCAGCACAGGGGGCAAAGAACTTACCTGCCCGACGCTCGAAACTCTTCTGCTTTTGGCTGACTGCTGTGCACAGGCTGAGGCTCCCAGACTCTGCAACGGCCAATCCCAGTGCTTCTCTCATGCTGGTGAGAGAAGCGCTGGGATTGCCCTGAGCGGGCTGGTTTTCCGCTCCATCAGGAACTGGAAGCCTGCACCTGCTGTTCTCTCCACCCAGCAATGCAGCTCGGATTGGATAGATATCAGTGCGCATGTCGGTTTGGCCATTCTGAGACAGCCGGCCAAACCGACATGCGTACTGACAGCAGTGCCCGAAACTCCCCCTCTGTGCTTGCTGTGATGCTGGATGAGTATGGCCTGCTCCCAAGACTCGGCTCTGAGATGAAAAATAAAATGATAATAAGACTGTTTTATTATCATTTTATTTGTCAGTTTTTGCAGCTGCTGGCAGGGGTGTGGGGGGCGAAGCTCCTCCGCCATAACAGAGGAGCCGCCGCTGCACACTTGGCGTCCCATTCATTCAATTCACCATTCCCATTTGTAAGAATGTTGGTGATCATTGGCTACGATATCGTCAAGGCACTTTGCAGCCAGCCAAGCAGAGATCTCAAACGCTACTCTACGGTTGCCCAGTGGATTCATGTTGTCTAATAAAACCCTAGCTGCACCAGAGGTTCTCAGAGCATTCCAAGAATTGTACTACAGAGCCTTTCATCTGTGCCCACATTCCCCTTTACATCTGTGCACCTATTAAAAGTATATGGGTTATAGGGCGGCGGGAGAGTACGTAAAGTCAGAACCACAGTTCAGATTGTAGCCATAGGATATCTGGTAAGGAACAAAATGTCTGCTCCATATCAAGAAGACAAGGAATTGGCAAATACTGTACTATACAAAAAAAAGTGTAACTTGACATAGCAATAACTAGAACACTATCTGAACATAGTTTGGCCTCCTAAGGAATTGACTGGCAGTGATGAGAAGATGAGCAGACTCAAAACGAGGCCAAGTGGTACCTCAACTCACCAGACCTCTGCTACTCAACTGCCATGTTTCCAAAAGCTGCTGAGCCTGCTTGCCCCGCTTTGCCTAAGTCTTGCTCAGTACCCTATTGCCTCCATGCATTTGTGCATTACATCATGAAAACCTAAATTATTGGTGCCTCCGCTTTTCACTGGCCATAACAATGCTAGCTTGCCTGGCCTCTATATGGCTCGGCCCCAACCCTACCAACATTCCACAGAAAGCGGTCTGCCAGAAAGTCATCCAACTGCCTTTACTGGAGCAATTTTAGGTTCCTATGGAAAACTGTTTGCTGAGCGAATAAAAAAATGCTGAGGATCTGGTGATTGGAAGAGATGCCTCCCAGTCCTGTAATACTAAACTCCATTAAGCGCCCATCTTGTATCAATGCTCCGACAGTCGGATCTCCTGCTCTAATCCAGTTTGAGGAGACCTTACAGATCTAGGTCAACTTAAGTGTCATTTTTCGCACAAACCGCCTCTGATGTTCCACTTACATCTGATGATAGGGTGCCGGGGACCAATGGGAGGGCTCCAGCAGGCTGCTGCCTACAAACAAATGAGAAAGTCTAAGCTGTAATGTTTGGCTGTCCATCTCATACTTTATATGCCAGCAGTTTTTAATGAGACAGTGTAATTTGTGGTTGTGCGGGTGCCATGCCAGCTAGTGACAGCAAATTCTGCCTCTGAATTCAGAGCGCAACCATTGGGGGTTCCTGAAGTGGTGGCTGCAGGCATAAAATCAATGACTGACGTGAAGTTTGGGTTTTCAGACGTGTCCCGCAGTTTGCTATTCAAGCTGCCGCGGCCTATAGTGTGGGCTAGAAAGGCAGCTGTTGGCTTGTCTCGTTTTCGCTTACGGAATCGATGACATTCAAAGAGGCTCTAATGGAAATATTTTCCTTCTGAGAGCTTAGTAGGAAATGAAGGGGATTTGGCAGATCCGCACTCTCGTCATGGAATGGGCTAAATCAGGCAACGTTCATCTCAGAGCGGCTCTTGCCAAAGATGGCTTCAGGTTTAGAGGGAAGCTAGTGCACCTCTGGGAAGCAAGATCCAGCAAATCAATGAATACGGTGTAAGCAAGAGCCCCAGTGATTGGCTAGGAAAGGAGTCTAGAGTTTCAGAAGCTGACCAATCATCAGTGTTCACATGGTGGTGGCTACCTTTGGTTCTAAAACATTCCCGTACCCTGACCATGTTGGAAGGAAACAAGGATATAATCTGACCTACAAATGAATAGTACAGAGTGAGGGAATGTGTTGCTACAAGGTCCACAAGCCGCAAAATTCTCCAGATATTATGTATGAAGTAATGACTGTTAGGAAGCATACCTTACCCAATAACCGGGCCAGGGAAGTACCCTCCAATGACTTAGATGCAAGTGGAGGCATCGGACCATTGAAAGGACCAATAAATGATTGTTGTTCTGTCTTATGCATTCAGAACTTTGGAGACCATGTCATGCCAGAGTATTAATTTCTGATACGTACAACCATTTCTGCGCAACCTGAAAGCTGAATGCAAGATCACCTTTTCCTCTGTCAGGTCCTTAAGCAATTCATACAGCCAACCCACGAATCAGTTTGGATAACAGAAGGAAAAATATATGACGAGTCAACTCTATGTAGCATCCATCGGTCTAACATATACCACACCCTTTGCTAATGCTGAGCAAAGGACACGCGATGCAAATATTGGGCGTGAGCCCACTATTAGGTCCTTGGTTCAAAGATGTGTATTGTACTCTATAACATCCTTGATCTCACCACATAACACCGGGATGACCTTTAGGAGTTATTGAATTAGTAATGCAGCATATGGGGCAGTTTGCGAGGAAAGGTGTGAGGCTACCCATGCCACTTTCTTATGTAATGGATCTGTAGTAATACTGTCCTCTGACGCCCTCTCTTATGGACTCTGCCATACTAGCATACAAGAGTTAGTGGAAAGTGTTTTCCAAAACCTTCTAATGGAACATAGCAGGACAAAAAAATCATGAAATTCTTTTCCATAATTTGATTGCAGTCCCTGATCAAAATATTGCATGTGGCTTTATAGGAGGCTATCTGCCTCTGGAGGTGCCAGGAACTCCATCATGTCACTGATGTGCTTAGTCACTTCTGCAAGCTGAGTCCCTTTCACCAATTGAGGTCTTTGTAGCATGGGAGCTCATGTCACGGATATGTACAAGGATAAATGGGATTTGGTATTTTGGCCTCTACGACAAGCAGGTCTTAGCCTAGACAAACTCATTTTCAGGTGCAGTTGTGGGAATTATGATGCCAATGTTGTTAATCTTTCTGCACTGTTTGAGTAAACAGTCTAGTTGTGAGTGACCTCGGTGGCATTAATGTTTGGGATTAAAGCCCTTGTTAGAGCCCTGCAAAGGCTTTGTGTTGGCTCACTGAAAGCAGCTAAGTGTGCTCTAGGTTTATCGGTGTGTAGAGGGATTTCATATTGGGAATTATAATCAGATTTCCAGATAGATCGGTGCTGGAGGCCAGTAGAGTTGGGACGGTTTCAGTCCGACATCAGGCAAACTCTGACACCTGACTCACTCTCTCCTATCCATATTGTTCTGTCAGAGACGCATGTCTTTATGGAAGTCAGTTTGCTTCCCTTGAAGGCCAACTCACTTCAAATAGGAAGCCCTTTAAAGTGTCTATTCTCCTCCAGTAGCTACACTCCCTATGAAGGATTTTTAATTTCTTCTCCTCAGGGCTCTGGTTGATCTTCTCCAGGTCAAAGATGAACCTGGTTTGAATGATTGAGAACCCCACAAGCAAATGTTGCATTGATTGCGTGCAATAACAAGCAAGAATGGAGTGCAGAGGATTATAAGAACAAGGAAAGACACTTGAGGACTAAGGCTGTCATAAAGACACAACCTCAGACCACTGAGGGCATCCCAATCATTGTTATGGCCCACCTAACTGTCCCCGCCTAAATACTTGTGAAGAAATTAGGGGTGAGCAACGAATTCTGCTCTGCCAGCATAGTTTGCGGAGTTGTGCTCACTCCGTGCAGAACACAGAGTTCCGCAAACTCTGGAAGAAGAGTTTTTCCACTCAGGTAGCTCGCTAATGTTAAGTTGGTGAGCATGAGTGAGAAAAATCATACGCTAGACCACCTCCTAGTGAGATTTCTTAACCCGGGGGTCGCGGCAGTTCGCTACCACTTGGGTTGAGAAACCTGCTGCTTGCGTTGAGGAAGCTGCCGCTTGAGCAGAACATCTACTCAGGTGGCAGAAAGAAGCAGCGCTCTCTTCCGCTGCACGTGGTGCTGTTCACACTGATTTTACAAACACAAGGAGATGATGGACGGAGTGCTGAAACTTTTCAGACACTCACCCCCAGTCACAAATCTGGGTTGAATCCATCATCGTTCTTTAGTTCACTTTGCCAGCCCAGTTCAGACCCAGCCATATGCAAATTTGATTTTACATCATAGGAAAAACTCCCCGTGGTAAAAATCAGCGTGAGCAGTGTGACTTACTGCACTCCACCGCCTGTGGAACTCAGCAGAATTTTTTCAGTACTCTGCGAACTCTACCCAGGCGTAGAAGAAATGAGGGAATCAAAAGACAGCTGGCCCCCTGGACATGCTCTGTTGTATTGCGTACTTCATTCATAAAGGAGCACAAAATAACTTGAAGACCCCTAAAACAGGTCACGACCGACCCCTCAATATTACAGCAGAAAAGGAAAGATTAATGAAGAAAAGGTTGTCTATTATATGCATCTTATTAATCCTGCCACCAAATTGAGTGTCACTCTAACCCTTCACTTGGGTCGACTTACGCTGCCTCAATGACTTGCTTGGCTGTCCGCCATACTACTTCCTGCTATTTCTTGAGGTATTGCTTGATGTGGACCTCACACCAGCTGCTGTTATTGCCTATCCACATGGTGACCATTCATCTCAGTCCTTCAAGAACTATCCATGGCATCGGACCTTGCTCTTTTGAGAGCCATCCATGACACCAGACCTTGGTCTTTTTGAGAACTACCCAGGACATCTGAGCTCGGTCTTTCAAGAACTGTCCATGACCGCTAACCTTGGTTCTTGGAGTGCTATCCATGACAACTGACTTTAGTTATTGAAGAACTACTTATGACTTCGGTCCTTCAAGAACTACGCATGACACCTGCCCTTGGCTTTTCAAGAGCAACTCCTAACAGCTGAAGTGGAGCAGTTGATATGCTTTGAGAAATATAAATGATAAAAGATTTAGGTGCATTTGGAAAGCAGTCAGGGATGTAGAAGTGCATCTTTATTTCTTGTCCCCGTTTCTATTCCTACGTCCGTGCTCATCCCTGCCCTGGGCTAGAGAGAGAGAGGTCACCTCAAAAGTTCTGGCCAGCCCACCTCTAATGGGCAAACAATCCGCATTCACCCCTTGACTGAAATCGCTCAGCTCCGTGAAACATAAAACTGTAGGTTCGGTTTCCTGCATGCCAAGGCCTTGAATGAGTGACGTCCAATCAACTTTTCCATCACCTGGCCCCCTTCCCATTCACTTTTCCCCAAAACGTTATGACCAATATGAACATCTTGCTCTCCTTGACTGCTCCACTGATGCGTTCTCCAGAGCACAATCAGCACCCCTTCCTGGTCCCCAGGGTGAGATGTGCCTGCATAGCACTGCATGCACAACGCTTGCTGTATTTTTTGTGCTGCGTTGGCAGTCACATGCACACAGCAATTTCCCCTCTTGTCTACACAGGCCGTTAATTTTTACACCAGTGGCGTGCTGCAGATTGGAAGGGAACAATATCTCTCGATGAGCAGAGAATAAAAAGGAAATGCTTGCTCAAGTCCTGCTGTGCCCCTGATTTTCGAAATCTGCGCTATGAATTCTAATCAGAGAGCTGTCTCGCCTGCCTCCCTCCTTGCATCTCTTTCAGTTCTCACGGAATGGACCGTTGGATTTCACACCAGCGCCCGAATATAATGGAAGAAACCATGAGCTGTGCAGAGAAATAGAACCCTTTGTGTGCTGCGTTCCGCGGGATCGGG
Source organism: Calotriton arnoldi (assembly GCA_963921515.1). Taxonomy (NCBI): domain Eukaryota; kingdom Metazoa; phylum Chordata; class Amphibia; order Caudata; family Salamandridae; genus Calotriton; species Calotriton arnoldi. Next base: position 1,125,968 of record CAWUFW010003433.1, on the reverse strand, counting down.
GAGAGGGCTTTCAGCGTTCTCGTTTAGTCCGTCGTCGATGTTCATTGTGATCAGAAAGCACATTTACTTCAGTAGAACCAGATTTAATAGATGGGCTTCAGTGGCCGACACCATTCCTTGAAGACATGGGTCTCTGTATTGATTTTAAAAGCAAAGTTCTTTTCATGTTTGAATGCAAGGTGATGAGAGGTTAGCACGGTTTAATTAATGTGAAAGCCTATTTATGAAATGACTTATTCACTAGGCTTAGATGGGATTCGGTGACCTCGGTGTAAATGCAGCCACTTTGCTGTGGAGGGCGCCGGATGGAGCCCCCACCCCTCAAGTGCATTAATAATCAGCCTTTTTAATTGGTAATCCTTCTTCAGCATTAACAGGAGTGATAATAAAAGTACCCAATGGACTGATGAGGTGACTTGGGCTGTAAATTAGGTGTCGGTTCATACAGTTTGAGGCCTTTTAAAATCCACTCTCCAAATAAGGTAAGACAGCAGTGTGGGTTGAGTGCCAACTGAAGACTCTGTGGTATCTGGAACTCACAGGATCCAGTCTCATTAGGGTTTGTCCAACCTTACAGTCTTCAGAGATTGATCAAAATAAGTGCTTTTTGTTTTAAGAATGAACATACAGAATAATGAGCTCTCCTAACCGCCAGCAAGCAATTTATTGAAATTCATCCAAGTGTTCTGTATCGGATAACGGCACAGCGCTTTTTACTGACACCGAAAGTAACGACATTTAAATTTCCTTTACAGTGTCAGTGCGCAGCTTCCACAAACAGCATTGGCAAAGTCAAAAGGTTACAAAGACAAGATCTGTTGGCTTTGCCAAATCTTGTTTCGGTTTGGTGTCTGGTCTTTAGGATGTGGTAGTGTTCTTGCACAGTTGTGGTATGAGGGCCAGACTTCCCATATTCAAATCACCCCACTAGTCTGGGATTGTGCATGGTTCACTACACAGAACAGAGGTGCAATGCAGAGGTGCGTGAAGTCAAATGCTTCACAACTCTTTATACTTTGCAAAGCTGGAGATGTTAAGACAAATGGTCTCAAAGTGGGGAGGAACAAGTTTCTGATGCTACTCGTGCCCAGAGGGCGCTCAGTGGTTTCCAAAATGACCTATCTTCACATGTAACTTGGACAAGATTGAAGGACTGTGGTGGAAGCAGGGCTGAACCATGCTGACAGCTGGTTGTTGACTGATTAAAACATGTCTGCCCTCGTTCCAGATATTTCTCCCAAAGCACTATCCAGTCAGGGGTATAAGTGCTTTAAATCTCCAGGTACTGTCCAGCACGGAGTACCTGCACTTCTCAGCACTCTGCCATACATTTAATGTGTGAGAGTACTGGCACTTCTCAGGAGCAAACAGGTACTTTAAATAGTGTGTACCTGCACTTCGGCATTTCCATTTAAAGCACTAGGTATAAAGTAGGCCCTTGCAACCCCTGCAGCGCAAAGGGTGGGGGAGGCAACCCTTCCTGGGGGATCCCTTTCAATCCAGGCCAATTAATATTTGTGAGGTATGGAAGACTGTGGTGTCCCCCACCACATTAAGCGTGTGGTCCCTATCATTTTGTGTTACGGCCACAGTAACGAGCACATAGCAGAAGCTGCTTCCTGGAAACACAATGATTGATGGCTGGGTGGTGGTGCCCGCTGTGCCATGTCAGCACGCTGGGCCTCTTGTTATTTACTTTATTCTTGGAGAGAGACTCCACATTGGAGCTCATTTCTAAGAATCACACAATGTATGTCCCCAGGTTGGGACTTGGAACTTTATCCCAGCTCATGGGGACACAGATAGATTTTCTGCTGGGTGGAGGGTGAAGTTGCCTCCTCACGCCCCTTAGCATTCTTGTCCGTTCTCTTCGAAAATACCTCCTTCCCCCGCACTATCAACGAGGAAGGACAGCCGGACCTGGGACGTCGATCTCCCGCCGATGCTTGGCAGAAGTTCGGTTATCGCTCACTTTTGAAGGAGGCCATCAGACCTCAGAATCAAAATCAGAAAAAAACTGTATTCAGTCAGAATTTTGCCATAAAAGACACAAACATACACAAATACATTCTGATTCTGCCATCAGTCTTATTTTACGCATGGGCAAAGCTTTGTGAATCGAACGCTGCGTAGATGGAGGGTCCTGTATTGTTCTGATCGCCCAATACCTTCTCGAGAACCAGTGTTTTCTAGGTCTGTGGTTTCAGAATTATACGTTACAATGACGTCACACGGGCAATCACTCCGAGGTTAACGAACACTGAGGCATTCGCGCCACCAAGCTCGAGCTGGCGTCTCCAGCCTTACTCTTGTCAGCACTCAGCAAAAGTTATGTCCGCTGCGAGTGGTTAAACAGCGCGACGCATATGGATTCGACATCTGAGGGCTGCCGCATGCCGCGCGCGCTGCGTTGGACGTCTCCCGCGCGCTCGTTACGCGTGATGTACACACTGAGGACGTTTACTGGCGAGATTTAGCGCCCTGCGAGAGAGAACAAGTCGCTTTGTCTCTCGCAGCTTCGCACTTTGCCAAGAGTAGCTGGCTCAACTGTGAGCTTCAGATTTGTAGCACCGCAGTGTGTGCGCCTAGCAGCGTGTGCAGGGAGGCAGAGGCGCCCTGGCGAGAACTCACGCTGCTTTCACCAGGATACAACACTGTGTCACCTATACCTGACGGAAGCGGGATGGCGTCACATCCGGTAAGAGGGAGAGAGGAAAAAAAAAAAAAAAAAAGTTAAGTTGCCTACAAGGGGCACCCGAGTGCCACCCGCCGGGCAAAGACTGACTGACATATAAGGAATGGGGAGCTATCTGGTAGAGGAAGATCTTGCAAGGGAGCCTGGAGATGTTAGAGCCAAGAGAGGAGAGCCTAGCCTACCAGATGACCTAGCAAAATGGACTGACCTATAGGAAAAGAGGGAGATGGCTGTACACAGCCAGACCTGCGTACAGGAGTTGAATGGGAGACATCAAGACGGAGATGGACTGGCCTGTGGGGAAAGTTCAGCTCAACCCATAAGGAGCAGCTATCTGCCCTTATATAAAATTAGTATAGGGTCTTTACCCGTTACTTTTTTCCAGGGGTTACTTTTACCGATACCCTGAAGAAAGTCCTGCACCCATTGGGGCGTTTGGTGACTGAAACATGTCGGCACAAGGGTCTTAGGACCATAACACTCCTAAAGATCCTTGTTTGGTAAACTTATTTTAATAACACAGTAGAGGTCCAAGAATAAAGGGAAACTGGGACTTCACTGAGTTTTTTATCTTTATTCCCCTGGTCTTTATATATTTTAAGAGCTCCCTGAAACATTGGTCGAGCCCACCCTGTCTTTTAGGCGACGGGGTGACCCGATGATGAAGCATGACACCACTAGGGTGTGTGAGGGTAAATAAAACCAAAAGGACGTGCTTCCTTTCCTACCATACCCAGATTGGTAGTATAGCTTCCATCTCGGGATTCTCCAGATTACCATCTTGTTAGTAGTTTTTATATACGTTTTTCTAAGGGAGTACTTTTTGTGTTTCAGGTGTTATAAAACGGGAGGTTGTACCCCCTTAAGGTGTTCTCTCTGCCCCTTGTGACTTCGGTCACCCCGGTGTTTGAAGAAAGTGGGTGACGCCTGGTAGAGAGGGCTCCTGTAAATGAGAGATATACCGACAGGTGGTCCAGCTTAAAGGGACATCGGGGTTATATCCTGGCCAACAGGGAAAATCCTTTTATAGACAGAGTGTCTACATCTTTCATAAGTAGAGTGAAAGACCTCCGCCTCGAGCTGTTGAAGCATCAGTTTCACTGTAGCCTCTTGAGGGGGCAGTGCCCGCCCTCCTCTGAGGGCTGTGTACACTTTAAAGTATAAATGTATCCCACGCTCAATAGAACATCTTGCTCTGTTGGAGGAACGGAAACCGAAATTATGCTGTCTTCCCCGTGGCTCACGGATGCGGTGTTCCCTGATGGAAATTCACAGAGCCGGCTAAAATAAATCAATAAAAACAAGAAAAGGGCAAGTTTCCTAGACCTGCACGGATTTCTGTTCTTACACTTGCGCCAAACCATTTGAGGATTGCGACCAGCCTCATTGCCAATGAGGTGCAGACGAACTATAATACATACCAGGAGCTGAGGCTCCTGTCCAGAGGTACAGTACCTCAGCTTCTCCTAACACAACTACTGAAAAGCAGCACGGGGCAGGTCAGTTTGTGGTGCATGGTATTGTGTTACATTGCTGTATACATTAATGGCAAAATGAAAGAACTATAGTCTATGGACCGAGACAGCAGGTCTGTCTTTCAAGATGAGGCATGGCCAGGAACATGGCATCAGTGTTAGGTCTTCTCACCATGTAAGTTATTGTCGATGACAGCAGAGCTATTTTCCTAATTGAGCACATAGGCAGCAGAAGACCATCACACACCTCCCAAGCGTATGTGCAGAAAGGACATGCCCATAACAAAGACTTCATTGTGTACCTAGGAAGGCCTACTCACACTCTAATCTATAGAACGTCCTTAGCATTAAGAGGAAAGACTTTGGTATTAAGCACACATGTTTTCAATGACCACAGAAGATTCAGTAAGTGGAGTGTGCTACATAAGTGCACTAATTATCTTGATGTCGAAAACAGCAGACAAACTTTGCACATGTGATCTATATTTTTGCATATACAAGCCTTGGATGGCTGAATGAAATCACTGACGTCTAGCAACGCTTTGTTACTTATGTTAACATCTCCATCAACAGATCACATCTTTAACAAGCATTGGCATAGCCAATAGGTCTCGCCTTTGGGACCTTATAAGTGTTGACCTATGCAACAGTTGATGTTGTTGCACCAAGGATATTGTGCTGCATAACTAAATACTTATAAGGTCCTAAAGGCGAGACCTATTGGCTATGCCAATGCTTGTTTAGAACTGCCAGTGCGGCCCACTTAAAGCCCGGAGTGCAAGTGAAGGCAAATGTGTAAATTGGGACCAGTACACTTTGGAATAATGCACGTTTGACAACTGAAGGGGCGATATCCGGGATAGAAGGGGACATATGTAAGGATGGAAAAGGGATACTCCTGGAGAAGGAGGGACAGCGAATAGTGGAGGCACGCTATACATTGCCCCCTACAGCCATGCAGAATGGAAGAGCCGCCTAAATGCGACTGCAGAGACTGTGGGAAATAAAAACAACCCCTGCTCTCCAAGTGAAATACGCAGTATTTTCAAACAGTGGTAAAACCGTCTTGCGAGCCCATCTCCCCCTCACGAGCCGGGAGTTTACAAGGGAAGTCATCACCCCTGGCAAGGCAAGTCCCTGAGTGTCAGGATTGTCTGGGACATCCCGGGTGCAATGTCTGCAAAATGGTAGCACCCGCCCTCTTCCCCTCCCCCGCAGGCTGCCCAATGAACACAACACGTCCCCCCAACATCTACATTTGTTTACGCTTAAAGAGGGCTGAACGGGGTTCGTGCGATGGTGATCACCCACTTACCATTCACGTACGCTGCGCTGCAGCCGTTCGTTCCTTCATCGCAGAGGCGGGAGTGCGGCCGCACACAGGAGTGTCGGTTCGGCAGACGTGGGCTCCAAGCATTCCCGCAATCTGTTTTCAAGAAGGCTCCACAAACTCTTAGTGAGCCAGTAAAAGGCTTCCTTCTCGTACGGTAGTGTTTGTTACAAGAAGGGTGAAACAAGAAAGGCACACCGGAGTGGATGCCTGCTTGTACCCCTGGGGGACCGTAAGACATTGTGCTAATTCAGGAGCACTGTAGTCAGTCCCTGCTTGTGCCCCAGGGGCACTACAAAGTGCACGCTACATAACATCAATGCCGAAGAGACACACAGCCCTGAAAATGAAAAGGAATGGATTGCGTGCTCGTCCCTGCTCGCTCCCGCGGTCAACTTTTAAACAAGCCCGGGGAGCATGCTAATGACGGCGCACAGTTCCTGTTTTTTCAGAGGGGACTTTTCTCGCGCAACCAACAAAATAAATAGAACAAGAGAGGAGCGGGGGACGAGAGGAGCGGGGGCGAGGGTGAGCGAGCGCGGCAGCCTGCTCAGCTGACCAGACGCTCGTGCGTCATGGCCTTTTGCCGGCATGTGTTTACAATTATCGCGCACGCGTCTGGGCACGATAATTGGAAACACATGTCTGCCGCGCGGGTAACCGCCCGAAAAGGCCAGCCACGACGCACGAGCGTTTGGACTGCTTCTGAAACCCCTTACTTAAAGTCTTCGCCTAGCAGCGCTTGCGCGCTACTCGAGGCTCGACCTAAAAATTAATGGATTTTGCTTGCAGTGGTTGGATTTTATGACGCCCAACGCCCTGCACTTCCTCTCCAGTTTTCAGGCCTTTTAGGAATAGGTGGCAGTGCTTTTCAAAATGCACATTAAGGTTGACAAATATCCAGGGCCATTGGAATTAGGTGGCAGTGCAAGACCGAATTATGTGGCAGAGTTGACTGAATTATGAGGCAAGGAAAGGCAAAGTATGTGGCATAATTCATCACGTTCTCTAGCACTATTAATTTACTATGTTGCCATTTTACACACATCTAGGTAAAAGTTTCACCTCGGTATCGTTCCAACATCTGAGTACAGCAGAAGGCCAATATACATTTGCAAACGGCCTGCCACTGAACGGCACCACCGCCGTGAGGTTTGGCCACCTTTAACCCCTTTGCGCTAGAATTTGTTTTTTGGTTGACTTCAACAAATTATGCAGAAGTTAGTGGATCATGTGCAAAGCACAGTAAATTCATAATTTTGTGGAAATGTGGTGGCTACAGCATCTCATAACTGCAGTGGTCATGTGTATGTGACCATAGCATATCTACCATTAGTGCAGCAGGTGCAGTAACGCCGGTGCCCAAGGACATGATAGGCCCACAGCACACTAATAATGCTGAATTTTAATTACCCATCCAGGTAGGCAGTGTGCCCGTTTTCTGTGTGCATTAGGGCCAATGGCATCCATGTAAGTGCCGAGCTTTAGAATAATTAGTGAAAAGTGGTTTAATTCATTTATTTTTTCTCAGAATATCAGATAACAAAACACAGTTTGCATAATGGCACACGGACATGGTGTACATGGTGCACCACAGGAAGGAGAAGTGATCTCATAGTGGAGTTTGAAACTTGGAAGCCTTTTGTATAAACCCTGCTTTCCCACTTCACCAAAGTGTGTGATCCAGGGCAATTCACTTCACATCCATACCTCCCTTTCTTCATATACAAGAATTCGGAGAGATTAGAAACATTATGAGCACGAGGATTAACTGCTATAAAAAACTTCGCATATATGTGCATGTTCAGTTCAAAGTATAGGGCACACGTGTAAACATGGTGCTTTCTTGGAGCTATCCACAGCTTAAAACACACAAGTCGGAGTCCAGCAGGCAGCAAAAGGTTATTCATCCAGCCCCTTGCAGCCATCACGCACGATCACCAACAATACCAGACCCTGCCACAGCCGATATTGATTTGTTTGCTTGATCAGTAGGTTAATTGAATATCACTGTCTTGGAATGCAATTAAGCCAAGATAAGTACTTGGACCGCCCCACACCACACCATGCCCTCTGTACTGATGCTGAGCCATTGAATATAAATGCACCTGACTGGGTGGTAATTGATGAACTAGCTTTCATTTGCGCGCTTTGGTGCGTCGCGTCAGTGCCAAGGTACACTATCATTTGTTGCCTTCTGCTTTCATGACTGTAGACCAAGGGGGAGGGTAAATATGGTTGCATTTTAAAAAGGCTAGCGCTCTTAACTCATGTATTGTTTCATTTCATTATGGCCTCCAAAGAATTTGTCTATCTCTGTCCACCCTGTGGGCTGGCGGTTCTTCTGCAGCCCCTCGCGGCTATCACTGGAGTTCGAAGAGGCTCTCTCCGGGATGAGCCAAGTATTGGTTATGTGGTAGTTGGTGTCAAAGTGCTTTATAAAATTTGTGGATAGTAAGTAATGTATTAATAGCATTATTTTAGCAGCTAATGAGAGGTCAACGTTTACTAGAAAAGGTCCTAAATTGAATCTTTTGTTACTGTTCCATGTGCAGGCTAAAACATATCTAGGCTTGGCCCAGATTCTGTACAAACATGGCTTGAGGAGGACATGTACCTCAGAACCTAAATTGTCTATTTTGGAACCGCAAGCCCTTCCTTCTGATCTCAGACCCTCCCCTCCCCCCCCCCCTTCCCCCCGACCACATGGACGGATAATGAGGAAATCAGTTCATATCTTTGTACCTCTGTCCCTTCATCTGCCACCCTTCCGGGTTTAGAATAGAAATATCTTAAATGTTGTATTTAAAACATATTTATGGCTGCATTGTTCACTTGTTACCACTAGGATAGGGTTGTCTTTCAAGGTAGAAAATAGAGTAAATCGGCTTTCGATAGCCAAATGGATCCTGCGTTCTTTATTATTTAAATGTTTTTTTAAATGTAATTTTGTACATTTATACTTAGGTAGAAAAGCCTATTTAGTACTAATGAATTGTGTCACAATTCGCCATGCAGGGTAATGCTTTTCTTCACGTGTATTAAAGGCTCTGCTATTCATACTATTATTAGCAGGTATGTTTATCACATTCAATACCGAGATGATTCACTGAACTCCAAACTGCTATACTTACTAACTGTGCTCCCTGAAGCGAAGTTCGCCATTTTGAGTCCCTGTTGTGCTGATGAAGTCCTAGGCCTGCCTGATAATCCACCAGACATTATTCCGGGAGGCGGCTCTAAAACCCCCTGCAACGAGTGCTGCCCGAAAGGCAGCCTCACCATAATTAATGCATTGCCTTGAGCCCGCTAAACCCTACTTTTACAAATTAATTTAAATTCTGGGGCAATTAGCATTCTGGCGCTGCAGACCCTGCAGTGATGTGGTTAAGTGCATAGATTTGCTTGACACGTTGGCCTTCTCTTTGAAAAATGGCCTCTTCTCCCATCTCTTTAATCCTCCCTCCATTCTAACTCGTTAGTCCCTTCTGCTGAGGAGCCTGGAGCCGCAGTCCCAGGTGGCAGTGTTGTAATGAGAAGCAGAAGCCAAAAGACTATCCAGGGGTCTTGTTTACATCGCATATCCTCTGCTTCGAAGAAACCTGCGCACTCCTAGGTCAATGTCAGACCCACATCGAAATGCAATCACTTAGGAAGCAGGGACCTCGTTTGGCACTCTGTCTGCAATGGGCCTTATGGTGTCACCAATGATGCAATTGTTCAGTCCATCTCTATGACATTAACAAAAGACACCAATGTCCAGTGCATTACATATATTTAGTCTCCTTCCCATCACCAATGTTTCTTCTCAATCTGTCCTTCTTCGGCAATGACCGAATATCAGTTTGTATTTCGTTGTTTACAGCCAGGGCTGCCTTTCCCATGATGCACTGGGTTTGATGGTGAAACAGTGGTACTGGTTGGCATGCTTGGCCACACTCTAGGAAGTAAACCAGACAGTTCAGGTTTCAAATACCTGACAGAGCCCTCCTAAATTATACTACCATAATATCGAGTTTTTTATACCAACCTACAAAAATATTTATTCCAGAATATCATTGAACACTATATCTATGGCTCCCCTCCCCGAGCCATTAGAGGCACCGTAAAGCCCAACCCCCGGGGCTGAAAGTATGAAAAAAGGGGAGAAGGGCCTCCCTCCCATAGCTATTAATGGCCCTGGGGATCACTCCCCAGAGGCCAAATTTTGCAAATAAGGGGAGGGGGCTGTGCGGCCCCCACTCCCCGAGCTTCCAGAGACCCCAGGGACTGCATCCCCCCGGGCTGATTTCAATAATAAAGGGGAGGGGGCCTGCACAGCCTCTAAAAGACCCAGGGGCCCCATTCCCCAGGGCCGCTAAACCACTTTAAAGTGAACGGGGCCCCTCCCAAAGCCATTAATGGCCCCGGAAACCCCATCCTAAGGGGCCAGCTAACAGCTATGTTCCGGGAGCCCAGCCCGGGACACAGCAGTTTCCCTGCCCGCACCAGCAGGAAAATATTGCATTTGCTTCCGCTAGGTGGGAACATTTTTTAATCTCCCGCCAAGCGGGAGCACACACAAAGTCTGCTCCCAGCCAACAGAAAATGCTCCTGCCAGCTGGGAGCAGACTTTTGATCTGTTTCCCTGCCTGCACTAATGCGTGCAGGGAAACAGATTAAAATATTGCTCCCGCCTGGAGGGAGCAACGTTAGTAGCTGCTCCCTTCAGGCAGGAGCAATGCCGGCTCTTGCTGCATGTGGGCAACTGGCTGGGGCTGTGGGGGCCCTGGGGCTCCCACCACGGCCCCCATCAAGTGTATAGTGGGTGGACACCAGGGCACCCACCTTTAAGAGTGCGGACTCCGGGTGATGGGGTCCCCAGGGGAGATAATGGCTTGGGGAAGGTGGTGTGCGTCCCCCCTCCCCATTATTTTTACTAGTGGCCCTGGGGGATTGGGTCCCTAGGGCCTAACAAGGCTCGGGCCTACCCTTTATTTTTACTTGTGGTCCTGGGGGTTGGGGTCCCCAGGGCCTAGCAAAGCTCGGGAGGGAGGGCCACATGGCCCCCCTCCCATTTATTTTTACTAGTGGCCCTGAGGAATGGGGTTCCCAGGGCCTAAGAAGGCTCCTGGAGAGGGACATTGCTGGCCCCTTCCCCTTTAATTGTAGTAGTGGCCCTGGTGATGGGTTCTCCGGGGCCTAACAAGGTTTGCAGAGGGGGCCATGTGGTTCCTTCCCCTAATAAAAAAAAAGGCCCTCGGGAATGGGCTCTGAAGGACCTAATAAGTCTTGGTTGGGAGGGTGGCCACTTGGCTTCCCTTCCCTGTAAAACAAAAGCGCCTGGGGGATTGGGTCCCCAGGGCCTAAAATGGCTCGGGGAGGGAGGCATGTGGACCTCTCCCCTTTAAAAAAAAATATAAGATCCTGTGACTTTACGTATGGTAATAAAATATTACTTTACGGTAAAAAAAAAAACCTAGAAATTCACTGTAAAAATCAAAGGTTAAATCAAGGTTATAGTTAGGTGTGATAAAAAGATGTTTTTTTTTTACCTTAGAAGTTTACGGAAAAAAACAAAAGTTAAAGTATTGTTATAGTTATGTGAATCTGTCAGTGACAACATTAATGCTTTGAGCTAAAAAAAAACACAAAAATTCACCAGTTATAGTTGGCAGAACTATGATGATGTCATAGAACATGTCATGAGTGATATAATATGTGAGGTTATAAGCAGTGCATAGCGGGGGTACAAGTTATAGTTAGCTCTGTTAACTATAACTGGTGAATTTCTGTGTTTTTTTTAATTCAAAACATTAATGTTGTCACTGACATAGTCACCTAACTATAATGTTACCTTAACCTTTGTTTTTTTCAGTGAACATATATAACAGTTCAGCACCTGCAGAAAAAATAATAGCCTTGTGTCGTAAAGACCAGGCGGAAATGGGCACGTTGTGCTGCTTGCACTGTGATTTACAGCTGGGAGCAGGTTCTGCGCTAAAAAATCAGTGCAAACAGCACCACGTGGCTGTCCAGGGCGCAGTTACTCAAGTTTATTTTGCATGCCGCTCAAGTAGATTTTCTACTTGAGCGGCAGCCTTCTGACAGTGAACGGTAGCAACAGCCCACACCCGCCCGCGTTAGAAAAATCTCACCAGATGTCCTCCTAGCGATTGGAAATCATGCTAGGGGGTGCCAAATCTCGCTAACTTACCGTCCTGGAGCCACATGCGAGAAAACACTCTGCCTAGCGGCGATCGGCATAATTTGGCCGGGACTCCGCGTTACAAAAGTAACACTAAGTCACCAATTCTGCAGGCAGAATGGAATATTTCACCCACCCCAAGGTCCAGATTCGATGTTGGCTGTGGAAGACAGTGAAGCTTTGGTAGTCATGGCCGTGCAGTGGTAATGGAGCTGCCACAGGCATGGACAGTTAAGGGGAGCAAGAGTTAGGACTTTGTACATGGGTGGGCTTTAAACAGGAGGCTGGAACTCCTCCTAAGTCGTCACAATCCACCCACTGCCCTTTCTTGCAGCAGAATGTTTTTCCCATTGCAAAAAAGGGCCGGTGAAGGAGCACTTTTTTAAAGATAAAAACTTTGCACGCTTTGAACTTTGAAAAGCTACTGAATTTAAAAAAAAATAAGAAAAGCAAATTTGTGTCTCACCGGACTTTATAGCTGTCACACCCCTACCTAAAGTATCATTGGGTATGTAGAAAAAACTGAAAACTTGTCTTCCATATTTCGAAAAACACACTTCCATTCTTGCCTCTTTATATCGTAACTTAAACTCCCATTATGCTTAAGAGTCTTATATGTTCTGCTAAAAACTGAGAGTCCGTCAATGTTTTCTGTTCCTCACAACAGATGCACAAAGCACCGTTTGTGATGCGCAATAAAACAGCAAGGCCTGAAATGCAACATTCTGGGGGTGCTTTTTCTCTCCTCCCCCATCGATCGCATTCCCCCTTCTGATATTTATCTTGCTGGAAAATAGATCTCACTCTTTATTGGCCCAAGGGGGTGAAGAGAGAAAATGTGTTAGTCGTATTAGTTTTGATCTGTTTGCAGCCGCTTCCCGCCCTAACAGCCACGGCTGAGCCCAAATTCACTTAGGAGGGAGGGAAGATGAGCTCAGCCGGGAGATGTAATTGGATTTTCGTCAGGGAGCTCCCCCAGGCCTGAGTGGGCCCCTTGCCTCTTCCCCTCCAAGCGCCTCGTAAAATTGGTGTAGAATTCAGTTAAAAGGCCACTTCTAGGTCTCTGGCGCTGCAACATAAATTGTGTAAAGGTTTTTCTGAGTGCGGAGGGTGATTTTCTCTGTCTACCCCCATAAGCCGGCTCATATCTCACGTTGCCGCCATCTTGAGCTACTGATACCTCCTCGGGAGCCCAGATAACTAAAGCTCTCCGCGTGCTGGTTACGTGCGATTTCATCCTACTGTACACGCGGGCCACCATACTTCACGGATGTGTTTTTGTAAGACTAGTGAGTAATGAAATGACCTGGCTAAATCTGACTAGAACAATGACAGCATTAATTTGACCACTTGTGGCTCGTTCGCTTTGAGGTGTCTAATATTAATAATATTGTTCATGCACTAAGCAAGCAACTCAGTTGCCTCTTGTTCCCTAAGCAAGGTTATTATTAACTGGCTCATTGGTACTCAATCGACTTTCATTGACCGAGATGTTGAGTCTGGTCTGCAGTGATTCCAACCTGTGACTTACAGGTTACATCCAGATCTGTGCTACAGACGAGATTGAGGAACAGCTTAGTGGCTCACAACACCTGTGCTACAAATCAGCAAGCATTTTGGGGTTCTCGAGCCCAAAAACTGCTATGTCAACTCTATCTACTTCTTCGGATTGCGATAAAATAAACCCCGTTGAGTTGCACAATAGTAACAGCTATTAAGTTACAGTGCTTAGGCTGTAGTAGCAAGCACTTTATAGAGAAAGAGCTATTACTGTGATTTTTCCAAAAATCTTCCCAAAAATATTGGTAATAACGATGTTTGAAATAAAAAAAAATGACAACTGTTGAGGTTGGAAAAAGGGGTTGCTAGAGCTGAAAAAAATATAGCATTTAACTTTTGCGTTTTTTTAGTTCTCACCTGTGGTAGCAAGAGTTATTGTTTTCTACAGCCTGTCCACTGCTTACCATTTGTTAGCTTACTTGTCACTCTTAATTGCTGCCTCACAATTGGCCAGTGCATGCCGGCTTCACTTCCTCTTCTTTCATGTGGAGCTTGGACCAAGTACTGATAGCTTCATCTTGACTAGGGTCCTTCTGCTGCTGTGATTGAGGAACCATTTTTCTTTTCTCTGTTTCTTCTTACCATTGTGTTTCTTCTTCTCTCCGACCCCCTTGACCATGTTGCTCCTTCCCGCCACCCTTTCATTGACTGTGTTGCTCCTTCCCTCCCAGCCCCACCCTCTCATTGTCCGTGTTGCTTATTCCTTCCTACACCCCACCCTCCTCTTGTCTGTGTTCTTCCTCATCTCACCCACCATAAGAAAACAAAGGTGCAGCAACGCTAACGCAAGAAGCGCTGGCCACGTCATACTGTTTTTTTTCCCGTCCGAGCGTCCATTCCCTCCAGCCTTCCCTCTCACTGTCTGTGTGCTCCTTACCTCTCACCCTCCTTCACGTTGTCCGTGTTTCCACCCTCCAACCGACCTAAGGGAAAAAAAAGCGCTATGACGGGGCCAGTGCTGGCTGCGTCCTAGCACTCTTTTCCTAACATTTAGCCAGGCTGCACAGCAATCAAGCTGCTGTACAACTAGGACTAGGTGGAATTTCAATCATGCTGGAGTATTCGAAGTAATATCAGTAATTCCACATTATTCTTTGATATGGAATTACCGATAATAACTCAATTATTCCTGCTTGCGTAATTAAGAGTAATCTAGGGGAAAGATCCTACAGAAAAAACACATTTAGCTATTTGTGTTCTGCTGCATTTAGAGCTATTCCCTAGCCCAAAATGCATCCTTGCATCAAGGGTGCATTTTGCGGTAAGAAAATAGAACTAAGTGTCGGAAATAAGTTGGGTGGAAATCCTACCCTAAGAGCACATTTAGCGCACCCTAGCGGTTGCTCGCACTTACTATTTGTGCTCTGTTAGATTTAGCTCTATTCCTTAGAGCAAAATGCATCCTTGCATCCATTTTGAAAGCAAAGGGGCATTTTTTTGCACTAATAAATGGAGCTAAATGCCAAATATCCCTTCTTACGTAATTGTACATAATCTTGTGGAATTCTCAGGTGACTACGCCTCACAGAATTATGCATGTTATGCCCAACCCTATGGGTAAAAGACAGTGGCAAACCCAGTAGCTCTTGCATAGCGGAGACCTGTTGTCTTTGCCACTGCCTGTTTCCACTCTGTCTTGCCCCTCTGGCAATACAGAGTGGATAATTGACATTCCATGTTCATGATCTCCTGCATCCTATATTTATTAGTACACTCGATGGATGCTGATTTGGTACGTTTTGTGTTAAAGTGTTTGAATGTGTGTGTTTTCGAAAGCTATTGGAGAGTGATTTGTGTTGCTTACTTCACAGGAAATTTGAATGAATCGCCGCAGACATCCAAAGATGTTTTGTAACATGAGATCATATTAATGCACAGGGATTGGGCGAACCATGATATGGCAGTGTTGCAATATTGAGTTTGAAAGACATTTGTTCCGTTTTAAATGTATTCATTAAATATTAGTCAGATTTGCCTAACTCCCTCAGCGCAAACCTTTCCCATGCTGTGAAACAACAGGGGGCAGTGTAGGGAAATATTTCCTTAATTAGATGCAGCAGGAGGGCAGGTAGGAGGTTGAATCCACACATGACCACTGTCTGAGTCCATCTGCTTACCTTACTGAGAACTGCACTGAAAAGTAGACCCGGAGAGTCAAATCATACTTGGGATCAGTGTTAGACCTGGCATCCTTGGCGTGGGTCTCCATTCCATTTTTTCGTAATGCCTCCACTGTTGCCGATATGTTTTTGCTGGACTAGATGCTCATGGGCACTTTGCCGCTGCTAATCAGTGCCAAAGTGCAAGTGCTCCCTATCGTAAATTGATGTATGTATTAGTGACTCCATGATTGGATGATTGGTTTACTTGTCAGTCCCTAGTACCGTGCACTGAGTGTGCCCAGGGCTTGTAAATCCAATGCTGCTGGTGGGCTTGCAGCACGGGTTGTGCCACCCACAGAAGCAGGTTGTAAAGTGTGTCTCAGGCCTGCCATAGCAGAGAATGTGTGCAGCCTAGGGCTGCCTTGTCGACCTGGTGAGTGCACCCACTTACCAGTCCCTAAACCTTCCCTTTACTGCATGTTGGTCACCCCTAAAGTAGGCCCTAGGGCAGGGTGCATTGTAAGTATAAGGTAGGACATGCCCTGGTGTGTGTGGCATGTCCTAATAGTGAATTACAGCCATTTTCGTTTTTCACTATTGAAAGGCTACCTGCTCCCCATAGGCCAGAATGGGCGGTTTCGATTATTACACCTTATAATCCTAACTGACCCAGGAAACATGGTAGAAAAACGAATTTAGTATGCCTGAACTCAGGATGATAAAATACATCTTTTAGTGAAGTTGATTTTAACATTCTGTGTTTGAAAATACCACTTTTAGAAAGTAGGTATTTTCTTGCCTAACTATCCAGCCTGCCTCTGCCAGCTTGTGTATTGTGTGTCTGGTTTGTGCGTGACAGGGGCTGGGGGTGGCTACAGGAGACAGGGTGAGGCAGCCCAGGGCTGAATAGAGAGATCTGCATCCAGAGTGGAGGGAGGAGTTGCATCTGGGTCTGAATAGGGCTGTGCCTGCCTGCCACACTGCTGGCTCCACCTCCTGCCGGGCGTCTGAGTGCCCTGCCCCACATTCTGAAAGGAAAAGAAGGAGACATGTACACAGAGTGCTCCAAAGCTGCACAGAACTGGTTTAAGCTAGGCAAAGGCCTCTCTGCCTCCAGAGAACAAAGAGAATCAGGGTATAAGAGGGGCACCCAGACCCCAGGAAAATTAGATCACTTTTGGGAACAAGAAGAAACCTTTGCTGAGGGGCGGAACCAAGAAGAAACTGAGGAGAGACTATCCCTAAGCCTGAAGTGCTGCTTGGGGGATTGGCCTGCAGTGGTTTGCCTGACTGCCAAAGAAAGGAGAAAGGAACTTTTGCTTTGCTGTGACTTTCATCAACTTGTGAAGGATCTCCAAGGGCTTGGAAGAGAGCTTGCCCCCTGATCGAAGTCCCAGGACCATTGGACTTCACCCCCTTTGTGAATTGCTGCTGGAAACTCTGTTTCAGTGGCTACAGAGGTAGGGAGCTGTGACCGACTCTCACGACCGACTCAGTGTCCTGTAAGCACCGCATCGAAGCACCGTCTCGCCCTGCAACGCACGGCCCTGGTCTCACCGACTCCGTCAACGAGCCGCTGCCTGCACCGCATCGAGGGACAACGCGTCCTGCAACGCTTTGCTACGCCAAATCGGACTGGTCCGACCGACACGGTCACTGCTGCTGAGTTCGAGTCCTGTGACCGCACCGGAGTTGGGCACCGCTCGCACGCTTTGCGACGCACCGCCCGACTCGCACCGCTGTCCGGACTGATCGACGCCAGCTCCTGAATCCGGCTCCGTCGCCGCACCGCAACCGGCCAGCACCGCATCGAAGCACCGTCTCGCCCTGCAACGCACAGCCTTGGTCTCACCGACTCCGTCCTGACGACGTCAACGAGCCGCTGCCTGCACCGCATCGAGGGACAACGCGTCCTGCAACGCTTCCATCTTGCATCGCGATCGCGACGTACAGCCCTCTGGCTCGCACGCCCGTGCCTGCCGCTTCAAGTAAAAGGTACTGTGACCGAGTCTGTCTACGCTGTGTTGGCCCGTCTCGACGCGGTCAGCTGGATTTGTTAGACTCTGTTTGTTCTCGACATCGCCGTAGCCGGAGGAGGCTACCGACTCGCACAGAACCTTGAATTAAGCCTTTTTGATCAGAACTAAGCACTCTTGACAGTATTGTGGATTATTTTTGTCGTTTATGGTCTTGTGATAAATCTATATAAAGTATACCTATTTTTATAAATATATAACCTGTGTGGTGTCCATTTGTAGTGTTGTCACTTGATTACTGTATGTGTTCACAAATGCTTTACACACTGCCTCTGAACTAAGCCTGTCTGCTCGTGCCAAGCTACCAAGAGGGTGAGCAGGGGTTATTTCAGGAGTGTACCTACTTTCCCTGACTAGACGCAAGGGTCCCTATTTGGACAAAGGTACCTACCTCTGCCAACTAGAGACCCCCAAATCTAACATTGGTGGCAGCGGTGGGATTCTGGACTTGCATTTGTGACTCATGTACAGTGATTGGTGAACACTACTTAGTGAGTGCAGACCAAAACGCAACCACATACTTTTATAGCATTTTTTCTGGGATTTCCTATTTTTGCAACTGCCAAGTTTAATCACTATGGAGAAACCAGCATCAGTAGCCTCTGTTGAGTGTGATTGGGAAGAAGATAGGCTAGAATGCTACACCCTCAAGCAGCTCAGGCAATTCTGCAAAAAGTTTAAAGTGTCCATGACCGGGCTCTCCAGGAAGGAGGACCTCCAAAAGGCGCTGAGGGCCTGGGTCGAATCAAGGAGTGCCCCTGTGGAGGGGGCTGAGAATGCAGAAGGGCAGCTGGAGGGGCTATTGGGTCTAGGGGCTGGAAGACCACCTTCCCCAGTAGGTAGCAGTGTTTCTGCCAGAGGACTGTCTCCAGAGGAGTTGGAGGACAGGAAAGAGAGTAGGATGCACGAAATGGAGCTGACCAAGCTCAAGCTGAATGGGCAGTTAGAATTCGAAATGCAAACTAGGAAATTAGCCCTAGAGGAAAAGAAAATGCAGTTTGAACATGAGAAAGTTTTGAGGGAGTTGGAATTGAAGGCCAAAAGCTTAGAGATTACTCCCTCTGGTGGCAGTGTACCACCTGTGCCTGTTGAAGCTAGGGTGTATATTCCCAAAGATGTGGTGAAGGAGTTTTTAAAAATGATGACATTGGGCAGTGGTTCAAAGCCTATGAGGTAGCCATGTCTGCCCACCGGGTCCCTGAGAAGGATTGGGGAGCGGGGTTGTGGGGACGGTTCCTCAGTGAAGGGCGGGATACCTTGTTGGATTTGCCCTCTGAAGTCTATAATTCGTACAGCCACATGAAGGATGCCTTAATGACTAGGTATGGTTTGACCCCTGAGCTTTATAGGCAAAGGTTCAGGAACTGTAGTAAGATTGAAAGCAGTACCTGGGTTGAATATGTGACCTTCTTTTGCAGAGCCTTGGATGGTTGGGTAAAGGGTAGCAAAGCGACTGATTTTCAGGCGCTCTTTGATTTGAATTCATGGGAGCACTTGTCCAGTAATTGCTTTCCTGAGCTACGCCAGCACCTGATTGATAGTAAGCTGACTAACCCTAGGCAGCTTGCTGAGGAGGCGGACCGCTGGGTGAGTACCCGGGTCCACAAGGGTCACATGGGAGACTCCGCCAAGGGTGGGCAGGGTCCCCAGCAGAAGAGTGGGGGGGACAAGGGTAAACAGAGGGAGTTCCATAAAGGGCCCCAAAGTAGACCCCAAGGGAACCAAGGGAAAGGTTCCCAGCCTCCCCTGAGAAGAAGCCAGTGGCCCTGACAGGCCCCCTGTTCACCAGGGACCACTGGTATGTTACAAGTGTGGCACCCCTGGCCACAAGGCAAACGATCCTCGTTGCCCTTTGCATTGAAAACCAGCACCCACTGGTGCAGTCCCCGGCAGTTGGCTAGCGTAGCCCTGGGGGAGGAGTTGGGTGCCCAAGGTGGGGGATCCCACAGTGTTTTCCCTCGTCTCATTAGGAGACTCTGAGATGGTCCCTAGGACCCCGCTGCCTGAGAACACTAAGAAATACAGGCAGTGGGTGACCATCAATGGCCATAGGGTGGAGGCTCTGAGAGACACAGGAGCCAGTGTGACAGCTGTCAAGTGTCACCTGGTGTCTGAGGAGCAGGTTATCCCTGATGCATTCTATCCGGTTGTTGCCGCTGACAACACAGAGAGTCACTGCAAGGTGGCTCAGGTTCCCTTTGAATAGGGGGGGGTCTCGGGTACTCTTCAAGTAGCTGTGAGGCCAGCCATGCCTGTTGACTGTTTGTTAGGGAACGATTTGGAGAGCTCACCTTGGGCTAAGGTGGACGGAGTGCGCATTTAGAAATGTTGGGCTTGCCTGATTGGGCATGTGTGACCACCCGGTCGATGGCAGCGAAAGGTGTTCAAGAGGACCTGGAGCCTGAGAGGGAGGCCCAGGTGCCTGCCGGAGAGAGAGGAGGCAGGGGGCGCGGGAAACCGGCCCCCGAAGTTCCCACGGTCCAGGAGGAGGCAGACCCTGAGGGGGATGCCCTGGAGCCTACAGGGGAACAGGTAGCTGAACTGGGGGACCTACCTGAGCTGACCCATTGGCAGCAAGAAGGGTGACCCTCCAGGGAAGAGTTCTGCGAGGAGCAGAACGCATGCCCCTCTCTCGTGGGTCTGAGGCAACAGGCCACAGACCAGGCAGCAGGTGATCAGTCTGGATCACATTGGATTTACTGGGAGAATGGTCTCCTGTATTCAGAGCCTAAGGTTGCTGAGCCTGGGTCAGCCCGTGTCCTGGTGGTACCCCAGCGCTTCAGAGCCTTCCTACTGGGGTTGGCTCATGATGTACCGTTAGCAGGACATGATGCGCAGGAGTGCCGCCACTCACTGCAGGACATGCCAGACTTGCCAGGCAAGTGGAAAGAGTGGGAGGAAGCACAAGGCTCCTCTCCAGCCATTCCCTGTGGTCAGCACCCCCTTTGAACGGGTGGGTATTGACATTGTGGGGCCACTGGACCCCAAGACAGCCATGGGCAACAGGTTTATCCTGGTCTTGGTGGACCATGCCACCCGGTACCCTGAAGCCATCCCTCTGAGGACAGTGACGGCCCCCGTGGTGGGACGGGCACTGATGGGAATTTTCTCACGTGTGGGATTCTCTCAAGAGGTGGTGTATGATAGAGGTACCAACTTCGTGTCCAAGTACATGAAGTCCCTGTGGCAGGAGTGCGGTGTAACTTACAAGTTCACCACTCCTTACCACCCTCAAGGAAATGGGCTGGTTGAGAGATTCAACCGGACCCTCAAGGGCATGATTATGGGTCTGGAAGAACCCATGAGGCGTAAATGGGATGTCCTCTTACCATGCCTGTTGTTTGCATACCGGGAGGTGCCACAGAAGTCTCTAGGGTTCAGTCCCTTTGAGCGCCTCTATGGACACCCGGTGCGAGGACCTCTGAGTTTGGTCAAGGAAGGCTGGGAGCAATCTCCCAGGAAACCTCCCCAGGATGTATACAGTTACATGCTGGCCTTCAGGAACCAGACTAGGCGTTTCAGAGAACTTGCTGAGGCAAATCTGGAAGCCAGCCAGGAGGAGATGAAGCGGTGGTACGACCAGAATGCCACTCTGGTAGAGCTTCAGCCTGGTCAGAAAGTGTGGGTCATGGCCCCTGTGGAGCCTTGTGCGCTCCAGGACAGGTGGACCGGCCCTTTTACGGTGGTGGAGCGCAAGAGTCCAGTTACCTATTTGGTGGACTTGCAGTCTCCCAGGAACCCCTTGCGGGTCCTGCATGTGAACCGCCTGAAGCCCCACTTGGAGAGGTCCCAAGTGGGCATGCTCTTAGCTACAGATGATGGAATGGAGGAGGAGACCGAGCCTCTTCCTGTCCTCCTGTCAGCCCGAGAGCAAGATGGATCAGTGGAGGGAGTAAACCTCTCTACCTCCCTGACACCTGAGCAGCAGGGTGACTGTCGCCAACTGTTGGGGCAGTTTCCTGACCTGTTCTCCCTGGTTCCCAGTGTCACTAACTGGTGCGTCCATGATGTGGACACTGGGGACAGTCTTCTTGTGAAGCACAAGGCTTACAGGGTGACTGACAGGGTAAGAGCTTGCATCAAGGAGGAGGTCTCCAAGATGTTTGCGTTAGGGGTGATTGAGTCCTCTAACAGCCCTTGGGCCAGCCCAGTGGTCTTGGTTCCAAAGGCTGCCGCGCCTGGTGCCACACCAGAACTCCGGTTCTGTGTGGACTACAGGGGACTCAATTCCGTCACCAGGACTGACGCCCACCCCATCCCCAGAGCTGATGAGCTCATAGATCGGTTAGGGGCTGCGCGGTACCTCAGCACGTTTGACTTAACGTCTGGGTACTGGCAGATCGCCTTGACTGATGGGGCAAAAGAGAGGTCAGCATTCTCCACCCCAGATGGGCACTACCAGTTCCGGGTGATGCCCTTTGGGATGAAGAATGCCCCTCCCACCTTTCAGAGGTTGGTCAACCAGGTGTTGGTTGGACTGGAGGATTTCAGTGCCGCCTACCTGGACGACATCGCAGTGTTCAGCGCCAGTTGGGAAGAACATCTGCGCCACCTCTGGGAAGTGTTGATGGCGCTGCGGAGGGCAGGCCTCACAATCAAGGCGAGTAAGTGCCAGATTGGGCAGGGTTCTGTGGTGTACTTGGGACACCAGGTTGGGAGCGGCCAGGTGGCGCCCCTCCAACCGAAAATTGATACCATTCTGGCTTGGGAGCCCCCAAGACCCAGACAGAGGTGAGAGCCTTCCTAGGACTCACCGGGTATTACCGGAGATTCGTCAAGGGGTATGGCAGCATTGTTGCCCCCTTGACAGAGCTGACTTCCAAGAAGCAGCCCAGGAAAGTGATTTGGACTGACGCCTGTCAGAAAGCTTTTGACACCTTGAAGACTGCCATGTGCACGGCGCCTGTGCTCCAGGCACCCAACTTCTCCAATGAGTTCATTGTTCAGACGGACGCTTCAGAGCATGGTGTAGGGGCTGTTCTATCACAGATCAATGAGGAGGGCCTAGACCAACCTGTAGCCTTCCTCAGTCGGAGGTTACTTCCCCGGGAACAGAGATGGAGTGCTATTGAGCGGGAGGCATTTGCTGTGGTCTGGGCACTGAAGAAGCTGAGACCATACCTGTTTGGGACTCACTTCCGGGTTCAGACAGACCACAGGCCCCTCAGATGGTTGATGCAGATGAGGGGGTGAGAATCCAAAGCTGTTGAGGTGGTCCATTTCCCTACAGGGGATGGACTTTACGGTGGAACACCGCCCTGGTACAGAACACACCAATGCTGATGGACTGTCCAGATTTTTCCGCCTTAGCGATGAGAACTCCCTAGGGGTAGGATAGTTCTCCCCACATTTCAGCTGGAGGGGACATGTGTTAGACCTGGCATCCTTGGCGTGGGTCTCCCTTCCATTTTTTCGTAATGCCTCCACTGTTGCCGATATGTTTTTGCTGGACTAGATGCTCATGGGCACTTTGCCGCTGCTAATCAGTGCCAAAGTGCAAGTGCTCCCTATCGTAAATTGATGTATGTATTAGTGACTCCATGATTGGATGATTGGTTTACTTGTCAGTCCCTAGTACCGTGCACTGAGTGTGCCCAGGGCTTGTAAATCCAATGCTGCTGGTGGGCTTGCAGCACGGGTTGTGCCACCCACAGAAGCAGGTTGTAAAGTGTGTCTCAGGCCTGCCATAGCAGAGCCTGTGTGCAGCCTAGGGCGTCCATGTCGACCTGGTGAGTGCACCCACTTACCAGTCCCTAAACCTTCCCTTTACTGCATGTTGGTCACCCCTAAAGTAGGCCCTAGGGCAGGGTGCATTGTAAGTATAAGGTAGGACATGCCCTGGTGTGTTGCATGTCCTAATAGTGAATTACAGCCATTTTCGTTTTTCACTATTGAAAGGCTACCTGCTCCCCATAGGCCAGAATGGGCGGTTTCGATTATTACACCTTATAATCCTAACTGACCCAGGGAACATGGTAGAAAAACGAATTTAGTATGCCTGAACTCAGGATGATAAAATACATCTTTTAGTGAAGTTGATTTTAACATTCTGTGTTTGAAAATACCACTTTTAGGAAGTAGGTATTTTCTTGCCTAACTATCCAGCCTGCCTCTGCCAGCTTGTGTATTGTGTGTCTGGTTTGTGCGTGACAGGGGCTGGGGGTGGCTACAGGAGACAGGGTGAGGCAGCCCAGGGCTGAATAGAGAGATCTGCATCCAGAGTGGAGGGAGGAGTTGCATCTGGGTCTGAATAGGGCTGTGCCTGCCTGCCACAATGCTGGCTCCACCTCCTGCTGGGCGTCTGAGTGCCCTGCCCCACATTCTGAAAGGAAAAGAAGGAGACATGTACACAGAGTGCTCCAAAGCTGCACAGAACTGGTTTAAGCTAGGCAAAGGCCTCTCTGCCTCCAGAGAACAAAGAGAATCAGGGTATAAGAGGGGCACCCAGACCCCAGGAAAATTAGATCACTTTTGGGAACAAGAAGAAACCTTTGCTGAGGAGCGGAACCAAGAAGAAACTGAGGAGAGACTATCCCTAAGCCTGAAGTGCTGCTTGGGGGATTGGCCTGCAGTGGTTTGCCTGACTGCCAAAGAAAGGAGAAAGGAACCTTTGCTTTGCTGTGACTTTCATCAACTTGTGAAGGATCTCCAAGGGCTTGGAAGAGAGCTTGCCCCTTGATCGAAGTCCCAGGACCATTGGACTTCACCCCCTTTGTGAATTGCTGCTGGAAACTCTGTTTCAGTGGCTACAGAGGTAGGGAGCTGTGACCGGCTCTCACGACCGACTCGGTGTCCTGTAAGCACCGCATCGAAGCACCGTCTCGCCCTGCAACGCACGGCCCTGGTCTCACCGACTCCGTCAACGAGCCGCTGCCTGCACCGCATCGAGGGACAACGCGTCCTGCAACGCTTCGCTACGCCAAATCGGACTGGTCCGACCGACACGGTCACTGCTGCTGAGTTCGAGTCCTGTGACCGCACCGGAGTTGGGCACCGCTCGCACGCTTTGCGATGCAACGCCCGACTCGCACCGCTGTCCGAACTGATCGACGCCAGCTCCTGAATCCGGCTCCGTCGCCGCACCGCAACCGGCCAGCACCGCATCGAAGCACCGTCTCGCCCTGCAACGCACGGCCTTGGTCTCACCGACTCCGTCCTGACGACGTCAACGAGCCGCTGCCTGCACCGCTTCGAGGGACAACGCGTCCTGCAACGCTTCCATCTTGCATCGCGATCGCGACGTACAGCCCTCCGGCTCGCACGCCCGTGCCTGCCGCTTCAAGTAAAAGGTACTGTGACCGAGTCTGTCTACGCTGTGTTGGCCCGTCTCGACGCGGTCAGCTGGATTTGTTAGACTCTGTTTGTTCTCGACATCGCCGTAGCCGGAGGAGGCTACCGACTCGCACAGATCCTTGAATTAAGCCTTTTTGATCAGAACTAAGCACTCTTGACAGTATTGTGGATTATTTTTGTCGTTTATGGTCTTGTGATAAATCTATATAAAGTATACCTATTTTTATAAATATATAACCTGTGTGGTGTCCATTTGTAGTGTTGTCACTTGATTACTGTATGTGTTCACAAATGCTTTACACACTGCCTCTGAACTAAGCCTGTCTGCTCGTGCCAAGCTACCAAGAGGGTGAGCAGGGGTTATTTCAGGAGTGTACCTACTTTCCCTGACTAGACGCAAGGGTCCCTATTTGGACAAAGGTACCTACCTCTGCCAACTAGAGACCCCCAAATCTAACAATCAGTATGCTGCATAAAGCGATGCCCTGATGGGAATTGTGATATTCCTGTAAGGGCAATAGGGCTGGGACGAAAACAACCCTCCATGTCCTCCTCCTCACTCTTAGTTTGTGGGTGCCACCCCTTTATTAATCCAGTTTATATCCTTTTTTATATATTATAGATTTTCTCTCACTCAGAGCACTTCGTTTTTTTTGATATTGTGATGAGACCTCGCCTCTTTGGTTGCATGAGAGTACTTCAAACCCCGCCCTCTTTGCAAACCCTATGAAAGTTTGGGAACTATTTTTTTTCCAATGAAGTCCAATGATTGGCTCATCAGCCACAAACCATGTTTGTGGACAGAGAATGTTTTTCACATTTCTTATCCATTATTCCATAGCCGTAATTCAGACTGGGCCAAGAAGTTTCAAATGCACAAGTGATTTCATGGAAACCTGCTCATCTGGGTTCTGCATTCTCTGCTCTGCAGCAGGTCGACGAAAGAGAGAACTCCTCCCCTCCTAAAATTTTAAAAGCAAGAGTAACACATTTAACCCCTGGGGCATTATGCGCAGTGTTTTCACAGTCTGTACTCTCAGATCAGCCTCGGTTAGTTTATTGTAATCTCCTCATTTCAGGGATCGATTGAAGGGGTCAGAGTCTATTTAGGTCTGCCTTGAAAGCACAGCTGTCGGCCGGCCTATTGTCACCAAGATTTCAAAATACAATGGACTTGGCTCCGCTCAGAGGAGTATTACCACATGCTATTGGATGTTTGGTGTAATATTCTGCTACATACAGAGGGCTTGCTTTGCAATACATGAGTGACCATTTTACATATCTAATGTACACTGAATATACACTCATTACATAGTTTACTTCATAGGCGATATTGTATACGGAAAGCAATCATTTTTTCTTTTTTATTTGCACAGACTTTTTTGAATGCTTTAGTCATGCCTCGAAACGTAAGCCGGGTCTGTTTAGCTTTTCCAATGCTTGTTTGCATTTTGGAATACACAAATGCTCCACACTGTGACAGAACCATAACATGGACATGAAAGTAACCAACCTCCAACAGTTCTGTGAGGCCTTACTAATGACAGAATGCTTACATACAAATCTCCATAACATGTCTCAATGGCACCATGTGAGGTTCAGGAACTCTGTACAGATGTTGAAGTTTCCTCGGTCAATAAACCTTGGATGACAGCATCCTGAGACCACTCAGAGGGTGCAGACCTGCGAACTCATACATTTCCTCTGTGTGCCACTCTATATCTGTTCCCTTCACGCGATCACTCAGTGAAAATCCGATATCACATGGTGGAACACAAAGTAAGATGGAATCTCCTACACTGATGGAGTTTCCCACTCACGTTCGGATGCTCTGCAAAGACGATGTCCCTTATGCATGGGCGTCCGCAGAAATGTTTCCAGGGGGGGGCAAAATTTTAACTTCATCACCATCCTCCGACATGATTGAGCACAAGTATTAAATAAATAAATAAAAATCTAATAAGACAAAGAGCTTAAATAAACAAAGAAACCCATAGGGGGAAGAGAAAATTCGTGGGAGGCGCCACAGCAGATGACCTGGCAACTACAATGAAACAGAGGAAAAAACTAAAAATGGCCGGAAAAAACAAACAAATTCTAAATCAGGTTGATATGGTTCTAGAGAGATCCACATCAGCAAACCTTTCAATGATGATACAGTGGACGATTATGTCAAATTCAAGAGCTAGTAGGATCAGCCTCGCTAAGCCACATCGTCTCAAACAATATTAATGAAGCAACTCATTAAGTACCAAAGCCATGACTGATTCCATCTATCTACTTGGACAGAAACTCACAGAGGAGTGTCCAGAGCATCGGATTCTTCAAGATGGTCGGTAAGTTGTTCAGACATTATTTGCTTTGTCTTTTTTTCCAAAGTGGGTAACAGCACCATGAGATCAGAGATTTAACCATTTGGAACATTCAAACCATCTTTTAAAGGCAGAGGGCTAACAACACTGGATTTCCAAACTTTGGGGACAAGTCCAGCTGTGAACAATGCATTGATAATATTGGCAATTTCCTAGACACTGGCAGTAGAAATTCCGAGTAATATTCTCACACAGCACGAGTCATTGGGAAAGCCAGGTTTCAACATGGACAGAAGAATGCCTACCTCCTCTTTAGAGTCTGTGGAAAAGCAAGAGAGGGAGATCTCAGTGCAGAAGTAAAGGCCGGGTGCAGGAAAACTGAAACAAGGAAGCAGGGGACTGATAGATGGGTTGGTTTTAGGTGTACTCTGAAAGTCATTGAACATGGAAGTGGCAGAGCTACATGTCCTCCAATGCACACCTCTTTAGAACAGAGGCAGAGACCAAAAGGCAAACAATAAGGATGGACAGAATGGAGTTCATGGGTTTGGTGAGATGGAGTTCTGAGAGACTTGGGAGTTACATTCAGCTAGGAGTAGGGGGGCAAGAAATTGGAGGACGAGTTTGATGCTGTATTTTACGTTAATCAGGGGCCTTGCCCATTCTAGGGATCATAACCAACTGAAACCCTTACCCCTAATAAAGCACCTTGCATAGCATTCCTCCAAGTACCAATATTTCACACAGCCCGAGATTACTTTAACAAACATAGACATCTTCCCCAATTAAATAAATGATTTATCATACCGACACTTTGAGGATACCAAAAATAAGCAAAACATGCCGTAATCCGACTGCTAACTTAAGCAACGTTTTGTATCTAAAAGGTGTAAACCAACTCCAAAAGCAAGAACGTCAATATAGTTTCAGTGATGGGTGACTGAAACCTCCCATCACCACCGTCTCCAGCTGTAAAACAAATGTTTGCTCTATTTCTTTAAACTTACCTTTCGGGGGCAGCAGAAGAAACAGTCAAAGGGGGTCTGGAGGTGGCAGCCATGATGCCTTTGCAGCCCCACGGAGGTCTCCGCAGCATTTTCCGGGCCCTCTCTCCCCTCCCCACCTTGACCGGCCGCTCACAGGTGCTGCAGCCAATTACTGGGGGAACATTTTTGGTTAGTAAATCAGTTGTTCCCAGTTGGTGAATTAAAGAGACAGGGCTGCAAGAAAGCATTCCTCGCTGGACGTAGCGTCGAATAGCACGAAGAGCAAGGCTACTTTGTGTAGCGAATGTCTGCAGCACTCAAGATCCTTGTGCAAGTAGCTCTGCTAGTTTGCAAGCTTTGTGGGACACATCGCGTGATAAAACATGCTTATATTTTTTATGCATTATACTCTGGCCTTTGCCTGTCCAAAAATGAACTCAAAATCTTATTGATAGAATAAAATCATTTTATAGAAACAAATTCTAAGTAACAAATGCACACATTTAAAAACTGATTTCAGTTGCACCGTGGCAAATTCGGCACCAGTACGGCCCGCACCTCGTGGGCCGAGCGCCATTATTTTTGGTAACATCGCACTCCTGCAGCCCAGAGTGTCACTGGGCTGCAGGAGTGCCAGCGTTACAAAAATAATGGCGCCAGGCCGCCCGCGCCGCTGCTGCCACCCGGCCACACCATCCACGTCACCCCCAGTACATCCCGCACCAGACGGACCGGCGATCCACATAGCTGCCAAGGTTTCAGATTGCTATGTGTGACATTTTCATAATTTCAGTGTGATTATGAGTGACATTTCAACGACTGAGTGACTTTCTTGCGAGCAAAAATCAAGCAATGAAGACGAAGGAAACATAAATATCAGAAATTAGACCCATTTGAGCAATGAGAAATTCTAAGAAGATATAAAACTGCTGCAAACGCCTGCTGCAGCTGACTCATAATTAAAATGAAATTATAAAAATGTTACAAATAGCAATCTAAAAACTTGGCAGCTATGGACATCTAGAAAGCAGGTCACATGGCTCCGCTAAGAATTAACACCAAAAAGAGCAAGGACCTGCGTTTAGACTGTAGAACCACTGGAGCGAAGCTGTGCAATAAGAGCCACTGGCAATACAAGACAACAGTTTAGTAGAGAGCACAGATCTTTACTGGAACATGCCCCACCAATGTAGAAGGGGTATTGCTGGGTGCACATGAGGCATTCAGAGTTGTAGTGGCATGAGCATCACCAGAGCCTACCCTGATATCCTGGCATAATTATCTCTAGTCTCACACTGCGAGTGACAAGTTACACTCCAAGTGTAAATACACCACAAGACACTTCAGGCAAAGATTGAAATTTGTTTTTCTGTCCATGGCACAGAAGCAGCTTGGTCTTCAGTCGGGTATTCTGTCCGCCCTGTATTGCTGCTTAAAACCTGCAGCACAGCAAGTGTCTAAAGACCCCTAAATCCAACACCCCACCTTCAGATCCAGATACACGCAGGTAAGTGCAAAAGTAGTCTGTCTCGATTGACAGTCAGGACGCACGCTGATGAGAGTACCTGTCTGTGTACTGGTGGCATTGCGGCTGTTTGGAGAGAGCTCAAATAATAAACCAGGAGAGAAGAATCACTAAACTCCATGCTGCTCTCTCCGTCCCACATGGGACCTGGGCCCAGACTATAACAGGGTGTGAGAGGCCCTAACACAGATCTCAACTGCCTCAGGCCTATACCATAAATGAATTAGAGTTTGCTGACTCGCAGACTTCGGCGCTGCAGTCAGCATGTGTGTGATAGCATGATAGCATGATTGCTGGGCAAGCCTCAGGAGAGCCTGTGAAAGACACATAGGGGTCACAGTAAAGCCGGCTGACAAATATTTTAAAATGTATTTCAAAAATGTCACACAAGTATAATTAAGCGAGCGGCCCCGGGGTGCGGTGCGCAGCCCTCTACTACTGCGAGTTCAGATAGTTAACACCAGTTAATGAACTAAGAGACTAGCACGTACTCTGTAGCAAACAGAATCCGTTTATGTCATTTTAAAAACACAGACGTCTTACTGCATATATGCTTTGCCGGTTCACCCTGCCTTCGGCGGAGCCTTTCTTCCTGCTGCAGAGTACATCTTCCCCTCCACGCTGACGCTGTCAATACTCCGCCTCAGTACGTGCTCTCTGAACAGATATCAACTTTTCCAGTTAGATACCGTCAGAGTTATGACGTGTCCCTTCATGCGAAAGAAACTCTTGCAAACAGGTTTTTTTCTGTTATTATGACGCCGCCCGCAAAGCAGCCAGCGCGGTGCGGCATAGGCCCTTCCTAGAAACTTCCCGCTCTCCGGCTGCAGAATATGACGTCCTCCGCTTCGCCTGACTGGTCGACTTTGACTACTTCGGATCATGGGGTCATGACGTCAGGCTGCCAGTCAGCCATGCCAAGATGCGAGTAATCTGATCACAGGTCAGTTTATCCATGATAGGCACTGCAGTTCCCTTGTCACTGTGAGTGCGAGCCTTCCAGCACTGACTTAGCTCCTCACAGTGCAAGAGCCAAAGCTTACGTG
This sequence comes from Calotriton arnoldi, assembly GCA_963921515.1. Classification (NCBI taxonomy): domain Eukaryota; kingdom Metazoa; phylum Chordata; class Amphibia; order Caudata; family Salamandridae; genus Calotriton; species Calotriton arnoldi. Next base: position 1,095,421 of record CAWUFW010003433.1, on the reverse strand, counting down.
ACAGCTGAGACCAGGGTCGGTCCTAGGATATGTGGGGCCCCGGGCAGAAAGGGAACATGTGAGGCCCCTAAGCAGAGACGACGTGGGATCGGATCGGGCCGGCTAAGGAAAGTTTTTTTATAATTAAAATTAAACCACCCCTCGCGACCCCCATACCCGCGACTCATCCTGGCCGCGACTTGGTTTTGTCAATGGTTGTTAGCTGTTTAAGCTAAATGTGTAACAATAAATTATTTTCCTTTCACCTTGTTGTTTTGACCAATAAGTAGCTCCTGCACACACATTTGCATAGGATCACAACTGGAATGCAGGACCATTGCTCTTTGTGCTCTGCAGAGAGGCCATATTTTGAATGATCATGTAATCTGAACACCTTTTTGACCCACAGACAGGCACAGTGTGAAAGTTGTACTGCCTGCATCCTCAACTCCAAAGTGCTCAACTGTAGCCTGTTATAAACACCTGGAGGCGACTCAGTACAAAGGGTATATCATACAAGAGTAATATGCTGTGAAATGAAATACAGAAACACACATGCTGGAAATAGCTAGCACACTTGGGGAATGCAAGATTAAGTAAAGCATGTGAAATAAACAGGAACAAAATCACTGCCATGGATTACCCTAACATCAGGACCACTGGAATTATGTGGCAGGAGAGGGCTAAATTATGTGGCAGGGTGAGTAAATTATGTGGCAAGAAAAGGCGAATTATGCGGCATAATCCGGCACATTTTGAAATAGTATTACTTCATTTTTTTGCCATTTTTAAACTTGGTAACACTGTTTGGGCACTGGTTGCTCCCCATTAGTACCACTTTAACACCCAAATTTAGCAGTGGGAAACAGAAAGTTGACTATTCCAGATTTTCAAAGGGCCTTCCCACATGCAGCAAGACGTGTCGCTGCATTTTTAGTAACTTTTGAACCATTTGAGATAGAAAGCAATTTTGTTGTTAAAATCTGTAGATTATGCAGCAGATGATGTATTATGTGGCAAATGCGTCAAATGCATAATTTTGCAGAAGTCGCTGCTGCAGCACAATCGCATAATTCCAGTGGCCCTGCCAAACAAGCAGCATCAGACTGGGAAAGAAAATAGGCCCAGTACCAAAATAAAAGGGGCCCCCATTAGTGAGTTAGTTAGCTAGAAAAGTGTCCCATGTTTGCAAACTAGGGCAGGTTTGAACTTGTAATGATATGCTGTGTAAGTTTTTTGTAAGGTATGGAAGACTGCACTGATTTGAGTTTGCTGCAGGCAATGTTTGCTTTAATATCATAAAAATCAACAGTAAAAACCGGCTCACCTGACCATAAAGTAGGTCAACAACTAGCCAAAAAACAGGGCCTACATACTAACCTGACAGCAGGGCTTTAAGTGGGATGAAAAAACTGTTGGGTCTTTCAAATGGGCATGGCTGATGTAATTAAGGGTGTGGCTTAAAAACATGTAAAATCTGTACATAGCATAGTGTGCCGCCCGACTGGTATTTTGCTGCTTCATTCATTGCCTCCAGATAAATATTGCAACAAGTAAAATTACACCTACAACAAGCCTGGACTATTGGCTTTGTCAGTGGTTATTAGTTGCATAAGATGAATAAGCAACGTCTACGGCTTCCTTGTATATAATATTGAAAATGCTGCAGTTCTGACATGATGAGACTTTGAAAGAACTATAACGAGTCTCTTTGAAGTTTCATTGAAGGTAGCGAAGGGGGGGCACTGCTACAGAGTTAAGATTTGTTTTTTCACTCTGAGGATGAGGGTAAAAATGGAGAGCGGGCCCGTCTCATCACCTGCTTTTCAGAACTTTCATTCATTGTGCAGACACTGGATCACTGTTTTTGCAGGCGAACTTAAGGACATGAATATAGGGCCCCTTTTGAATGTCCATTTTAATTCACTACCGGGTCTGAGACTTGAGTGACCCAGCAGACTTTAAACCCTGCTGCATCCACTTTTCCATGCTGATTCTGCTCCTCTGCGTGCACCTCTTGTCTCACTGCTGTACACACACCTATCTGCCCCCCCCTCCCTGCACTCTATTCAGTGTGTCTTAACCCTTTTTTTTTTTTTTTTTAACTTTATTGATTTTCTCAGGTATACAGAAGGCATATTTCTGGTTAGGCAAGTGTATCATAGTTTACATGTGCGAATGAGGCTTTGTGCGCCTTTCGGACATCACTAGCCCAACCTGGCGTCCATTAGCAGAAGAAAAAGGGACATGCTAAGGAAGAGGAAAAGGGATAGAAGCAGAGGTAGGGAAAGAGGATAGAGGATAGGGGTGCACCCACGTTAGTCGGTACCTGTTTTGATACATGGGAGCATTGTTGGCGGCTTTACATACTTGACGTTCCGATACACATGATAAGGAACATTACAATTATATACAATGGTACAAGTGTACCTGCAGTGCGTTCCAATACACATGATAAGGAGCAATACAATTATATACATTAGTACAAGTGTAACTGCAGTGGGGTCATCGTATATGTTCTCTCTGGCGAGGACTTTGTTCATGGGGGATCATAAGAGTCCAGGAACGTGTCCAGGGAGTTCCACATCGACCTGGAAGATGGCTTCCAGGGGGAGTTTTTTAGCGCTATATTGTCCGCCCCTCTGAGGTGGATGATCCAGTTTATCCAGCTCTTGTATGCCGTCTTGCTCGTGTCCTTCCAGTTAGCAAGAACCATTTTTACTGCCGCTCTTACTAGCAGGTCAAAAAGGTCTTTGTCAGAGTCCTTCCTCATGTTTATGTTTAAGCATGCCGTGGGTAAGTTGAAGGAGTCTCTGGCCAAAGTACACTGAAAAACACCACTTATGAAAGCAAAGACTTTGTCCCAAAACGATTTAAGTACATTACACTGAAATATAAGGTGGGTTAGATCCCCTGTCTCCCTATTACAGTTCCAGCATTTTGCATCCTTTCTAAGCCCTAGTGCAAATAACCGGGCCGGGGTCCAAAATGCCTTGGGTAGTAGCCAGTATTTGGTTTGGGAGAGAACCGGAGAGATCTTGTTGCGTGCGACGGATCTCCATATTGAGGGCCAGTCCTGTTATTTTAGTGGTTCTGGGTGCTGTTGCTCCCAGAAGTCCATAACCTTACTATTGAGTCTAGAGGACTTTGGGCGGAGGAGTTTGTATATTTGCGAGACTTGGTGGCCCAGTTTGTTAATATTTGTCACAAATAGGGTGATTGACGGATTGGCGGTCTTTAGTTTGGCTTTTGTGAGAGCTGCTCTAATTTTTAAGAAGTTGTAGAACTCGATGTCCTCTAGGCCATACCTCTCCTGGAGGGTTGTGAACATGATTGGGTATGTGTTATCTTCTAGTTGATGGGGGAAGAGTATCCCTTTCCTAATCCATGTGTCTAGAGATAGGCTTTTGCCTTTATATGTAATCTTGTTGTTGGCCCAGAGTGATTCCAGTTTAGATCCTTTAATGCTATGCTCCAGCTTCTTATCGATTTTAAGCAGCGCTACTTTTGTGTTTCTGAAGATGGACTTGGAGGTAAGTGGGTATAGTCTGTTTGTTGTTAGGAGTGCAAGGGGGCTTAGCTTTAGCCATGTCGGGGTGTAGCCAGCAGGTGGGGTAATCCAGTATGAGCCTTGTTTTGCCAGGAAGGCCATCTGGTAAAGTCTGAAATCCGCTAAGTTCACCCCTCCTAGTGTTTTATCTAGTCTTGTTTTTTTTATGCTGATCCTTGCTTTTTTCCCACGCCATAGGAATTTAGTAATGAGGTTATCTATTTTGCGGAGGAAGTCGTCTGTAAGGAGGAGCGGGAGCATGCTGATGAGATAGTTGACCATCGGGGTGATCATCATTTTGAAAGTCTCGATTCTGCCCCACCATGTAATGAATTTTGGTGACCAAGATTCCAGCAGCTCCTTTATTTTCCCTATTAGTGATTTCTCGTTCTGGTGTAGGGTATCTATCATGTTGTTGCCAAATTCAATGCCTAAGTATTTGATGTATCCTGTTTGCCATGTTAACCCCGATTCTCCCAGGGTATCTCTCGTGCAGTAGATGTTTAATGGTTTCAGCTCTGATTTGTCTCTGTTGAGTTTGTAACCTGAGAGGCTGGAGTATCTAATGATTGTGTCCATCAGGGCCTCGATTGAAGCCCTCAGTTGTTCTGTTACAATTATTATGTCATCTGCGTAGGCGTCAAGTTTTATTTGGACGCCATTGATGTCCACCCCTTTAATTTTAGTGTCTGCCTTGATGTCCCTGATGAGGGGTTCCAATGCTAGCAAGAATAAGGATGGGGATAGTGGGCAACCCTGTCTAGTGCCTTGTTGAAGCTTAAAGGGATCCGATAGGGATCCGTTAACGACAATACGGGCAGATGGGTTTTTGTAGAGGGCCATAACCATGCGTGTATAGTCGTCTCCTAGGTTGAAAGCTTGCATGCAACGCTCCAGGAAGGTCCAGGAGACCCTGTAGAAGGCCTTCTCTGCATCTAGGGTGATTGCTACTACCGGTTCAGCCTTTATGGCGGCATGTTCTATGATGTGGCACAGTAGGCGGGTGTTATCGTTTGACATGCGGGCCCGGAGAAAGCCTACTTGAGAATTACTAATTAGTTTGGGGAGAACCGAGTTGAGTCTGACCGCTAGTATCTTGGCATATATTTTGCAATCTACATTTATCAGGGATATGGGCCTGTAGTTTTTCGTTGAGAGATGGTCCTTCCCCTCCTTTGGGATAACTATTATGTTAGCTTCCGCCATAGTCTGCGGCGTGGACCCTTTAGTAGCTATGTCGTTGAACACTTGTTTCATGGTTGGTTTTAGTTGTTCTAGGAAGGTTTTTTAAAAAGAGGCTGTGAACCCGTCCGGGCCAGGGGCCTTGTTGTCTTTTAGGGATCTGACTGCCATTTCAATCTCTGTGTAACTAATTTCCTGCCCTAGCTTGGTTTTCTCTTCTTTGTTTATCTGCGGCAATTCTAGTTTTTCAAGGTATTTGATGCATTCATCTAAGTTCAGCGGCTGTTCATTCTTATAGAGTCCCTGATAGAACTCCTTGAAGGTTCTAAGTATGTCTTTGTGTTTGGTGTGAGTTCTGTTGTTCGGGTCTTTAATGGCTGAGATAACGAACTGGTTGCGTTTGTGTTTGAGGTAGGAAGCTAGCAGTTTCCCCGCTTTGTTAGCTTCGCATAGGTTAAGGGCTCTAAATTTATTAATCCATAGCCCTGCCCTCTCGCTTAGGATTTTGTTGTATTCATATTTTTTCTGTGTTAGCGCTGCTAGTAGCTCGCTATTCTGTGGGGAAGTGGCGTGGGACTGCTCCAGGCTTTTGATCTCCTGCTCTAGTTGGTTTAGTCTCAGATTTGAGTTCTTGTTGATTTTTGCCTTTATTCCGATTACTGTGCCCCTCCCTGATGGTAGCTTTTAGTGCGTCCCAGAGCGTGTTAGTGCTAGTGTGCGGAGTGTCATTGTGTTTAAGGTAGTCTATTATAGCCTCCTCGATCTTTTTTTTATCTGCAGGATCTGAGAGTACGTCGCTGTTAAAGCGCCATCTCTTTGGAACCGCCTTGTTATGACACCCTGCCAGTTTTAGACTAATACATGAGTGGTCCGACACCAGCCTTGGGGCTATGTCTGTGTGTTCAATTAGCTGTGTGTGTGAGCCGGAAATGAGGATATAATCGATCCTGGTGTATGAGTTGTGTGGGTTAGAGTAGAAGGTGTAATCTCTGGTGTCTGGATGCTGGAGGCGCCACGCGTCTTTAAGGTTATATTTGGAGCATATGGTTTTGAGTACGGCATGTGAGCTCGTGGGGTGGTATTGGCAGCTGGATTGTCTATCTGTTATGTGGTCTAGAGGGATGTTAAAGTCCCCTGCTACCACCATGAGGTTGTTTTGGGGGAACGTTTCCAACGTACTGGACACCTCCGACCAGAAGGCTGGGTCATCCGTGTTAGGGCCGTATATGTTTGCTACATGAATTTTCTCTTCGCCCCTTCTTAAGTGTGTGACCAGGAGTCTGCCCTCATTGTCGTCGGTCTGTGATTCTAGTGATAGGTTGGATCTTTTCGATATAAGGGTGATTACCCCCCGTTTCTTTAAACGGCAGGTGAACAGGCCATCTGTGAGATCCATTTACCTCTAATGAGTTTTGCGTCTTCCTCCGACAGCTTAGTCTCCTGTAGTAGGATAATATCCCCCTTGGTTTTGGCTAGGTAGTCTAGGATTTTCCGGCGTTTGATTGGGTGGTTAAGACCTTTGACGTTTAGGGACACTATGTTGAGGTCAGTTGCCAGGGTGAGTATGTTGTTGCTGGCCATCAGGTGGGATGTAATGTGCTAGAGGCGACAGTCGTGTACATCATGGACCCCCACATTGCTATCTGGGCTCGGGTGGGAAAAGTGGCGACAGGAGGGCGCTCCCTCCCCCCCTAGACCTGTTATGAGTGTGTTTTCCGTACCTCTCCTGTACAATCTGGGAAGCTTTTTCTGGTACCCTTGCGATCCGGCCCTCCCTTCTTGGTCATACAAATAGAAGTGCCACCCATCGTGCACAAGAGAAAAAGAGATGGAAAGGAAAAAAGAAGCTAGAAAATAGAGAAGGTAGAGAAGGGACAGACTGAGAAGCCCGTCACTGCGCGACGCATTCTGTAACCTCTGGGGTTCCTCCCCCCCACCTCCCCTCTCCCTCCCATCCCTGCAATCCTCGTATGACGGAGGTGCGACGGCAGGATCGTCATTCCGTCTCTCGGAGAGTAACTGATCGATAAAACTGTGACATTAACCTCCCCACGAGCATATATGGCATGGTTGCCTGCGCGGCATAGGGTGGGGCTGTCGATATATATCATTTACCATTCACGGTTACCTAGCCCTCCCCGTGTCATGTCGTATTATTGCCCGTTTAAAGGATACGAGTGTATTGTCATAGAAAAGTTAGTATGTCCGCTTGTCTTTGATGCTGCATCGTAGATTGCGTTGTCCCGTGAGGTGACTCCTGAGGTAGACAGTGAAGTAGGTGATACAGTAGCTAGGAGGTAAACAATGAGGTAGGTGATAAAGTAGCTACGAGGTAGTTATTGGTTAATTTTTCCTTAGTAGATGTATTTGTTGGCGGTGTTAGCAGAAGAGTTGGTCCGGTCGAGGTTGGTGGTTGCTGCCTATTCATCATGAGCCAGGATCCGGAGACGATCTTCTCTTGCTGGTGGCCGATTGCGAGGCTTCCATATCTTGAACTGTTGGGCCTTCTAGGAAAGACGCTAGCTCCCCCGGGTCATTGAAGAAGTGTTGTCTCCCTCCATCGGTTACCCTAAATTTGGTGGGGCCGACGAAGGAGAACTGCATATGCTTCCCTCTGAGTTTATCGCGCAATGCAAGGAATCCTTTCCTGATGTCCACCGTAGTCTTGGAGTAGTCCTGTGTGAAGATGATCTTGTGCCCATTCCATGTGATCTGGTGATTTTTCCGTGCATGGTTAAGGATAGCCTCTGTGTGTTGAGCCCTCAGCAATTTGCATATAATGGGCCGGCCGACTTGTCTTGCAGTTGAATTGGTGGGTTTAAAAGGTGGGTACTCTGTGTGCACGGTCTAATTCAAATTGGCGATCAAACTTTAAGTTGGTGAGTTTCGGAATCCAGTCCTCCAGGAAAGCTATGCATGAGCCTGCTGGGTCTTCCGCCCCCTCCGGGACCCCCAGTATCCGGATGTTTCCTCTTCGGCTACGGTCTTCCCATTCAGCTGCTTGGCGTTGTATTGTTGAGGTAATTCTTGTTAGGGCCTTCACCTCTTGCTTTGAGACGGCAGCGGAGTCCTCCATGTCACTGATTCTACTTTCAGCCACTGTTAGCCTGTTGTTCACTGTGTTCAAGTCAGCCCTGACAGCTGCAATCTCAAGTTGAATAGCGTCAGTGGTTTGCTTTGTGGTTTTTGCTAGCTCATGGACGTCCGCTAGTTTTTTTAGAATCATGTCCAGGGTGCTGTTCAGGTCTGGCTTCATTTTGAGAGGGGAGTCTGAGATTGTCGGTTCCCCCTTACTTTTTTTTAGTTGTTGTTGATGTAGCCTTGCTTCCCTGTCAGCCATGCTCGCTTCCTTGCGTTCCCTTTTTGTTGTTACTTCCTAGTGGTTGCTTGGTTTCTCTCCAAACCTCTATTGAACTGATCCTCTCCCAGCTGTTGTCTTCCTGTCCGTGGGCCCCTTTGACGTGGTTTGGGGTTTTCTCGCAGGTGTGGCCTTGCCCCTGGGTACTCTGTGACGGCCCTTCTCACCCCTTTACTCTTGACGGGGGCTAAGCCTACTACACCTCTCCTCAGGGCCAGGCTCGCCGCAGAGACTCCGGCTGCGGTAGTAGCCAGTGGTAGTAGCTGTCTACTATTAGAGTAGTTCCCGCCAGCCCTTCGCTGATGGTAATCTGGGACACAGGAGGGCGCGGAATGTCTGTGTAGCGCTGCTTCGTTACGGGCAGCCACCCCCACCGTTAGCTGGCCGGTGTTTGGACTCACCAGTGCGGCAGTGCGGCAAGGCAGCCGGGTGCTCACAGCGAGGGCCCTTGCGCTTTTGTGCTTTTCCGTTCTTGGGTGGCGTCGGTGTGTCCCTTGTGTGGGCATACGTGGTCTGGTTTGCATGAATCTGTTATCTGAAGGATCAGTTTATCGAAGCTGCTACTGTGTGTACGGCGCCATTTTGTGAACGGACCCACAGCCCAGCGCTCCGTTTCACTTTTGTTTTCCTCTCTTGCAGATAGACACTCCTCCTGAGTGGACTCGATAAACTCTGGTCTTTCCTTAAGCGGGCCATTATAGTGTTGACATTTGGCCTCTGTGTGCCCCTTGATCTTTTTCCATAGCCCCTGGCTGCTTTCACTGATGCTCTTGCCTCCTTTTGTTGTGTCCGCGACCGTGTCTTTATTTTCGCGACTGATCTAACCCGCCATTTTGTGACCCGCTATCTGTACCAGGCTCCTGGGTTAACACTGGGCTAGTTCATGCGGTAGCTCGCGGGACCCCCCTGACGTTTTCTCTTCGGCGCTGGATGCTGGATGCTGGTTGTGTTTGCTTTGAGCAGGCGCGTGTTGCGGTGACGGCTGAGCAGGTATTTAGAATTGTCGGCAATCGGTGTCCTTGACTACGCTTGCTTGCGTCGGCGCTGCTGATTCCCTTAAACCTTGATCGCTCATGCGCTCGCCTACCAGGGTGAAGTGGTCTTGTCTAGAAGTGGTCTTGTCATAGGTGGGTTGCTTGCTGGTGCTTACGCGCTTTGTCTGGTGAAGCTGGCGTTGTTCTTCGCTCACCTCGACTACATCGGCATACCTCGTAAGTTTCGGTTTCGGTTTTGGGTAGCCATTTGACTCCGCGTCTGCTCTTCGCCTCCCAGGTTCCAAACGATTTTCCTCCTCTTCTCAGGCGCTGGCGATCACCGCGATGATGCCCACCTTGGCAGTCTTGGTTCCGATGCTCGTATTTAGCATTTTTGCTCTCCTCCCGCTTGTATCCTCATTGGGAGTGATGTTTTCCTCTCCGGTCTAACGGAGCGACGGGATCAGGCAGCCATTAGCTCTGCCATCCAAGCCACGCCCCCCTGTCTTAACCCTTTAATTCCCCTCTCTGCTCTCTTTCCACTTGTCCTAGGTGAGCAGTTTCCATTGTGATGCCCCGTTCTATCTTTTGTTCTGCGCCCAGCAGGATATTCTGCTTTTCATTGATACAGGGGCAGGGCAACCTTCACAGGCAAGGGCACTTCAATAAACGGTCTAATTGCTGTCATCAACGTGCAGATGCAGCCATTAGGCCCACAGAGACTGGGCCTGCAGGGAGATTGTTCAAACAAAGAAAAAATGTAAACTCTTAGGGGGCCCCCTGGGCCTCAATAGTCTGGAGTCTGTAAAGGTGCAAGGCCCCACGGCTGCGAGCAGGCGCGGGGCCCTGGGCAGCTGCCCATGCCTAGCGCCGGCCCTGGCTGAGACAAAACACAGATATGCGTGACGGTGACTGCATTACAGTGCGATGCGTGGCACTTGACAGGACTAGATCCAGGGGGGGCAAGCGCCCCTCCTTGCCCCCTGCAGACGCCCATGCCCTTATGGGTATTGAAACCTTCACAGGCCATTGGCAGCAGCTTTAGAAGCTCTTTTTTTGGGGGTGGGTGTGCCTTTTGTGCAGCGCTTGGCACAATGCCACTCTCCTTCTTAAGCCTCACCCCCTGCTTTTCCACACTGAAAGGTTTTAAGAAGTTGGCAGGTCTGAGGGTGGGGCTCTTGTGTCACACTTAAACAAACCAAAGGTATAGCCCAGTCTCCTGGAACTGGGCAGAGAATACATGCACATTTCACATGGGCTCACAAACAAGTTTTCAAAGGATGGTGAGAGCGGTTAAGTCCTGAGTGCACTCATCTTGCAACCGGTGTCCTAACACTGAAACACCCTTTCATTCTGTTTCAGACCTTTAAATGATCCAATTATCCAATGACTTTCTAGATATGCCAACGTAGATAAATGCATGTGCAGTAATTTTCATAGTGCATATATGCAAATATTGATCCAAAAAGCTCTGTGCAGGTCATCCATGTGATTCATGTGGATCCTTTTTGGCTACTGATAAAATGCTTCAGCAGCCGCGAGTGTCTCATTTGTCGGGAGCCTCCCCACCTCCTGACGCGCACCTACAGTGTGAGAGGTGATGTGTATTTATGGCGCCTTGACTCGGGGCTTGTAGCAGCTGAGGTGTCCCCGCATTACTGTATATCACTAGTTTATTGGACAGGGTGTCCTGGAGCAGGCATTGCTGGAGTCGCCTCTTCCCTGGTGTGCTTCTCCTGCTGCAGACAGGAGTTTACAAAGTTATGATATAGTGAGCAATTAAGGTGAGAGACGGGGAATTTACCATACCTTGTGTAGCAAGATAATAAATCTGGAATGCGCAAGGAGACATGGTGTCCTCAGTTTCAGAAACACTGAAACACTGCTCCTAGCTGGATGCGCTCTGCCCCTTCCCTTCAGCCGTAACAAGGTTTCCCTGAAGGGAGCAGACTACGTCAACCTGTGGGACCCAAAGAGCAGGGCTTTAAGTGGGAAAAAAAAACTGGGGGTGCTCTAAAATGGGCGGGGCAAACCTCTTAAAGGGGTGTGGCCTATCCGAGTAGGGGCGTGGTCTAAATCAAGATAACTAGCATTGTGTGCTTAAGAAAATCATAAAGTCGTATCCAGCAAAGGATGATAAAATTGGCAAAAAGGTATATTTATTAAGTATAAGCCATAAAAATACCAAACACTTTAAAAAACATGTAAAAATGATTTGCATTACTTAGCCTCTTCGAAAAGGTTTTGAACGTAAACCATGCAATCCCAGCTGAGAGGGCAGTGTGGGTTCAGAGGAGACAGGGAGAAAGTGGGGAACCGTCTGAACTGAAGGAGGCAGGGAACAGGGAAGGCAGCCAGTGTAAAGGGGTTGCTGGGGGCAGGCGGGGAAGCGTAAGGGAGCAGAATGGGCAGTGTATGACTAGAGTAGACAGGAACAGCGATTTGCCTATGAAATTAGTGACTTGTTCCACTCTTTAAAAAACTGATCAAAGTGCATACGTATCACATGCGTATAAGTCCGCACACTCCCGCCCACCTTTTATTCATCCTAATTTATATTCAAAATTGGTCTTTAGTCTTGTGACCGGGGGCCCACCAATGTTTTTGTGAACCTGGCTGCCACGGAAACTGCCCCTTGCGCCCAGGTCGTTCGCCTTACTATTAACCTAAAACGTAACAGTTCGTGTCTACTATGAAATGTGTCAACTCAAGATGCACTCATGTCGTGGGAGTGTACAACCACTGTATGACAGTTTCTGTTCACTCTACAACATGCCACGCCTGTCTGTCTTCTAAGATGGACTACGCAACTCCATGCCATCGCGCACACGGCTTCCATTTTTTACACAAATATTTGCCATCAGGTATGTTAGTCTAATTAAATCAATTAAAGAAAACTCAGACTACGGCGCCCTGAATACACTTCGGTGTCACGCCAAAACCTGGGGCTCGTGTAGTTCCCTCGAGGGCATGAAATAGCATGGATTGAGGTAATCGGTCACTATAAAAGAGTGCTTGCAACTTACACCCCTATGAAAGTGCACATACATAACTTTACTCAACCACCTGTCCACTGTGTCAGCAACCCATTATCCTTTAAGATGGGGACCAATGATTCTCTCCCCGTATTAATGTCCTGAAATCAGGCTATACTTTTACCATAACTGATGGGAGTCCTTGGAGGAAGGCTGCCTGGAACTCAGACACCACTAATGAATGTCCTGTGCCATGTATTCCAGTCTGTTGGGGGCCCGTAGCCTGACTTCCGGTCTCAACGGGGCCCCAGTCTCCTGCCTTCTGAAGTCACTTAGGATGCGATGGTCTCAATTCCGGTCTCGAGCAAAGGTGCCGGATGTTTGGAACCTTCCCCGTGTAAGTATTTAAAGCTGCCGCGCGTCTCATACGCTGTTCAAGTAGTCGCGGACATTTTGCGTTGGTAAAGAAAGTTGTATTCTGCGCATGTGCACTTCAAGAACGTCTGCAGAGAGAGGAAGAAATACTCAACTGTGGAAATGCCTCGACCTCCACTTCTCAGTAGCATGCGCACATCGATGTGCATGCTCTCACTTCAGTCCAATAAAAAAAAAAAAAAACGAACTACCTTTGCGAGGCCCGAAAACAGAGCCCGATAGAGACCCGTTTCGAGGCCCCCTGAAAATAACTGCCGGTGCTCAGACCCGGACAGACCCGGCCCACTTAAAGCCCTGCCAAAGAGCATCCCAATGCTGCCTTATTTTTATATTTATTTTATTTGCGGTTCTATGACACGAAGGTGTCTGCGCTTCACATATGACTAACATATCCACCACTCAAATTACTGTCATATTTTCACTATACTAATTCACCACTGATCCTTTATGGGTTCCGGAGTAGCGTGCTACTTGCCGAAAAAGCGCTTTGACGCCTCGTCAGGGGTAGTAAGCGCTACATAAATGCAATTACAATACAATACAATACAATACATATGAACAGTTTCTTAACATGGGAAACAGCAATAATCGAGACTACGAGAGGTTTTACGTTATTTTCCCATTAGGTGATATTTTAATTAATAACATTATTCAGGACATGCTTTAGGAGGTCATAGACGAGTCACAGAGAGGTAATTGTATGTCTGAGTCATACAAGTAAGGAAGAGCTACACATAAGATTGCTGCTCCTGAATTCCAGGATATCGCATGCATGACCCGCAGTGGGAAACAAACTAGAACTAGTGAGGTATAGGGCTGAAAAATGTTGATGTACAGAAATATGGCAGCCACCTTTGTGCACATCAGGGGTTTTAATGGCCTCCTGAATCTTTGTCTCATTTTCCTGTATGAGAGATGCATAGGTCTCGAAAATGATAATGGGGTGTTAAGGTCAGTTGCCTTTGTGTGTTTACATCCTAGATCCTACATTACACAACTAACCACAGGACAACACAACCCAGAATAAAATAACAAACATATAATTACTTAAATCGTTGCTGGGATTTGCGTTACTTATAAAGAAGCAGCAATTGATTGGGTCCCCTTGCTTGGGTCCTAAGACCACCTTCATTAAAACTTCTGAACATGTTATGTTATGTTAACAGAAACTTCTAAAGCGCACGGTCACCAAAGAGGTTTCATGGCGCTAATCTTGAACAATATTTCGGCACACTAGACTATGCGTAAGCTTGCTCAAACAACCAGGTCTTAAGCACCTTTCTAAAACCCAGCAAGTTGTCGCACTTCCTGATTGCCAGAGGTAAGGAATTCCAGAATTTAGGGGCAAGGTAGGAGAACCTACATCCACCCTGACGTTTGAGTTTAATGACAGGGGTAGTCAGTAAATGAGAATGGGCTGACCGTAGGTTACGAAGTGGAACATACTTCGTTATCATGCTGCTTACAAATTTGGGGCTCTTACAATGCAAAGCCTTGAAAATTAAACACCCTGTCTTAAAAGCTGCACGTTGTGCGACAGGTAGCCAATGAAGTTTAGATAACCATGGTCTGGCAGATTGCCATTTAGGTTGTTTATAAATTAGTCTCGCAGCCTGGTTCTGTACCAATTGTAGGCGTTTAAGTAGGAACAGAGGCAGGCCCAGATAGATGGAATTTGAAAAATCAAGGCGCGAGAGAACCAAAGCTATCACCACCTGAGTCAGGGCTGAATGAGTCAGCAAGTAGGCAATCCTCCTAATCTTTCGCAATTGGAAAAAGCAGGAGGAAACCACTGCCCCCACTTGTCCTCTAAGCGAGAGGTCTGCATTTATAGTGACACCCAAGCTTTTCACAGAAAGAGAGGGAGTAGGGGGGTTTCCCAATTCTGTCGGCCAAAAGTGAGGGCCCCAGGAGATCTCACTCTTCCCAGGCAGCACTAATTCCGTCTTGCCCGGGTTGAGTTTGAGATGGTTGAGATCCATCCAATGCTGAATATGAAGCATAGTAGCTTGGAATTCAAGGACAGAATCAGGAGAATCTCATGGGTTGGTGATGGTGGCATTGTTGTCGGCTGGTTGATTGCCTTCTATGAAATACCTTCAATGGTGGCTGCAGTGCTTTTCGATCAAAAACTGTATTGTTGGACTAGCTGAAAGTTAGAACAGAAGTTCACAACTGCACAATATCAAACTGGGAAAAGATGTCCAGAGATATTTAGCAGCTCATAGTAGAGTTTTCAAAAACTGTTAATGTTTAGTAGGTGCTGGAAATCAAGAATGCCGAGTGATGTTTCTTGTGGCAAACGTTAGAGGCTTGTTTATGACTGGAGCTGCTCTTGGTAGCTGATGACATTTACAAAGGATCCTGCTTAAATTTGAAATTTTAATTTCAATGATTAATCATACACTCCTGAATTCAGCATTTTAATTGTAAGAAAGATGCGCTGTCAAATGTGGAACTGCCTTCTATTACATCAGGACAAAGTTTCAGGTGAAGCGGCCAGGTCCAACGCATTCAGACAGGCCCCTTAGGCAAGGTCATGCAGAATGTTAATATGACAACAATGTCCTTTCTATGAACATGTGTCTGGTGCCTGGCATGGCTGCCAAGTTGAACCTACTCTTCCAATCTCTCCCCTTCTCACCTCAGACATACAGAGAATCGGGCTGGTAACCAGATGAATTTCAGTATCTGACTGAAGGTGATCCATATTCTGATAGGACAACTACATCTCAGGCGTGCTCTAGTCACTGCTGCAGACTGCCACAAAGCTCTCTAGCCACTATGGGAATGTGCACATGTCCCTTTGCAGAACTTTAGAAATCTGGAACCACTGCCCCACTCATGCGTACAAAGACTTACCAGTATTTTGAGGCCCCAACAAAGTTGTGTAATGGTCACTCCCCCTCCAGTTTTGCTCTGTCATCAATTTTTTGCAACTCCCGCTGTTTGCAAGAGCGCACTACGCTCCTAGTCACCCTGCTCCACAGCCACTAGAGTGCAGTTGTTTTTTATAAAGTGATGCTTCTCTTTACAGTTAGACAACCCCATTAAAAGACCAGTGAAGATTAACAAAGTTTTATAGAATATCGCCTTCAGCTTCAGATAATTTGTGTGTCTTTGAGGAACCTTGACAACCACGCTTATTCAGTCATACTCTCTGGTTGTCTGTAGTGCTTGGGATTCGTTTTGCAACAACATGGCAGTCGGAGTTCATTCGAACATTCAACGGTTTTATATTTACAATGTTTCTTTTCCCGTGAACAGCTAAAATGCGTCAGATGTTTCAGCCTGGTTCATAAAGAGGAGGATTGGAAGTATGCCATTTTGCAGCTGCATATTCTGCAGATTAAAATTCTTTTTTGTAGCTTAAATGATCGAAAGTTACTAAAAACTTGATGACACGTGTTGCAGCACAGTGGAAGGCCCTTTGCAAAGGTTGATCAGTCCCTTTTTGTCTTATTGCTGTATTTGGGTGTTAAACTAGTACTACTGAGTTGAAACCTTTGCCCAGGCAGTGTTAGCCTGTGCAAAAATAAGGACATAATATAATCACAAAATGTGTCACATAGTTTCTCTTTTCTTGGCGCATAATTCAGTCAGCCCTGCCACATAATTTGGTCCTTTCCTGCTGCATAATTCCAGTGACCCTGTTTGTGACGGCGAACAGCCATTACAACGCGGCTGTTTCACTGCAAGTCATTACATCGCATGCGTTACAACGCATGCGATGTAACAACGCGTACCATTACTACGCATACCATTACATCGCATGCGCTTTTACAACGCATGCGATGTAATGGCTATCAACATCATTGTGAGGAAACTGGGGCTCTTCCGTTGCCTCACAACGACGTTGTGACGTGCACTGCCCCTCAGACGACGCTGGAACCAGGAGAGAGGAACCACGAGGAGAGAGAGGTAAGGGGAATTGGGGGTAGGGGAGGGTTGTGCTGGGTGTAGTGTTTCAGTGTAGGGAGCGGACTGGGGGCGGGGGTGGGTCGTGCTGGGTGTAGTGTTTCAGTGTAGGGAATGGACTGGGGGCGGGGGAGGGTCGTGCTGGGGGTAGTGTTTTAGGGTTTAGGGTAGTGTTGTGGTGTGTGTGTAGTGTAGTGTAGGTAGGGGGTGGGTCGTACTGGGTGTTTGTGTAGGGTAGTGTTTTAGGGTTTAGTGTAGTGTCGGGGGGGTCGTGCAGGGTAGTGTTTGAGTGTAGGGATCGGACTGGGGGTAGGGGGAGGGTCATGCAGGGGGTAGTGTTTTAGGGTTTAGGGTAGTGTTTTGGTGTTTGTGTAGTGTAGGGTAGAGTTTTAGGGTTTAGGGTAGTGTCAGGGGGTCATGCAGGGTAGTGTTTGAGTGTAGGGACCGGAGTGGAGGGCGGGGGAGGGTCGTGCTGGGGGTAGTGTTTTAGGGTTTAGGGTAGTGTTGTGGTGTTTGTGTGGTGTAGGGTAGTGTTTTAGGGTTTAGGGTAGTGTTGGGGGGGTCGTGCAGGCTAGTGTAAATGTAGGGAGAGGACTGGGGGTCGGGGGAGGGTCGTGCAGGGGTACTAAATTAGGGTTTAGGGTAGGGCAGGGTAGTGTCACTTACCTTTCAAACTTTTACCATGAGTATACCTTTACCACGCATGCCTTTGCGATGTACTGGCATGCATGGTAAAGGTATAGTCGTGGTAAAAGTTTGCGATGTAATGGTATGTCGTTGTCATTGACATCGCGTAGTAATACCCGCGTTGTAATGGCACGCGTTGTATTAATATGCGATGTAATGAGTCATATTCGTTTGTGACATTTGTTGACTCCGTTATAGACCCATGCATAAGCGCAAAGTCTGACTGCTCTCTTGGGAAACAATGCAGTACCTAAAATTGCTCTGGTGGGTTCTGTGTGGTGGTGTGATGTCATGAATGGCCCCAGCTCGTCATTCCTTGGCCAGCACAATAGTGTGAGAGATGTTGGAGCTTGTCTCGTGAACCTGTTTGAACACATGCCAAATTCTGGGCCATGTTTCATGTTGACACGATAAGACTAACCATAAAAAGTTCATATAATATCAGTCACTCATGATTCAGAGCCCCTGAAGATTTAGATTTCCTGAAGATGACAAAACAGAAAGGTGTTTCATGGCTGAGTGACAGGAGCTGAATCCTCAGTGCTACCGTCTTGCTCCAGTAGAAGCAAATGTGCAATACGGTTTTATGAAAGTTCGCTGACGAAAATGAGTCAGAAATTATTCTAAATTTAAAAAAGAAACCGCAATAAAGGACAACAAACTTGCTTAATATGGCATTTAAAAAATAGCACACAGTTTAAAGGCTGTGAGTTTGCTCCAGCACAGAAGGCTAGCAGGGTCCATCCTTGGAGCCAAAAACAGTTCACGACTTGGAGGTAGACACACACGTTTAGAGCATGCCCAGGAAGTATCCAAATTACATCCGATGTCATGCAGTACAACAGGAGCAGGACCGGGCTGCGGTGGGGCGTGAGAGGGGGGGGGGGAGGGAGGGGGTATGGGGTGTTCGGCACATTAACAGCGAAGAAAAGTGACAGGACACAGCCAGGTAGAAAAAGTGTTTCCGGTGGTAGACAAGGTTTAGAAAAAGGAAGACAGAATGTTGGTGGAGCAAATGGGTAGTTGGCAGTGAAGATAGTCAGGAAATTGGATTATTTTGAAGAGGTACGTGCAGAGAAGCAGTTTTACAAAAAAAAAGAACGGCGGGGGAGGTGGGTTCACCAGTTTATGAAAATAATTATTTTTTTCAGCGTTCATTATTTTGTGTGAAATTTTCAAGAGCACATTGATAAGCTGGTTGATTATAAGTTATAACAATTCCAATGCGGTATTATGGGCGCTATGCATTCAGTTTAGACATTAATGAGCTTTATATTTTTTGCATTCATCCCATCCAAACACCAACAACACAATGACAAACTTTCCTTCAACCCCATAGAACATGGACTCAAGGGGTGCAGTGGGAAGGGAAGCAGAAGTCAATCCCTGACAAACCTTACCGCCCATGGGCATTGCTGTTGCAGACTGCACCATTTGAAACACATTAGTACCCTCCTTCCCTGTAGCCATGGCTCTAAGACTCCTCCTTTCTAGACGTGAGTAGGTATGATTATCACCTTAAGGTGGGAATATTTATTTATTTGTTATTTTATTTTTGCAGTTTTAAATAGCGCGGACAAGTCCCGAAGGTAACAGAACACTTTACAACAGTAGCATGATACAAGGGTACAGCAAGTTACAGTTATTACATTCAGACATATTGCATCTGTAGCTGCGACCAGGACAAAAGCAGCCATTGGACAGGGACGTACACGGCTCAAGCATTGAATAAGATGGTGGGGACACACAGTGAAGGTAGTTTGTCTCCTGGATAGAGGACTTGGGTATGGTCGAGGGTGATTAACCCAAGTGTCTGTCAAATAGGAGGTGCTTAAGGTCCTTTTTGAAGGTGGCTATGCAGGTTGTTGGGCGAAGGGAGGGAGGGAAGGTGTTCCAGATTCTTGTGGCACTACCAGTGAATGACTGGCTCATGTACCGTTCTCGACTGAAGGTAGGGTGTTCCAGGAGCAGGGATTGGGCATTTTTGGAACCCCTATTTGCTCCAGAGATTTTCAGGATATGCTCTCTGCTCTGGAGCATGGAGTAAGCAAGGAGAACCCCTGCTGCACGCCTTCCCTGCAGGATTAATGAAGGTGAGGTGTGGGGGTCCAAATCTGAATAGAAAGCAATTGTAAATGCTTTTTCTGTCCCCTGTGTAATGTGTCACCCGAAGGCTCTAGGCCGCAGCGGGGACACACAGCAATAAAGCACACACACAGTTCGTCACTCTCTGTTGGCGCGAAGACCCCGAGCGGTCTTCCGCCGTTTATTTATACCCTCACGTCGAGCCCGCCCCGAGGGGTGCGTGCGTGTATGTGTACCGCTACATTGTAGGGGAGAGCCCGGATGGCTCTCTACATCCCTTCCTTCTTTTGGTTGACGTCACCAAAGTCATTAAGGTTCATGGGGACAGGCACAGAAAGTCCCTAAACTTTTGGCTCGGTACCGGATTAGCCCGGAGGTGGTATCGCTGACTCCTGGCAACCGCCTTGCTTCCGGCGGCCTCTGGGGCACCCCCGGGTGAGCCACCATCGTTTTCCGACATGGCCAACCCTGGTCGGGTGACCGCCTCTCGGGCCCCAGGGAGCCCTCCTTCTGGGATGTGGTCACTGGCTTCGGAAGATGCCGGGGAGGGCCCGCAGGGATTCTCAGCGTCATCATCACCATCTTCACTACCTTGACCACCCCCAATCACTCGTTTAAAACACGACACGTTTCGGGTGACTTGGAGGTGTCCTTTGCGGGCTGTCACCATCGTTCCTTGCCTTCCTGTTACGGTCCATGTCTCGGGCTCAAACGGAGTTCGAAACTTCCACCCAGGGTGTCGATCTTTGACTACCACCTTGTCTCCGATTTGGACGTTGGATTCATGAGCCACCCGGACTTCACTGGCTTTCCGTTTAGTAGTTTCTCTGCGGGCTTGGACGGCCTCGTCGTCTCGCCTTGGTGGAGTCCATGTCGGATCAACGGGTATGCTGTCCCGCGGTGGTCTTTGAAACATCAGGTGTGAGGGTGCACACCTGGTGGTACTGTGAGGCGTTGATCGATACACTCCGAGGAATTGGTCCAACGCTGCTTCCGCGTCTCTCTCTTGTTCTACGGATATACGCAGGGCCCTGTTGAGAGTCCTCATCAGCCGCTCCACCTCCCCGTTGGCTTGGGGCCAGAGTGGAGTGATCTTCCTGTGACGGATTTCCTTGTTCTTCAGATACTCCTGAAATTCCCTGCCCTGAAATGGGGGCCCGTTATCCGACCTCAACTCCTCCGGCAGCCCGAACATGGCAAAGGTCCTGTCCAATGCCCTCCTCACGTGGGAAAACGCTGTTGACTCCACAATTTCTACCACTGGGAATTTTGAGAACGTGTCGACCAGAACCAGCATCTGGCGGCCATCTGGGAAGCTTCCAAAGTCGAGACTGACATGGGTCCAAGGAATAGTGACCGGGTCCTCGGTGATCACTGGCGCCGGCGGGGGGTCCCTCCCTGTGATAGTGCATTCATGGCAGCTTCGGACCATTTCATCCACTTTCGTATCCATGGCCGCGAACCACACCTTTTGGCGCAACCGAGCTTTCGTCTTGGCCATGCCCTGATGTCCAACGTGGGCGAGCTCTAGAACGTGTTGTTGCAGGGCCTCCGGTATCACGACCAAGTGTCCCCTTAGGATGACGCCATGTTATCCCACGCTTAACTCGTGCCGCACTCTCCAGAGCTGCTGTCGGTCATGTCTAACCTCCGGTCGTAGCAGGCGACTTCCATCCATGAAGCGAGCCCACGTGTTATTTTCAAGCGCTTCCTTCACCCTTGACAGTGTTCCGTCCCCCACCGTGGCCTGCCCGACCTCTTCCAGGGTCATCGCCTTCGGGCATGCCTGCTGAGAAACCATCCTCACGAATTCTTCAGTGCTCATTTCTTCCACGGATTGCTTCCTAGGCGATGCAGGGTCCGGGTGACGGGAAAGGTAGTCAGCGGGGTTGTGGGCTCCGGGTCGGTACACGACCTTAAACTGATACGCCTGTAATTGCACGGCCCATCGCTCAATCCTCGGGGGCGCCAGCCGTGATGAACCAGCGAACAGCGGGATCAGGGGCTTGTGATCCGTCACTACTTGAAAGTCCTGTCCACACAGGTACAGATGAAAATGTTGGCACGCCCACTTGATGGCGAGAGCCTCCTCTCTATCTGGGCATACCGGGTTTCGGTATCCGTGAGGGCCTTGCTGGCATAGGCCACCGGCTTCCACACTTCCGGATCCTGTTCTTGTAGGAGCACCGCTCCTAGACCTGTAGGGCTAGCGTCCACAACCAATTCCGTGCGGCTCCTCGGATGGAAATATGCCATGATCGTTTTGTCCTGCAGCCGTTCCTTGATGTCATTGAATGCCTTGTTCGCCACACTCGACCATTCCCATGGTTGCCCTTGTTTCGTCAAGGCCCGAAGCGGCTCTGACAACGTTGCGAGGTTCGGGATGAAACGCCCACAATACGTTGCCATGCCCAGGAAACTTCTCACTTCCGTGGGGTTTTCGGCGTGCTGGCTACCCGGATGGCGGTCGCCTTCTTCGGATCCACTCGGAGCCCCTCTCTCGTGAATATGTAGCCAAAGAACTCCACGGTGTCCTGATAGAATGAACACTTCGCTTTATGTAACGTCAAACCTGAGTCCTCTAGCCTTTTCAACGTGGCCCGGAGATGCTTGTGATGGTCTTCCAGCGTGCTCGAGAAGACAAGGATATCGTCACTCAGGTTGATTACCCCTGTCAGTCCTGACAATACCTCTCTCACCGCGTTCTGAAAAACTTCAGCTGCTGAGGATATCCCAAAGCTTAATCTTTTGTACCGCCGTAGACCAACGTGGGTGGAAAACGTGGTAATGTACCGGCTCTCTGGTTCTAACTCCAGCTGATGATACCCAGCGTTTAGGTCCAATTTGGAGAACCATTTGGCCCCATTGAGGTCGGCCACAATGTCGTCCATTGTTGGGGTTATGTGCCTTTCCCTCTTCACTGCAACGTTGGGTAAGCGCATGTCCACGCAGAGCCGTATGGCCCCCGGTTGTTTGGGCTTTGGGGCCACCACCAGCGGGGATACCCACGGTGTGGGACCCGAGACTTTTTCGATCACGTCCAGTTCTTCCAATTTTCGCAGTTCCTCTTCGACTTGCGGCCTCAGATTAAAAGGCACTCTCCGATGTCGTAGGGCCACCGGTCTCACTGTCTGGTCGATATGTAACCGGAACTTCTTCCCTTTCAGTTTCCCCAGGCCTGTGAAGAGGGCGGGGAAGTCTTTCAGTATGGTCTCAGCATGCGACTCATGTATTTGGTGCGCGAAGAATACCAGTCCTAGATCCTCGGCAGTGTGGCAACTGAGCAGGGTCCCCTTCCTTCCCTCCGTTATGTGGAACCGGGTGTTCGTGGTGTATGTGCCACTGCTGACACTGGCCTGGATGACCCCCTTCAGCGGGAGCGGATCGGTTCCCCCATATACGTAGATTCTCGCTGTTGACGGCTCAAGCGCGGGCCTTGGTGACAGGCAGTCGTATTGTTCCGCGTCCATGACGTTAACCGAGGCACCCGTGTCAATCAGGGCCTGCACGTCCGTGCCCTCCACCGTCACCGAGCACATAGGGGGAGGTCTCCGTCGCCTGTCTGTTCTACTGACATAGGACACCACAAATACGTCATCTTCTTCCTCGTCCCACACTTGCCTGGCGTCTTCACGCGGGGGCGAGTCCTCTAGGGACACCTGTTGTATCCGTTGTGACATGTTCCTTGACCTTGCCGGGCCCTGTCGGAACCGTCCACCCCTGCAAACTCTCGCGTAGTGGTTAAGCCTCCCACACCGGGAGCACGTTTTTCCCTTCGCCCCACAGACTGCTGTATTGGCATGTTCGTCTCCACAGTATCCGCATTTGCCTCCTCGCGGCATCGGTTGCGCTTGCCGGGCCTGGGCAGGTCTCCTCTGTATCGCGTCCACCCTTTCCTCCTTGATAACCGGGTATCTTGGGGTGCTTGGAGCCGATACTGGCGTGTGGAGGGCCGCCTCCATTGCTTCTGCCCGGACATCTGACAACTCATGCGAGCGGGCTAACACAAGGATCTCATCCAGTGAGATTCCTGGTTGTCGCAGGATGAGTTTTCGTAGGAGCTTCGAGCGACAACCCAGGATGATCTGGTCTCTGATCTCCCTTTGCGGGGCTGTGAATGCACACGTGCTGGCCAGCTTGCGCAGCCTGGCATAGAACATGTCCACAGATTCTGAATCAGTCTGTGAGGCTCTCCGGAATTTGAATTTTTCAAAGTCTGGATTCAGCTGCGGATCGAAGTGCCTATCTAGCGCCCTCACCGCCGCGTCGTAGTCATCGTCGCTCCCCATGTTTGGGAGCGTTTCGAATAGGTCATACATTTCTGAACCGCCGTAGTAAATGAGGAGTGACCTCTTGACTGTTCCGTCTGTCTCCCTTGTCCCTTTAAAGTATAAGTTCAACCTTCCTACCCACGCCTTCCATCGCGGTGCGGCCGTCGCCGGGTCTGACGCCTCGCTGAACGGCGGCAAAGGGGCGATAGCGGTGTGATGACTCCTGGGGTGCAGCGCGCCCTGGTCTGTGTCCTGAGCTTGACCGCCAGCTGCCGCGCCGGCCGACTGGGTGATGCTCATCTTCCCCCTCTCTTGGTGACTCGCCACGTGTTGGGGCACGGTATCCGCTGCAGCCCGGTGAGGTAGCAGGCTGGGGCCTCTTGCGCCGTTGTTGGGACTCTTCTCCTTTCCTGGGCCGCCTGGCTATCCGTCCTGCATAAGTGGGTGAATGCCTCTTCCCCCCACTTCTTTTCCACAGACGCGCTGTGCTGTCTGTTGCCTCTCCAGGCAGTGGTACACGTGTCCTGGGCCAGAGAAAAACGGCAGGGGTGTGTTGAGGGGCGTGGCCTGCCACACGGGGCACTGCCGAGCGGAGAGGAATATCCCCACGGTAGCGCGGAGGGCCGCACTCACCTTCCCTCGCGTTGCCGATGCAGGCGCTGCGCCGCCGGCTGAACGCGCTCCCGCTGACTGGGGAGACGCGTGGGCGGGCGCATGCAGGAACAGTCGGCTTTGTTGGGCACGCAGCGCCGCCAGCTGAACGCGCTCCTCCGGGCTCAGGAGACGCGTGGGCGGTGCAAGCGGGAGCAGCCAACACCGACGTCGTGCCTCCGTGCGGGCGCCGCCAGCTGAACGCGCTCCCTTTGGGCCAGGAGACGCGTGGGCGGGCGCCGTACGCAGTCAGGCAAAACAGGCCCAGAAGGTAGGGCGAGTGCAGCGGCCGCTGCGAGAGGATGCGTGCACGCGTGCCGGTCCAACCGGCCTCGTCGCCAGTGTAATGTGTCACCCGAAGGCTCTAGGCCGCAGCGGGGACACACAGCAATAAAGCACACACACAGTTCGTCACTCTCTGTTGGCGCGAAGACCCCGAGCGGTCTTCCGCCGTTTATTTATACCCTCGGGTCGAGCCCGCCCCGAGGGGTGCGTGCGTGTATGTGTACCGCTACATTGTAGGGGAGAGCCCGGATGGCTCTCTACACCCTGTTCATTTAGCATTCAAATAATGTTGCAGAGAAAAAAGAAACAAAAATGGATTATAAATTAAAGATGCACGATCTTGCCGTATAGTGCCCTCGCAGTCCATACGCCTCGAGCTGCATCTGGCGTGGCCTTCCTTGACTTATCTGGTTGACAAACTTAATGCACATTCGCATTTATTAGTCCCACTGCCCGAGGCAGCTGTGAATCCAGCACGCCTCACCTGCCGCCTTCCCGCCAGATTGCTTCGCGATGAGCCCTATCTCACAGGCCACACTTGTACAACCCAAGCCAGCCTACAGCGCCGTGGTCAACCTGAAATAACATCTGTATTGCTAACTCGTCTGATTCTTTTACTCCTGCAGAAAGCGGGACATTGGAGATTGGCATTGCAGCTCAGAGGGCAGCAATTTACAAGGGTCTGTACCTTGCCGGGGATGGGAGGCCTGAAGTCACCTTCTCTGATCATTTGTTTCTGATCCGCTTTCTGCAAAACTGAAGGCTTAGGGTAGCTGCAGTGTGGCGAATCATAGAGGGGTGAGACAGCTGTCTCATTCCCGCCATTCTACTTTCTTGGTGGATTAGGCCCATGGGTCCACTTACTTCCGGTCTGCAGCAAATGTGTAGCCCCCGTTAATTTCCAGCTCTGCCTTTGCTCTTATATATTCTTCGGCAAATGAAGCTAAGGGGAAAATGAAAAGAGAAAGAGAGAGGATAGTTCAACAGGACTAGCCTCTATATAATTTAAACCTTATCCCCCATTTTCAGAACACTGTCCTTTTGCTCATGGTGATAAAACGTTAATGATATAATTCGGGCATTTTTAGGAATTGTATTGTAGGAATAATAGGTTATAAACAATAACTAAATATTATACTCCAGCAACATGTTTACAATTAACAAAATATTCTAGAAATCATTGAAATTCGGCAAGTAATATTTTTAAAGGTATGTTTAACATAAAACATAACATAATGTGTATTAATAAAGTGTACATTCACCCAAGGGTATATTGGCGCTGAATAGAAAGATGGTTATTGTTACTCAACTCAGTGGTACTCATTTTGAGGTTTAAGGTTGCTATCATACCCATTCAGTTTAGTTTTCCAGAAAATGTATTTACAAACTGACTGTAATAGCCAAACATGTGGCAAAAGATGCATGTAAGTTGAGTAAAAACCGATGTGAAAATCAAATGGTGATGAACAGCACAACCGCACAGTCTCTGTCTTTAATGAGATCACGCTATACGCAAACTGCATAACAGATTATGAAATGACTTTTATTGAAATGCATAACTTTCAAATAAAAAAAGTGATACTGGCATGTGATTTAAAAAAAAATAAAAAAATAAAAAAATGCTGATATTGTTGATGCACGTTGTAATTGGTTTATAAGATATCTAGAGACATCATCTAACAGCACACCTGCACAGAGGCACACAAACACACACTCTCTCTCTTTCTATCCCTCTAACTCACGTGCACACCTCCCACACACTTCAACCATACTGTTTTTGCACAAGAAGAGAGCAAGGCAGTTTGTTAGACAAAGAGGCAATGAGTGGTCTCTGCAGCCCAGTGAATGATGCAATGAGTGAATACCGGGCTGAGCGGGCTCTCTTTTTTACTGCAGCGCCATCTCGCTCCTCGCACTTCAGTTTAGAGTTTGCCAGTCGGCGACCCCTTCCCCTCTCATGCCGTTGCTGAAACCATCTGAAAATGAGGGAACGCTTTTTATTTTCAAAATCTAGGCATTGCGAGAAAATCCTCTTTTCCCACCCCACCCGAGTGGAGTGGTCTGATAATAAATCAATGCCAGGGACAGTGAGGCAGCCCGAGTGTGAGCGCGTCTCTGAGGGGGAGGCTTCATAAATCACAGGAAAAGCCTTCCTTTCAGCAGGGCTGGGGGCTGGCTGCAGCACTCAGAACAGCAATAACCAAGAGCGGATGGCCCATCACAGGGCCTTTTACCTAGGGGTGTCCCCTTTCTTTCCTGTCCATGCTCCGTGCAAAGAGACGGATTTATTTATGTGGAAATCAGAAAAATTTCCGAAAGCCCAGAGCCTTTGATAGGCCTGTAGGGCTGGGGAAAAGTCAGTCATATGTGACTGATTTGGTTTCCAAGCTCTGCTGTCGGTTGAAAAGCATTAATCGGTCAGAAACACTTCCTTCTTTTCCCGTATGCCACTGCTCCTCCCCCAGGAAAAAAAATGATGCGCCTTCTCTAATGTATGTTTTGTTGGAGATCCTGGTTCTAGAATCTCATCCCTTTTTTTTGCCACCAGCTCCGATTGGCTCAGGATCCAGTTACAGTTGTGTGTGTGTGTGGGGCATTTCCTGCTAAGGCACATCAGCTGAATCTTGGTGTTGAGTTAGCCTCCAGTATAGCTCAGTGAGTTGAGCGTTTACCCCTCAAGTGCTTTATGAAGGACTTCATACAAAAACCAAGTTGTCATTTTTCTGATTGTTACCAGACCGGGATCACTGGATCCTTCTACCATCTGCGAGAGTCTTCACTTTTCCCACCAGTAGTTCATCACACTCCTTGGGTTGGTGAGAGTGGTCAGATCTTGGCCTCTAAATTGGTATTTCTAATATATGTGTTATTTTGTATGAAATGGGTACATTTTTATAAGGTTGATACTCTGTAATGGAATCTTATTGTGATATATGTCTATTATCAACATTTTGGCCCGAATTCGAATTGATGACCAAGTGGTGAAAGACAATGAGACATTCTTCCAAACAATTGACTCAAGCAATGGACACAAAAATATAGGGAACCACAGTGGGTGAGGAAGCTCTCATCTCCAGGTACCAGAATATCTTTAGTTCCATTGAATCTTTAACAAGTACCGATATCTGCAGACATGTCTCCATACAACAAAGCCCTCCGCAAAGTTCCTCTTGGTGATTTGCTCAAGCATTTTCAGTTGATATAGCAGCAGTGTTTCAATGTCACTCACCATGTTCATCAGCACTGCATTCACAATAGGCTCCTGAAACAAAAGAAAGTAGATGATTTGGCCTCTCCGCTTCCAAGGATTTACAATAGGTCGTCTAACGAGAGGAAAGATTACATTTTCCACCGAAAATGTTAAGCACTTGCCGCATTCCCAGCTGGGTTTTGTTTGTTTGTGTGTTCTACAAAACAATAGAAAGAAAAGAGGCATCTGATGTCATCATTTGTTTTGAATCCTTGGCAATCACAAAATAGAGTGCCCAGCGGATACAGATCCCAAAACTGACAAAGACTGAACTATCCGCACCCACCGCGACAGAAGATGTCACCTTGAGGTTTATTTGAAGCAGTCCTAGTGATTGATTGGTGCGGTGAAGAGATATGTTGGTAATTACTATTGATCCGGGACAAAGCTTTGTTAAGAGAGTGATCTATAAAGGGAAGGTCAAGCCGTTAAGTATAGGGAGCCGGCCTTTGTTGGGCAGTCAGATAACAAAGATACAATCCATGTGCTACCTCATTGGAGGATTCCTTTTCATGTTCACTGCCTAGGAATGCTTGAAATGTCAAAGGCTGGCAATGCTAGGGCACACACAAGCTAAGATGATTTGCTTACCTATTTTATCTGATGGTCGGTGATTGATGGCAACATTGGCCTGGAAATGAAACCTTCCAGAATTGGCCTATTACCTCTGACCTTCAGAAAGGGACACACTTAAGACCAGCTCGCGAACGCCTGAATCTGCATTCTGTGAAGCACATGGACCGAAGGGTTCTGACTTTAAAGCAATGCTTGTTGTGGACTCCCTTCCTCAGATTCTTCACGATGTCATCAGAGCAAAATATTAACATGAATCTTAGGGCCATATGTAGGTAGCTAAATACCGGTCGGTAACGGCCGAAATTCGGTAAATCTCCCGTTACCGACCGGTATTTAGGCGATTGAGATGTAGGAGGCCAAAAAGAAGGAATCGGTAATTATGAATCGGTAAATACCAATTAATCATTACCGAATTCAAAACTACCCATTCGGAAATCACCAATTCCTTATTTACCGAATCGGTAAATAAGAATCGGTAAAACGACAAAAGAGATGTAGGTAAATTCGGTAATACCGAATTACATGAAATTCGGTATTTAAGAGTCGGTAATTAACACTGACTGAAAGCAGGTGGTAATCATCTACAGCGAATATAAGCAATCCCAAAATGCAACAGTGTGATCACTATGGCGGCTTTCTATGTGATTGCAAGGCGGCTACGTCTACAGGCAGCAGGAGTGAGGATCTGGAGAAGGGAGGAGCGCATTTACAGACAGCGCATCACAATCTTCCAACAGACTGAGGCTGAGATCCATGAAAGGTACAGGCTACACCCCCACACCATCCTGGACTTGATAAGGGACTTGCACCCACTCCTGGAGCACCCAACACCAAGGGCGCACACCATACCACCACATGTGCAGGTGCTCTGTAGCCTACATCTACTCGCATCTGGCAGTTACCAGGGGGTGATAGCTGCGGTAGGCGGGGTGTCTCAGAGTTGCCTGTCCCGTTTCTTCAGAAAGTTCCTGGATGCCATGATGCAGAGAATGCACCACTACATTAGCTTCCCAAACACACAGGCGGAACTGCTCAAAACCAAGACAGACTTTTACCAGATGGCACAGTTCCCGCATGTCATAGGCTGTATTGATGGCACACACATTCCAATCTGCCCACCAGCAGCCACTGAGCACATCTACAGGAACAGAAAGTCCACCCACTCCATAAATGTGCAGGTAATCTGCGATGCTGCCAACATAATCACTGACATCGTGGCCAAATTTCCTGGGAGCACCCACGACTCATACATCTTCCAGAACAGTGGGATCTACACACGCCTGGCTGCGGGAGAATTTGGAGAAGGATACCTGCTAGGTAAATCACTGTGACACTCACTCATACTTACTGCAGATGAATGTGTATTGGTGTATGTGACTAATGGCACTCTCTTCCTCACCTAGGCGATAGTGCATATGCCGTGCGGTCATTTATCCTCACTCCCTACCTAAACCCATCAACCCTGAGTGAGAGACGATACAATGTGGCACACAAATCAACACGCAA
This sequence comes from Calotriton arnoldi, assembly GCA_963921515.1. NCBI lineage: Eukaryota > Metazoa > Chordata > Amphibia > Caudata > Salamandridae > Calotriton > Calotriton arnoldi. Next base: position 1,065,739 of record CAWUFW010003433.1, on the reverse strand, counting down.
CGTTGTGGAGCGCACGTTTGGACTATTGAAAAGCAGGTTCCGCTGCCTCCACAAAAGCGGAGGCGCACGTCAGTACACACCCATCATCTGCTGCAAAATCATTGCAACTTGTGCAATGCTGCACAACCTTGCCACAAAGAAAGGTACAGAAGTGGAATTAACTGATTTTGAGGACAATGATGATGAATTAGCACAGCCAGAGCCCAACGCAGCAGGAGTGCCACCAGCAACAGATGGGAGACAGAGACGGGCAGAGATCACATGCAACTATTTTTAAGTAAGTAAGGAGACCCAGCCAGTTGTTGTATGTAATGACGTAGTTTTAATTTCTGGGCACTACGCCACAACACAAACGGCCAAACTTGGCATTCCAATTTCTGACATCCATAGTAGGAAGTCATGGGTTACTTCACCCAATTCTGTCCTGTTAGTGTGGGCTGCATCAGCGTCTGCGGCCACGCACAACAGTACTGAATGCCATTAAGTGACTGTCCTCACTGGCTGTGGAACCTGTGGCAGCCCCATGCCGTCTGCTGCTCCTCCGGGTGTCTGTTACAGGGGGGGTAATGCTGCTCTGACTGGTCGTGTCCTCGCTGTCCCCAACTTCCACAGCACCAGTAGTGGCAGACTGACTTGTCAGCAGCACCTCAAGAGCAGTGGTCACCTTTACCAGCCCCCTAGTGACATCAGTGCTGCAGTGCGCCAGGCCCTCCTGCATGGCCACGGAGCGCCTGCAGAGCAGAGAAGTGGCAGTTGCTAGGCGGTTCACTGCCCTTGTATGGTGCTCCATTTTCTGCCTCTCCCTGCGCCGTGTAACTCTGTCCTCATCCATTTTGCTGCACAGCAGCATCACAGACTGGGACATGTCCCGCATGCCTGCAGCCATCTCCTTCATGCCCTCAGCCATTGTGCCTATGCCCTTGTCAATGTTGCTCATGTTGTCATTGAGGCGCCTCATTTGTCGCTGGACTGACTGTATTGCCTTTCCTTGTAGGCGCTGCACCTTCACCATGCTTGCCTCCAGCCCTCCGAAGACACCATGGCTCTCACCCTGTGGAGGTGGACTGCTTACACGAGCCCTGCGGCGGCGTCTGGCACCTGTGTGTGCTCCCTCAGTGGTGGACAGCAAACCAGCATTGCTACCATCCACTGGCACAGTGGATGTTTCCCCCCCCCTCGAGTCTTCTGAGGAGGACTCAAACTCCATCAGTCTGGCAACAGCACGCCTCCTAGGTCTCAGCACTGCAGGTGGTGTTGATGCTGGTGAGGCTAGCAGTAGTGGCGAGGCTAGCTGTGGTGGTGAGGCTAGCAGTAGTGGCGAGGCTAGCTGTGGTGGTGAGGCTGACTGTGGTGGTGTTGTGTGCCCTGCACTCGTACTGGCCTTCTCAGTGATGTCCTTCCGGGGTGCCCTCTCTCCCTTGTCCTGAGTAGTCCTGCGCGATGTCTCGCCTGTGGACAGAAATTGTACATTAGCTCAGTGTACCTGCAGCCCTGCATAGCAAGAATAAATATACATTTCTGCCACACTATCTCATTGTCTTCTGCCTGCTTATCGCTGATGTGTGTCACATGCCTTGTTGTTCAGTGCGATTCCTGTCATGATAGGGGTTTCACTGACTACATCTCCCATAATGCATTGCTGGTTTGCACAAAAATCGGTTCTGGAGTGGGATTCACAGAGCCCAATTGGGGATTTGGGATAGGGGAGGGGGCACAATGCTGTGCATGCTTCTTACCTCGTTTAGATGCAGCCCTGGCAGAGCTGTCTGCATCCCCGATCCCACAGACACTTTCTGGCTCTATCGTGGTCTCCACGAGCCGCTCAAGTTCAGTCAGGGCAGGTGCCCTGTTCCTTCCTCCTCCTGTCAGCCTGGCTTGTTTCTTGAGATCTGCCATCTTCTTCTTGGTGATGCTCCTGATGTCATACCACCGCTTCTTGAGCACATCAATGTCCCGGGGGTCACTCCAATGGCATTCACCTGTGACTGGATTTCAAGCCAGATTCTCCTTTTCACTGACTCTGCAACTTGCAGGGACTGCTTTCCAAACAGCTTTGCGTTTTGCTTCACCACCTCCTCCACAAGGACCTGCAGTTCCCTCTGACTGAATTTCAGTTTCCTCTTCCTTTCCCCTCCTTCTCTTTCTGTGTCCTGGGTGTCCATTGTGCAAGATTTGCAGGCGAGGTTCAGGCAGTGGCTCTGTTGCTCTCCTCTGCACTCCCAGCCTCTCCAGAAGGTTCTGATTGTGTGCACCTGCCTGGGTGTGGCCACTTCCTGGTTGGGAGGGGTGGTGGTTGCACAGGATTGGCTGATTCCTCAATTGCTGTTTTTTTTTAATTACCGATTCGGTATTTACCGATTCGGTATTTACCGATTCGGTAAAACCGATCGGTATTGTGGATTCGGTAAATATTTACCGATTTTTACCGATTTGGTATTATTTACCGAATATTTACATACATCGGGAATACCGATTCATAAATACCGATTCGGTAAAATTCGGTAATTAGGAATCGGTATTTCCAGATTACCTACATATGGCCCTTAATTCCTTAGAATGATATAACTGGCAGAAGAAATGTGCTTGTCATTTCAGTCATTTCGATGTGTCAGTCCTGGGGTGTACTATTCAATAACCATCGATCACTAGACCTGCCAGGAAGTTCCTTTTCACCTGAGAGGTGGGATTCAATCAGTGACCATATCAGCATCGATCATGGTGTGACTGTAGCTGAAATAATGAGATTACAATTATTTCAATATTGGTAATAATGGGATAGCATTAAATACAACATTTATTTATAAATCAAAAAGAGCGGATGGTCTGAATAAATGTTTAGCTCAATGATAGAATCATAAAACTTCGAGATATCAATATCTTAACCCAGTCGTATAGTGTATCCTGGTTTTCTATCAAAACGGTGTCAACCAATATTATATTAAAGTGACCCTCATAAAAAGTCCGGAGCTGGGATTTGGCCCGCCTCCATGGTGCTGTGTGGAAGAGCATACACTGCAAACCAGCACCAGCAGAACACAAAACAGTCAGATCCCCTCCTGTAGAGCACAGATGCTTCTCTTTTGCACAAAATCGAAATAAAGTCCACATTGGCTAAGTGAATTAATGCAATGCAATTAATTATTGGTAATAATGAGATCGTAATAAATACAGCATTTGTTTATAAATAACAAAAGATTGGATGGTAAGAAGGCAACATATTGTTCAATTACCAATTACGGTGTCTGAATAAATGTTTAGCTCAATCATAAAACCGAAAGATATCAATATCTAAACACAATCATTTAGTGTACTTTGATTTTCTATCATAACTGGGTCAACCCACAAGTTATAATAAAGTGACCCTCATCATTAACATTCTGAACTGGGTTTAGTCAGCCTCCAAGGTGCTATGTGGATGTACATACACTGTAAAGTGGTTATATATGTCCTTATACCTCAGGGTGTTATGTAGGCTTGAGCAACAATGTACTTCACTAACTTTGTTATTTTTTAGAAAACATTCTCAAGGTAGTAAAGTTGACAATGTTTTTTTTTTTTTAAAGGAGCGACTGAAAAATCCTTCAAAAATTAGGCTTCGCACTACAATCCTCATAACCTACATTTTGAAGGAGAATTTTCGTGCATAGAAGTACTTGTGTGAAAAATCTCCCCAAAAAGTTTCTTTATGCACAAAATTGTATATGCTGGCAAAGTTATACGGAGTTTCTCCTCTGTTATTGTTGTAAAGTTGTGAATTGCACCACTTTGGAAAACTTTTACCAACAAGGTTATAATTTCACACACAACTTGTCTGAAATGGAAGAGATGAAAGATAGATGCTGGGATAATTTTATGATTCTATTTATTTAACAAATCATTTGTTTTATAAAAAACGAGTTAGCTACACGGCTTCCTCATTCTGAACAAAGAATAAAGCAGAATAAATAAAACCCAATGAATAACAAAACATTCCCATAAACCCCCAATTGGAAATCAAAGACTAGGACATTACAGGAAAAGTTCCCGTATAATAATGTAAACACGAATTTTAAACACTTTGGCATATGTAGTAGAAGAAAAGGTTCACAAATGTTTGACTAAAGCAAGACGTTACACAAACCACAGAGTACACATACACAACTGCTGAAAATACATATTTTTTTTGCAAATTCGTACATACTTCTATGCATCTCGTACATAATATGCACAAGACTCACATAAATGTATACCATTCACGTGGAAGGGAGACTTGCACCGTTTCCTAACTCTGTGTATATGTGATGTGTTCGAAATAATTGTTATTCAACTTTAAAGAATAATCTGCATTGTCTACTTTTTTGTGTTTATTTCTTATACTGTCACAATTTTTATTTTTTTGGTTAGATACCTCTCTTTCAGACATATGCCTTGTAAACTCTTGAAACGTTAGTTCATGTCACCATCCTTTCTGCATCACTTACTAAAGTTACTTTCGGGTGTAAGTTACGTCTTGGCTAGGTGCAGCATGTGTATTCATGAAAAACTTTGATTGAGCACAAATACTACTTTGCGTTGTTACCCAAATTTGCATTACCAGTCCTTAGCCAGTCCTTTAGTGTTCCCTGAGATTACCATCTATTTCACAGCCACTCAGACTTTACAAGTGTATTGCACATTCTTGTATTGACTTTTCTCATTTAAGAAACTTTACGTATGCTGACTTTCAGACTCACGTCTTGGAGAAATTCACATTTTTGCAGGAAAAGATTTATGAATAAGCCCTAGAGTTTCCAGTTTTCACTCCCACTGGTAACCCATTCGAAATATTAGTGGCCATATCTTTTAGATGTTGACCGTTTGGGGTCATGTAACTTGAGACCTTAGCTACTTTTTGTTCTGTAATAAGAAACCTGAATGTTTAGTTTCTCTGCCAGAAAGGAAGTTGCCAAATACATGGTCTTCAAAGTCAACTTGCACTTTCAATTGAAGCTGGTCTCCAATGGCCTCTGCAGGCAGCAAACAGAGCCGATAGGTAGGCACCAAGAGGCTCATTGGTATTTGTGGCACTTTTTGCCACTCTTGAGGTTGTAGCTAACAGTTCTTTGAATTCTGGGACTTGTAGTTAGTCTCATATCATATGAGCTGTGCTTAAATATTCAAACATGCTCTGTTCGCTGAAAAGGGAAGCATAGAGTTGTATGAAGGTGCAACCGACACTAGAGCAGGAAGTCATCATAGAAGCTGTGTTGAGGGTTTAAACTTCAACTTGGTGAATTTAACAAACGTCATCTGCCTTCACCAATGGTGAAGTATTCTGACTTTGTCCAACTGCAAGGGAGTAACTGTAGGCATCACACATGACATGCGGCTCCTTGGTCGCTGCGTTTCGAGCATCAGTGTGATATAATTGGACTCTGAGGTGCAAATCACATTCCATTTCTAATGAAATGAGAACCAACACATCTTGCAGCGTTCTGCCAGAAAGGAGGTTTAAAGCGACTTCAGCATGTAAGTCACATATGGCTCCCAGGTGAGAATTTGGCTTGCATACTGGGCTACCTGTGCAGTATGCCTTCGGCTTTCCAGTAGATTTTCTACAGCAAAGAATGAGAAAAACCCATTAGGAAGCAGAGACCTATATCTTATAAGCACCCTGTGCTATCTGCGGCTTAAGGCCATTTCCCCGGCTCCTGTAGAAGAGATTTGACTCCAAGCTGCCGTGTAAGGCAATGGTGCATTGCTGAGATTTGGCGAATGTGTTGATGGGTTTGGAGGCTGCGGTAATTGTACGTGAGTGTCATTTGAAAGAGAAGGTTTTGGCTTCTCTTCTTATCTGTCTTGGAGCTCTTCTGGAGTAGAAGTCGTGCCTAGCAACTCAATAAGACTTTTAATAGCTGAGGTGGTTGTTGTTCCAAGGAGCTGTGTATTGTGGTATGCATGACTAAGGAGACATGGAAAAACGATAAGAGATATCAATAGAGACACACAGAAAAACATGAGAGATGGAGACAGAGTAAGCAGGCTACAGGAGAACAGATTCTAAATAAATTCGGATTGGATTAAAATTTGTTTGGTAACACTTGATCCAAACAATGACTTAATGGCAATCCTACATTATACAGATTGTCACAGACACATCGTATGTTTTGTTTTGCGAGAAGGTTTAGGAGGGTACAAAGCATGTCTTGAGTTTTGAGAGGGTGGTGTTGAGCAGAATCTGCCTGCAACCAGCTCTTTGCATGCCACAATCTTGAGAGAGCCAATTGACTAATTCCCCCACTAGTACTAGTAACTTATTTTTTATATAGGATAAAATACCTCCTGCCACATATTATAAGAATATTGCTAGTCACTAAGGAGGTAATTTATTCTTTATATTACATCATCACCCTTCCCACAAAACGCCTAAAACCTTGGGGTGTTGCTCTTTCGAGTCTGTCTAATACAAAATTAAACACCCTATAAAGCTGTTAGCTAGGTAAAAAGTTCCTGAATTCAGATTGCGTAGAAACATGCAGAAATTCTAACTTTCCTTTAATGACCTATAGTGTGGGGGGAAAAAATGAACATGTCATACACGTCCCTTCTGCTGATCCCCTTTTTCAGAAAAACACATTCGTAGAAGCAGTTCCTCTTTTCCTTATTTAAACTGGAGCTGTAATTATGCTCTGTAACATGACTACCACCCTGGCTGCTGGCAGCAGTGATTGTCAGAAGTCATATGTAATAATGTGTTACAGTGGAGCAGATTTTATATTTCATTATTACAGGTGACTAGAAATATCACAACTCGACTGTAATAAGAAAATTAGAGATGGCCTTTTATACAGCGAATGCAGGCTTTAATGTATTATATATTGCTTCATACCACACTTAAAAGTAGAGCACAGATAATTACATTTACCCATGAAAAATGCAGTGCCATGCTTAACTTAAAGAGTTTATGAAAAGAGCACATGCCTCACGCAGCAAGGTTTGGATAAAGGTCCAAAAATTAATGAAAAGATACCAGGAAATCACACCTTTAGGAAATGGGGAGTTACTGAAAAGTACTTTGTAAAACTTGGCGCTGTGGCTTTCAATATGTATTTCTAGGCGTGACCTCCAAATGCAAGAAAGTGGATCACCCTTTGAGGCACTTCTTGTGCCCAGTTTCTCATTCTTACAACTTACTTAGTGGGTCGAGGAGCCCGAATTTCATGAAGGGCTTAGAGGTCTTCTATAATTAACAAGCCTCCTCTGCTTTTAATGTAAGGATACCCTCCAATCCCCCTCCCTTGCCGTCTCTTCCAGAATGTGTGATGTTATCAGAAGTATGGCATATTTTTTGAAAGTTAATGCTGCCTGGTATAACCCATTCTAACATAGCTCTGAAAGGGTGCAAAAATACAAGGAAAAGATAGCAATTAATGTAAAAATGACATATTGACATTTAAAGCAGAATAAAAAATAGGCATGAAAGTGGAAACACGGAGCTCGAGCTCCTGCCAATCCTTTATTTCTGCCACTTCACAGAGTAACCTTTTTTGCTTTGACGAGGGGTAGGCAGAGCTTTAAACTTAAAGTTGTTATTTTTGTCAAAATTTGCTCAAATTTGCTTACTGGAAAAACATTATGCAGAATAAAATTGTTTCATTTTTTTGCACGAAAATTGCCTTGTTAATCATGGACATCATTTAGGGGTCACCAAGGGCCGCAACTGCGACCCCTGGCTTGCCTCCTGCGACCCTCAGGACTGTCACTGCGACCCCCTGAACTCAGAGGACTGTAGCTAACTTAGAAAAGAATAATGTATTGTTGCAAGTGGTGTGAATTGTCCCTGTGCCTCCTCCCACTGCCCCTGAGCTTGTGGAGGGAGTAAGAAAAACAGGGGGAGAAGGAGAGAGAAAGAGAGAGAGAGGAGGTAAAGGTAAAAGGCTTTGAGGCGAAATAAGGGAAAAAGAACTAAAGTAAAAAGACACTACAGAGAGAAGGGTGAGAGATCAAGAGGGATGAAAGAGACACCAATAATACTGTGACATAGACAGTTGAGAAAGGACTGATAAGGGAGTAGGAGAGGTGGGAGAAAGGTGAAATAGAGTGGAAAAAGAGACAGAACAGGCACGAAAGTTAGGTGAGAGGGAAAACATGTATTATAAGGAGATCAGTGAGAAAGACACAGTTAAGATAGACAGGAGGGGTGAAAAAGACTCAGCAGCAGGTGAGAAAGACGTGAAAGATCATAGAAAAATTAGTTCACAAACAGCTGAGGGGAGGGTGACAGCGTGTCAAAAGTCATATTGTTAGAAATGGGATTTTTGGTAGGCTAGCGCATTTGCCAAAGCCAGGCAGAAACCACCACTCTAGTCAGGATAAGGGAGTTACACTCCTAAAATAACCCCTGCTCACCCCCTTGGGAGCTTGGCACGAGCAGTCAGGCTTATCTTAGAGGCAGTGTGTAAAGCATTAGCACATAACCAACAGTAATACAGTGTAAGCACTACAAAAGGACACCACACCAGTTTAGAAAAATATCCAGTATTTTTATATGCTTAAGACAAGACCAAAAACGATTAAAAAAAATCCACAATACAGTACTTAAAAATCTTTAGTTATCAAAATATGCTTGAAAAACAGTTCCTTGATGTCGATAGCTCCATCCGGGGCTATCACAGCGTCGTGAACAAACAAATCCAAACAGTTCTGGCTGACCGCGGCGTTGCGGGCCAGCTACGGTGTCGGGAAGACCCGCAAACAGTACCTTTTAGAAATGCAGGGCGTCGGCGACCTCTCGTTGAGCTTCCGAAAGCTCGGCGTCCGCAGGCGTCGGTTCTGGAGGTCGGTGCAGGGGTCGTCGGGGCCCTCGAAGTCACACGCGTTGCAGATCGAACTCCTCTCTGTTGAAGTTAGGAGCGCTGGCGTCGGCAGGCGTCGGGTGCTGCAGTGCGAAGTGCAACGGTGCGGCGTGCGGTGCCCTCAGGTCGCGGTGTGAGCAGCGGCTCGGTTGCGGCATCAGATGGCAGCGTCGGTGAGACCAGGGTCGCGGTGCGAAGTGAAGGCGGTACTCGTCGCGGTGCTGGCAGGTCGCGGTGCAAGCAGCGGCGGCGTCGTTGCTGAATCGCTGTCATCGGCTGACGAACTGGAGTCGATGGCGCCGGCGTCGGTAGGCCAAGGCTGCGGTGCGGGATGAGAGCGGTGCGTCGTGTAACTTTACGAGCGGTGCCCTCGAACCACGGTGCAAGTAGCGGCGTAGATTTCGGCGTGGAGCGTCGTCGTCGAGGATACCACGGCGTCGTCGTGAAGCGAGGTGGTACGGAGTGCGGTGCCCACAGGTCGCGGTGCGAGCAGCGGCTCGGTGGCGGCGTCAGCAGGCGTCGTCGGTGAGACCAGGGTCGCAGTGCTGCATTGCGGCGGTGCCCTCTGCGGTGCCTCCAGGACACGGAGTCGGCAGCGTCGTCGTCGACGTCGTCGGGTTGCTTTTTCTTCTGTTGCAGCACAAAACACACAGTCCCCAGTGCTGAGGGCAGAAGAGCTTGAAGTCTTTGCTGTTCCTGAGACTTTTTGAACAGGGGGCAAGCTCTACCTCAAGCCCTTGGAGAAACTCACAAAAGTAGTTTGCAGAAAGTCCAGTCCAGTCCTTTCACTGCCCAAGACAGAAGCAGCCACTGCAGGCCAACACATCACAGCACACAGCAAAGTGGTAGTTCCTCCTCACAGCTTCTCCAGCTCTTCTTCTTGGCAGCCTTCTTGGTCCAAAAGAGTTCTAAAGTTCAGGGGTCTGGGCCCCAATATTTATATCCCAAAATCCTTTGATCTCTTAGGCAGAGAGTGTCTGTGCCCAGCCATAACCAGTTCTGCCTCCTCTGGTGTGACTTCCTGGCAGGAGGTGGAGACGGCATTGTCAGAGGTAGACCAGGCCCTTTGAGGTGCAAGGAAATCTCCTCCCCCTTCCCCAATTGCAGCCCAGGTCTATTCAGCCCTTTCCTGACCCACCTAGACTATCGGGAGCCACTCCTGCTCCCCAGCCTTCTGTCATCCAAAACCCAGACAGGCAATCCACATTCCAGCAGAGGCACACGGGATGACTGAGCAAGAAAATACCTACTTTCCAAAAGTGGTATTTTCAAACACAGAATGTAAAAATCACCTTCACTAAAAGATGCATCTTTGGATTCTGAGTTCAGGCACACTAAACTTTATTTTCCTACCTAGTTCCCAGGGCCAGTTATGTTTATAAGATGCTATAAACAAACTTCCCATTCTGTCCTATGGGGAACAGGTAGCCTTGCAATAGTGAAAAACGAAATTGGCAGTAATTCACTATCAGGACATGCCACACACAGCAGGGCATGTCCTACCTTTCACATACACTGCACCCTGCCCACAGGGGTACCTTGGGCCTACCTTAGGGATGGCTGACATGTAAAAAAAAGGGAAGGTTAGGGACTGGCAAGTGTGTGCACTGGCCAAGTCGACATGGCAGTTACAAACTGCGCGCAGACTCTGCAATGGCAGGTCTGAGTTACCTTTTCAGGGCTACTCACGTGGGTGGCACAACCAGTGCTGCAGGCCCACTAGTAGCATTTGATTTACAGGCCCTGGCACACTCAGTGCACTTTACTAGGGACTAACAAGTAAATCAAATATCCAATCATGGAAACACCAATCCATAACACAATTTGCACAGAGCATATGCACTTTAGCGCTGATTAGCAGTGGTAAAGTGCCCAGAGTTCTAAAACCAACACAAACAGGTCAGGAAAAAGTAGGAGAGAGAAGCAAAAATTTGGGGATAAGCCTGCAAAAAGGGCCATTTCCAACACATATGACATCACTTCCTGTGATATAATTTGGGTCAAAATATGTGATGTCACTTCTGCTATCCCAGGTATTTTGGTGAATTGGCACCCATACTGTTAATGTTTGTTTGAAGTTTTTTCTCCAGCATTCCTACTCCTAATGACACTTGTTTTTCTAAGTTTGCGTTTTTCTCCAGATTTCATGAATCTTGACAACATCTCCAAAATTTTGACGTTTTAAAAACAATCATATGTAGCATATGCAATATGTTAAGTTACAGAGAAAGACCCCTTGGCTACAAGAACACCACTAGTACTAGAATTAAAGCCTGAAAAAGAAGAAAACGTGACACAGCTCTGTTTAAAATGCCAGTGAAATTCTTGAAAGGACCATGGATTTTTTTGAACTGGGGGAGTGCTTTGGGATGCAAGACATATTCTGGTTAGGGGCAGTGTATCTGTATGTTTGCTCTGGGATCAGGGTGTCCAGCACATTATAAAGTTGAAGCAAGGGCCAGGATACTCGTTCGGTTGTGAAATATGCAGGAGGGCCTTGGGTAGCTTAGTTGGCTAGACATGAAGACTCTGGCTGCAGAGCAGAATACTGATGTTTTGAATGTTTTGATGGACAGCAGAACATAAGAGATATTTTGATTTAGCGGGCGGTACAACAACTGGGTCAGGCAGGACACTATATATGGTTTGCAACGCGGGGGAGGACACATCCTGTATGTTTTTCACACCCTGTGTTTTCTCTACTAGTCAGTGGAAGGAAACCAGCTGTGGTTTTATACTCGAAAAGGAGGAGGGAACCGTGTAATTAGAAAATGAGATTCTTCAAACATACTGGTTCACTGGTACACTGGAGCCCAAATAACACTACATACTTTCATGCTGGTGATGAGCGGACCCTACCCTAGACCTTGAACTGATATCACGGTATGGGCCAGCTGCCATTACCACTGATGCTGAGCACTGCTAGTGGAACCGCTTAAGGAGACTGCTTCTATTTACACGTTTCCACAAAAATATCATCATCTGTAGAGTCAGACTACTCCAATGGCCCTTACGCATGGGTGCCTAAGTCAAGAGTACTCAAACTCCAGCTCGTCTGGCTTCTGAAAAAATGCTGCTTGAATGGTCCCATCAGGACCACACCCCACCAAGCCCAAGTTCCCTTACACCCCTTCACCTGCTCCTCTACAAATCTATTGACAGCCTTGGTCCGGGCTGCCCCATGAATATTTGGCCAACTTACCCCCCAGTTTGTGAACTCGCATCTGCTTCTCATCATTACAGGTTCCTTCTGTGTGTCCAGACTTGTCATGGCCCTCCCTCAGTGATTGCCTTCTGCCTCTGGGTCAATGTCCCACAACACCTGTGTCCCGCCACTGACTATCTGCCATTTCACACACCTCTGGATTCATGTTCATGAAGGCTATTAATCTCGCCCTTGTCAGGGCACCTTGAAGTTTCCTTGTTGGAATTCTGGCTCTATTCAAAACCCTCAAAAATGGATCTCTGAGTCCTCTCATCTCCAGTACTTCCAGCTCCGAAATTGGGCCCTACACCACCTAACACCCTCGCAGCCAAATAACCTCTCACACCATTTGAAAAATTGATCAGCTCGTTTGAGGGCACTACAGGCCTTGTATCCAAAACGTAGTAAACGCTTCAAGAATGTTGGCGACTCACCACACATCCCTACAAAACACGTTGGGAAGTCGACCCAGGGCTTCCCATATCAGGCAAACACTGGGAGGGCCTTTGAAGGGTCACTCCCAAAATGTTTAAATACATTCCTGACAGAGAAACTACCTATATAGTAAGTCGTGGGTGGTGAACTCCGCTCCGCTCGTGGAGTTTGCGGAGTTTTCCGCACTCCGCGTTACGCGGAGCTCGCGGAGTTCCGAAGAACTCCGCTCTGCATAGCGGAGTGGAGTTTTTTTCCTCACTTGCTTTCGTCAATGTCAAGTTGGCGAGTGAGAGCGAGGAAAATCCACCTCCCGGCGAGATTTTTCCTCGTTCGCGACCGTCAACATCAAGTTGGCGAGCGTGGAAAATCAACCTCCCGGCAAGATTTCTCAACGCAGGCTGTCAGATCTCTCATTGCGAGTGGTCGCGTATGGTCGCGACTGCTCGCGTTGAGAAACCGTCTGATCGCGTTGAGAAAGCTGCCGTTCGAGTAAAAAATCTACTTGAGCGGCAGAAAGGAAGCAGCACCCGCTTGCTCAGTGCATGGTAAAGTTCGCGATGATTGCACAGTGCACCTGGCACTGAAAATCACCGCAAACGGCATTTATCTAACGCACTCCGCCGCTTGCGGAGCTCCGCGTAGCGCGGCAGAGGTTTTTTTGCACTTCGCGTAGGAACTCCGCGAACTTCACCCAGGCTTACTATAAAGCCACGTATATATGGCATCTGAAGCCTGTCAGATTAAGCAAAATGTACCCCTCATCCTCTACTCTATGTTGGTGCCACAATTAGGCCGCGGGGGACTTCTGCACCTCTGGTGGTCCTGCGCAGTGATTGACATCATTCTGGAAGGAGGTCCTTGGACAGATTAAAGGCACACTGGGTTATCCAATTCCGGCCGACCCTGGTTTTCTGATAATGGGACTACGATTGATGCAGCTGGAGGGTATGACGCAATCTGACTGGACAGTGGTAAGTTATATGTCAGGCGCAGCGAAACAACTTATCACTTTATTTTGGAAGAATCATTCACTGAACCCAGGGCGGTGAGGGCTTGACACATGTGCGCACAAGTCATTGTTATTGGATAATATTGTTATCAATTCAAATAGCAACGCTCAACTCCCCGTGGCCCACCACTCACAGGCCACAATCCTCAATGAAACAATACCAATAGGAAAGGAGCGTATCCCCTTCTTTCAATGTTATCAATCAATTATTGAATTTCTCAAAGAAAGTCCAGTTCACAGGCCATTTTTTCAGTTCCAAAGAATTTTTGTTCCAAATTTATTAAAAAAAGAACATCATATAATGTCATTCATTCAATTTCATCAAATCTTTTCAGACAATTTCATCAAATCTTTTCAGACAATTTCATCAAATCTTTTCAGCCTACGCGTTTCGTCCTAACCCGGACTTCATCAGGGCTTGTTTCACATCAACAGTTTTTGCTCAGTCCTCACGATCTTCCTTATTCCATATTCTGTAGTCCTCTCTTTCACAATCACAAGTGCTGCATTCTTCTCTACTTCTGTAAGTCATTCCCGTGAGCAGCCGGTCCGATAAATCCCGCCGTCCTTTTGGAAGAAGGATGTCCCCGCCATTTCATTGTGGACCAATAGACTCTGGCACACGCTCGTGATGGAGCACTTCTCATAAACTTTTGTTTACTGAAAGGAAATTCACAGCTATCTGGCACCCCCTTGAATATATGTCTAGACTAGAAAACCTATGCTTTTCATCTCCCCGACTTAGAGCGCTGCGGCTCTTCGTTCCTTTGGTGTCTGCTTCAGTTTCTACCCGGTTTTTACTGGTGAGAATTATTCTGCCCCCTCGACTGGTTCTCCTTCCTTCCCTGCCCCTTTAGTGACATTATGTTGTATTCGGGGTGCGTGGACTGATTGTTTTTTTTAAATTTGTTATTCTGTGTAAGACGATCCCAACTTAAGCACTGTGAAGTATAGTTCACTGACATACCGCGGACACTGTACCAGCGATATGTCCATCTTGGATAATCTTACATAATTACACGCTGTCTGGATCTGTTGGTGCCCATCGAAAACTTTAATAAAAAGGTTTGAGCAAAAAAAAAAAAACAACTCAAATAAAATGAATAGCTATGCACTGGTGGGGTTGAACTGGTTTTATTGCTGAAGCTGGTCTAACAGAGACTGAGCTGACTTAACTACTAAAACTGGGATAGCATTACTGCTGGGTCTGAGCTGACACTACAATGATATTTGAGTGACACTATTGTGGGTTTGAGCTGACTACCCCTGGGGCTCAGCTGACGCCGTTGTTGGATATGCGTTGACTCTACAATTAGATCTGAGCTGACACAACTACGCAGAGGAATCTGACTCCATCGCTGGAACTGATCAAACACTACTGCTAATGCTGAGCTGGTGCTACTGCAGAGGCTGAGCTGATACTACTGCTGGAGTTGAACTGACGCTATTGCTAGTCCGGCACTGACACTACTCCCAGGCCAGAGGGGACACAACTGCTGAGGCGGAGTTGACTCCACTGATGGCACTGACACTGCTGCTGGGGAGGAGCTTGCACTGCTAGTGAGACAGAGACGACATGACTGCTGGGGCCAAGATTCCTCTTCTGCTGGTACTCAGCTGACCCATAGATGAGCGTACACTACTACCGTAGTAGAGCTGACACCATTGCTGGGGGTGAAGCGACCACACTGCTAGTGCTAGCTCGCATTACTGATTTGGCCTAGTCAATTCTACTTCCGGTGATAGGTGGACACTACTGCTGGGGCTGAGCAGGCACTACACCTGGGAAGTGCTGATACAGCTGCTTTGCTTTAATGATCAGTAGGGTTTCTCAACAGTGCCGCTCACCAGGTTTTGTTTCCTAACCTTCAAAAATGGTGCCATATTTCTTAAAATGTTTTAGAATGAAAGGGAGGCCTGTGAGTGCATTGAAGGTTGCATTATTCCAGACAAGAGGCCTGCCCGACCTGGCTCAGCAGTCACTCTAACCACAGAGACCTCTGTCAGCCCCAGGCCTGTGCGGCACAAGCGTCTGAGCATCTTATGAGGTCGGGGAATAGTCCTGTGGGTGGCAGCTTCAGCTCTCTTGGCAGAAGTTTTGTGTTTTTTTTTCTTCTTTTCTTAAAGATGACTAAAAAAGTAGAAAAAGCCCATAAACGCCCAAAATGTTCCATCAGGACTGTCACTTGCAGGAGTGCAGATCTGCGGCGTCTCGAGGAGTCCTCCGGGACCTGTGGCGCACCAGCTTTCAGGAGGAGTTTTCAACAGCTTTGCAGCTGATGTCGCAGGTTTTCCCCAGTTAATAGATGTGCTGTTCTGTTACACAGGGTTAGAGAGAAAGGGAGATACGGCGGGGAGGGAGAGGGACACGCAGAGCGATAGAGGAGCGAGCACTGCGAAGAGACCCAAATACAGACAAGAAAGGGAGTATGAAGGGCTGAAAAAGAGGAAGGCAGAGAGCGACACCCAGAGAGAAACAAGAGGGGCCAGAGATTTACTTAAGGCATGTTAAACTAAATGTACTTTCACCTATGTATTACCAGCGAGCAAGCCAACTAATGTGAGAAAGCGCTGCATATTGACTCACAGACTCCGTTAAATGACTTTCGAGATGAAAACACTAGTCTAATACACACAAGGCCTTTTCTAATGCAATTAAATCTCATTTAGTACTGTGCAGAAGTTTTACCTACTTTGGAGTAGTCGGAAATCTCGGGTTAGAGAATGTAGGCGACGTTTCCCTTTACCGAATAACTTTCACTTAGTGTCATTCATACACATCCTAGCAAAGTATGAGGTGGTTATGCATTTGCTAGGATTTGGGGATTTCTGGTATATGTTGATGGGTGTTGAAGTGGTTGGTTGATGTTAATTGGTGTTAGAATGTGTTTGATGTAGACTGATGTGGGTTGGAGTTGAATCAGGCTGTCATTTGTTATCAAGTGGTGCCAGGTAGCCACTAGGTCATTTTTTTGTGTGGTGCTGTTGTTGCCTGTATTTGAAGTAGTAAACTTGCATTTTCTGGTAGTGGTTGGTCGCTATTATGGTTGATTGTTAGTTGATTTGGTGGCAGTCAGGTAGTGTTAGCTAGTTTTCATGGATTTCTTTTTGGTGTCTCTCAGTGTTGTGATTTTGATTTCAGGTTGGGTCCATATATATTGGTTATATCAAATGGAATATACTGATTTAAGTTACTGTTGGTTTATGATGGTTGTTGTTGCTTTATGTTGAATATTATCCGTGATCTATTTTTAAACATTGTCATTGAGTGATTGATGGTGTTGATTGGTTAGTCTTGAGTGGTATTGACTTGTATTTCTTGGTATCAACTGATGTTGACCTTGCATTAAGTTATGCTGGTAGGTTTTACCTGGGGTTAGTTGATGGTCCCTGGCTGCAATACACTAGTATTGGCTAGTATCATCTGGAACTGCCCGGTGTGAGATAGTTTCTTTAGGTTATAGTGTAATGTTGGCTGTTGCCAATTGCTATTGTTCGCAGTTTGTGAATGTAACTTGATGTTGATGAGTACTGCTTAATGCTGATGTTTGTTGGTGTTATTTAATATTCATTGGTGTTGACAGGTTTTGACTGATATATACTGATGATGGTTGGGATTCACTGGTGTTGGCTTATACTGGATGAAGGAAGTGCTTAATTATACTGTGGAGAAAGTGCTTAATTAGTAAAACTGTAAGTGCTGTTGCCCAACGTTTTTCTTAGTAGCCCATAGTCAAAGGTGATAAATATCAGGATTGCCAAATACTGAGGCTCTGTAGTCTTTAATCTACCGCATGCCTCTTTCTTCCACTCCCCTACACTCACTGTCCCTTTATTATATTCTTGCAGGCTCCTTTTCCTACCCGTACAGTTCATTTATCACTGCTTTTCTGTCTTTCTCTTCCTCCTCCTCTCCTCATTTTATCTTTTAACTCTCTCTTGCTCTGGTTCAAATTCTGATGAGGGAAAGTAAATGCCAGTCCCCAGAAATGAGTGCTGGTGTGTTCTACCTGCAACTACTGGCTCAAATTAAGCACTGTGAGGAGGCAAGAAAGATAAAAAGTCCTTTGTTTGAATTTCTTGTAATAGCTACGGAAGAAATATGCCCATTATAGGATATTGATTATTCTATGGTGTGTAGAGCTGTTATGAGGAAGGAGAAACTGTTTAGCAAAGACATGGCTTGCCAGATACATACAAATATATTTATGAAATCTTTTTCTGTGTAATTTGTTCAAGATGATGCAAGGCTCTTTTTAGATGGAGCCTACTACAGGGCATGTGCTATCTGTTGTGAGACAAAGTGTGGACTTACGAAGATCATACTTGGAGCCTTCCCATTGCGTACCATTGGTTGGCTTTCATGTCAATCTCATTTGTGTCCCAGCTTGTCAATCTTGAGTTTTCCCATCACATGCAGCATAGCCTCGTTACCATCTCTTTTGATTAACTGGTTTCTATGGGTCCACTACTTGCTTTTCAAGTACTACTTTCATCTTTTGGGTTGAGTACTCTATAACAGTGCATATGTTTTCCAGATGTCTCCTTCATCTATTTCTCTCCCCCTGCACTCCATGGTGCTGTATGTTGCCCATGTGGCTTCTCCCCACTCCCTCCATGTTGCACTCACCCTTATGTACTTCCCCCATTGCTTTCTGACCGGCGTGCTTCCCCCCCACCCGCTAAACATTACTCTCTGGCCTGTTGCTTATTCTCCCCACCCCCGCACTCCATGTTTCTTCCCCACCAATGCCTCTCTTCTCTCTCGTCTGTTGCTTCTCTTCCCCACTCTGTGTAGCCTCCCCCAACCATGTCCTACTTTCTCGCCCATTTCTTATCCTCTGCAACCACACCCTTGGTTTGCTCACCTGCGACCCCCCTTGTTGCTTCCCCCACTCTGGCCCTCTGCGTAGCTTCCCCTCACCCTTTCCCCTTGTTGCTTCCCCCACTCTGGCCCTCTGTGTAGCTTCCCCTCACCCTTGCCGCTTCCCCCCACTCTGGCCCTCTGTGTAGCTTCCCCCCACTCTTGCCCCCCTTGTTGCTTCCCCCCACTCTGGCCCTCTGTGTAGCGTCCCCTCACCCTTGCCCCCCTTGTTGCTTCCCCTCACCCTTGCCCCTTGTTGCTTCCCCTCACCCTTGCCCCTTGTTGCTTCCCCCCACTCTGGCCCTCTGTGTAGCTTCCCCTCATCCTTGCCCCTTGTTGCTTCCCCCCACTCTGGCCCTCTGTGTTGCTACCTACCTGCACTTCAAAAAATATGCTTTTGCACTAGTTTTTTTAATTTATCTATCTAAATTAGTAAATAAAAAAATTGATTCTGTTGTTTTGTAGGCTCCCATATATGCAGTGTGTGCACCAACGAAATGGCGCAAATTCTGGATCATTGTAACTATGTCGTTTTTTTTTTTTTGGCCTTACTGCACAGCTTCAGAGATGCTGTAAAGCAGGTCTAAATACAACTGACAAAGTCAATAGGCCCCAAAGGTGAGACCTATTGATTTTGCCAAAGCTTGTTATATGTTGTAGTTCCTCGCTGAGCTGGACGTGAACGGTGTAAATGGTTACTCACTGGGTCGGTGTCCAGGCCATGGGCAGTTTATATCTCGGGAACCGATCTCTGAGTTTCACCACAGTGTAAGACGGCAGAGGCTGCCAATTCGGCAACTTACCAGAGACCTCATCATGTTTGCTGTACATTTCTTGGCCGTCCTGACCACTGAGTCAGCCGAGAGCACGTGCTCCCGTCTAATAAGTCCGACCCGCGACCAGTGCCTCGCGCGTATTACAGCCTTCCTCAAGAGGCCCGTGGCTGAGACAAGTCGCGAGGCGTCCGCCTTAAAAACTGCTGACGGAGACGCCTCAGCAGTGTGTCTGCCCCATGGGTGTCATAAATGCAGTGAACACTGGCAGCCGTTCTGACATGCTTGCCAGAGGCCCCCCGGCAGAGTGGAAGTACTGCAGCAAGTGTGTAATGGGGTGACAAATCACTGCAGCACAATCTGGGCCCTGTCTTGGGGTGAAGGCGGGGACATTCCTGTCAAAGAGGCCCACTAGCCGTGGAAAAGACTGGACTGGCTTCTTAAGTTGCTGTGTATAGTTGTATGTTCTGATGAGGTCTATTTGATGTGAATTTATAAATATCTCTGAGTAGCGTAGTATCCCATGGGCC
Organism: Calotriton arnoldi; assembly: GCA_963921515.1. NCBI lineage: Eukaryota > Metazoa > Chordata > Amphibia > Caudata > Salamandridae > Calotriton > Calotriton arnoldi. The sequence goes on along the minus strand of CAWUFW010003433.1, from coordinate 1,046,110 downwards.
CTAAGTCAGAAAATGGGCCATTTCACCGTTGTTGCGGTAGTAAAATATAGCAATTATTATGGCCCAATGGACCTCTCAGGGCTCTGGGCTCCAGGGCACCTGCTGTACCAATGGTAGCCACGCCCCCTGTCGCTGTTGTGTAAAGGGCTACATAGCTATCCGTTGCTTTTGGCCCTGAGCTCATCTACGTCAAAGTACAGAATGCACTTCATTGCTGTTGCATTCATCCATCGTACTCGCTGCAGCCGTCCGCACAATCATACAGCCTCGTACAATCATTCCTGCAAGGCAGTGTAACAGCATGGGCCATTGACTAGGCGGTCGTGTACTTCTAAAACAAGAGATCTGTGCTGAGCTTAGCACATATGACATCAAACCTTGGCTATTTTGGCTCTGTACTTGAAATTTGATTGAGGAAAATTGATGACGACTGGACTGGTTAACTTACAAATATGTTAGAGCTCATTTCGAACCACACCGACTAGCTCAAAATCATAGCAAATTAATAATTGAACTCTAACAGAGTACCAGTCTATTGAAATCTGAAAGCACTGACAATACGTGTTATTATTTCCAAATTAAATAATACTTATACAGTTCTTTTTTGTCGTTGTTGTGGTCTCCTCTTGTCTTATTTTTGTCCCCTGATTTTTCTTCTGCAATTCTTTTTCCATTTGTAGGCCAGAAAAAGATTAGGAAGATGAGGGTTCTAAGTCCTGTTTAGCTCTTTTAGGTCAGCGCAGTGCACAGTTGTTACCTCAAACTTTGACGCTGATTCCTCAACCCACCGTAGATGTTGCCAGGAGGTGTTTTGCAGTTATGCCTTTTTCCTCCTTCTGACCCTTCACAGGTGCACATACATCTTCCACATTATTTCATTACGTAGTAAAGCAAAGTGAATCAATCAGGGTTTGCAACAAGTGGCTACTCACCCGTAAGGGTCTCAAGGCGCTGGGAGGGGGAGGGGGCTGCTGATCCGTCTGAGCGCTGGGGTTCAGTCGAAGAGCCAGGTCTTGAGAATCTTCCTGAATTCGGTCAGCGACGGGGTTTGTCTGAGGCTACGGAAGGGAGTCATCCTTACCTGTGGTGCACTAAACAACGACATATACATGTTATGTACATTATTTGTTATGTTAAGTGATTTGTAAAGCGCATGGCTGCCCCAGCAGCGGGGCATCCCAGCGCTGATTCCAAAAATTGACCAGACAGATGGAAGTAAAAAACGTGTCTAGGACTAAAGTGGAGGGCTTATCCCTGGAAGAGACAGGTCTTTATTGCCTTCCGGAAAGCCCCATGGTTTTGGATGCTTCTGATTGTACCAGGGAGGGCATTCCAGAGTGCAGGGGCAAGGGCATGGAATGACCGGCCTTGGGCCTGTGCTCTTTTTACAAGGGGGAGACATGCTAAGTGTTGGTCTGAGGAGCGCAACAAGTCATTAGGGACGTAAGGAGTAAGAAGATTGGCTAGAATAGTGGGAGCTTGGGGGTGCAAAATTCTATGAGATATGCACAGTACCTTGAAGTGGATTCTCTTCTCCACCAGAAGCCAGTTGAGCTTACGTAAAAGGTTGGAAACTGTGCAGGATTTGGGAAGCGCGAAGAGCATCCGAGCTGCGGCGTTTTGTGCCCACTGTAGGCGAAGGATCCCTGCTTCGTTGGCGCCCAAGTACAGGGAGTTGCAATAATCCATTCTAGAAAGTATAGTAGACTGGATGATGATCTGGCAGGTTTGGGCATCGAAGAACCCGAGCAGTGGCTTAAGTCCACGTAGCAGTCCAAAATAGACACCAGCCACAAACTTTGTCTGTGCCTGATAAGTCAGAGCATAGTCAACCCAGATTCCCAGATTTTTTATGGTCTCCTTGGGCAACGGGGGAGCCCCCAGCACAGCAGGCCACCAGCGCTCGCTCCATACGTGGGTGTTTCTACCAAAGAAAAGAATCTCAGATTTGCTCACGTTCAGCTGTAAGCAGTTGGCCGCCATCCAATCTGCAATGGCCACCAGATCATCTTGGAACTTGGCTAGGTTTTGGTCTGAGTCATTAGACAGAGAGATCACATCTGAGTGTCAACAGCTTAGGAGACCAAAGAGAGACCCCTACTTTTAGCAACAGCCGCTAGAGGTTGAATGTAAATATTAAATTGCGTGGGGCTCAGAGCTGATCCCTGTGACGCCCCCTGGGGCACGGAATGTATCTGAGAGCTGTAGGGAGGAGATTTCACTTGGAAGGATCTCTCAGCTAAAAATGATGAGAACCTGTTAAAAAGCAGCCCCTCTGATACCTATCTCCTGTAGGCGCCGCAAAAGAATCTGATGCGACAAGTGTCGAATGTGGCTCTCAGGTTGAGGAGGATCAGAATCGAGGTATTGCCCTTGTCCAGGAAACTCCGTAGGTGTTCAGTGACTGCCAATAGGGCAGATTCGGTGCTATGACTGGGTCTGGAGCCATTCTGTGAGGGGTCCCGAAATTCATTGGCTTCTATGAATATGGTTAGAATAGAGATGATGTAGGACTCAGTGATTTTAGCTACAAAAGGAAGGAGTGAGAAGGGGTGGAAATTCTCTGGCTTGGAGTCATCTAGGGCTGGTTTTTTTGGGCAGAGGGATCACCTTGGCATGCTTCCATGCGACGAGTACTTCTGCAGAGGACAAGGACAAGTTTATCAGTTCCCAGAAGATAGCCAGAAGCTGGGGTAGAAATTTCTGGAACTGATCCGGTTTGAGATGGTCCGGTGGGGATCCTGATTTAATTTTATGACAGAGGGTTGGCAGTACTTCCTGGGATAGTATAGGAAAAAGGGGTAGTGAGTGACCGACGGAACTATTGGGGACCTTAGGACCTATGTTGTCAATGGTGGGGGGGAAGGTTTTATAGATATCCTCGACCTTCTTAACAAAAAAGGAGGCAAGCGCCTCGCACTGAAAGTTCAAGGTAATGGTGGACTCATTAGCCTGTGCCGGGGTTTTAAGGTCCTTTAGCAAGATGAAAATGCTTTTAGCCGGGTTGCTTCTATTTTTAATTTTTACTGCAAAGTAATCAGCTCTTGATTTACGGATGGATTTGTGATAGTCCTTGATAGCAGAGCGGTATTGTGTTTTGAGGGCGGGGTCATAGTGTTGTCTCCACGCACGCTCTAGTGCCTTGCAGTTTTTTATCGCCCGGGACATCGTACCTGCACCAGTTAATCACCCAATTCCGTACCCAATTTCCTGAAATAACTGTACCTCTATTCAAAGCACATCTCCTTCAAAGTGTTTGGATGCACGCACCCAAATTGACAATCAGTAAATCAGTCATTTCGATCCCTCCAAGCATGCCGTGTTTGTTGGTTTGAGTAAGCCACAACTTTCTCGCCTATGGTACATAGAGGCCACCTTATGACCTTCAGCTAGCCACCCAATTCCCAAGAGGGATATTGATGACTCTGTAGCTCCCTTGCCCCATAAGCACTGGCCATTATAACGCACCATACCAAGAAGCATATAATTTGCAGAACATTGCAGCCATGCACATGTGAGTAAGTAGATTTTTAGGGCAAAACAATCTGAACATAGGTAGCTCTTTTCATGGTGAATAGAGATGCCCATTTTTTATGTCTCATTTAATAACCAGTGGAAGATGACATTTTTGCTTTAGTGTTTGCTATTTTGCCAAAGGTAGCACACTTTTTTCTAGTACAACAACCTGGATAAGATCCTGGTTCCAGGTTCACCTGGCCCATTAGAACAAATCTGTTCCATGATGTGCTGGTCTTGTTCAGAGCACAGTAGTATCTTTGACAGTCACTAGTATATTCTTTCTACTGCTACCTGCACAGGTCCCTCATTTGCTCACATTTTTTGTCTCTTCTAGCAAATACACGAACATCCCTCCTGACTTCCTGCCATTTCGTCAATTTTATGGAGGGTCAAAGAAAAGGGAAACAATCTCCTTTGAAGTTGCAAAGTTCGAAGTATTTGGACATATCAGCAGTGTAAATGAAATAACTTGGGGCCTGATTATGAGTGTGGCGGTCCAGGGACCGCCAGACTCACGGTGGCGGTCTTCCGACCGCCCTATTACAACTAGGGTGATGGGACCGCCATTGCACCACCACAACCGCCAGGGATCAGAGGACTGAGGGCCGCAATATGCTTGGTGGTGCCTAGAGGCACCTCGAAGCATATTATGACTTCCCTCACCACCAGCGGTCTCATGGAGGATCTTCCTCCATTAAACTGTTGGCGAAGAGGAAAGTGCCCCCCCTGTGCGAGGGTGCATGCAGGGGAGCATATGTTGTGCCCCCCTGCAGTTGTGCACCCCCAGTTCCTGCACGGGAAGGAATGCACGACATGGTGCAGTCCTTCCCATGCGGGAACCTGCACTGACGGTCCCACGACAGTGAAGTTTAAGGCTCACTATGAGTCTTTAAAATGCACCGCCATGGGACCGCCATGCCGCCCACCAGACCACCAAAATACTTGTAATCTGGCTGGCGGGCAGCGGTGAGTTTTGGCGTTGTGGGAGCGTGGCGGTGGCATGCCTCCCGCTCCCCCGAAACTCATAATCAGGCCCTTGGTATCCTTGACTTTTTAGTAATCAGAAGATAACTGCTTGTGATCTGCTCTATGGAGTTGGCTACAGGGCACTGAATACTGACTGATGTTCTATAACATTTACCATAAAATGCTCCTTAAAAAGCCAGTAAGATTGTGCTTCTGGTGCCACTAAGTATGCCTTTTTAGCAGTGCTTCATTCAACAATAGGTAATGCCTCTAAGCGCTCGGTGAAGCAAAATATTTTTCTAAACCAGTGGCACCTCAAGCTTCTCCTCAGATGCCTACCATGGCAGCTTCATGTCATGCGATGGAAAGAAAAGTGTAAATATCAAAACATCTAAACCATAGCCCAAGCCTCATTACTTCGTATGAATGTTAGCGCTCTGCAAATATAAAGAGAAAACTCTGGGTTTTTTGGTCCATTCTGGTTCTGTAGTACAATAAACATTTTTTTTCCAGAATTGTGAATGTCTAGATTATGGTTTAGATGTTTTTCTGTATTTAGACTTTATTTAAATGATTTAAGTATACACAGTGACTGTCTCGGTCACACCAGACCCACAGATGCACCGGCCGAGCTGGATGTCTGCCGAGTTTCCTGTGGGCTGCGTCCTCTGGCCTTTCTAATCTCATTGCAAAGGCACTCTTGAATAAGATTTCCCGTTGGGCTGTTTATGCAATCTACGCATTCAGACAGCATTATGGGAGAGCAACTTAGTCTCTAGAGTCTTCCTTCAGCACTAACCCACAGAGTCTGTGACCTCTGAACCCCCAATAGAATGAGTGAGAGCACACACTTTCGATTATTTGAAATTACTTAGCAAAGGTCTAATTTATTTTACATCATTCTCAAATGGACTCCTTTAGCCATTATCCGATTCCGGGTTTCCCTGGAAGTCTGCTCTTTAAGTGACTCACAGGTCTTTAAATAACTAGATAATCCCAGATAGTTTTCAAATTTTAATTTTGTGGTGAACATGCAGGATTTCAGTGCTTAGCTAAAATCAATCCCGTCAGACTAGCCTTTAATTCCCCAGATACCATTATCTCCACCTTCAGCTTAACCGCAGTCTGGGGCTCCACTCCGCCTTCAGAGATGCCAATAATATCAATATTTTTTAGGGCGCATTTCCGATATACTATTTCTCTTCCTGTTTAAAGAGAGATTTGAGTAGCCACCGAGCCCTTGCTGTCAGTCCTCAATTGCTTTAAGCCACCACAATCTGTAACTCACGCCGCTGGTTCCGCCATTCGGCGTAAACGAGAGAATAGGCCATTTTCTCCAGTCCGACCTCGGTGTGAACTGGTTACAAACAAATAGGCAGATCAATACTTGAGTGGCCGCAAATTAGTCTTTAAGTCGAGGAGAAGCATTCTGGGAAGATGACGAGATCAAAAGGCCCGCTCACTTGGGATTTCTGGAAGATCCTCATTTCTCCTTGAGAAAAAGGCTCTGATGAGAAACCAGGGGAGTGCACAAAACCTGAAAAACACAAGATGGGGGTATCCCAATCCACGATAGGAGGTGACCCTGCCTTGCTGGGTACCAGGGGACTCCTCGGCGGGCCGTACATTCAAATGGCCGTTCTATGCCCCTCATTTCCCTCTTATTTCCACCCCCTTCTGATTAAATCTATAATGACAGAATTACTTTGAATCCTACGTTTTCTAGTAACAGATGTATTTAGGGAGATGTACTCTTGATTAGTTGTATTTAAATCAATTGCATAATTGCACCAAATCAGCATGGATTAGAAAAGGAATGTTTAAGGCTCTCTGCCAAACTTTAACTAAGGCACTATATACTGTAAACCGAATTCCATGGATTGGAGCAGGGTATTCCTGGTGCATGCATCTAGTTGGCCACCCTTCTGCACACAATATTGAGTGAGTAGGGTACACTGCTCTTGCACTATGTGAGGTTCAGGGAGAACTTCTATTGTCTGTCTTTGCTCTCTGTAAGAAGAAGGTGTTGCGGTTTTCTACACACCCTCGAGCAGAGAAGGCCACATCACAAACGTGTGTACAATCCAAAACCTTAAACCAAAAGTCTAATAAGTATGTATTGTACTGTGCAATGAACACACACAACGTATAACACTTTTGAAACCAGCATAAGACCAGCGACAAATTGCTCTATTATTCGTGGCACTGAAGGCTGGCACAGGGGAACCATCTCTATTTGTTCATAAATTCTCCGACAAAGAGAACTGTGCAGAAGCATCAGAAAGGAAGAAGTAATGAATGGGGCCTTGAAGCGTCATGACAGTGGCCACTATCGGCATAGGATAGCAACGTGGCTGGCACTGACAGGGCTACTAGTTTGTTCTAATGGAAGCCCAGCTGAACTGTAGAGTGTGCTAGGCAGTGGCCACTTGCATTGTGGCTCTATGCAGGGCAGCTGTCTAGCCAGATTCACATAAGTGGCCTCCTAGAGACTATCTTCCCTGTCAGAGGACAGTTGTGAATGTTTTAGGCATGTTCCAAATTATTGAGGGACCGGATTTCCCTCAACTGCTAATGATTCTTTATAACGATCCAATGTAGCTCCAAAGAAAACGCTAATTGTTTTCCTTGGTATCTGTTCTCGTCCCCACTGGCACAGATGTCACAGGACTAGATGGTTCTTATGCAGGAAAACGGTTGAATCTGCAGCGGGAACCCAGGAATCGGTAGAAACGAGTGCGAAAATAGAAATTCATGTTTCTCCATTTAATTACAAAGATAACAAAACAAACAATATCAAACAAAACCCACTGTTTATTTTGAGTTGCCGTGAATGTTTTGAAGGCACCTTAATTCTGTCTGCCTGGCTTCTGCACACCTTATGCTTCATCGGCACACACCTTTCCTCAGTTTCCCTGTGCCATGATGCCATTACTCTTTAACGTGGAATTACTGACAATTACACAAATACTCCAGCTTGCGTATTAATTTGGTGGAAAAAATCCTACCACAGGAGCACACTTAGCTGTTTGTGTTCTGTTGCATTTAGCACTGTTTCTTAGGGCAAAATGTATCCTCGTGTCCCTTTTAGACGCAAGGGTGCATTTTGCTCTGAAAAAATAGCACTAAATGCTAGTAGTAAGTTGGGGGGAAATCCTACCCCATGGGAATATTTAGTAAGCGTGAGCTTCTGCTCACTATTAATGTTCTGTTGCATTTAGCGCTACTTCTTAGCACAAAATGAGTCCTTCTGTCCATTTTGGACGCAAGGGGGCATTTTTCTGCTAAGAAATAGTGTTACACGTATAATTCTTCTTCTTGCATGATTCAAGAGTAATCTTGAGGAATCCTTAGGTAATTTTGCATGATTACACTACACAGAATTACAGGAGTTACGCCCACCCCTAGGGGTTGCTCTGCAAAAGCACACAAAGGTTGTGTCCGCTGCCCAACCCGGCCTGTAACTTAGCTGAGCTGCCGTCGCAATAAATCAGAACATTTCCAAATTATCCAGAACGTCTTGGAAAATTTAAATTTGACCAAAATCTGCATGAAATTAGGAAATTTACATTTTAGTAGATTAATCTGTGCAACAGATTTGGGATGTCCCTATTCATCTGTCTCGGATTGTTGTCCCTCAGTGAAATAGAACGAAGGTTACACTGGCAGTGCACTTCTATTTCTAATGACAGAGAAGGAGTCCCTTATGACATCCTTGAGGTCAAAGGCTGGTAGGTCATCTAAATTATTGGAAAGATGTCTGTTCCCATGTGGTTCAGACACATGGCTTACTTGTCCATCAAAGTAAAATCACTTGGGTTGCTTAGTGGACTCACTTCAGCCAATTCTAGCTCTTTTTGAGATAATGAGGACTGCATCCAGTACGCGGAAGGATAGAGGGGGGACAGGGAGCGAGGACATCTGAGCGGCAAGTTAGAGTCTTCTCAGTGGCTGAAGGGAAGCGTAATAGAAAGCAATCATGGAAGAGAATGCTCTCCGGGGGGAGCCAATGCTGACAAAGCAGGAAAGATAGAAGTTGTTGTTTTCATCGATTGGAGTAGGGGGTGGAATGTTCACCATAGATTACATTTTGCTGAGATGAAGCAAGACGTGAGCGTGGAGGATAGTTCCCCTGCTACGCGCAGGACCCCTTGTAGCTTCCATGGGCTGATGGGCCCTGGAAATCCAATCAATGAATAGCAGCGAGGAGGGGAAGGCTGGGGAGTGGGGACAGCGGAGGGAGGAGAACAATGGAGCGAATAGATGCCGCGGTCTGTGTTTGCACAGTCTTTCGTTGAATTTATCTTGTAACGTCATTACAAATCAGCGACAAGTGACTTGGGCATTGGTATCTTGGGATTGCTCAAAGTATTTAATAGCAATCATAACTTTTGATGAATAAGGAAAGGGAATGTTATTACTTCACCACTGTGGAAATATTCCATATAATGTCAATGTTGGCTGGGTGATGCTTTCTCATTATCAAACCTGGGGAAACATAGCAATGGCTGAGTAGCTCTAGCCTGCAGTTCGAATAAATATAGTCACACAGTACCACTCTCCTATAGTACCTCCTTCTAGTATGGGATTACTAATGCTCAGTTGTGAAAGAAACAACGAAGCGCTTGGCAGTGTCTGACTTTGTATTGTCTGCTTTGTTGCTATTTTGTAAGGAATGTAGTCTTCCATCATGTTACATTGCAGGGGCAGTGCCAGTTGGGGATTCCTGCCATCAGGAAATCTGTAACAGCCAGAGCCTGCCCATCATCACTGGTGGGTGGGCAGGGCCTGATTTGCACTAAGACGTCCCCATGCAAATCAGGCCTCACCCCATCACAACCCTGCCTCTGCCAGCGGGGATTGCTGAGTCAGAAATCTGGTAGCATTAATTGCTCAGAGTTAGATTTCGATGCTCTAAGTGTTGGAGGTGTAAGAGTGGTACTGGCAAAATCCCCCTGAGGCTTACAGGTATATTAGTGTGTCCCAGGGACTCTATTCATTCTCTGAGAGGACAGCAGAAAGAAGCCCTTTCGGGAAGGGCACATAGCATGCACTCATCTGCCCAGGGCAGAGATTTCAGCCGGTATGCCATGAGTTCCAATTGCCAAAGGGCAGCACCCCTTTTTCAAATCTCCTATGGCTCAACAGCCAGGTAGAAAGTTTACTGAGTTTACTGGACTGAGTGCCAACTGCAATGATCGTCTGTGGATTCTTGAACTACAACTCAACAAAATTAATTGCCTACACAATCAATATATTATTCGCAATAATAATGTTGGCAGAATGTCAGTCATTACATTGCGTGTAACTATATCAAAGTAGATTATATTGTGGTAATCACATTGTGACTACATTTACATCGCAATATTTTACATTCCAGCTTAGATGGTAATTATTATTTCTATGTGTGTGTGAATAGAATAACTGATTTATATCACTATGCGGAGATATATTAAAAACATTATGAATTTTAGGATTTTTATCAAATTTCGTACTCATTATAATCCCTGCAGTAATCTGTATATATATATATATATATATATATATATATATGTACATTTATTTTTACGTGCTTATACGTTTTACTCAAATATTTTGGTACATGCTGAAACAGCCTTTTTAACCCTTCCTCAACTTACCAAATGTATGAGTATATTGAATATATTAATTTTGCTTCTTTGCACACCTTCTTTGCCATTTTGCACATTTTTGCACATTCGCTTCATATTTGCCTTTTTACATTTGCCATTTTGCACTTACGATTTGACTCGACATTTGATGAAATACAAAGTGTACCGTGGAAGTATTTCTTCTATTTCCTTTTATGCTAATGATGACATCATCATGTTGCAAGCATATTTTGTATGTCGTAAAGTTGTTCAAGCCATTTTGAAAAAGGCTGGGGAGCCAGCCGAAACGCGGCAAGAGCAGCCACGCCAGAAATAAATGAAATTTACATACCCCTGTGGAGTGTCGGAGTTTGTCCGGGGATTGTTCGGGAGGAACTAATGCTGTTATATATAATATCATATCATACAATGGCGGTCACCACTTAGTAGTTATAGTTAGGTATTTAGGTCAGAGTGTCCATAGCAAGAGTGACACCGTTTGATGAATCTGCATGAAATTGTCCTAAAAAACACAGTCCAGCCACTTCTGCTCTTTCATGGAAAGTTTTGCACTGATCGGTCTAGCTGCTGCACAGACAGAAGGGGGGTCCCAAAAGTAAGCTTTCCAGTGTTAATTCCCTTTGGAAAGTTTGCTCTCCAAACAAAAAAATGGTTGAATGAATTTACACTAAGTTTGGCAAAAAGTTAGTACTTTACTCATCAAGCATCCTTTTTGTGAATGGGTGTAAATCCTTTAAGCTGCTTCAGATAAATTATCATTTAAGGAGGAGCATAGGTTGGGCATGAACGGATTAATGCTCGGAAAACGTTAGGTGTATCTGGACTGTTGGTACTGCAGGATTCCAGCGGAAGTTCAGTGGTGCTAACATTTTTTTTAAAATAAATAGGGCATTCTGATTGGCCAAGGGAGTTTTTCTCCCATCTGCCATTTTGGTACTGCTGTACCAGAGCTGGTACCAAGGTGACAAGTGATCTAATTGGCTAGCCGCAACTCTGAACAAAATGTTGCAGTAGCAATTACAGGAGTCAGGGATACAAGGATATGGCCATAAACCCTGCAGCAAACAGCCATTGTGCAGGCAGCAGGCCATGCGCAGTGGGAGTTGGCCGCCTGCAGTGGGTTGGGTGTAGGGCCTGCAGCCAACCCCCTGCTGCAGATGGCCCAAGCCAGTGCACATCGGGGGGTTTGGCACCTCTGGGGGGGTGGTTGAGATGTCATCTGTGATGTCATCAGTGACGTCATTTATGACATGAGTGATGTTTTACTTGAAGTAATAAGCAATGCACTGTGGGGCTGCAAGTGACTTGTGGAAGTTGGCAATGGAGCTATAAGCTTCCTCCCTTAGTTTGTGCATGGAATCTCTGAATACTTTGATCCCACGAGTATGTGTCTTTTGACCATGGAGGACAATGTAAGATAAAAGATGTCTCCTTTTCTTTTTCATAGTTGGCGAAAGTACCTGTGGAGTCCTGTGGACAGTACACAACATGCAGCTCCTGCCTTGGCTCAGGAGACCCCCATTGTGGATGGTGTGTGCTTCACAACACGTAAGTCTGGGCAGTTCTCCCTGCTCATCCGCTTTCTTTGTTGTACTATGCTGATTTATACAGTAGTAGTGATGTTTGCATACATGGTTACATGCCTAGCCAGCTACTGGCTTTCTTTGTGAAAGGACTAGTATGTGGTTGTGTGTTGGGTAGTCTTGGAAGTACATCCCGTAAGGGTGGGCCCTGCACAGGAAGTTTGCATCTTCTTTGTGTCTTCTTTCCATGGTACTAGGCGTAGGGAGGGGTTTGCAGATGGGTATGATGTCGTCCATCGTGGCTTACTGCTGGAAAATGTCTGTGCTTTGCATTAAGACACATCTATGTGGCATAGACCTCTATGACTCACAGCTTGTTCTTACTTCAGAGGTACTTTAGGGAGGCTTGCTTTTGATTTTGTTCAACCCCTTTATATAAGACATATGCATGCACTGTAAGCATATCAGATGTGTTGGTCTGTCCGAGTATTTACCCAAATAATAATTTAAATACCACTATTTTGTTGTATTTCTTTTATAGCGCATCTCATCATAATCCAGGGTGTCGGAGCACTTTACATCGCACGTACACACTATACTTTGACAATAAATCATATATCTGTAAATCAATGTACAGGATGTGCTGCATAAGGCAGTGAGGGTTATAAGGTGTAGGAGCCACATGTCCTTCATATCTCACTGTCCTATATTAGATTGATAACAATTTATGAACTGTAAGTAACTAAAGGATCTCTGTGTTAAAAGCAGTAACCCACTTACCTATCTACATAAAGTAAAAATCTGTCACCTGTGTGTCACATGATATGTTTTGCAGGAGACATATTAACCCTCTATTCTACTTTGATTAAAAACAGAGACTAGACAAAACAGATCTCTCCAACATGTGCATTAACCCCACAGATTTATCTTACCATTATTATTATTCCCTGAGATTTACTAGGCCCAGAAAGATCTTTGCAGCAGGTGCCTTAACCCCATAAGATATTTTAAAATGCAGACTTTGCAACCATTTAAGCTGAACAGATTTACTGCCAAGTTTCTTTTTGTGGCAAAGTTTAAAAAAATATATATATATTAGTTGAGGCCAAGATTTTGCGTCAGAGTTGCATCACTTTTGTGGCACAAATCCGACACAAAATCTTGTTTGTTAAATATTGTAATGCGCTCAAATGTACTCGTGATAGACCTGCTAAACATATATGTGAGGCCTTAAGATCTGATGTCACTTCTTGTGATACCACTTCCTGTGAGGTCAGGGGTTGTGATGTCACGTGCGATATCACACACTGTGATGTCACGCATCATGATGTCACTTGCACACTGCCTAACTTGGTTAGGCCCCCCACTTCTTTTTTTAGGACTTCTGCCCTGCCTCCAAGGACGATCTGGAAACCCACTCAGTGCAGCGGCACCCTGTGAGTTGGCAGATGTGCTTCTTTAATCCATGACTTTTTTCTCCTCTTACACGTCTGTTCTTTCCTCCCTCACTCACTTCCTCTGTTTCTTCTCTCCTTCACCCCTCCATTAGTTCTTTCCTTCCCTCCACTTCGCCCCCTGTAGCAGTGGCATAACGAAACTCGAGGGCAAACCCCCCCTTCCCCCTTGCATAGCACATGGAGGCCCCTCCACGCTCCAGAACCCAGTCAGGAGCTCCCAGGCCAGGGGCTTGCCTCCCGTGCATAGCGCTGAGGGGGGGGGAGGGGGGGAGAGGGGGCCTTGAACTCGCCCCTCCCCCCCTCCAGCGCGGGCGCTGCGGTGGCTATTGTTACGCCATTGCCCTGTATTTCTTCATCTTCGCCCCCGCCTTCTCCCCCCTCATCCCTTCCTCAGTTTTCGTTTTGTTCTCTGACACGTGACGCAGCTGCTAATGGGTCTGTCATGTGTCGTCCGCTCTCGAGCAGCGTGCATGCACTTGAACGTGTGATCAGGGCAGTTCACCCTGGGACCTGTTCACCTCGGTTCTTCAAAAACAGAAACCTGTTTCTTGACGTTGGGATGCTTTTCATTTGTGTGAAATAAAAAACCCGCCGCCGTCAGGCTGCCCACTTCCCTCATTTGTATTCAGTGTCAAGGTGACGTTGCTACGGTGATTGCACATGTGCCACGTGCCTCGCTCCGGCCTTGTGGGCCCTGTGCTGTCGTTTCATTTAGAGCCCCCTTGGGGAGGAAAACATTGCACGAACAATCAAAGCAGGCCGGCCTGCGACTTGTTACATTATTTTCATATCATAAAAGCGCTGCGGGCAATCCAGAATTGTTCATTGCATAGGAAAATCTTATTTCATTGCAGATATATTTTTTTATCGATTTACTCCGAATATACCTGGTTTATCTATGGGCTTTGCGGATACGGTCTCGTCGTCTCTTCAGGACAAGCGGCACCGTTTACACTCTGCTGGCGGACTCCTGCCATCTTAAATCACCCTTTGTACCACTTCGCAGTTTTCTAGGCGAACCTTTATGACAGACACGAGTTTTAGGTTAGTTAGCTACAAGCAAGTAGCAGTGGCGAGTTGAATGAACCTTGAGGTAGCCTCAGTGCACACAAGTAAAAAATTGTGAGGGGAGGTAAAGTTACTTGATTTTTGAAAATCTGTATAAATATTTTTTATGGTGAGGATTTCGTCACTTTCTCCCTCTTTTTATTCGTTTTGGCTGCAGCCATACGAGGGGCACAGTGCTGCAGACCTGGGCACTTACCCATTGGTACGCGTGCCAAATGATATTAGCTTCCTTCACATGGTCACCCAGAGAAGAGCCAATATTGCACGGTGAAGGACAACATGACCCGGAAACCCCTGAACTAAAGGGCTAAATACTGCATCCCCCAGGCCCTTCCATCACCTCTCTCAAAGGGATTTTTCTTTTCAAAGATGGCAGGCCTGATATTGCGTTGCCTGGATGGTGTAGCATCAGTGGCGTAACAAAACGTGAGGGGGGGCCCCCCTGCAAGATATGCTGAAGGGGCTCTTCACACTCACATTAGAGGGGGCTGAGGGGTCCCCCTCCAGTATGGGTAAGTCTGGTGCCCCCCCTACACCGCAGGGGGCTTTGTTACACTCATGTGTAGCATGTGCCGCAGTTTTAGAGTGCCAGGACAATAAAGAGTGTCTGCATGGTGCAGTCAGGTGGGGGAATAAGGAGGAGAGTTACAATAGTAAAACAGTGAGGAGCACATGTGGGACCCCTCACATCACCACCCGCAGGTGTCTCTAGCATGGTACATCAAGCCTTCGTCTCTATATAACCATTGTAGAGCTCTCCCAAGGCACTCATTGCTGCATCTGTTTTCCAATCTAAAACGCTACTTCTTGCACATCTCTCTAATGAACCCAACTCCTGCGTGTGTGTCTCTCTATCATGGCACACCAAATTTTCAGCTTCAACTGACTCCCAGCCGATCCCTCTCACAGCGCCCACTCTGCCATCTACAGGTTTCTAATGTACATCACCACCTACAAATCTCTCTTACGTCCCCATTTACTGCAACATCTCTTCCATCGAAAAAGTCTACCTCAGATAGGTCTATCTCATCCAGACCACCCTCTGATGATATCACTCCCAACTGATATATCACTACTTGCATATCATTTCGAGGGTGCTTCACAACTTGCAGCTGTCTCAAACAAAAGCATCAACTAGTAATGGGCACTAGTGCAAAAACGAATGAAAATTCTGCTTGAAAGCATCTTATAATTGTAAACATCTGCTTATATTATGGTGTATTAATTAAAAGGAAATAAATTTTATAAAGAAGGAGCACCAATATCAATACAATCAATTATTGTAGTCCTTCTAATGATTAATCTTTAGGCAGTGGATTCAATTAAGAATTCTTCTTCTTTATTGAAAATTTCACAAAAGTTCATTTCAAACACGTTTGATTTTCATTTCCAATTTCTGTTTATAACTCCATCATTTACATCAAAACTTCACTTTCTGAATCACCCAACGCGTTTCGTCCTATTTAGGACATCATCAGGGCTGAAATAATGAAACAAAAAATATAATAAAAAATATGTCAAAAAATACTATTTACAATATTACTTCATGCTACCCAAAATTTTTTTTTTACGTAACATCTTTTCTTTAACTTAATTAAACATCATCCCCTGCCTATATCCATTCTACACTGTTCACAATCATCAAGATGGATGAAAAATACCAATTATCCAAATTAATTATTAACACATAAGAAGATCTTATAAGACCCGTGTTTAAAAACATTTAATTGTAACACTTAATTCATGATCATTTCTAAACATATAACTGTATAATATATACATATCTGAGGTTTTCCTAATTTGATCTACCTATTACCCTCCAAAGGGGAGTACCTAGAGTACCTAATGAGACGTGAACCATTTAAAGACATCTTTTCCATACTAGTGTACCAATGTGCCAATAACCATAGTGAAATGTCACTCACCAAAATTAGAAATTCATATCAATTTATTCGATGTTCAGTTCACTAATTAATTATCTTCAAGAAAATTATTCTGAAAAGACCGAAAGAAAGTCACAACATTACCAATAAAATCCCACTACACACTTATATCTCTAGAGTCATATCGCAAAAGAAGCATCACTCACCAATCTCCAGTTACACACTTTGCATCATCAAGTCCTCCGTTTCAATTCTAAACTGCAATAATAAAAGGATGTGCAAAATTACTTCTCAAAAAACCTTCTCTAAGTTATCCTAACGGTATGCAAACCATTCCCCTCGTGACACTTACCTACATCGAGTCTATTCCATATGTTACTGCTCAGCGCGGCCCGATAAATCCCGCTGGTGTTTGGTGCCGTGTAGACCCATTCCTTTTAAATTCTTCCTCAACCTATCACGGACTTGCCATTGTTTAATGCTCCAACCAATGAAAAGTCAGAGTTTCAAGCCTATCTATTAAAATTTCTCGTCCCCTCCGTGGTCCGCTATCCCTTTCAACCAATTGCGGAAGTTAATTGTAAAATACGCTTCAGGAAACCCTCCACCAATAGCGACCTGCCTATTAATATTGCTCGTTTCCTCTCTGGTCCGCTGTTCCTTTCGACCAATTACGAAAGTCCATTACAAAAACACACTTCAATAGCGACCTGCCCCCACGTGTAACGATACAAAATAATTCTCTACCTAACGTCCCTAGTGAGTTCCGAAATGTTCGGAGCTTGCGAAAAACCAACTTTACAAAAAGTCTACCAAAATCACTCTTATTCATGAAGCTACGCAGGACACCCGTCACTATTCCTTATTCCTAGATATAAATAATGACGCCGAGGGCTACTACGTTACGCATGTTCCCTCTACGGTCCACTTTCATTTTCCTCCAATAGCGAAAGACTTTCTCAAAATGCACTGCAATGAGTTCTCAACCCAATCGCAGACCTACCTCTAAGTACTAAGCTAACTAATATATCCGACTTTCGATGCTAATGAATCTCAGAAATTTCGAAGTGGGCAGACAACCATCAATTTCCTGCTTCCTGTTATCCATACACCCGTCACCATTGCTTTCTTTAATATTAACAAAACCTTCTTCAGTCCATTATCATTTGAATAACTTTGAAAACCCGATACTGTGTGATACACTTTTGAGAATATATAAATTATCGACATTACTGCTTACCTAAATATCTAATATTTCGAGATTTAGTCTATCCAACACTAAGTCGCTCACTTTTAAGGTGCCTATTTCCAAACAAATTTCCTAAATTGAAATATCATATTAGAACCGCTAGACCTTCATAACCCGAGGAGACAGTCTAATTCTACCAAGAGTGGGAGTTCTATATCTACGTCATCCCTGCACAATGTGCTATACTAACTTTGCAATCCTCTCATCCCTAGAACAATTATTAAGAATCAGAAATAATTAGGTTCATTTTCAAGATTATATGAATCACTAATTTCCATCCATCCTGTGTGGCATCACATATGAATTATACTTTGCATATTCTATTGCTACTTACAGAAAATAATGCAATTCATCATCACTGTTCAATCCCTGTGATACTGTCCTACATCTGCTAATCCATTTAGCTTCTTGCTGCCTCAATTTTCGTTCCCAATCACCTCCCCTAACATGAGGTACAATTCTTTGTAAACCATGGAATTTGAAGCCTATTCTTAGTGCATGATTATTCTGCATATGCTGATATAATGGCGAACTCTCATCTTTATTGAGCACAGCTCTTCTGTGCTCCTGTATTCTAATTTTTAGAGTCCGCTTCGTACTTCCTATATAGATTTTAGAACATTCACAAATGAGTGCATATACCACTCCTATGCTGTTACAATTAATAAACTCCTTGATAATGTATTTTTTCTTGGTATTGAAATTAAATTCTTTAATGCGATTTATGCCCATATCACAAACATTACAACTACCACAAGTAAAAAACCCTTTTGGTTGACTTGAGAGCCAGTTACTCCCCTGTGTTCGCAATGGATCTAAGTAATTCCTGGTAATCATCTCCCCTATGGTGGAACCTCTCCTGTATACCACTTTAGGTTTTTCTGAAATGACTCCTACAAGACCTGGTACTCCTTTTAACAAATTCCAGTTTTTATTTAAAATTTTAAAAATCTGATTATGATGAACACTAAAAGAAGTGATAAATGACACTTGATCTTGTGCCTGATGTCTTTCCTTTTGAACCAGCGTAGACTCTCTTTTAACCTGTTGTATACGTGATCTGGCTTGTGCCAAACTTCCACTAGAGTACCCTCTATTACTCAGTCTATGTACTAGTGCATCCATTTCACAATTGAAATCAACCTCTCTACTGCAATTTCACCGAATACGAATCATTTCTCCATAAGGAATTAATTAAAAGGGGCTAAACGAGCCCCTGTTAAGTAGGGCTGCAGATGAAGCTTTCATGTAATCAGTTCTTCAACGAAGTTCACTAAGAAGAAGGTTGGGTCAGCCATTGGTTTTTATGTGTTTTTCTTGGCTTGCCATTGCTTGAATGGGCTGTCAATCACATCCACGGCATTTCATGGATGGTTACATTGTTGCATTTGAGTTCTATTAAGTTATGAGGCTCAATGAGACTCCTTATTTGAATTGCCAGTGCATGCTCATTAAGCTCATTTTCCGGACACAATGCCATTTTAATTGGTGATTTATAGCTGTTTTGTTTAAAAAGAGCTTGCTGTTTGGATACCTTAGCCTTCTTTAAAGTAATAGAGCCATTTACTAATTGTCCTTGCTTGCACCTTCATTGGTCTTACTTTGCTGTCATGTGATTTGTGGAATATAAATTTCTTTTTTTCTACAAAGTAAAGATGTGCATGCTTGTAGAATTTCTAAATATGCAACAAAAATACTGGACCTTTGTCTAAAGGATCTACTATGCAACATTTTACTGTGTACGCCTTTTCAACTCTCAACTTACAATACATACTTTACTATCTGACTCCTTTTCTTTGGGGGTGCAACTTAACTCCGTTACTGCAGACTTCAGAAAAGTGGCCCTACTCCCATCTTACACGTTGGAGCCCAGACTGTTGCTTTAGATTGAGATTTTCTTTGTAGGACAGCTTGGACAGAAAGTCATCCAACTTCTATCAAATATTTCCCTGTCAAATTGCCGGACCCATTAACTTTGCCAATGCTGTTTGAGTTTGGACTCCATAAGTTCTTTACCTGTTCTACCACTCCTATTAGAGAGCATAGAGCACTGTACAAATACAATTGTTTTGATGGAGGCCCTGCTTAGAGCCTGCCTCAGCCTCACTTCAACAGTGCCTGGCAGGGGAGCAGCTTCTACATTCATTATGGTATGGGGACCCCAGCTGGGGCTGAATCACCTGGCAGCCTTTTTCTATGTCCCATTTACCTACGTTCCACTTATCTCTCAATCCCCCACCATTCATTCCCTACGTCCAGCCCACCCTCGGTCCCTCCCCCCTTCCACCAACCCTCCTTTACTTTCACTTTTTCTCTTTTTCTCTTTCTCTCTTTGTATCTTTTTCTCTTCGTATCTGTTTCACTCTCACTTTTCCCTTCATCTTGCTTTTTTTCCTTTCTCTATTCTCTGTTGTGTTCATTCTGCCTTCGCTTCTCCGATGGCACTCTGCCCAGAAACAAAAACAACATCTCGCTGTCCTCTTCGCCGGCAACCTGATCTGCCCTGTGAGGAGCTGCCTAATTGATTGACCCTGGGCTTGCCTTTCGCTGTGAGAGTCTTGTGAATAGCTAATAGAGCTCAGGTAACCCAAGAAGTCTACAGAGGGCAGATAGAATCTGGCAGGCGGCCCTTCCAAGGCTTTCTCTCGGCTTACTTTGTGTCTGCTTGAAAGAGGTGTCTTCTTTGATTTCAGCATCCCACAACTTTGGTGGAAAGCACAAAGATATCCTGGTGGATTAGATGCAGAAGGAAACTAAGGCCTTAAACTCCAGCGAGGAGAAGGCCGATGCTGGAGCTGTCTGCCTTGTGCAAAGGTCAGCAGGGATTCAGAGACTTGCGGCCACAGCTTATCCGGCGCCTCGAGAGATAGGCGAGTGCTCTCCGCCTTTCAGTGGAACCCTTTGTACATATAGCCTTTATTTCTAAACACACGCCAACATACCCGAGAGATTATGACCAAAGGCGCGCTGTACAGTTCATATTCTGGCTCTGATCACCGGTGCCACAAAACAATCCTCAGTTCTCCTAGGCGCTTTCCGTAAGGGAGATGCTGCAGGGTTTGTGAGGTTGGTGGAAGAGTGGAGGGGAGAGACTGAGAGAACAGGGGAAGCAATGGTGAGAGCCCAGAGTTCTGAGTCAGTGAGGGACATCTCCCTTTGATGTAGAGTGGACATGATCCATAGTCGGTGAGGGGCATCTCCCTTTGATGTAGAGTGGGCATGATCCATAGTCAGTGAGGGGCATCTCCCTTTGATGTAGAGTGGGCATGATCCATAGTCAGTGAGGGGTATCTCCCTTTGATGTAGAGTGGGCATGATCCATAGTCGGTGAGGGGCATCTCCCTTTGATGTAGAGTGGGCATGATCCATAGTTGGTGAGGGGCATCTCCCTTTGGTGTAGAGTGGACATGATCCATAGTCAGTGAGGGGCATCTCCCTTTGATGTAGAGTGGGCATGATCCATAGTCAGTGAGGGGCATCTCCCTTTGATGTAGAGTGGGCATGATCCATAGTCAGTGAGGGACATCTCCCTTTGATGTAGAGTGGGCATGATCCATAGTCAGTGGGGGGCATCTCTCTCTGAGGCAGGGAGCTTTCTGTTGTCCATGTGCACGTATGCACACTGACAATGAGAAAGGTGTCCCTTATTGCCCAGGCGAATATGTACATAGTGACACATGCAGCCCATATACAGATATACCAGCTGACAGTAACCGAGGGCTTTTCACTCACTATGTACACACATCAAGGGGACAGCAACAGAGTGACACATGCAGCCCATATACAGATATACCAGCTGACAGTATCTGAGGGTTTTCACTCACTATGTACACACATCAAGGGGACAGCAACAGAGTCAGTCACCCTGCAGCTGGGGGACTGGCAGGACCTACACCATCAGTCGCTGGTGTGAGTGCGGAAATGCAGTCGAAAAATGTCAGGGCAGGGAGCTAGTGCCACAACAGGACTGTGGCAAGAGCCAAGCAGAGCAGGAGCAAACGAGACAGGCAAATGGGTCTTTCTGAGGGGGAGTGGGCCGTGCATGTGTGTGTACATGTGTGGCTAGAAGAGTGTGTGAGCATCTGCCTGATGTACGTACCTGTACTTTGCAGAGTCCCTTCCTGGTGCCAATCTTACCCCTGGAATCTGTAGGCATCCTTGGCACCTAGTGGTAATTTGTGTATTCTTGCCATGCTGGCATTATGGGGCCAACCCCTGACCTAATGTTGGCCATTATAGGCATATTTTGTG
The DNA here is from genome assembly GCA_963921515.1 of Calotriton arnoldi. Classification (NCBI taxonomy): domain Eukaryota; kingdom Metazoa; phylum Chordata; class Amphibia; order Caudata; family Salamandridae; genus Calotriton; species Calotriton arnoldi. Next base: position 1,024,564 of record CAWUFW010003433.1, on the reverse strand, counting down.
CATCTTTGGCTCTATGGTCCACATCCCTGGCATGGTGGTGGCATCAGCATAATGTTGGTTGTTCTTGGCATAACAGGCATTTTCTTTGACATGATGGTACCCAGGCTTGGTGTAAAAGTGGTGGTCTTACCATATTAATGGGATCCTAGGAATGGTGGTGCCTACTGATACACTAATGCTGTTCATCCTTGGCATGTTTTGGTCAATATTGCCAGTAGGGTACCCGTCAATTCCATAAAGGTAGCTAAAGCACAATGCTCAGAATTTCTTAGTATACTATGGGCATTGTTGTCGTTATGGAGCCCATATAGGGCGTGTTGGTGATTCTGAAAGAATGGTGAAGAATAGAAGGGTATTGCAGACATCCCTGTCATCATGCTGCCCCTCCCATGGCAAAGTTATAGCCCTGACATAATGGTGGTTGTTCTTCTTTGACATGTTGGAGGCCTTGATATGATGCTGCCCGTTTCTGACATTATGCTGGTCATGCCTGACATGTTGTGGACATTTGCATTATGGCGCTCATCTCTAGCATTATGGTTCCGATGCATGTTCTACTGTGGGCATCCTTCATATAGCTGTGGCCATCCCAGACATAATAGTGCCCACCACCTACGTATGATTGGCATACCTGGTATGTAGTGAACATTGTTTAGCATGTAAGGAAGAATCTGTCCTTTGCATTGAAGTCGCATGTGTGAGCACTTGATGAAATGATTTGGAGTCCAAACGTATTCGATTAAAAATGAAAAGTTGTATTTTTTTTTTTAAAAAACCACATGGAGATCCTTTTCACCAAAAGATACTTTTTGGGAAGAATTTAGTTTATTTACATAAAATTCGCATATCGTGTTTGATAGCAAAATCTGTGTTTTTACAGAAAACGAAGGACTGATGGCAGGAGGCAAAATTATGGCATTTCCAAAATATATTTAAAGCTGAGGTTTAATCGATAACTCGCCGTGAGTTCAGTAGACATATTGTTGTTTTCTCTATGGCAGAGGTACTTTGCTGGCTGCCATGGCTATCGTTTCATGACATGGGTTGCAGCGTTTTGTCATCCATAATGATAAAAGGTATTATGAGCTGTCTGAGAGCTCCGGCTGAAGACTGGTATGAGCTGTTGGCTGTCTGACAAAGTAAGGTCTCTGATATGCACGGTAGCTGTGCTGTAAGATTCTGTAAGGTCCCTCCAGCTATGCTGCCTACAATCGGAGATTGTAAGATCTGCACCACTTACACGTTTTCCATCTTGTTGCATCCAAATAGCTTGTGGTTCATTTTGTGTGACTGAAAATCAACTTGGAAGTAGTAGGATGGAAAATGAAAAGTGATATGCAGATGCTATATACACTTTGAACAATGATAGGCCGTGCAAAATTGCATATCAGACTTTTCCATACTGCCTTTAACAGTTATGACAATTTAGACCTTTTTTTTATTTTTAGGCAACTGTGTTGAAAAAGCAGCAGCGGCTGCCATGTACGGAGGGTGGAGGGGCAGGTGACAAAAAATAAAATAAACAGACTTACCTTCTGACGCGACGTCCTCCTTCGGTCTTCTGGTAGGCTCCAACAAGGGACCCAGCAGCAAACTCCCCTACCCAATCCTGGCGCTGCTCTCACCAGCATGAGAACAATGCCAGGATGGGTTGGAGCGGCCTCAATCAGTGCTCCTAAGAGCACTGGAGGCCTGCTCTTTCTCTAACTTAGCTATCTATGACAGCTAGGTTAGAGAAGTTTAAAGTGTGCATGCCTGGCTGGCCATCGCAAGACGGCCGGCCAAAGAGACATGCGCATTTTTAAGCGTACAGCTCCCTGCTGCTGCCAATCGGCTTGGCAGCACTAGCCCCGCCTCGTCCTGCCATTCAGTTCAAGACGGGTCGGTTGCTGAAAAATAAAACGGTAATAAATAAACTTTATTACCATTTTATTTTTCAGCTCTGGCATAGGGCTTTCTTTCTCAGTGGGGTGACGCTCCTTCCCTCAAACGGGTGAGCCGCCCCTGTGAAAAAGTCAACGTTTTGCCACTATTTTCTATAGTTTCTTTGTGGGGGTGAACGCCTAACACTCCTGGTGAAGATCTGCATTGCTTGGCATGCCAGAGAAACACTGGACTGTTTCATGAATGCCTCCTGAAAACCAATGTCTCTTTTTGAAAATTGTGCTGCAAAAAAACAAGAAAGGGCTAATTTTTTTCAAAATTTTCTGACGGCAGAAACCTTAACAATCCCTGCCTGCTGGGAATCGGTCTCGCTCAGTGTAAACTGGGAGGATCTTCATGCCCCATCATTTTCTTAGTTCGTCAACCGCCACTGCACGCACACAAACAGCCTCTTCCAGGAAGAGCTGGGCCTGTAAATCTCCATTTACTCATAAACATGCTGACACTAATATAGGCCCTTCACTCACTGTATCCACAATAGGGCAGCGTGCTGGTAGCTCAGAACACCACAAACCTTTTACTAAGGTTCCCTCACTTTGTTAATTAAAAAGCTAAAGAATTTTTTTTAAATTACAAAAAAAAAAAAAAAAATGAAAAGGGCCAGGAATAGCAGCCTCTTTTAATCTTTAGGTGATGGCGCACTCATTTGGTGTTCACTGATCCCAGAAGTCCTAAGCACATAACTTCTGGGATTGGGGAAAGGAGATGACACAGTATGTCTGTTTCCACTATGTAAGTGACAACAAAGAAAAAACATGGCAGCCTCTCGGGCACGTCATCCCCTTTCCCAGTCCCCAGGAAGTCCAGAGCTGAGGCTTTTGGGATAGAGGAATAGAGGAGCTTGGTGCTTCTCTAGTAAATCCCTGCAGCTGCATCACCGACCTCTGTCAGAGGGGACGTCAGCCCGTAGGAAATCGGCAGATATTTAACTAGGCTGATGAAGGCAAATTCTGAGAACTGTGTCCTTCTATCTAAATTGTGAAATGCCCCACATTTGCTAAACTACATGAAGGTAGTTCAAAATTACCCCGACCCTAGCAAACATATGCACACTTACAGAAAGGGGACAACTTATTGACCACATATGCATAGCCATTTGAAATAGGGTCCTCCAACTGACCATGCACATGTGTATTGTGACAGCAACATTTGGGCCCTTACTCAACAATGTACACATAGGCAGAGTAATGGTGGAGGCCTCTCACTGGCCACGTTCATCTGCTGACTAATTGTAAGAGAGGGGCATGCCCATTCACCCATGTATCCTTTCACAGTAACAGCGCAGCAAATTACTGACTATGCTCATCTACACACTGACAGTAACAAGGAGGCGTTGTCACACACTGACAGTGAGGGAGCTGCCTTGTAATATCTTACCACTCCCTCTATAGAGCCCTGCCCCTCGGTGATGGTCACTTGCCTAATGCTACCCCGAGGATTGCCCTGCCCTGTCCTCTCGGATCATTCTGAGGAGAGTCATTTACTGTCAATTTCTAGCATTTCCTGAAGTGATGAGACAGTAATCTGCCAACCAGAGAAAATGGCAAACGAAATGAGTTTCCCCTGGGGGGGCTGTGCTTGCGCCCGGCTCTGCCTTTTTCCCTGACATTTCATTCTCCACCCTGCCAATCTCCCGAGCCATTTCCGAAAGAAGTCGTTTTCCTCCCTTGAGGGAGCGCGCGGCGGTGACCTTTAGGAGTACGTAGTGCACGTTAATGAAGTGTCCCTCAGAGCTCCCGGCTGGTGCTGTGGAATGACCACGTGGAAGGCTGACAGAGAGGGGCCATGGTGTGGGAGTGGGCCAAGAGGACTGGACCAAGTAGTTACAGCAGGGAGGCGGGCACAGGGTGGGTGGGGGAGGGGGCTTGGTGCAGCAAAGGCGGGCGTATCTGCACCACGGAGTGAGAACAACAAGTGCTTGTACATTGAAAGACCAGAGTGGGCATCTGTGACTGCACTGTGAAGTGACTGCAGGCGTAGGAGTGTGAATTGGGGGGTGCGCAGTATATAAAAGTGCAGGGGCTACTAGTAGGACATAGACGTCATTGAGGGGTTTTCAGGGGTTGCATCTATGACCCCTGGATTGGCCCTTTTGATCCCTGGAATTTCATTTGCGACCCTTGTCATCAGAGGTGGCATATGGTGTCAAGAACAGAGTTAAACAGTGTTCTGAGCAGTGTTCACTTTCTGCCGCTGCCACTAGGAGATCACGCTTTCAGGTAAATTCAGATAAATTTAGAAGTGAAATGTGCACTCTTTAGAATACTGAATAAAATAAATCAAAATTTAAAAAACACGCACGTTTCCAAACTTCTTGCCATATTCTATTATTGTGAATGCATGAAAAATGATGTGTTTGAATAAAACTATCACTTCTGTGCTTTGCAGAGGTGAATGAGATTCTTTACAAGTGATCATAAATCAAAACTTGGAAACACAAGGGGTGACAGGATGTCAGTCTGGGGCTCTCTTTGCAGAACACTGTGAAAAAGTGAAAACACGATTGCAACAAAGTCCAAGACAAACCAGTATCAAGATCAGTCCATGTACAAACGAACGTTTGTCGGATTGCTGTCCTTTATTCCATCATGTGGTTTCCAATTTCAATAAATCCCACAGTGATTTCCATGCAAGCAAAGCAGCCGACACGTGTTTCGCGAGAATCTCACTTCTTCAGGGATCTTTATGTCTGCCCACTCAAGGACTCCAATTTTGCATGCGTTCCTGCTTGCTTCTCACCACACACAGTTTACACCATGCATCATAATATTCTGCAGAGTTTTTACTTTTGGATCTGGGCAGACTTGTGTGGTGAGAAGCAAGCAGGAACCAATGCAGAATAGGAGTCCTTGAAGAAGCGAGTTATTCGCGAAACTCGTGTCGGCTGCTTTGGTTGCATGGAAATCACTGTGGGATTTATTGAAACTAGAAACCACATGATGGAATAAAGGACAGCAATCCGACAAACTTTTGCTTGTACATGGACTGATCTTGATACTGGTTTCTCCTGGACTTTGTTGCAATCGTGTTTTCATATATCAAACCCACAACATTGCTCATATTGAATATGTGGTCCATGCATAACACAGCAATCTAAAGTCATTCTAGGCGCTAATCAGACTGCAGTATGCCTTTTGTAGAAATTACAGTCCTGAAAAAGAGTTGCCAATATTTTGGTTGCAGCGCATTATAGATGTTGGCTTTGAAATGTTCAGTTTTCAGACCTGCTGTTTCAGCTGCAATTAATGAATGCTTTAGGTGTAAAGTCAGCATGGGTTGAGACCGCCTCAAAGTAAAAGAGGATGCAAGAGATATGCAGGTCTTTATGCCTCCTTGGCTGGTTGCTGCTGGCTCGGACCCTCTGCAGAGACAGCCTTGCTCCCTCAGGTTGGAGGAGCGCCTTTGATACAAATGACATATGAAAAGGAAATATTAACAATAACCTATTTTCCAAATGCCTATGAGCATATTTTATAGACGGTATCTGGGTGTCGTGCGAAGATATCCCTATTAGCGTGGTATTTGCAACATTGCAGGCGCTGGAATCATTAAATATTCAGTATCAGGGCCGAGTTTGTATGTACGTGGCGTTAAAGCTGTCCCTGGACAGACATGACTTTCATGGATCAGGAGTGGAGGTACTCATCAGGTGAGATCCCCGTGGAGGGAATGCACGCATACTGTCCTAATCCGTACATACGACAGCTAACCTCCCTCGTTCACACTCCCAGCTCATAATCCACATAAACCTAGAGGCATGGAAGGGAGAGAGGTTTGGCCTGAAAGAAAACTAGAGACCTCCAATTCCAAAGACCTACAAGTCCATAGCAGGGCTTGGACCACCTTGAGAGACAATGTACTGTATGATGAAATGTGTACGAGAGAAAAGACAAACTCTGAGGCTATAATGACACTGCAATGTTGCAACAAGACACATAGCAGCTCTTGTCATCCTTAAACCGTTATCAATTAAGCGAAGTATTGAAGACTTGAGGAGGTTGCAGATTAAACATTTCCTTGCAAAGTCTGGCAAATTTGTAAACTTTGCATTGGCAAATCTGGGCGAAGTTTTTCAACTTTGCCTGACCACTCTGATGCGTAGGTTCCTTGCCACAGACTCGCACTAGTAGGCTGTTTTCCAGCAGCAGAATGTCCTGCAATGAAAAGAGAGCACCCTTTTAGTAAATGGCCGCAACTACGAGCCATGTATGGTGGGGATGGTGGATGCAACAGGGGCAGAAGCTGGTCTGTACGGTTGGTGCTGACGCTCCGTGACTATGTGTATGGGGCGCACTTGCGATCTGCCCCATGGAGACCCTGGTGACATTCTTGACCAACATTTGCCCCTGACATCAGATTGCATGCACTGTCTTCATCCAGGTCAGAAAGCTGCCTGTGGTGCTGGAATTATGGATCTCTGAGTTGGGGTTGACCTGTTGGAACTGGGGGGTGTTGGGCTCAGAATATGGGTTAAAGGCTCTGCATGTAAGTGATGGAACCCATGCTGAGTTGGAGACCAGAGATGCCCCTTCAGGCCAGAGAGAGCTACAATCAGCTTTTTGGGGCAAACCAGCGGGCTGCCTCAATGTGGTGTACAGCATGCATTTATCAATGCATGGTAGACTCCCTCAATAATCACTCACATCTGCAATCTCAGGGAAATAACTGAGTAAGCATGGTGCCGGAACCAGGCTGCCTTTGCAACCCGTACAGAACAGATACTGGCTGGTAGAGCAGCGTATGTAGGGTGTCTGTCTGCATAATCAGTCTTTACATAAATGACTTATCATTCAGCACATGCATTCATTCTAGCACAAACTGTTGTTGCTACGTTCACAAAATAAGGTTTTCACAAGATTCTGAAACAAATCTCATTTGGTCTGCAGAACCATTTCCAATCTCTTGCGGCTCATTTTTGGGTTCTAACCAGGATCTGACTGTTTCAGAATGCTGGTTCTCTTGCTTTGCATTTCAACATGTCCCATGCAGGGCTTCCGGTGGGCCTAGCAGACAACTCCATACCACTTCCTCGTTGCTTTATTAACAATAAGAGACAGGTGGATCCTATGTAGTAAGTGCTCTCCAACGTCATACAGGTACTCCCACCCATAGAAAAATGGCCACTCACAGAAGCAACACTAGAAGATTCTGAAATATATGGTTCACTTCCCCAGGCTCTGTGACTGCAGAGGTGTCTAATAGGCATAGCTCTAAGCACCAATGAAATATAACCGTTGTCTAGGTTTATCCTTTTTTGTTTTTTTGGCACAATATGATAAACCTCAAAAAAGTGTGACTGGTTTAAGTGTTTGTGAAGGCAACTATACTCCCTTTGTTCTCCAAGATATACACATTCATGAGCAATTTTAAAGAACATGTTTCACTTGGGGGTGACATGCTTTTGTGTCTGACTAAGCATGAAAGTGGTGAATAAGCCCCTGATTAATATTCCTTCTATGAAACTAACTCATCTCAGAAAGCCCACCTCAACGGATGTCCTTATTACTGCCTGACACATTTTACCTGGCTGCCGTTTCCCCTCGGATGCTCCTCTCTGATTAGGTCACGTGGTTGGCTGGAATGGGGGATTATGGGTAACGGGTAGCGCAATCAATGTGAGATTAGTCAGTGCTCCACTGCTTTCCATGCCAACAAGGCAGCTGTGGCTAGCTTCAAACTGCTCCTGGCTTTCGATTTTCAGAGGTAGGCTCTGGAAGTGAGAGTGAATGAGTGTAGTTATATATATATTTATTCACACTGGAAATAAATAATGGTTAAATTAACGTTATAGTTAGTTGTGATAAAAAGATCTGTTTTTGTGTTTTTTTAAAACTTAGAAAGCCATTCTAAAAAAATAAAGGTTAAAGTAACATTATAGTTAGGTGAATATGTCAGTGATAACAAACGTTTTGAACTAAAAAGAAACCAGACGTTCACCAGTTATCATTAGCAGAACTAACTATAACTGGCCTCCTCACCATGTACTGCTTCTGACCTCACATATGACAGCACTCATTACTCTATGACATCATTTATGACATCACTGATGATATCTCAAATAACATCATTGATGATACCACTTTTATTTAGTTTAGCATCTGTGGGGGATCGGGCCCCGGGGCCTTTAGAGACTCGGGGAGGGGGGCTGTGCGATCCCTGCCCCCTTTTCACAAATTAGACCCCAGGAATGGGCTCCCTTCAAGCCTGTGATGGCTGGGGGTTGGGGGCCACATGCCCCCTCCCATTAATAAAAAAAAGCGGCCCTGGCTGCCATTTTGATTTTGTTTTTGTTTTTTTGATGCCATGGAAGTCCAGAGGGATGGAAGAAATTTTTGCCGATTTTTTGTTGTTGTCGTTTTTGGTCCCGTGTGGGTGTTCCTCTGGCCCCCCCCACCCCCCCATGGGGACACGGGAGTCAGGGTATCCCTAAGCTGGCCCCTTATATTATATATATTTTTTTACATGTTCAGGACAGGGGACTAAGTCCCCAAGTCGTGTAATGGCTGCCAGCAACATTTTTCTCATGTTGCTGGCAGCCAATGAGAGCACTTGCTCCCACAGGAGTCTGTCTCCCGTGGGAGTGAGATGGCCCAAGGGAAATAAAGCTCCCTGGGCCAATCAAAGTGCTCTCAAGCCTCTCGCAGACTCAACCGCCCAGATATACAATGATGTTTAAACCTTAATTTCTTAAAAAATACTGAACGTATTTGCACCAAATCACAAAAGACACAATCTGCAGACTAAGATCTAGCTTCCTGCCAAATTTGGTATAATTCCGTTCAGCGGTTTTTGCTGCAGCCCTTCTTAAAGAAATCTATGGAAAATGCATGGGGATTTTGTATTTTGGGACCCCCTTTTATCTCGGCCGACTCTTGACGGATCACCCCATGCACAAACTGGTCAAAAAGTAGCACCTTTTTAGAGGGTTTCAACGAGATTCATCAATGGTACCAAAGTTATAAGGGACACAAAAAACGCTTTTCCTATGGAACAGCTGACCTATCTTTAGCTATCCAGTGGCAAACGCCACTGGGTAATACATCAGTGACAGTAATGAAGCTGTCTCTTTTTTGGGTTTCTTTTGCCCATAGGCCGACTTTTTCCATCCTAGATCAATAAAACGTGTGCATTGACTTAGGAACGTAACACCTATTATTAATGGCCAAGGACAGCTTGGTTTAAACTTGGTGTACGAATGACCAATGCTGTATTATGTTGTTTTCAGATTCACTCACACATACCAAAAAGGGTTGCTGTTCTAGAGCCTGACGCCATGACACCAGAGTTTTTGTGTGTCCACAGCAAAACATAGCTCCCGGTAACCCAATGTGGCGTACCAGAAGTGGGTTGCGCATTTTTTGGCCTGCCCACAGAATGAGAAATCTACAAACGGCATTGATGCGGTGCCCAGATAGACCCCGTACAAGTTTTGTACCAGTGGAGACAGTGGCGTAACATAGGCCCCCACAGGCCCTGCGGTGCGGGGGGGGGGCAAACTCCAGGGGACCCCCTCAGCCCAATACCCTAGCCTGAGACCACCTGATTGAGTCCGGAAGGGGTGCCCCGCCGTGTACCTTGCAGGGGGGCCCCCTCAAGTTTCGTTATGCCACTGAGTGGAGAAGGTAGAATCTGCAGGGCATGCCTTAGTGCAAGATAACTTAACAAAGTGCACCCCCTACTCTACTGTGTAGAGCCATGGTACTCATATTACAGCCCGCGGGCCACCAGCGGCCCTGCAGACCTTCCTAAGTGGCCCGCGGACCTTTGTCTGAATGCAGGGTGCATTCCCAGACACTCGAAGTAACTCAGCATGTTCTTGACGGCGCGTAGGGTTTAAGATGTAAGTTAAACTATTGCTATTATGGCATTAATCAGGGATCAAGGGTGGAGGAAATAAATAATATGCTGATCCTGCAACAAACTTCCAGTCGTATGATTAGGGTTGCCAGCTTATTATTTTGATGTCCCAGAAATTACACAAATAAGCAGTCACCTAAAGCCGTATTTTCAGCACTTATCTGTGCATACCTGGAACAGCAAATATAAATAGAAAGCACTTTTATTTGTGTTCTAGGGCTGCCTGAATGATCCATGACTGATAATAAAAGGAAACAAAGACAGAAAAGTCACATTACTAATGAATACATACTTTTTTTATTTTTAACCCTATTTAGTGTCAAGACAAAGTCTTTGCAGACTCTTTAAGCACATGGCTGGCATTTTTCTTTTGGCAATCCTACTTTATATTCCTTTTCATGAAATGCATTCGCATACTACAGCAGTAAATGTAAAATACAAATGTAAGGCAGACTGGGGAGCCCAGGGGGTAATGGAACCAGAAAAAAACAAGCCTCGAACCAGTTTACAAAGGTATGTAAATATGCAAATGGTCTTTAAAGACCTGTGAAAAACTCAGGCATGCTGGAGATAAGACTCCAGACACTGCCCAGCCGAGCCCACAGCAGCTCGAGTTGCAGCAGCCCGGGCTGAGATGCATGACGGAAGGGGGGGAAGAGGGAGGGGGGGGCTGAAGCCCTTTCAGCCCTATGGGCGCTGAGCACCTGCTACCCACGCTATTATAAAATGTATGGATCTTAAAATGCATAGGAGGAGAGATGCAGCCCCTGGGAGTGGGAATTAGGGTAAAAAAAAAAAACTGAACTGCCTCAAATACTGTGTGTTTGTAAGTGAGTGCGTAGACACAATTGCATGTCTATGAAAGTGTGTGTGTGCATGCTTGTGTGTGTGTGTGTGTGGGTACATGAGTGTACATGACAGTTGTGCCCAATGCCCACCATGGTGCAATAAATAATTCAGAATGCATTAAGGTCAAAGTAGGCGCAGAGAAGAGAGGAACCAATGCAAGTGAATACATGCAACATTACGCTACAGGACAGACTTAACCAACCCTCTTGCCTCCTCCTTGTAGCTTTATAGTTACATCTGCTTTTGAAATACAGCACTGTCAAGTAATGTTTTGAAAAGTTGGTGATTTTTTTTATTCTAGTAGCCCTGCCCCCACCGACTCCACCCCACATGACCCCGCCCCCACCTGCCGGCCCATCGGTGCGGCCCTCGGCCACAAACCAGACTGTATTTTTGGCCCCGAGGTAAAGTTTGTGAGTACCCATGGTGTAGAGCAATCAGAAAACTGATGTCCGCAAACTAGATTTTTGTTTGTCGCACATTACAGTATGTCAGATACATCAGGGCATTGAAGTGCGAATTACTGCAAGGTTTTTGTCCACATATTGAAATCTGAAGAGGGAGGACCTGCTCATTTTTTATTTAAATACTGATGTCCTTAACTGGGGGGGGGGGGTCTTACTAGCAGTGTAACAGGGGAAGGAAGGGTTGCCTTTCAAAATGCTGCTTTGCTGTCCTGGCTGTGCATTCAACGGGGCTCCTCTTCCTGTGATGCTATACGACATCTTCAACTCAACAGGAATCATGGCTTGCCGCTTCGCCGGAAGTGACGTGATCCACAGCATGAAAGTTATTTAGTACAGGAAACATATCCTAAGATTTATATGAATTAAGGCAAATTATTAAATGAATTGTTAGACCTTAATAGCAAAGGAAGGATAATCTAATAAAATGTCACATCGAGAAAGGACATTTTACTTTCCTTTGGGCTGTCACAGCCTGCCTGGTCTGTGACCGGTAGGGTGGGCCCAATGAAAAACAGGATGCAAGATAAACAGGAGCCGCCCCTTTGAGCCAGGCAGATTCCCTGAGGGGAAGTTTTACGTGCTCCCACCCTAAACATTGATTATCATTATTATGGCCATCCTTCGCCCTCTCAACCAGCTACTCTCCAGCTCTGCGGCGAGGTTGAGAGGTCACCCGTTTGCGAAATTGCAAAAGACAATAATTGAAAAAAGAAACCCTTACCACGTATTGACGAAACCATAACGCCCAAGGTTGGAGTCTACGATTCAACTGGAACCCTGGCAGCTTCCGAACTATCAAGTTCAGCTCTTGAGTGTTGCACTTAATTCAATATTGATTTTGACTTGAGCACAAACATCATAAAAAGGGCACAGCTCCAAAATAAATTCAAAAGTGAATAAATGAAATAAATAAGAACCGGAGGGGAAGCCAATTTGGCCTCGGACGAGGTGCAAGGGTTAGGGAATTGTAATGGGTGTGCAGAGAATGGATCGGAAAATCAATTCTTAATAATAGCCACCATTACACCCATTACCGTCTGCAGCTTTGTTGGGCCGGACTGAACTGCAAAGGTCACATTTTACGGCCCGACTTGACTGCAGCATCATTAATGGCGGCTCTTCCATCGGAGAGACCCTCCAGAGAGGGGTACTGTCTCGAGAACCCTGCTGGAGTGCAGGTTGCTTCCAATTTCCAAGTCAAGCGCGGCGTAAAACCATTTTACTGCTCAATTGGTTGTAAAGCAGCAATGTGATCAATGCGCTGAGGCACCCCTCAGGCGGGATATCAGCAGTCTCTTTATGGCAATGGAAAACAGTCGTAAAATATACACCGCTGCATGATTACATTCAATAAAGCGCTCCCAAGTGTAGGTAACCAGGCCATAAAAAGCCCGAGGTGGCAGAGTGACAGAAAAGGACAAGGGGTCATAGGACATGAGCTTCCTGCATAAGATTGCAGCAGCCCATAAGCGTATGTGTCTCCCTCTTCACGCTTCTTCTGCCCTGCTCTACTTTCTGACTCTTTCACAGTCTGTACCTGCTCTCTCTCTCTCTCTCTCTCCCCCTCTCTCTCCCCCTCTCTCTCTACCTTTCCCCCTCTCTCTCTTTCCTCCTCACCCTCTCTATCTCTCTCTCTCCCTTTCTTTCTCTCTCTCTCTCCCTTTCTTTCTCTCTCTCCCGCCCTCTGTGTCTTTTTCTCTCCCTTTCTCACTCCCTCTACTTTTCCCCCCTCTCTCTCTCTCTTTCTCTGTCTCCCTCTCTCTCTCTCCCTCTGCTTCTGTCTCCCTCCCTCTCTCTCTATCTCTCTATCTCTCTCCCGCCCTCTCTCTCTCTTTTTCTCTCCCTCTCTCACTCCCTCTACCTCTCTTCCTCCTTCTCTCTTTCTCTCACTCTCCCCCTCTTTATCTCCCTCTCCCTATCTCTCTCTCCCTCTCTTTTTCTCTCCCTCTCCCCCTCCCCCTCTTTCTCTCCCTCTCCCTCTCCCCCTGCCTCTCCCCCTCCCTCTCTCTCTCCCTCACCCCTCTCCCTCTCCCCCTCTCTCCCTCGCTCTTTTTCTCTCCCTCTCTCTCTCTCTCTCTCCCCCTTCTCTCTCTCTCTCTCTCTCTATCTCCCTCTCTCTCTCCCTCCCCTCTGTCTCTCTCCCTTTCTCTCTCTATCTCCCTCTCGCCCCCTCTTACTCTCCCCCTCTCCCTCTCTCTCGCTCTCTTCCACCCTCTCTCTTGCTCTCTCTCTCTCCCACTCCCCTTCCTCTCTCTCTCTCTCACTCCTCCTCTCTCTCTCCCCCCCTCCCTCTCAGTTTCTCTCTCTTCCTCTCTCTCCCGACTACGAACCTTCTTGTTCAGCTTTCATAATTTCAATTTACTCATTACGGTAATATCAGTAGCGGTCGGTGGTGGGAGTGCCGCCGGGCGCTGGCGGGGGAGGGGCAGGGTGGGGGGTAGTAAACTACGGATTACGGGCGATTACAGGTAAGTGCACATATAAATAAATAAAACGAATTTCGTTTCTCGTGCTGCATCACATTTGGCGATGCAGCGCGAGAAACGAAATTCGTTTTATTTATTTATATGTGTACTTACCTGTAATCGCCCGTAATCCGTAGTTTACTACCCCCCACCCTGCCCCTCCCCCGCCCCTCCCCCGCCCCACGTCAGCGCCCGGCGGCACTCCCACCACCGACCGCTACTGGGTAATATACCATGTCCTCTCTTGTTACTATCAACCCATTATAGTTTATTTTTTTCCTTTATTGCACAGTTATGTATCACTTCTCTAGATCCTTCTTTCTTGTAGAACACCTACTATTTATTCCTCAATTGTTGCTTGACACAGGAATGCACTCTTAGCAAACTCATCAGTATTTAAGATCTGTGTGAGGGACTCCTAGAGCACGTTATTAAATTAAATTTAAGTGTTTTGTTTTACTACCACTCGAGAACAGACCACTTTATTTTACACCTTGTCCTGATGTCATCAAAGCAGTGGTGTTATTTATTAATTCCAGAAGGTAGGTAAGTGAATTATTATTTGGGGTAAAAAAGTGTCCACCTCAAAGAATAAGGCCACCACTTGATAGATGTAACACAAATAAATTAAAATAAACCTGTGCTCATTCCCTGGTAACTTGACACAAAACTGTCTGGCTTAATTCAAAGACAATGTGTAAAGTATTTAAGCAGTAGATACACAGTAGAGAAAGCCACATAAAATAAAATAAAACTCTGCCACCAAACTATAAATGGACAGGAACATTTTATGGGTAAAATAAGACCAAAACGACAAAAATCCAATAAGGGAATACATACACTTTTTAAAGTTTTAAGTAGAAATAGCACCAAAGAGCACTAAGCACCAATGATAGTCTATGGAAGTGGTAGATCTGTATGGAAGTGCGATGTGAGGCTTTGTGCGACAGAGCCCTGGTCGGATACACCAAGTGGATTGGTCCTTTTAAAACATCGGAAAGTCAAAAAAAGTCAGAAAAAGTTTTAAAGTCTCAATTAACCCCGGGCAGAGACCTCCGCTCCCCCCGCTGAATGTGCGGAGATTTGCCTCCTCCGCGTTCCGCGGAGAAGGCAAATCTCTGCACACTCCGCGGCGGAGCGGAGTTGGCCAGCCCCGCCTCCACCCTCCATTAACAATTAATTATAAATGACATAAAAGTAAAGAAAAACAACTTACCTGGACTGCGGCGTCCCCGGGCTGCCCTCCACCTCTTCCTCGCAGTCTCTGCAAAAACTGCGCGGGCGCGCGCGCATGCGCAGTTTTCGCAGAGACGGCGAGGAAGAGGAGGAGGGCAGCCCGGGGACGCTGCAGTCCAGGTAAGTGGTTTTTCTTTACTTTTACGTCATTTATATTTAATTGTTAATAGGAGGGTGGAGGCGGGTGGCGTAGCGGAGCTCCACGGAGTTTGTTCTCAACTCCGTGGCCCTCCGCGTAGCCCCGCTACGCCCACTACACCCAGGGTTAGTCTCAATGCTGAAAGAGACTTTAACACTTTTAGAGAAGAAAAAAATCCTCCCTGAGTGTGTCTCTTCTGAAATTGTACCGCCGCTGTGGAACCAAAAGCTGGAGAGTAGAAGCAGGTAGGTCTCGCTGGAGCATTGGAGAGCTCTTGCTGAAAATGTTCTCAGTCCCAACACAGAATGGGACTTACTAAATTTTTCAGAGGTGCTAAGAGCCTTGAGTGAGACAATTCTGAAATTCAATCCGACGCTGTGGAATTGTCAGTTCGATTTTTTTGGCAGGACTCACTGAAGCTCTAGAGCTCTGGATGAAAAGTTTTCAAAAGTTTCCAGACTTTCCTGTGGTGCCTCAACAGCCACAGGAGTACACTTCTAAGGCCCCTAGAACCTTGAAGGAAGGCACTTAGAAACTCTCATCGTGTCAGGTAGAGGCCAACAGGAAAGTCCATTCAGGTCCAGTTGCCACTGGTCTGCTGGGTACTTCAGGGAACCAGCCTCTTGCAGCTTGTTGTGTCACTGAAACCACACAGGAGGCCAGTCAACTGACCCTTGGAGTCCACGTTTTTGTCCTGGCTAGAGGGAAGAAGTCCAAACCTTTAGGGCTCGCTCAGGTCACAGGCAGCAGGTCCAGTCCTCTTCTGATCTTCCGCAGGTCTAGTAAGTGTTCTAAAGATGATGCCTTAGGGTGGTACATTTATGGTTGACACTAGCTAATGGTTTGGGGGGGTGACGTCTGGGCACTCTCTAACTAATAGGATAACATTTCTAGGGAGCAACCATGCCTAGTGTTTCAATACTTCCTGTTTGCCTTACTATAAAGATGCCCAAAATATCATATCCAGGGCAATGTCAAGATGGCCGAAGTATTTGGTCATATTAAACTTGGACTGTGAGGGCTGGGGATGTGTATGTAAATGTCATAGGGAAGTCACCAGTATCCTCCCATGCCTAACACTAAGATCCAGTTTAAAGCAGACCCTGGGCTTACAATAACCAGGAGGCAGAAGGCTGGTAAGACAGAAGCAGGGCCATTCAGCAACTAGACAGGAGATACACAATAATTATCTGGTCCCGCTTGATCTCTTTCAACAGCACAATTTCACACTTGTGCCTGCAGGATGAGCACAGCATCCACCCTGAATATTCTGCTGAGGTCTGAGGAGTCATCACTGCCCTTTTAGATGAAGATATCAAATACTTCTGTTTAGCTTCTGAGAGGAATTTCACAGCTCGTTCCCACCTCATTCACGCCAAGTACAGGTTTGCAATTTTTAAAAAGCTAATGCTAAATAGCCCCCTGAAGTCTCAGGCAGGCAATAGGTAACTTTCTAAGACTTGCTTTTCTCTAATGTTTATTAAAAATCCGACTTTAACTTTGAATTGAGTTTTTATTAACTATTAAAAATTGAAGTTTGATTATTTTTCTAGGTGGTCATTTCCATGATAGCTGTATCACTATATTAATCTGTACTCTGGTTTGGCCTTCCAAAGTGAAAATAGCTTTTCGGGGCTTGTCACTGTATGAAAATGGTGGGCTTCAAGGCCTACATATGGGTGACTTGCTAATATTTAAATGGGAGGTCTTTACCTGACAAAAGGGTTATTTTGGCAGGTCTCACTGCAGGCTTTGCACTGCAACAGTCAGTCAGCACAGGGTATGTCTGTGGCCATGTTTAAGTGCTACTGTAGTGGATGGCACAATAGGGGCTGCAGTCCACAAGCAATCTTTAACTTTTGATTTAATGGGTGTATTTCTGTGCCATACACCATGACCCTATAGAAAAGTTAAATGTGCCAATCAGGATTTAAGCCAATGTTGACATGTTTTAGGCCTCAGAGCAGATACACTTGGTGCTAAATAGTAGTGCCCCAGTGTTAGAGTTCAAGATTACCATCAAATGAGTGCCAAAAAAATTAAAAACTGGGGTCACCAAAAGAGGTCACTTTGCAGGGCGAGGCAATATTGCTTTTGCATAAAAAATATGTCTCATTATTATCTTTGTGAAATGTGGTTGTACCACTTTTTAAACAGTATGCAAACTTTTGCGTGTATCAGTAAATAAAATAATATATTATTAATTTTCATGGATTTACACAAGTTTAAATGGTGCCCTTAATAATACAGCGTGATGTCACTTCAAATCTGTCAGGACAAACTATTAGACCAAACTGCAAAAAATATCCACAGATTAGGAGTCATTCCTCCTTTCTAGATACTAATCATGTTCAATTATTTCGCAAGATAAACAGATAAATAGAGGGTGTACAAAGTTGCAAAGCTTTTTTTCCTCATTACCTTTCCACAGTTCTCACCCAAAAGCTAAAAAAGAAGAAAGGCGTGAAGGTTGCATCTTTTTATGCCCCTTGGGCTTTCACTTGAAAAAGCTAGATGTTCACAGTGGTTTTGATATCTCAAATTCCCCATTACCAGTTTTTTATATTTGAGTGTAATTTGATGACTCTTTCCCGCACGAGGGCGGAGTTACCTTCAAGAAAAGGCTACTCCAAAAATGCACTCCTGTTCAAAAAGCTTGTGAGTTGCATCTCAGCAAACGGCGTGCCCGGAATAGCCATGTCCTTGCCTGTATAATCTAAATACTTGTTTTGTAACATTCAAGCATGGCCTTCTAGCGGGATTTCGATAAAGAGTTGTAGCAGTGTCAGAGCTTTACACAGCCCGCACGTAAGGTCCTGGGTCTTTGATGCAGCCTGAAAGAATGTAGCTTTAATCCCTTCCCACAGGCTAACCTACCATTGGCAGCCCTAACATCATCGACAGACGTAAGGCTCCTCGTCTATATATGCTGTCCTGATTTTAGTTCTCATTTGATGTGATGTGCCAGGGCCTTTACATGTTGTACATGTACATGTCGTAAGCATGAGGTCTCAAGTGTCCTACAATTTCCATTGGCAGGGCTCCTCTTTGAACCCTGTTCCCAGATTTAGCAATGGGCTGACCATGATAATGGATGGGATCCTGAAAGCAGCCTTTCATCACAAGGATGTGTCATGTTTTATGGTTGTGAACTTCTGATAGCCTGAGGCGCTTTTTTTCAGGTTCTGTCTTATTTGTGTAATGCTGCCAGGTTTTACCATACACAAGACTTAGGTCGGAATAAATCCATGCCATAATGACTGATATAGGATACTGGGTTTACTTTAGGGTCCATCCAGGGCTTTAAGTGGGATGAAAAAACTGGGGGGGCTCTCAAAGGGGCGTGGCCAATGTAATTAAGGGCGTGGCTTAAAAACACGTAAGTTAAAAATCTGTGCTTAGCATAGTGTGCCTCCCCACTGGTATTTTGCTGTTTCTGTCATTGCGTCCAGATATATGATACAACAAGTAACATCATACCTACAACAAGTCAGGACTATTGGCTTTGTCAATGGTTATTTGTTGCATAAGATAAATAAGCAGCAACTATGGCTTCTATATAATATTGAAAAAGCTTCCACTTAAAGCCCTGGTGACACCACGACGATCTTGCTGCTCCTGAGATTCAAAAAGAGAACGGAAATCCAGAGAGAAAATGACTCTCTTTAAAGGATTTCCCTTCCCCTACAACACTCACCTTCATGCCGTAACTTCTCCAATTGTGAGAAGTGAGCAGGGTGAGCACGCGCACATCGATGGGCCTGCTGTCACTGCAGTCCGGACAAAAACGGACCGCCTGTGCCAGGGCACAAAATAGAGCCCGATAGAGAACCGTTTCGAGGCCCCTTTTAAAAAACTGCCGGTGCTCAGCACCGGTGAGACCCGGCCCACTTAAAGCCCTGGTCCATCCATGTCCTTTTTACGGCATCCATGGACGGATTAATCCGTCAGTTTCACTGATGCTTTATGCCTGAGTTGCATGCTAGAGGCCACCTTTGGACATGCTCTGTAGCCTGCATTTGAGCATTAGATCAAGTAATTGGTCTCGCAGGTGTATGCCCAATGATTACAACTGTGTGTGTGTGTGTGTGTGTGTGTGTGTGTGTGTGTATAAGGTACATGCATCTGTGTGCTTGAGCATGTGTGCATATACGTGCACGCATCTTTTCAAGCCAACAGAAAAGCAGGTGCGAGTCCCCATGGCAACCATGGAGCCACAGAGATGCACCCAATGTCAAATAGTGTATAAGAGCTGAACCCAGTGCACAGAAAGAGATCACGTGGCCTGCAAAGACATTTCCACATGTCCCAGCAAGACTGCCTAAAACTAAGGAAGGGATTGGTGGAATCTCTTGATTTTCCTGTAGCTCGTGCAGCGCTGGACTTCCGCTAAGGGGCTTCTGACTGTAACATTGTGTTACCATAAAGCAGCCGAGCTTTGTGTGTAGAAACGTTCATGTCAGTGCAACGGTAACTTTGCCTCGTTTCCAGCTGAAGTGGTCTGGGACTGTTTCTACCTAGAGCTGTGCAATTTGTTATGCCCGCAAAAGTTTGCAAAGTTTCCGATTGTTGCTCTCCATGAAGGGTGCAATATTTAGGTACAGGAAATGTAGTTTACGTTCTACAGCGCTTTTTAGTATCCAGTGGCATTGTGGAGCAGAATAACAGTAAATGCTGTAGAGTAAATCTTTTCAAGAAATCTGTTTTTAGCCTTCCGTAATGATACACTTAACATAATTGCAGAAAAGTGAAAATTTTCCTGTGAATGTTCCGAAGGCGAAAACGTCGCAAACTATCTGAACTGTAAAATATTTCTATAGGGCCCGGAACGCCTAGGATGCTCCCCGCCCCGCTCCCTAGTTAACCCACAAATACCACTTGATACTTCCAGAGTGTGGGTATAAACAGCCATGTTTAATTATTTATAACACACATAAACACGACAATCAGTAAAACATAGTTCCAAATCTTATTATCAAATCCTAATCACACTTTTAATATTTACAATGCATAACTTATCACCTATTAACTTGCTCCCAGCACCAAGGGGCCCTCAGGCTCACATCCCCAATTGAGAACCACGCAAGGCGCAACCCACCTGCGTCCTTGAGAGGTGAGCCCCCAGCCCTCTGGTCCTTGTCCGCCAATTCCGGGGCCCACCCCTCTACCACCAGGCTCCCGAGGAGGCTCGTAGGGAATAAACAGGGGCCGCTGTCCCCTGCCCTAAATCGTGACCTGGCGCCCTTGCCTCCCCAGCCGGTGTCCCCATTCTCCCTGCGGAGAGCTTACCGTCTCTCCCCTCAGTGCTGGCCTAGGGAGTATGTAAGAAGGACTCCCGTTAACCCTGCGAGTCAATGCTCTGTGGCCTCTTTACCGCCACAAGGGTGACCAGGGCCCACAGGTCCTTCACCCTCCCCACCACCGAATAAGTTCTGTACAAAGGACCATATTCCTCTGATCCACACATCTGTCCCCATGTCCAATAAATGTACTCCATCATGGTGAAACATCTGATCCCCAGTGATCAGTCTGTGGGGAATGTGGCACAAGCGGCCCTGTCCAGTGCACAGCCTGGCCAATTCTCTGTTGAGGCGCCTTACCGATACATTCAAGGCTCGTGATCGCACATTGGTGCCCCATACCTGGCGTGGTATCATACTGGACCAGGCTATCCGAGCCAGCGGGAACATTCTACATAACCATGCAAAGTCCGTCAGTTACTCCTCTCTGACCGCTTGGCGCCCAAGGTCCACCATGTCGTTGCCACCTAAATGCAGAATGATCAAATCCGGGGACTGCTGTCCCTCGTGCGCTCTTGTTTCTTCCACCAGTTGCCGCAGCTGCCGAATTCGCAGGCCCCCGACGCCTCGCCACAGGATCGACACCCCGGTCAGACCCCCCGGTCTCGTCACTTGCCGCCGCTGCAACCGGACCGTGGCGCTCCGCACAAACGAGTGTCCCAACACCCATACTACCTTCGAGGGCATACTAATGACGGGGAGAAATGGAAAAGTTAGCGTAATCTAGGCAGCATATCCCTGTTTACTCATAATAGTTCCGGGCGCACATAGCGTTTGAAACACGTTGAAGACCAGCGCCCCACCCTTTTCACCGTCTCTTCCGGTAACCCTGCCCCTGCTGCGAGAGTCGCTGCCCCAATCCTAAATGAGTGTGAAGAGTACCCTCCGTGCCCCAATCCTAAATCAGCCATTGCTCGGCCGAACACCGCCCTGAATTGGTACCGTGACAAACAGTCCCCCCGCTCGTGAATAAACAGGGCCTGGCCCCTCCCTTGCGGGCGGATCCCCAAATATGCTTCCATCCTGGCAACCGGGCATACCGTTGATCCAGGTGCCGGACTAAGCCGGATCGTGCACCCCTTTCCTAAAGGGTCCGTTTTGGACCTGCGCAGAACCACCACCAGCCCCCCTTGCACCACCTTTGTGTCCCGCCATTGCAACCCTCCCGTCTGGTCAGACTTAGATGATCCTACCAACTCCCACAACCGGAAAGCCCCATAAAAGGCCAGTGAGAAGGCGGCCCCAAATAAGGTGCTCTCATATTCTGAGCAGCATATTGCCCGCAAGGTCCCCAGTATGCGCCCCAGTGTGTCTACATCCAGTGGCCTCCTGCAGTCCTTTTTAACCCCTTCGAGTCTGGCCCAACCTGCCAGTGCTTTCCGCACTAAGAATGTAGCGCTGGATCGCTCTCGCCCGCCAGCTTGGCAAAGAAACCTACTGCAGTCACGTGTGCCCTGGCATAAGAAGCAGGCCTACCCTGATCCCTCAAAGCCTGTAAGAAGCCGCTGATGGCCTCTGGACTAAATAGGCACCCCAGCTTTACGCGCTGCACAAACATTCGGTATGATTTGAAATGCTGCTGATAAGTTCTCCGGGTGCGCTCGCTCAATGAGGCCCCCACTAGCCCTGCTAAGGCGGGGCTCCAATCTTCCACAGAGATGTTGGGAACGCTGTCATCCGGTCCTCCGCCTGTGGATGGAATCTCCTGAAATCCTGTAACTTGAAGCGAGACAAAGCGTCAGCAGCCTGATTCTCCACGCCTGGAATATGCGCCGCCCTGAACAGCAAGTTCAACTTCAAGCAAGCCAACACCAAATGCTTCAATAGCCTTAGTACTTGCCTACACTTTGCCCCTTGTCTGTTGATGGCCTCCACCACTGCCATGTTGTCAGACCAAAAAACCACAGACTTGTCCCTGAAGACTTGCGCCCAAACAGTCACTGCCACCACAATGGGGAACAGTTCCAAAAAGGCTATGTTTTTTGTCAGCCCCAGCTCATGCCATGCTGCAGGCCAGTCCCCCCTGCACCAGCATGACCCTAGTACAGCGCCAAAACCCACGCTACCCGCTGAGTCCGTGAGTAAGCCCAAGTCTGCACTGGAGATGGTCGGTGCCGGCCAGACCACCTTACCATTAAAGTCACTCAGAAAACTGCGCCACACCTTCAAGTCCTCCCTCACATCCGCCTGTAGACGGACGTGGTGGTGTTTCTGAGTCATCCCTGCCATTGCCCTCGCGATTGACCTTGAGAAGGGCCTCCCCATCGGGATGATCCGCAACGCGAAGTTCAACTGGCCTACCAGCACCTGTAGTTGGTGCAATGTTACTTTAGGTCTAGCCAATGCTGCCTCTATTGCCTGGGAAAAAGCCTCCACTTTGTCTGCTGGTAACCTGCATTCCCCCACCACTGTGTCAATCTCAATGCCAAGGAAAGACATGCATGTTGCCGGCCCCACCGTCTTACCCTGGGCCAATGGCACCCCAAATTCCTCAAACATCGCCACAAGGTCCTTCAAAGCCTGCCCACATTGCCCCGACATCGGGGGACCCACGACCATGAAATCATCCAAATAATGCACGATGTCCCTGTGACCTGTCCTGAAAGTAAACAGCCAGTGCAGCATGGAACTGAACATTTCAAAATACTTGCATGAAACCGCGCAACCCATTGGCATGCACTTGTCGTAATAGAACTGATGTTGCAGCTGAAAACCTAACAGGTGGTAATCCTCGGGGTGTACCGGCATGAGTCGGAATGCTGACTCGATGTCCGTTTTTGCCATGAAAGCCTTGGGCCCTAAGTCACGCAGCTTCTGCAATGCCGTGTCGAATGAGGAATAAGTCACAGAGCACAGGGATGGGTCTATGGCATCATTCACTGAGGCCCCCCTCGGTGCCGATAAGTTATGTATCATCCTGAACTGGCCTGGCTCCTTTTTGGGGACCACCCCCAGCGGTGAACAAACGTAACCAGGCAGCGGGGGGGGCCGGGAATGGGCCAGCTATCCGCCCCAGGGCTCTCTCCTTACCAACTTTTTGAGATACCACAGAGTGATGCATGCGCGCTGATAAAAGATTGTGGCAATGTGCCACTGGTGGCACCCCCTGCGCTGGAATGCGAAAACCTGTGGAAAACCCCTGAAATAACGTCCTGGCTGCGCCCCTGTCAGGATACTGATTCAACCAAAAAATCAGTCTCCCTATCTTAACTGGGGTGGGTAACTCATTGCTGTGATGGCTTGTGCTCCCTGCCTCTCTCTTTAGATTTCTTGATACACTTAAACTCTGGGTGGGAGGGGTGGCCGCAGAATGCGCAAGCGTGCTTGAACTTACATGTCCCTGCTGGCCAAGTACACACTTTTCTGTTAAAAGCCCAGCATGTCCCTTTTTTCTCGCCCACCCTTCCCTGCGAAGTCCGAAAGGGCTGCTTCATTGGCGCCTTATTATTAATGCTTTCCAACCATACATTGACCTCAGTCTGATCCCACCCCATGTCTGGGTCCTCCACCTTTGCCCATCTGAAATCCCTGTCATAGTCCATCCAGGCAGTCCCCCCGTACATCGCGTGAGCTTTCAGAATTTTGTTGGCATAGCAAATCAGTGGAATTGCCAGCCCAGGTTTCTTCTCTAACAACACAGTGGAAAAAACATTGAAACCAAACTGCCAATTAGTAATTGATTCCTCCACCCAGGGTTTCCTATCCTTGAAGGAGCTGTCCTTTCCCTCTTTTCCCTTGTTTTCCAAGTCCCTCCTTTTTGGCCTGATTAAGGCATACATGTCTATGAACTCTCCCTTCCAAATCTTCTCCTTCATGTCCTGCGACACATGCACCGCCAATTTACTGCGCTTCGATAACACGGTCTCCTGGCCCCCAATTGCCTTTGACTCCGCCCCTGCGCCCTTGTTTATGCTGTCGACCGCCTTACCTGTTGCGGTCCCTGACGTCGACTCAGCTTGTGCGGGGGTCGCTTGACCCACCGCCAGAGGGATAACATTCATTACTTTATCTTGCGCTCCGCCTAGTATCGCCACCTGCTTGCTAATCTCGTTAAGGGCGCTCTCTGTTGCTGATTGTGGTGTCCAGGGTGCTACCGGTACACTGGAGGCTGGAACTGCTGCCCTCGGGGCCGCCAACTGCGCCAGCAAAGTTGCTACTGATGCTAAGATACTGGCCGTAGGATTCGTCCCCTCCCCTGCAGTATTCTTCGGCTGATCTGGGGCTAGTGGCACTCCTTCCCCCGGTGTCGATGCTGGCTCGGACAATCTCCCCCCTTGCCCCTCCAGTGGCGCTGGTACCGTGACTGGCGTCCCTACTGGCACTACTGGACTTGGATTGTTGGGTGCTAAGGCTTTCAATGCCCCCCTGATTTCAGCTAGTATCGCCCCGACATCATCCCGCTCCCCCTCCTTTGGGGCTGATAGCCCAGGTTCGGGCTGCGGGGGGATCATGGGCTCCCTAGGCTGTGGGGGCTGCTCCTCATGCCCCTTGTTGCTAGGCCCCTTCTTATTGCCCCTAGGGGCCTTGGTGTTCTTCCCTTTTTTCTTGCCCGGTTGAGTTCTGGGCCTCTTCTCCAGTGGGGGGAATGCTGCCTTGGGAGGGACTGTGGCTCTCCGTGGGTGCCCTCCCCCCTCACTGTCCGGCACTGGCTCAGGGACCTGGTCTTGATCGGGCTCCTGCTCAGGCACTAGCTCCTCATCACTTCCCTCCTCTTGGCCCAGCTTAGCTAACACTAGTTTCAACAGCTGGGCTAAGTCGGGATCCCCCCCTTTCCGCTTCTCGTTGCGCCCCCTCGCCGGCATCTTGCGCAACCCAAACCCCTTATCCCTGCTTTCGAAGCTGCCTGCTTCGCGCTGTAGCCCTTTCCTCTTAAACAGCACTGGATGGCCCGCCGATGTCCCTTTTCGCCGCCTGCCCTGCTCTGGAAGTCACACCGCCACAAGGCTCAGCCCGGCCCTACAATGCTCCTCTGCGCTGACTCACACACCCTCTGTGCGCTCCCCCCGCTATCTCTTTATTAGCGGTGAAACCCTCTTCGCTCTCCCCTGCGAGAAGATACAGGCTGCCGAGGACTGCGCAACGTTCCCGGCAGCCGGGGAGGGCCGATGGCGCCTTGCTGCAACTACAGCAGCCCCCGGTTAACCCTCACCACCACCGGCCACCCGCGGCTGTCCGAAACCCGCCCAGGACCCGACACCTTACCTCCGCACTCCTGTGCCTCCCTCTACGGAAACCCTAGCGATCGATGCTGCTATCCCGCGTGAACGCGTCGTCCGCAATCCGGTCACCGACGTCCTCCGGGCGATTGTTGCTGATATCCCGCGTGGACGCGTCGTCTGCCTCCGCAATCCCTTCTGCTCGCCCGATCACCGACGTCCTCCGAGCGATTGGCGATCGTTGCTGGTACCCCGCGTGGCCGCGTCGTCCAAAGACCCGTCCGATTGATGACCAGCTTACTCCTGGGGCCTGCGCGGGAAAGAGAGGACCCTCGTCGCGTCCCCGAGGCCTAAATAGGCTGATGCTCCGCCCCCTTCCCGCGCCGGATCCCAGGCCGGAAATCGGTCCAGGGTGACCCGGAAGCACTTAGCTCCTACTGGTCGTCGCCCATAGGGCTAGCCCCCTGGCAACAACGTGGGCGGGGATCCAGGCGGCCGGGCCCTAATGGCGCGCTTGCTTATCCTCGCACTTTTCCATAGACGTCGCTAATGCTGCAAAAAAGTAAATTTATCTAAAGCAGTCTTTGAGCTTGCCCTTTAAAACAAAAACATAGCAAATCTGATTTTTTTCTTTAGCTGTACCTAATCTGTCCTACTAGGCTCTGCTGTCCGAGTGTCCATCTTCCTGAACACTTAGTGGGGGGGTGAGAACAATTTTCAAACACATTTCAGCTTCCACTTAGGCAGACACCTGATCCAGGTGCCGCACCAGAGCTTTCGCTACAACACCTTTCACCAGTGCTAAATGTGCAACCTGGGGGGACATAGGAAAGCAATGTCACACCTTCGGCCGGGTGACCGAAACTCTATGGGCCTTTTTATGTGTGCTGCGCTAAAGGAAAGATAAATGTTTTCAGCTTCGACAGAGAGGGTAGGGGAAGTTGTGTCCAAGGTGGATTATGTTGTGCATATTTGCCAATGAAAATGATTCTTTTTCTTGAATCAAAGCAAGCAATGAGCAGCAAAACAAATGTCAGAGCTCTGAAATTGGCAGGAAACTTTGTACTGGTGCAAAATCTTACCAAAATGTCACTCTTTATTTGCAGCTTATGTAATACACCATGGAATAAACACATTTGCCAAGAAAGGTTTTTGCTCCTCAGTAAAATTAAGAAGATGTATTTTGTAACCACTGCTAACAGTATGTGCGGTTTTTCACTTCTAAATCACTCTGCTGGCATGTTACAGATTTTTAACAAAGACACACTAGTCCAATCGAGGACACACTCTTTAAAAACATATAAATCAAGCACAGTGATTTTGCACTATTTTTGCTATTTATGCAATATAAAAAGAAAAAAATTGATTTAAGAACAAATATAGCCAATATTTGACAACTAAAAGCTGGATATTTTTCTCTACTTCTTGTCAAGCAAACACAGCAAGAATAATCTGAAATCCGTTTGTGTCATATTTCCTTGATACAAACAACATTAACACCTTTCATTACTACACATGCAGCACATGTAGCAAAACCGCTGACAATGTACTCACCTTTTTGTGTCTAGCTTGATTGCCCAGTCATCTGCAAGACCTATTGCTGCCAAATCTTTAAATGCAAAAACAACAGTTGATGGACAGAATGCAGAACAATGTCATACATTCACCCCAGTACAGAGATCTGGGTCTAAATCCATCGTTTTTTTGCTCACCATGCCATTCCAGTTTGATCCCAGCCATATGCAAATCAGTCTTGACCCTGTGCCTCATGGGAACAGTCCAGCCCGAACTGCCAAGCCAGGTCCTCCCTGGACTGGAAACAAGCATCCTAGGACCGGTTTCGGGGTTTCACCCCTCTTCAGCCAGGATAGCTTGATTCCAGTGGCATGGAGAGCACGGGACCCACGTCTGGGCATACCCGTCCCACTCGGGGTGACAAATGCAAAAACAACAGTTGATGGACAGAATGCAGAACAATGTCATACATTCACCCCAGTACAAAGATCTGGGCCTAAATCCATCGTTTTTTTGCTCACCATGCCATTCCAGTTTGATCCCAGCTATATGCAAATCAGTCTTGACCCTGTGCCTCATGGGAACAGTCCAGCCCGAACTGCCAAGCCAGGTCCTCCCTGGACTGGAAACAAGCATCCTAGGACCGGTTTCGGGGTTTCACCCCTCTTCAGCCAGGATAGCTTGATTCCAGTGGCATGGAGAGCAGGGGACCCACGTCTGGGCATACCCGTCCCACTCGGGGTGACAAATGCAAAAACAACAGTTGATGGACAGAATGCAGAACAATGTCATACATTCACCCCAGTACAGAGATCTGGGCCTAAATCCCCGAAACCGGTCTAGGATGCTTGTTTCCAGTCCAGGGAGGACCTGGCCTGGCAGTTCGGGCTGGACTGTTCCCATAGGGCACAGGGTCAAGACTGATTTGCATATGGCTGGGTTCAAACTGGAATGGCATGGTGAGCAAAAAAACGATGGATTTAGGCCGAGATCTCTGTACTGGGGTGAATGTATGACATTGTTCTGCATTCTGTCCATCAATTGTTGTTTTTGCATTTGTCACCCCGAGTGGGATGGGTATGCCCAGACGTGGGTCCCGTGCTCTCCATGCCGTTGGAGTCAAGCTATCCTGGCTGAAGAGGGGTGAAACCCCAAAACCGGTCCTAGGATGCTTGTTTCCAGTCCAGGGAGGACCTGGCCTGGCAGTTCGGGCTGCACTGTTCCCATAGGGCACAGGGTCAAGACTGATTTGCATATGGCTGGGTTCAAACTGGAATGGCATGGTGAGCAAAAAAACGATGGATTTAGGCCCAGATCTCTGTACTGGGGTGAATGTATGACATTGTTCTGCATTCTGTCCATCAATTGTTGTTTTTGCATTTGCCAAATCTTTAAAAGCTACACAGGCTGGACTTTGGGTCTGCCTAGAGGAGAATATCTCAATCACTTCATGCTATTGGATGTTTAGTGCATCATTCTGCCACCTATGAACTGCTTGCAGTGTAATGCTTGAGGGACTAAGAGACACAACCCATTACCAAATCTTTAAAAGCTACACAGACTGATCTTTGGGTCTGCCTAGAGGAGAATATCTCTCTCACTTCATGCTATTGGATGTTTAGTGTAACATTCTGCCGCCTATGGACTGCTTGCAGTGTAATGCTTGAGGGACTAATTTTCATCTCTCAAGATGCATTTTACACAGAAAGCAATAATTTCTCATTTTGTTTTTTTTTCACTGTAACAGGCTATTTTTAATGTTTTAGTCAAGATTCAAATGCAAGCCAAACCTACTGAATTTACCAATGATTGTTTTTTATTGGCAGCAGTGTGATGTTTCTGTAACATGTCCCCAGTTTCTTTCAACTGTCCTGTGGCCTGTAATTATGGGGGTTGCAACCTCTTCCTGGCTACTACCATGATGTGGTTGGCAAACACTTGTGAGGTATTCTGATACTCTCTCCCGGAAGAACACTCCGAAGAAAGCAGGGGGCCAGGAACACAAATAGAAACGTGTATTACACAGGGAAAATCAACTGGGAATTTCTTATGGTTATTATTCCTGTGATATTATTGTTTCCAGACTGTGCCACTGTACCGTGACTTATCTATGTTGAAACATTAATGAGTAGCCTGAAGACTTATTCAGCCCTCCTGTGACGGCTTGGGGATACTTCTGGGTGAGTGGCAATCATATGTCCTAAGCTAAACTTGCCTCCTGTCTCCATGGCCCTTTGGAGCGTAAGAGCGAAAGGACCATCAACAGCAGAATCGACTTCCATCGCCAATTCTTAACCCACTTCCTCAGGAGAACATTGCATGACTTTATCAGTATTTGACTGTCTCCCCTAAGAGAAGTTCTTAAGGAATTGTGGGTAAATAATCCCCTGCCACGTTAGTTCAGATCTGCAAAACTAACTTACATTTTCCGCAACCAGCATTTCTCCCCAAAACATTTCCGACCAATCACCTTCAAAAGCGGCGCTGTGAGTGGGAAAGTGACCAGTCGGGGAGATCATCAGAGCAGCAAAGGCTTAAGATACCTCAGCTCCTATGCCGTCTCAGACACCGCAAGATCCTGGCTACTCCGTCACTAGCTGTGACTTAGGGCCTTAAGAGATCTGTTCCTGCAGAGACCCTTATACCATCCGACATATTGGTGGTGCTCCCAGTTCTGGGCACCGTGATAGTCAACCAGCCCACAACGCAGAAGCAGCCTTAGGCCATGTTTGTTATATTTGACAACTTTTCACCTTTTTGGATTAACCAGAGACAAGAGGCAGGAAGTTACAGGAACATATACAGAACTAAAGTGAATATAGACAAAAGATGGAAAAAGTGGAATCCATTGAAATAAGATTGGCTAAACCAATTAATGTGTTCATGGCAAGCTTGTTGTGTTTTTTACACGTGCAAGATGCAAAAAATGGCAAACATGCATAAACAATTTAGGATTGGGTGGATTCTGGCAACGTCACTGAGTAGCCCTGACGCATTGGCCACTTAAGGGTCCCTGTGTGGAATATAGGGCACCCCATTCCTGACATGCTATAGATAAATACATCATCAAAGAGAGGGCTGTGGGGGCGTGGCCACGGAGCTGATGAGGGACGACACCTGAGCTCAGAGCTCCGCGCCGACCCCACCATAATCCTGAGAAGGGGGCATGTAACCGAGCCCTCGAGCGAGCTGTAGACTGGTGGTAATAGCGTCAGCGCCCGGTGATAACGGCGAGCGGCATCGAGGCCGGCATCGCCGCAAATAATGGGAGAGAAGTGCGGCGGCCCTGACGGACCCAAGATGGCGGCAGACGAGTAGCGCCAGAACGGGAGAACGAGCAGCTGAAGTCCGTGCGGCCCCTCTGAGCCTGCATTGGTGGAGGAGACTGCTGGTTGCTGGCGGCTGTGCCGGCTTGGCCGCGGATGGTGGGGACGGCGAGCGACGGTGAGGCAGGCGTCACTGCAGAAACGCAGTGTTGAGAGAGAGACGCGAGGGCACTGAAGGCCTCAAAATGGCGGCACAGGCGTAGCCCCGGAGCTGGGGAACAAGCTGTCAGAGGCTGCGCGGCTGCTTTGACCCTGAACTGGTGTGGCGGGCCGCCGGTGGCTGGCGGCCGCGCTGGAGCGCCGAGCAGGGCCTGCTCGCAGCGAGAGAGAGCACGGCAGTGAAGCACAGGGACTGCGGTGGAGCTGCGCGCCGGTACTGCGGCTCAGGAGGTAATCGAGGCGCCCGGCAAACAGGGAGGGCGCTGGCCGCACCGCTACTGAGGCCCTGGCTGGCAGGCGACACCCGGAATCGGGCGAAGGAGCTCCCGCCACAGAGGTGATTGGATGGAGTCACAGGGGGCCGGGGCATAGACCGGGGGAGCACCGGAGGGACACGGCGGCGGAGTGCCCTACGCGGACTCAGAGAGGCCACTTGCCCCCAGCTGTGCGTGGGTGAACTGATGACTGGCCCATCGCACTGTGAGGGGGTAGGCAGTGAGGGGCGAACACCTCCGGCAAGCTGTGCAGTCCCCTGGTGAGGGAAAGGGCACTACAGTGACTGAGTGAGCCCCTATTTCAACAGTAGAAGAAGCAGAGGGGAGACCTGAGCGGTAGCGGGGACTGCGGTGCTGCCCCAACGAGAGAGAGGTTGGAAGACTGTTACCTGGAGTAGCCAACCGTGAAGTGTATGGACCCCGGCCCGAGCGCGGGTTCTCAGAGATACTTGTGGTATGGCCGGCGGGGTGAGGCAGAGGGGCACCTGAAGGAACGGAGACGCAGCTAAGGCAACTGGCACGGGCGAGGGAGACTGGACCGGCGCTAGTCTATGCAGGGAAGGCATGGATGGCGAGATCGTACCCCTAGCTACAACGTGGGACGTGATCTGGGCGGAGTAGGGGTTGTAGAGGAAACCTGAACGAGGAACTGCACAGAGGGTTCGCTGCACGGCGCCTGGAAGACCCCATTGGGTGCAGTGTGCGGACCGTAGAACTGTGTGCAGGGCTATCCAGAAGGGCGTGGAGAGAAGCAGGCACACCACCACGCGAACGCAGAGCGCTCTGATCGACCCTGTAGTGGACGCGATTCCTGGGACAGCGCTGGGTGTCTCCCTGGCGCCGCATTCTTGTCACTCGCGCCATGGGGAAGCCAAAGGGGAAGACGGGCGGAGCGACCCCTGACCGTGACGAAGATGAAAGCGTACTGACCACCCAGGGAGAGCCAACGCACACTGCTGAGGGGATGCAGCAAAAGCAGGTGGATCAAATCCTGAAAGCCATAGCAGACTCCAAGGAGACCCTGCAGCAGGATATAGTGCATGTGGCGCAGGGATTGGGCCTGTTGAGAGCTGATCACGCTAAACTCGCAGATAGGGTGAAACCATCGGAAACCACATTGGAGACCCTGGTTCCCGCGCAAAAAGAGATGGCAGCCAACTTGGAGGATGTACAGCAGCGGTTGCGGACCTTAGAACGCAGGGCGGAAGATGCCGAAGGCCGGAACCGCAGGAACAATATTCGGGTGGTGGGATTGCCTGAAGGAATGGAAGGCGACAACATGGTGCACTACCTGGAGAACTGGCTGCGGCAAGAGGTAGCACCTGAGGGGCTGACGTCATTCTACACCTTGGAACGTGCACACAGAGTGCCCTCGAGGCCGTTAACCCCCGGGCGCCCTCCCCGGCCGGTGGTGGCCAGGTTGCTCCACTATAAGGATAGAGACATACTGTTGAATAAGGCACGGACCATGGGCCCCTACACAGTGGGCAACAGCAAAGTAACGCTCTTCCCTGATTACACGCTTGAAGTGCAGCACCGACGCACCTCGTTTTTAGAAGTTAAGAAAGCTCTGCGAGCTGAAAGTATACAATATTCACTAATGTTCCCGGCGCGCCTCAAAATAGTATTGGATGGAAGGACAATTTTCCATGACAACCCAGAAGAAGCCTGGACTTGGTTGGAGCTGTATAAGGCAGGAACGGGGGATACGGGCCGCGCCGTGAGGGAGCGGAGAGAGAACCCGCGACCACGCCGCTCTCGGAGGATCCGACGACGCTGATCAGCAGCACGGAAGCCGTCGAAGTCGCAAACTGAAAAGGAACGCATGGCTGCTCTGCGAGGGGTCACATCCATCTCACGAGAACAGACACAGACATCGCTGGCGGCGACGGGATCTGAGAAGGGGACGACCGGGACTACTCCTATTACTCTGGTCTTCACGACCTCCACGTGCGGCTTGACGCAGTGTTGTGCACCCCGGAGGTTCACGCTACGGTAACCCATAGTGAGTACCTGTCCAGAACGATATCGGACCACAACCCGCTCTTAGTGCAGATGAGATGGGACTTGGAAAGGACGTCCATACCGACCTGTCGTTTACGACCGGAGGCGCTGGAGGATCCGGTATTCAAGGCGGACGTGGGAGAGTGTATAACACACTACTTCCAGGACAATGACGAAACGGCCACAACAAAGGCAGTGGAGTGGGATGCATTTAAGGTTGTGATTCGAGGAGCGTGCATTGCCAACCTGGTGGGGGTAAGGAAAACGCTACTCCAAGACATAGAAAAGGCAGACACCCGCCTGAGGCAGGCTGAGAGAGCCAGCCATGATGATACTGAACAGCAGGGGGCAGTCCTAGAGGCCAAAGAAGTGGTAGCGGAGCAAATGGAACGACTCAGGGCCTTTGATTATAAACAGTACCAAACGCGGGTGCATGCAGAGGGCGATAAGACGGGGGCGCTGCTGGCGTGGTTGGCCAGTCCTAACCCTAGGGGCTCGCCGATACTGGGGCTCAAGACAACGGCAGGTGACGTGGTGCATACGCAACAGGGAATAAACGAGGTTTTCCGGGATTACTACACCGAACTCTACCGAAGTCACTCCGCTGGGGAGGACGCTGCGATAGGGGATTACCTAGCGGACTTAACACTCCCCAAGCTAGAGCAGGAGCAGGCGGACGACCTGGGGCGGGACATCACCCTAGGGGAAATCAGAGGTGCCATTAAGCATATGGCGCGGGGTAAAACACCTGGCGCAGATGGCATACCGATAGAATTTTATGCAGCGTATGTGGACTCTCTAGCCCCGCGGCTGCTGGAAGTGTACAGAGAAGCACGAACATTAAGTAGACTGCCAGTGACAACTCGAGAGGCCATTATAATCCCACTATTGAAGCCCGGAAGGGACGCATTGGACAGGACGGCCTATTGCCCACTGTCCATGCTGACCACGGACTACAAAATATTAAACAGGATCCTAGCGACTCGACTCCTGCCCCACATGACACATTTAGTGCATCCGGACCAGGCGGGATTCATCCCCAAACGGAATACGACGATTAATGTACGGCGCTTGTTACGGGTCCTAGAGCAGGGAGATTGTTTGCCACGCACCGCAGCGATCCTCTCGATCGATATTGAGAAGGCCTTCGACAGTTTGGAATGGTCATTCTTGTTCCAAGTGATGCAGGTAATGGGGCTGGGGGACGCCTACATAGGATGGACCCGGATCCTATACACTATGGCAACAGCACGGGTGCGAATGGGAAGGACAATCTCCGCTAGCTATGGGGTGGAGCGGGGAACGTGGCAAGGATGTTCGTTGTCCCCCCTGCTGTTCGCCCTAGCAATGGAGCCGCTGGCGGCGTATGCGAGATTGGGAGGGCACTACACGGGAATAGAGAGTTGTGGTGGCATGCAGTATATATCTTTATACGCGGATGACCTCCTTATGTTCCTGGCAGATACAGAGGGCGGCTGCCGGGGGTACAGGCCTTGCTGCAGACTTTTGGGGTGATGTCGGGGCTCCAGGTGAACTGGGCAAAGACCTGCCTTTTCCCGGTGCGACGGTCAATGGTGTGCCCAGAATTGATGGGAGGTATACGATGGGAACCCCGGTGTTTGTCCTACCTTGGGACTAAAATCTACCATAGGCAGGAAGATCTGTTGGAGGGTAACATATGCCGGGCAATGAATGGGATCAAGGGGAGTATGGCCTTTTGGAGCACGCTGCCCTTATCGGTGGCTGGGCGTATAGCGTTACTGAAAATGGTTGTACTGCCTAGGCTTTTATACTACTTCCGCACATTGCCGGTCTGGATTCCAGGCTCAGTGTTTAAAACCCTCCGCACTCTGATGGTGGGGTTTATGGGGTGCTGGACGTCGGCGAGTGGCGCTGACCACACAGATGCGTACACGAGCGGAGGGGGGCTGGGCAGTCCCGGACCTCGAGCTGTATTATTTGGCCGCACAAATGCAGTGGCTCACACAGGCGGTTGCCAGGGAATTCCGGGGACCAGACGGTCCACAGGACAGATGGCTACCGCGCCATGTCCTGTCGTGTATCATACTCAATCAGCGGTTGCGGCTTAGCACGCAGACCCACGAAGAGCGGGCGCTCCGGCAGTGCTGGCTTCGCACCCAGATGCGGGGAGGAATTGAGAGACCCTATGCCCCAGAGATCCCGTTGGGCATGTGTACTGCCCTGCCGCACGGGGGGGATTGGACTGAATTGATTAAATGGGAAGACCTAGGAGTGCAGATGGTTGGGGATTTGTATGAAGACGGTGTCCTCCTCCCTTTTCGGGAACTACAGGAAAGGCATGGCCTCCCAAAGGGCCACTTTCTATTGCACACGGCCCTAGTATCGGCCATACAGCGTTACTGGGAAAAAGGGCTGTCAGAGCCGCAGACTACGGCTACTTGCCAATATGTCGTAATGGCGGCGGGAACCTTCAAGGCTATAACGTGCCTGTACCGACGCCTGCTGGGTGAAGGAACTCAGCCGCAGAGTCGCTTGCAGAGGAAGTGGGAGGAGGACTTGGGCAGGGAAATCCCGGAGGCGGAGTGGACAAAAATAGTGGAACGAGCGTGGAAAAGTACACGCAATGCTAGATTTCAGGTAATCCATCACTACATACTGCATAGGGCGTATCTCACGCCTGCCCAGATCAATCGTTATTTTCAGACGGACTCAGCCGCGTGCCCTCGATGCCACTTTGAAGGGGCGGAACTAATGCACATGCTATGGAGCTGCCCTCAGCTGGGGTCATACTGGGAAGACGTGATGGAGGTGCTGAGTGAGGTGACAGATAGGCACATTGAACCGGAAATGGGGGTCTGTATCCTTCACTGGTTCCCGCACACGACCAAGACGAAAGTTACAAGTAAGTTTATTGACCTAGGCCTGTTATTAGCTAAGAGGGAACTGACCAGGCGATGGAAGGCTAGACAGGGACCGAATAAAGAGAACTGGAAAAAGGAGTTCATTAAATGGGCAATTAGCGAGAGCGCGGTCCGACTACAGCTGGCGAAAAGAGCAAATAATGACACAGCACTGGACACAGCCAGGCATGGGAGGCATTGGTAGCACTGCTGCGGGGGCCAGTTGTGGAATCGGACGATACAGCACCACAGAGTCCGGCAGATCGGCCACCAACCATAGGGTGAAGACGGGGGCGGCGGTACACCAGAGGCAAGCACCAGGGGTCCCCAGCAACACCAGGAATTACAAAAGATACCAGTATAGAGAGGAATCGGGCCTTCAGCCCGGATCCTCCATGGAGAAGGGTTACCTACTAAGGAGGAGAATGAGTCCGAAAGACGGACACACCGGTGGCCAGGGTTAGGGAGGGGGGAAATGATGGGAGGGCTGGGAGGGACGCATACAGAAATCAGGATGGGGAACGCCTAAGCCAAGGAATGGGAGGGGGAGTAGACTAATTGCCTCAGTATTGTATCCGTCTGAGTTGCTCAATCTCCAGGCGAATCATGCCTGACAAGTGAGTTAGAACGTAAAAGTGGCATTGGCGTCTCTCCGGACAGTGCAACCTGCACACAAACTAATTGGTAATGTTGCAGAGATAAATATTAACAAGTTAAGTATGTACAGATGTATGTATGTGGGAGAAAATCAATAAAATCTGTTTACAAAAAAAAAAAATTCAAAGAGAGGGCTGTCCAGGGCACTGATCAAAGTCAAAGTCTGTATAATCAGACCCTGGCGATCCTACACCCCCCTAACTCATGACAAATGAATGCTCAAGCTGTTGAGTGGCAGCTTCTGAGAAAGTAATAATGAGGTATCGGACCGGCTGTTGGTGTTCAACCGGATGTGGACACCATTTCTGGACCATAACGGAGGCTGATGTGCAATTGAACACTCAACGGCCGCAGTATGGGTGGGACAAGGAGCGCAGGACATTATCATAGCTTGATGCTTGCTTTCTTTCATAGGCAATGCCATGATGTTTTGTTCTACTTTCAATGCCTACAGCTTTGTGCACTAAAAGCCTCTGATGTCAAAATGACATTGGCAGTGGATTAAGGGGATTGATTCCGTCTGTCTTTGTTTACACAGTAGCAGAGATGTTAAAACGACACCTATTTCTTTCTTTGATGAGACTGTCATTGATAAAAAAATCTCAATTAAAAATGACAAAAAAAGGTAGTGGCGCAGCAGCCACTCACTGGCACTGAAGTGCACTACTTTTCAGGCGGT
The DNA here is from genome assembly GCA_963921515.1 of Calotriton arnoldi. Lineage (NCBI taxonomy): Eukaryota > Metazoa > Chordata > Amphibia > Caudata > Salamandridae > Calotriton > Calotriton arnoldi. The sequence continues at coordinate 987,654 of CAWUFW010003433.1, read as the reverse complement.
TGGGAACATGTGATCTGGCGAAATGCTGTCACTCCTAATGCAAGCAATCCAGTGGATGAAGAGGGCTGGTTGATTGTCCATACTGTACGCTGTGACAGGTGGAAGCAAAATGTGGATGACAGCTGAACTGACCAATTGATGAAGAGGGCTGAGCCTAAAGCCCCTGCATTCAGATATGTGCGCATGTGTGTTTATTATGAATGTTTTGGAAACCAGGAGATGGGCGAGACAGATAAGACACTTTAGACCAGACCTAAAAATGGCCCATATACAGGCAGAGGAATCACAAACACATCTGAGAGTGTAAAATGAGAGAATGAGAAAGAGGCACCCAACGCTTGAGAACCAGTGCGGAGAAAGAGAAAAGAAGAAGGATCAAGTAAAAGAAAGGGAGTGTGAAGAAGAAGGAGGGTTGAGCAAGACTGAGAAAGACAGGGAGAGAGAGATTAAGAGAGGCGAGGGAGAATGAATAAATGAATGAATGAATGCAAGGGATGGGAAGAAAGATAGGGTACGTGGAGCCTGACAAATATGGAGATTGGGGATCCGATTTGACAGAAAATCCTGTTCTCATAGGGCGTTTGGAGCAAGGGCTGCCTTAAATGTCCACCGAGGACACGAAACCGAGATGCTCAAAGATGCTTTGTGACCTGGCCTTGGGTCTCTATGTGTTCCTATTTCTGGTCACGCCGCCATGTTTTTCTCAGTTTCTGCCCCTCCAGACTCTACGGCCATTATACTCGCACACAACACTCTGTCTTGCTTTCTGGTGGGCCCCCTGATTACCTGTCCTTTCACATCTCCCCATTTCCTGTCTTCAACTGTATGCTGTCTGATTCTCGATGTGGTTGGTGATGGGTAAGTCGCATATAAATTGTGCGAGGTTAACAATAGGAAACACACTGCTCAGAACGTGCATTCCATGCTCCCAAAACACCGCGCTCACCTCCTCTGATCGGCCGTTTGTGAGTGGGATCGATGGATATTCATCACAACACCCAACAGCAATGATCAATTAAGTCCTGCTCGTATTTTAATTAAAGCAGACTTTCATTACGGATGAACAAGCAGTCTTGCGAGGATGTATGCACCAGCTTCGCAGGAGCCAATAATCCAGCAGGCGAGGCATCGACCCGGGGCATTGATTCTGTATTTCCCCCCCTTTTCGCCTGTTTTTAAGCTAATCACCAAAGTTAGGGATCCATAGCGCACACTGGGGACCTCAAGGCGCGGGTTCACCTTCCAGTGTTTGTGTTACGCACGGTAGCAGGAGGCGCTGGGTGCGGCTAACACCAGTCCACCTCAACTGAAAGAGACGAGTGGGTTAAAAAGATACAGCGCAGAGGGCTGCGTGCCAGCTGCAAATCACGGGTTCACAGCTAGGCATTGTAGACTCAGACTTTCATTCTTCCAAGGTCCACAGTTAAGTACCACTGAGTTGGTAATAATAGCATCTTTCCAAGGACAGAGCTCCTCAGACCGCCCTTCTCCACCTGCCAAGTACTTACCGAGCTACGGGATACCATGAGCTCCCGAGCTTAAACACTTGCAGAGTTACCCTTAATTATTTATTCTAAATATGTTTTTTTAAGACGGGATTCAAAATGTTTGCTCTGAATCCACGTGTCACATGGTCCCCTCAAATGAATCCTTTAAGATTGAGAGATTGACAAGTGTCATTGGCACATACTTGTACCCCCTTGCGCCCCCAGACGACTGCCTGCCATAAATGGTTACACCTCACATGGTCACATGATTATTTGTAACAAATGCATGAGGTCTCCAAGCTTACCATGAATCAATCGCGTGACCTACAGATTACAATCACTGCATCGCAGCATGCACATTAACCTCCTGAGCCCTTTTACCTGTATTGTAATCCGAGGTCTGCTGGGTGCACACTAAACCCTGCAGAGGGTGTTCCATCTCGTTAGTTGACATACCCAGACCGTAGATATTTCTGTTAGGAAGGAAGTCAGATCGCTGGGCAAACACTCCTACTGCAGAACTCTGCGGGCAACCTGAAAGCCACAGGTTCAAATCTTCTAGCAGCAACCTCTCCTCACCCGCAAAGGTCAAACGAAGGTGCATGACTGAACAGTAACGGTATCCATTATTAAAGAGCTTCTGCACTGCAAGATGTGGTGGAAAAAAAACTGCAATTAACATAGCACAGCCAATGCAGCAACAGTCGAGATTTAAAATGCTTGTGCAACACTGCCTTTCAGCACCTGGACAGCTCAGCGCCTGAGGCGCGCCTTTCTTAGTGCTGGAGTGCTGATACGGGTGTGTGCACACATACATAAAACTAGCTGCTGAGGTATGCTGCGCACACCCCCTCTGTGCAATGGCCCTGCCTCGATATGACGCAGCTGTTGTGCATTTATAAAGTCCCATGTTGCCTCGCGTGCTGTGTTCACAATAGCGCAATGGAAAACATAGCGCTGTTGCATGACAAGTGGGAGCTAGCAACCGTGCGTGCAGTTACGCTTGATAATAAGCCACAAGATGTATTTATTTATTATCTTATATAGCGCTAACTCTAGCAGAAACGGGTCTGGGAGCGCTGTGAATCAGGATAGAGATATAAAAGGCATACACACGTTTGTAGCGGTAAAGTGAGGTAATGACGGGATAACAGGCATGTGGCATGCAGGGCTAGACAATTTACAGAACAAAAGAGCGACAAGCGCACGCAGTGGTCACAGCGAGACACAACAAAACGGTGCCAGATTACCTTAAATAAGAACTAAGCATGCATGTGGTATAGGTTGGAATGACGGCAACATAAATTCACAATACGTCACAGCTGAGAATCCTATAGGCTTACAAGGCACCATGTAGTCAGCACAGGTGAGGAAATACATCCTAATATGTGTAGCTAATTCCCTCACTCCACTTCACTGCAACCACAGTGGGATTTATTCACCGAGGCATCTGGGCTATGTACGCAGACACCCCTGCGCTCTCCCATTAAAGCTGGATGCGTTCCCAATCCAAGATGTGCAGCTTCAGGATGGAGGGCATGGTGCATCAAAGGGTTTCCCCATTCATTCGGTGTCCATGGAAAAATACTAGAGAACGTATGGGCCTTAGTTTGCACTTTAAAAGTTTGTAAGTTGACCAGCTCGTAATGAGAAATATAAAGGACAAAATTAAGTTTATGCATTTATAGAATTTTGTAAATATTCACTCTGTCTTAAAACGCCATACGACAATCGCCAAATCATAACTTAGGGCCAGATGTATCAAAGGTTTTTACCCATTCTGTGCCTATGGGAAAATGTGTTAGTGCATATGGCCCTTAGAGGTATTCGAATCATTCTGAAATGTTACCAAGAATATAATTAAATCAAACCACAATTAAGACATGGACTCAACAGCAGAGACAGCATAAATTCAGTCTAAATCCATTTTGAAACCACCAAAATGCCACATAGAACCACCACCTAGGCGCACGATAAACTCGCCGCAAATTCGTCATGAAATTACCCCAACTGCATCTATAAGTGCAATCCAAACACATTGTGCAGTCACCTCTAAATTCACGTAAAACCACCCACCCAAGTGCATTAGGTTGTCTCCCCCAGTGTGTTAGGAAATAACACTCCCAGATGATAGCATCACTTCTTCAGAAATGCATCCTTAAAACACCTTAAATGAAGAGAGAGCGCCATCATCAGTTATTTGTCTCTTTTTGAACTGCCCCTACCATGTGTCCTACGGATTTGGGCGAGTGTGGACATTTACTGCGTTCAGCTGCTACTACTAACTCTGTTGACCATAGCAGTCCATGTAACTCGTGCATACCCAGCAGTCTCGCATGCTACACGCCGTGAATGTATTCGAGATACTTGACCTTCTTCAAATGAAGGATTTGATGAAGTTTAGACGGTTTTCAGCCTTACCAGGCACAGTTCAGCAAGACCTAACGGAACATATGTTAACGTAAAGCTGTCCTGTTATTCCAAAACGTATGTGCCAGTCTGCTATCTACACAAGGGTGTAAAATCAGGAATTAAAATTTGAGTTGAAATTAGAAACAGGGATTCGCAAAATTGCATATTTCTTACTTGTGAAATTTGGAAAAGTCCATGAACTTGTTGTCTAACTATGCAAAATTTCACTTTCATAGTAAAATGTGGTTTGCAGGTATTTGTTTATGCAAAGGCACATCTCGCAGGAAAAAGTCTAGTGAGATACCAGCAGAAGATTTGTTTGAACTGAAAATGTATGTCAAGGAGACAGTTTCTGTGTGACCTAGTCTCCAGCAATGAAACTGCATAAGGCACAATTTGGAGAACTTATGCAAATGGCCTGTGATTCGAAATTTGGTAAATTAGCAAATTTCACAATTAACATTTTGACAACACCTACTTAGATGCTTAGATATGACAGGTAAGGCAACTTTCTTAGATCCACAGGTACCACAAGTTCAAGGATTTTCAGACCCGAGAAAAATTATATTTTGCTGTTCGAGTGCTCCCATTCCATAGCAACAAAGTATTTTTAGGCCATGTTTTGCAATCTGACACCCTTTTGTTGTCATTTGTGGTGACACTGTAAGACAACTCCATGCAGTGACTTTAATTTAGGATGGCCACCTCACTGCAGGTCAATCCTGAACGTTTCACTCGCAGATCTTTGTTTTCAAGTGGTCTAGTCTACTCAGTGCAATGAAAACAAAGCAAGGCTACATTACCCAGAATGTACTAACGGTCACACAAAAGTTCCGGACTGGTAACAGTGCCTGTAGGGACCTGGAAGAGGTGGTCATCCTTCTTTAATGTAGCATCAGCCCTGTCTACAGTTACTTGATTTAAGGTGCATTTCTGACAATTTGAGACTTAGTCCCTCATTACGATGGCGTGCGGACTGCCACCAACAAGCTGTCGGGGGCAGTCTGCCCATCATCCAGGGCATAGGTCCGACCACAGCATTACAATGCAGCCAATTGAACCGCATAGGGATAGGACCTCTGCCTCCGACAGGATCAAAGATCCCTTCAGGATGACAGTCAGATTCCTAACCCTACAATGGAGGCGGTGCCTGCGCAGGCACCGCCGCAGGGATTAGGATGTCCCTTTCTGACTGCCTGTTCATGGCGGTCCCACCGCCATGACCAGACAGACGGAAACAGACTTTGGGGGCCCCAAGCAGAGCCCCAGTCCCCTGTGGGACACTGCTAGGTGGCCTGGGGGGCACTTGTAGTGCCCCCTACCAACCCATGCACTGTGTGCCAGGCAACAGAAGGTGCCTGGCTCACGGTGCATGGATGTGCACAAAGTGCCTTTTTCTACTGCGGCCCTTTTCCTGGTCCCCAACACAAGCCGCAGTAGAAAAAAAATGTCACAACCGTCTGCGCGGCGGTCCTATTTTAATTAGGCAGGTCGGACTGCCAATACATTGTTTGATCTCACCTGCCCGAAATGATAGCAGTTGGTGGTACGACCGACTGCCATCATAATTAGGGCCTAAGAGTGAACTTGGGCATGCCTCCTTTCGTGGACGTGCCTCCTTTCACTTTTCAATTTGCAACAATAATTAGATGCAGACCTTATCCTGAATGAAATACAATAAGCCTGGTAACTCTATTTGTTTAATGTGAATCATCATGAACATTTGGTTTAGTAAAAATCCATTACAATTTGTACTTTGAATTGGAGGCCCCAGACAATGAAGCTTGACCGGCGATGATGTCATTGTTTCAGATAATTGTAAGTCTTTGCAAGATATCAAATTGCCCATTCTAGACAGAAGCAAAGTATTTCTTTTTTGTCCTGTGGCAAATCTAGTTGGGTTGAGACTTTGACGAATTTAGGACACGCTTGCAAGAGGCCGGACTGTCCATCTCCTTGGCCAATCGCCCTGTTAACAACTGATGAAATGCAAGACAACGCATTGCGCCATGCTTGATGCCTCATTACTTGTCATTCAGGCAGTTGTCTAGCACGTGAGCGTTCACTCTACTCCCTGGTCATCACTGTGTATCAGCGCTTTCCTGGGTTGATGCTGCACTTTTAATATTTATGCGCTGTGGGCCATCCACTGCACATGCCAGGGAAATACTATACAACATCCTCATCCCTTTTCTTTCATCCATCTGTCCTCATCCCTCAACCTTTATGCCTCATCCACCCATTATCCTTCATCCCTTATCCATCTTTAAATATGCCTAATCCATCCTCCTTCATCCATCATCCCTCACCTCTCATTCTATATCCCTCATCCTTTGTCTCTCATCTAGAATCCCTCTTTAGAAATGCCTCATCCATCATCTCTCATCCCTCATCCTTCATCCCTCATCCTTCATCTCTCATCCCTCAACCTTCATCTCTCATCTAGAAACCCTCTTTAGACACACCTCATCCATATTCCCTGACCCCTCATCCTTCAGCCATCATCCTTCGTCTCTCATCTTGCATCCCTCTTTAGATATGCCTCATCCATCATCCCTCTTCCTTCAACCTTATTCTCTCATCGAGAATCCCTCTTTAGACACGCCTCATCCATAATCCCTCACCCCTCATCCTTCACCCCTCATCCTTCGTCTCTCATCTAGCATCCCTCTTTAGATATGCCTCATCCATCCTTCCTCATCCATCATCCCACACCTCTCATCCTTCATTCCTCATCCTTCGTCTCTCATCTAGAATCCCTCTTTCGATATGCCTCATCCATCATCTCTCATCCTTCATCTCTCATCCCTCAACCTTCATCTCTCATCTAGCATCCCTCTTTAGACACACCTCATCCATCATCCCTCTTCCTTCAACCTTATTCTCTCATCTAGGATCCCTCTTTAGACACGCCTCATCCATAATCCCTCACCCCTCATCCTTCGTCTCTCATCTCTCATCTCTCATCTCTCATCCCTCAACCTTCATCTCTCATCTAGCATCCCTCTTTAGACACGCCTCATCCATCATCCCTCTTCCTTCAACCTTATTCTCTCATCTAGGATCCCTCTTTAGACACGCCTCATCCATAATCTCTCACCCCTCATCCTTCACCCCTCATCCTTCACCCCTCATCCTTCACCCCTCACCTCTCATCTAGCAACCCTCTTTATGTCTTGATACCTCTCCACTTCAGAAATGGATTTAAACCATTGTCAATATTTTTAGAGGAGGTCCCACAAAAAAACGATCTTATATCTTGGACTTTGAGTTGGTGCTAATTTAGGTTCACTCTTAGTTAATTTACACCCTACCATTTAAGAGCTATAAGGTGGTCTTTGGACGTATTGTATTGTATTGTATTGTAATTGCATTTGTATAGCGCTTACTACCCCTGACGAGGCGTCAAAGCGCTTTTTCGGCGAGTAGCACGCTACTCCGGGACCCATAGAGGATTAGTGTTGAATTAGTATAGTGAAACATGCAAGTACATTTTAAGTGGTGGATATGTTAGTCAGTTATTTGGATTCGGAAGGATAGCAGAAGGATAGAAGAGGAAAGAAGGTTTGTATTTGTATAGCGCTTCTAACCCCTGATGGGGTGTTGAATCACTTTTTTTTGGCGAGTAGCACGCTACTCCGGAAACCCATAAAGGATTAGTGGTGAATTTGTATGGTGAAATATGAAAGTAATTTGAGTGGTGGATATTAGTCAGTTATTTGGATTGAGAAGGATAGCGGAGGGATAGAAGAAGGAAAAAAGGTTTGCATTCATATAGCGCCTGTTACCCCTGATGGGGTGTTGAAGCGCTTTTCTGGCGAGTAGCAGGCTACTCCGGAACCCATAAAGGATTAGTGTTGAAAATTAGTATAGTGAAATATGAAGTAATTTGAGTGGTGGATATGTTAGTCAGTTATTTGGATTGAGAAGGGTTAGGGAGGGGTAAAAAAGGAAAAAGGTTTGCATTTATATAGCGCTTGTAACCCTGATGAGGTGTTGAAACGCTTTGTTGGCGAGTTGCACGCTACTCTGGAACCCATAAAGGATTAGTGGTGAATTAGTATAGTGGAATATGGAATTAGAGAAGTGAACATGCTAGTCTGTTATTTTGATTGAAAAGGATAGTGGAGGGATAGAAGAGTGAAGGATTTCTTTTTAGGTCATAGCAGTAGGAGGAGGATTTTGGATGAGTAAAAAGGGTTTTTGGAGGGGAAGAGTCAGAGGGAAGAGTTTAGAAAGGTTTGTTTTGGGGGATCGGTACAGTAAAGGAGGTGTCAGAAGATGCAAGTAGGAGAGAGTCAAGAAAGGGTTATTTTGGGGAACATAGTAGTGGTATGGCGTTTGGGATAAATGAGAGAGTGGGTGTAGAGGATATAATGATAGATGTATAGGGTGAGATAGGGTAGTGAATTGGAAAGAGTAGTAGAAAGAAGTTTGAGATGAGTCAGAAAGTTGGGCTAGAAGATATATTGAGGGAAGTATAGGCTGAGAAATAGGGTAGTGCATTGGAAATGCTAAATTAGAACGAAAGTGATAAATATATAGATCCATAAGTACATTGAAAGTATATAGATACATAAAGGAGGTAAGTATATGCAGATTAAAGATATTGATAGAGGTAGCGGATGAGAAATAGGGTAGTGCATTGGATATGCTTTTTCAGGAGAAAAGTAAGACACACAGATCCAAGTACATGGAGGTACATAGATGCCCAATGGAAGCAAGTACATGTAGACCAAAAAAGATTTTTTTTTTCCTTTTGTTTTTTTAACAACATAATTATTGTACATGTTTATACAAAGCAATACACAAAGATAGGCACATATCTATAGTGAAAATCAATGCTTATGTACAGAGGAACAAATACATAGGGTGGGTATTAATGAATGGGAAAATGGGCAGCATTCCTGGCCCTGGTCCCGACCAGTTTCGAACAGGCTCAAACAGGCACTCACCCTTGTCCTCTCCACCCTTGGCTGAGACGCCCTAAGCCTTGGACGTTTATAGCCCTAGTAATCAGGTGACCCCTTCAGTCAATGGTAACCCTAGCCCTAACACTATCCAATCACAACACTAGCCCTAAAATCTAGAACCAATAGGAAACCAGGACCTTACAGCCAATCTTAGCCCTAGTCCAAGCACCCAATCAGTTAAAAAACCCTGATCTCTACGTCCAATAGAGGCCCTAGCCCTACCAGTAGTCCCAACCCAAGTCCAAGCAACCAATGGCACAGGAAGCCCTAGTCCCTACTTCCAATAGAAAGCCTAACCCTACTCTTAGTCCCACACCTAGTCCAGCAACCAATCGCACCAGTAGCCCTAATCGCTACTTCCAATTAAAGGCCTAACCCTAGCCCTAGTCCCACCCTAGTCCCAACAACCAATAACACAGGAAGCCCTAGTCCCTACTTCCAATAGAAATACTAACCCTAGCCCTAACCCTACATTGATTGAATCACAGACCCAGAAACCAATCAGAACCCTCAAATACCCAACCAAGGAGGACACTAACCCTAATCCAATAGAAACATCAGATACAACCACCAATCAGTGTACACATGTACCAAACAATATCAGACTATATAAGGTCCCAGCTACCTCAGACAAGGTTTGCTGGCCAGGGAGTTGGAAGCTGCTTCTCTATTCAGAAATCTCCTAGGAGACAGACCGGCTCAATCATCACTTTGGACTTCTGCAGGTAAGGCCCCAACAAACTTGTCCTCTAACAACACTATTTGTATAAAACTTTACTCCCTCTCCTGGCCAAAAAACGAAGTGCACAGTCCCTATTAAACACAGTTTAAACAGCTTACAGCACCTTACTTCTGTCTCAGGAGGGAAGGGGGGGCTGGTTTCACTGACTTGTTAACACAAGATGGTCGCTTGGGGTGCACTGCTTAACATACAGATCTTAGCACAGAGCAAAGGAGACATTTGGAGGGAAAAACCGATAGTCACAGGGAATGAGAGGGAAAAACTACAGAGTTTGGACTGCAAATCCCACAATTCAACAGGTTAAATGGAAGCAGTCACAGGCAGGAAAAAACACAAGTTTAAACACAAAAACATGGGATAAATTATGCAATCACTGGCAGGTTAAAACTACAATTTTAAACTGTAACAACCACAGGCAAAGACAGTTAAAGAAATTTAAAAAGAAAAAATAAGATGATGCAATCACAGGTAGGGAAAATCGTTTTTTAAACTTTTTTAGGAAAGAGACAGCACTAGTCTGCCTCCTTACCACTTCCTGGACTCTGCTCACTGCAATCTGGGGCACAGGTAGGCTGCAACTCACAAGATGGAGGAGAATGATTTGGGGTGCACCCAGCAAAGCCTTAAGGTGCCTGGGCAGGTGTGAGGGGAGGGCTCAGAGTTGCCTGGGAGCTGTAGTTAGCTCAGTTAATATCTGAGCAGCTGCTGACATCAGCCTCCCTGACCCTATAGATCATCTGTGAGATGAGGTACATACAAGCTGTGTGGGGGATGCGCTGTACACACCCAATGCTCTGCTCCTAGCACACTCTGCCATCTCCCAGATGACTGGACCCTGACCACACCGAGTTAATTATAATTACAATAACAACAACAACGTATTTCATATAGCACTATATACAACACCTCTGCAGTTTCTAAGCACTGTTGATAACAGTTGTTTCTCGTGCCCAATTTACAAACCGGCAGAGCGATGGAGGGCGGAGCCTGCCTTGCCCGATTTTGAACCCATGACTTGCAGAACACCAGATTTGTCAGCTTTAAATATTCACCTGTTCAATTCAGGCCATGGGTACTAGTGATGTATTAACTTTTCCCAATTGACTCCTTGGAACTAACCTTTTCACTCCATACTCCCTTCCACTTTCCCTGTTTTGAGAGCCCTGACGAGGCATCAAAATGGTGTGGGAGCTTTAAAAATATTGGAAATAAATATATGAACTGCTGTGCCTGTTCCCATATCTGTCACAGACAGCAAATGTATTGCATTTTGAAGGTTGCGTTGCAATGGTTTTGTTGTAGGCCGCCTGGACTATAATTCTGCTGCTCCACTTGCAAAAAGCACAAGATGTGTGAAGGTTTGATTCCCCACTGAGCTTCGTGCCAAAATACAGGCTGCTTTACCCGGAGACACTTGCTTTGAAAATACCACGCTTTTCAGTAAAAGGCAATAGTTTGCATATGCGTGCTCATTAAGATTTTCACAACAGTCAGATTTCAGAAATTGGTATCATGTAGTGAAGAGACCGTGTTGCCTTTCTGTAGTGTGTACCACACTGCATTGTGCCTTGGTGCTGACAGGTTAGGGGCTGCAACTGTCCATTTCTATGGTGCTCGTTTGGTGGTTTTAGAAAGTCAGTCCTGCTGAGAGTTTGGACCCATGATCCACACGGACCTCTTCTGCAGGGGCTAAACCCACTGACGTACCTACGAACGTGTCCTTAAAGACCTTCATCTTGCAATAGTGGAGTACTGTGGTCGCTCCTTCTGTACCATAGATGGTTGAGGGAATTACTAATTGTCCAATGAACTTACCACTGCTTTGGATGAAGTTGTATTCTGTTTAGTGGGGTGGCTGGCACTGCAATTCTGTAGTGTAATCAAACGTTTTGTGGAATTGATTTAGTTATGTTTTAGGAACCTCGCCCTTTCATCTGATATCAGTTTGCGGATCGGGCAGCTGTGACAATAAAGGGTGTGATATTATGTGTTATATCTGTCCATTTTGGAATTGTGTGGGCTTCGATGCGTAAAAATGCTGCCTCGCCTGCATGTATTAATCAGTTGGACAGTGCAGACATTGTTTTTGTTCATGCCCCTTCGCTACCTTCTTCACTGAACAAGGCTTACCCATATTTGCTCAACTGTTGTCCGTTTGATGTCTATAAATGTGCATCCTTGTATCAGTAAATAGTTTGTAAATAGAAAACAGCACAGGTGCCCAGAGTTATATTTATAGGTGGAGTCACTTGAGCTCATAAGGAACTGGGATCACATGGGGATAATGATTTCCTCTGGTCCTTCCTCAGGATGTGTTGGTAATTCTGCAACCTTATCTTCCCAATCACTTTTCAGGATGGCCTGTGCTGAGGACAGAGCTTCCCAGGCCATCAATCTCACACCTTGTCTTCAGCGCTAAACTCTCAATTAGGAAAGCGAGGAGCTCCAGGTGGGGCCGCAGCAGGTTGGCCGGTCCGACTGTGGAGCATCTTCCAAGGAGCGCGTCTCCTCCACTTTGCCTGACAGCAGGTCTCCTGCTGGTGTTGCACTAGCAGCATGAGAGTAAGAGTGATTTCAGGACTGGCGTGTGTCTTCCAGTGTTGAATGTTATTAGCACTCATAGATGGATCAATGCGGCAATCAGCAACACCGCGGATCGAATGGTGGGAGCGGGTTGTGGTTATCAGTGTAACACCTGCCCTGTGGCTGGCAATATAAAATGCACAGTGGTGGGGAACACTGGTTGCTCTAGCAATAAGCAGCAGAAAAGATGATGGATTCTCAAGGGAATAGGGTGCAGGGCAGTGGCCCCAAAGCAGTGATTATGGCAGGATATCTCTGGGAACTTTTATAGAAACGGCTATAGTGAAAATAGTGAGGGGATCGAAAGATTTAGTGAAGGACTGCCATTGTAGAAACGTAAGCAAAGATAAGGGGTTAGACTTAGAGGCTGATTTAACAGAAAAAGAGAATGGAACAGCACTCTTACAGCTGCAATCTGGGAAAACCTGCTGGCCCGAATAGCTTACCAGTTAATTTATTCCAGCATTTACCCCTGAAAGTAATTACCCCCTATATAAAATGTATAGTATAGCTTATGACAAGGTCGAATTACCTAGAAATCTACGGACAGCCCCAGTGGTCCCTATTCTGAAACCAGGAAAGCCGGCGGATATATGGGACTCATATAGACCCATATCCCTGCTGAACATAGACTCTAAAATACTTGCAAAAGCCCTGGCAAATAGACTCAGGGGTGTGATATTAGACTTGATACACCCGGACCAAACTGGCTTAATGCCACATAAGACAACACGTTTCAATCTTAGATGACTACACAATAACATAGCGGCAGCAGCAGACCTGTATGTACCATTGGCAGTGACCTCATTGGATGCTCACAAGGCCTTTGATTCGGTTGCTTGGCCCTTTCTTTTTGCAATATTGACAAAAATGGGGTTTGGACGAAACTTTCTGAAATGGGGACAATTACTCTATACTTTATCCCACGCAAGAAAACAAGTTAATGGGTTCTCTCACAGGCTTTCCCAATAAAAAGATGGATGAGACATGGATGCCCCTATCCCCATTATTGTTTGCATTGACAGTGGAACCACTGGCAGAGTGGATACGGAGGGATGCACAAATTGAGGGCTGGATTTGGGACACCCCCCGTGGGACGATCGCATCTCTTTATAAGCAGATGACATACTCTTATATGTAGCCAACCTTGATAATTCCCTAGTTAGAATAAAGGAGATATTTGCATTATTTGGTGACTATTCTGGCCTATATATTAATTGGGACAAATCCTTAATCTTCCCGATGGGCACTTGGGTGGTGAACAATAAGGCTACTCTTCCCCGGGAAACAACCTTTAGAACGCATGCATTACATCGCATGCCATTAGATTGCGGTTTTTACAACGAAAGTCATTACAACGACTTGCACTGGAGGGCGCTATAGGACAAGGAGTAGTTTAAATTACTATCCAACACCTTCCCTACTGTACGTAGGCTGGAGTTGGAATAGTAAATTAAACTACTCCTAAGTCCAGCGCCCTCCAACGCAAGTCGTTGTAACGACTTGCGTTGTTAAAACCACGATCTGATGGCATGCGATGTAATGCATGCGTGGTATCGTCATACATCCCTCTTCCCCTCCCGTTGCAAATTGAAAAGATGCATTTTAAATATTTGGGCATTTGGATTTCTACAACTCCCCCTCTTCACTATGAAGATAATCTTACCCCGCTATTATGATGTTTGGAGTTAGATTTAAAACATTGGGGAGGACCCCCCTCTCCTTGTTAGGGAAAGAAGCGTTGTTTAAGATGGTAGCCCTCACTCATTTTACTTACATATTGCAAAACACCCCCTACAAAATCCTGAAACATTTTTTTAAAGCCATAGATAAAATTCTATGGAACTTGTTATGGCAGGGAGATACCACTAGAATAGGACTTGCAACGTTACAGTGGTCTACATACGAGCGGGGCATCACCCTTCCTAATGTAAGATGGTACTATGAAGCTGCTCATTTGTCTATAGTCCACGATTGGGCCTATACCTCGCTAACTCACACTGCGTTTCGCATGGATAGAGAGATGATGGGAGAAAAAGGTCACCTACACATGCTCAATGGAGGGACTCTTAGAACTGAGGTTCCACCCACCACAAAGCGGACTGTGGGGAGGTAGCCTGAGGTTCATAGGGTGATGGGATGGAAGGTTAGACTTACCTCGAGGACCCCCCTATGGGTGGGTACAAGACTGAAAGAAGTCACTAACCTCGCAGGCTTCCGGCAATGGGATTTAACAGGGATCAGTTCTTTGGCGGACGTCTTAGAACAGGCAGTTATTGACTTTTCTAGAGTTGTGCTTCTCAAGCTGAAAGCAAAGGGTAATAATGTTTACAGCAGGTCCTGCTTAGCAGCTGTTTGGCCACACAATTGCTGGGCAAATTTGATTAGATCTGGTGAGGTATGGATACTTGGCTAATGGCTCAAGCGTTCATCCCACTTACCTGGCAACCTGCCACTCCCACTTTAGCTGCATGTTGCTGCCATATCTTTGTACTGTAGACTCGAGGGTTGGCAGCAGCGCAGCCGGGGACTTTTGGATCTGGGTGAAGGGTGAACTGCCACATGACAGTACAGGTGTGGGGGTAAAAAGGGCATGTGGAAGAAGGGGCGGGGGCTTGTCACTGAGTGGTGACAGTCCACGAAGTGTGCTGTGTAGCCCTTCATTGCAGCAAAAATGGTTCCCCAACCTTTATTCCTTAAAAATATTTTACTTTCTACTCACTTGACAAAGTTAAAAAAATGTACACATTTTCCAGTCAGGAGATTTCACACTCTCCAAATGTACGCTAAGAACTATACAGTTGCCTGGAACTGCCTAAATGCACCTTTAATTCTTTCATAAAAAATGAAGTCCTTGTTTCTTCTTAATGTAATCCTTTTTAAAGTGATGGATATTGTTAGAAATTGGGTTACTGGTTGACTGGGGTGTGAGCCACAACCACAATCCCAGTCAGGGTAAGGCACAGGCAAACCCCAAACTAACCTGTGCTCACCCCCGTGGTAGCTTGGAACAGAGCAGTCAGGCTTAACTTAGAGGCAATGTGTAAAGTATACTCCAACACTAAACAGTGAATACACCACGCAAAAAGATCCCTGGAGATGAGGGCAACGTGGGACATATGAATTCAAACATGGCGAGAGAGTTCCAGACAGCAGAAATAACACTCTGACTCTATGGACACTGTGAGACAGCTACATCAGCCAGATAAACGCAACCAGACTGATAATTTGTTGATTAGTTCGTTACTGGGAAATCCAGACAATAACAGATATCACCCCCTTCAACACATGCAGTGTGGGGAGTCTTTTTATTAATGACGCTATTCTGGCACGTGAGCAAGTTTGAAGAGAATAGACATGAGAGTTACAGAGAGACAGGGAGAGAGAGTTCTGCCAGATAGGAAGATGGAGAAGGGCAAAGGAGACGTCTAAGAGTAGTCATGTCCAAGAAAGCTGAGAAGAAAAGCAAGGGATTAGTTGGAGAGTAGAAGGTGGCTGGGGAAGGCTGAAAAGTTTGAGTTGTATGAGAGGATGGAGAACACAATAAAATATTGAAGAGAAAAGATGGTCATTTGCTCTGGGGCTATTTTAAGAAATTTGCTCTTTTCCCATCACCACAACCATTTTATTTCACCTTGCAGTAGTTTAAAGACTTAAAAATAACCCTGAGGCAAAAATACGTCTATTTTTGGTGCTTTTTTATTTTATTGTCCCTTACATTTGGAGGATCCATGCAGGAATTCCAAATTTCAAATTCCTGTGATTTCTGAAGGG
Source organism: Calotriton arnoldi (assembly GCA_963921515.1). NCBI lineage: Eukaryota > Metazoa > Chordata > Amphibia > Caudata > Salamandridae > Calotriton > Calotriton arnoldi. Next base: position 971,683 of record CAWUFW010003433.1, on the reverse strand, counting down.
GAAGATGGGCTCTGCTGCAATGGTGGCACCTGATGATTTGCATCAGAAAAACATAAGCAGATTTGTTTAGATATATTACCCACATTGGTATAGGCCACTTCTACTGGTTGATTGTCCAATAAGGCTCTGGACACACTTTGCCTTTGATTCAAAGTTTTTCAATGGCAAGAATCCTCGTGGCTTGTTTTGTGAAGGTTGCTATATTCAGTGCATGTTTACTGGTGGTCCGCAGTGACTCGGTGGGATCATTACAATGTCTCTGATCCATCCATGGACCTTTATGGAATATTGAATACATGGTTTGTGATGCATAGGACTTTACCATATAGTTTGTTCCTCAATAATCAGTGGTTATCCATTGCTTGGCTTGAATCATTGGTGTTGTTTCGTAGCATCCCATGGCCAGCATTACATATTTGTTGTCATTTTTCATGTGTGCAAGTGTGGTCTAATTTATTAAGATGTTTTGATGTTTCTCTGAATTATATTTTACTGAGGAAATGGATGCACTATATAGCCAAGTACATGGATTTGGTGCTATGTTGTGCCCATGAGAGTAATTGGAGGAATGTCTACATTTCTGTTAGACTTTAGATTTATATATCATCATCAATTAACTTTATTTGACTGGCACTCTTGCCATAAAAGCACAATTCATAAAACAAACAGTAGGAAATCTTTAAATAATAAAAATACAATTGACAAATATAAAAATATATAGGGACTGTCCTCGACCATGCACGGAGCACACCCACATAATTAATATTCTTTATGCATCTAAAGCTTGTCCATACCTCTTCCTAGTGACTAAGACGCATTTAATTTAATGAAATGAATCACTTCATAACTTATTTGAGGGGTCTAACTTTTGCAAAAAGATGAGGGCTGTGTTGTAATGACTACAATTAGCTTCACGGAGTACTGGGACCAGAAAGTGATTCCTATGCAAAGAGAACTAAGTGCAGAACAACATAAAGGGGCCGATTCCGATCTCGGCCGGTAGTGCTCCGAATCGGATTCGGATTTACCGGATCCGATTCGGAGCCCTGTTTCCCGACCGAATCGTACGCGGGTCCGGCCGAGCGAGTACGATGCAGGCACCCGCGAAATCTCCGACCGACTCGAACGCGGCTTCAACACGCTCCGACCGACTCGCATGGACACGACTCGCACCGCGCTATGGAGACGTATCCCGGCCGTGTAAGTACGATACGCGCCGCGAGCAGTCCGACCGACTCGCGCCGTCCGGCTCGAAAAAGCTGTCGGAGCCGGACTTTGGGGGTTTGCGTCGGACCCCCCTGTACGCGTAGGCGCGCGAGTCGCACACAGGGGGGACCCATGGGTCCCCCCTACCTGTGCATGTACGCCGCGATGCGCATGGACGCGTACACGCTGTAGGGGGCGCCCTTGTCCGCCTCGCACCCATTGAGTCAATGGGAGCCCGCGTACGCGTTGTACGACAGGCTCCCATTGACTTCAATGGGAGTCCGACCGACTCGAGTCCGATGGCATGCGTGCCATCGTACTCGTTCGGTCGGACTGCCAGAGTCCGATTCGGTCGGAAATCTCTCCGGGTCCGGCTCGGTCGGAGAGATTTCCGGCCGGAATCGGAATCGGCCCCAAAGTGTTTTGTATCAAAGTCACAGGGACAGTTCGGGAGATTAGCAAACTTAAAATGGATCAGATTAAAATTCAACCTGGTGAGATAAAATCTATATCTCTCACTTTGAAGCAGTGAGAAATAAAACTCCAGACCTACTGAGGAGTTAATAGATACGTAGCTTAAAACTGTGTGAGATTGATAAACCTAAGGCTGCTCTCTTCTCTCCATTTATAAAACTGGTCTTTAACCAATAATTTAGTACCACTTATAATAGAGTCTGGATTTATAAAATACTCTATAAGTTCCAAGATAATAAAAACAGATTTGACATACCTCAACCAGGGGATTGCCCTGACATTATCTAAACAGAGGCAATCTCTGATCATCTCCCTTGTGAGACTGGCTTCTGGTGTTTTCTAAATCCTTAACCAAAGGAATAAGGGGCACATGCATCAAGCCCGCATTTTGCGATTTCTAAATAGCGAATTTTACCGATTCGCTATTTAGAAATCGCAAAATGCAATGCATGAAGGATTTGCAAAAAAAAATGCGATTCCTTAAAATTCCTTAATTGCGACTCGCAAATTGCGAGTCGCAATTAAGGAATTGATTCCCATTCATTCCTATCGGCCTGGAGGCCCATAGGAATGAATGGGAATTACATGCGCAATTTGCGAGTACTCCATTGGTACTCGCAAATTGCGCATGCAACTTCAAAGGTGCAAGGGTGCCAAAAGGACACCCTGTTGCACCCTGAAATTGTTATGTACACCCATGTTGTGCACACACATGCCCCAAGGGCATGTGTGTGTGTAACATGTAACTTTGAAAAATGCACTTTTGTGCATTTTTCAAGTTTTCACAAATTACCATCAACTTAAAGTTGATGGTAATTTGCATTTCTCAATAGCAAATTCGCAATTTTTTTTTTTGTTGCATTGCATTTAGGGAATCGCAAATTGCGATTCCTTAAATGCAATCGCAATTTAAGAAATTGCGATTTCTTAAATTGCGAGTGCCTAACACTTTAATGCATCGCAAAAGGCCTTTTTGCGGGCGCAAACGGCCGATTTTTGCAAATCGCACCGTTTGCGCTCGCAAAAACCTTTGATGCATGTGCCCCTAAGAGACTAAGTTTAATTCTGTCCTCCATGTCGTTCATGCCAAGGTCCAGGTGACATGTAAAAGTGGACAGGGACTGTGGTACAGCCAACAATCTGCACTCGAACTTATTTTCCACTTTCTGGAGGGTGTCCTTATTTTTGTAACCCCACACCGCTGCTCCATAAGTGGCAATCACAACACATTTGGCGCTATAAATTGTAATAAGTTCCTTCAATGGTTTACATAGGTATCATAACTAAGAGATTATTTTGGTTTGAAGTGCTGTTGGCATCCCCATGGTAATCAGCTTTATTATGCATCTGAGTTATATTTAATATGTCTGGTGTGCTGTGTTATATTTGATTACTAGCCCAAAAGCACAGCTTTACCACAAAAACATGGATGTTGAAGCAGCACTCAGCCGCTGCTGCTACTCCACAGCATATTTCAGAACGTTGCTAGGCAGCATGATAGATCAATACAATCCATAGATGCACTACACCTTACAAAGGAACATTTACTACATCAGCGCTAAAGCCAGTCAACCTCTCACAACTCACGCACCACCTACAAGCATACGGGTATGCGCTAGCTGAAAAAAACTGCTTATGTATTACATATCTTCTAAGCAGTCTATTTCGAGTGGTCTGGAGAGAGTGCAGATGAGAATAGTGTACATTTGTCATTGGAGACAGAGGAAAGTATAGCCCTCTGAAAGGGTGCAGCAAGAGTTCTCGTTCACATGTCGGGCTGAAGGCGATAGTATTATGTACTCAGCAGGCAACTGAGGTTCTTTGATACCCATTATCATTTATGGATATAGATGGTGATAGTATACGACCAAGATACATGTGATACATATGGACCTCGGTGAGATGCCATGGTCCAATGGCACTACAGCAATATCATTGAATACTTGCACGGCCAGCACAGAGATATGCAGGTCCCAGAATACATGTAGAGCAGGGGTATTTAAACTGTGGGGTGGGCCCCACTGGGGGGGGGGGGCACTTAAGTGATTGGAGGGGGCACCAGGCTCTGGCCAAAAGAAGCATTATGCTTATAACAGTGCTTTGTTTTCAGCAGAAAAAACATAAGCAGCAGTAAACCTCTCTGTAATGGCCCATCACTAACCTATTTTGTCATTTATATCCAGGCTGGGAGAAGGTGTGAAAAGGGAAGGGAGTCCACATATTCTTTAAAACCCCCACCCCATTTCTAATACTCACACTGTGGATACTTTTACATGTTAGTAAGGCCTGCCTGACCAGAATAGTATGTTTGGCAATCATGTATTTGATTGCATTGTTAAAACGGTAACAGAACTTCACTGCCATGTTTAAATAAGTCTAGACCTATTTAAACATTGCCAGTTTAATAGAATAGTTGTGAAAGATTTTGAGGGGGGTGGGGGGGCTGAGTTCTTTTTTGTTTCATTAGGGGGTTGCAGCATTAAAACATTTGAAGACCACTGATGTAGAGGGATGTGTAAAGTGAGCACCCTGGGTTTCTGAGGTTATGGATGTATTTTAGCAGCTTGACTATGAGGACATTCTTGCAACAAAAAAAACCTGCATTGATTTCATCTAGCACGGGAAGGAATTAGAAGGATGCAGGCACTGCATTCCGAGAATGTATTGGGTGTTAAGTGTATGGTTGCTACGCTGGATCCTGGAAGGTACCCCTGAGGATCAGCAGGTGTTATGTGCAGGGTATGCAGTGGCAGTGTGCCTCTATTGCCTGCCCTTTGTACCTGCCCTATGCGCTTACTGCTTCCCCACTCTTCCCCACCCTCCTCTTTTCTCTCCTCTCCTTCCCCACCCCAAGACTTTATTTCCCTTATGATCACCATTGATCTCCCTCTTCTATCACCAGTAGCAGATGCTTTACTATCACAATGTGTTCAAAGATTAGTGTTAACTCTAGGCTCTGTCCCTACAGTTCATTTCATTGTAACCGAGACAGCTTGGACTACAGTTTGTTTCAGTGTAAAGGGAACTGATCCTGTTGACAAAGTCACACTATCGAAAAATGTAAAATACATAAATACTCAATTCTTGAGATTCTTCTACCTGTGAAGTTAGCCCAAATTCAACTAGAAATAAAGTAGAGGTTTTATTTGTGAGAGTAAAGGATGGCTCTGATGGCATTTATGAGAAATGGAGAAATACATTGTAGTCTTGCGATCCCTTTAGTGATACTGGGCATATAGGTCCTTTCTTTGTCCAGTTGAAGGACACATGTGACAGTCAAATAGGCATCTCAGGAAATCAATCATGACTCTAGGATTCACGGTCATATAGTCGTACCTTGAATTCTATGGCCTCTGTGAGCGTACGAGAGGAGTGCTCTTCTTCTTCATCAGAATATCCATCTCAGGTTTCATATTAGGTAAAAGAGCTGGAGGTATAGAAATTGCACATTGATAAATTTACATTATATTCAATGCAGTTTGCTGTTAGAACAAGCTTAAAGTGATTTGCATTATTATACAAGTGAGGAAAGAGAAGATGGTGGGCGTAGTTAACCAGTCTCCAGGTTGTATTTCATTCTTGGAGCCCACGTTGGAGGACTTGTAATGGTTGCAACAAAAGTAGGCTTCCGTTCCAAAGCACAAGTACCTGAAGAGGGCCGAACAGGCGGCTTGGATATCTTGAAGTATTTCTATACAACTCTAGGTAAATTATCAATCAGAACAATTTATAAAATTATTACTGCATACCGGGAGGATCAGCGGCTCTCGCTCTCGGCAAAGTGGAGTAAAAAGCTTAGTTCGGACATTTCAGTAGAGGACATCACAGATGCATTTGACATTGTGAATCAGTCAGTTTTTTCTTTCAATCTTAAAATGCAACAATCTCAAACTTTATGCATGCTCTATGTTACAAAGACGCCTGGAACAGGTAGGTGAAGATTCAGTCTCTTTATTCAGGCCTCCACTGTAGCACCTCCAACGCGCAGCGCTCAAGCGAAGCGACCAACAACTCTGCCAGTCAGGCTGCTCCAGTCAACATGCCAAGGCAGCCTCTGGCTCAACTGTAGGAACATTCCAAAGGGTGGAAGGAGGGAGGGGGGCAGAGAGAGAGAGGGAGAGACCACAACAGGTATGTGAAAATACCAGAATACAAACTTAGTCAAGTCAGGGAATTATAACACTCTACTATACTCCAGAGGAGATTTGTAGATGGGTTGGGGCTACATTCAATAATAGGACTATCTGGCCCACGGTGAATGTCCTTTGCTTAAAAATTTCTGAACTGCAGTTTCTGAACATATTTTGCTTCATCTGGGGTATAACGTGCAGCTAACTACGAAAGATGTTATGGTGGCTTATAAATGTCTCATGTACTCTAAAGATTCGGCAGTGGTCGCAATTGAGATTGTTGCAGCTCGCCTTTGCATTGCCAGAGCCTGGATTGATCCAATACCACCTACTGTTCCAGAATGGAGGTCCAGGTTCAGCCAAATTTATGAACTAGAAGCAGGTATACTTAAGACCAAAGGGGCTAAAGGCTGCCGACGCATTAGGAATTTTTGGGCCCTCTTCTTCACTGATGAGTAAGACTGTAATTTCCTTTTCTTTTCTCTTTCTATTTTGCTATTTGTCTTGATTAACTAGGAAATGTATCTGCTATATTAGTTTTACTTCTTTTTCAATACTTGTGCCTAAATGTGTCAAGACTGTTGGTATAAAGGAAACTATGTAACTCAATAAAAAAAAAAAACTAAAAAGAAAAAAACGAATAGGGCCGAACAGGGAAATCCCACTTTATCCACAATGCCTTTCATATGCAGTTACATACTGAGAGTAATCTTTATGGTTGAGACAGGCACTGTAGAAGACTCGCCCTAATATAAGAAAGGAAAGCAGAGGAAAGAGAGTAATTTTATGCTGAGTGTATCCAATCATTAAATGTGAAAAGAGCAATTGTTTTTCTTACGAATATTTTGGAAAAAGCACAATAAATTGCTCACAGCTGGTGATATTCTCTTACTTTCCATAAAACTTGTCGTTTTGTACAAGCATGATGATTTTTACTTTTTTAATTTTTCTGATATACAAAATACCCCAACTTCACTAAACAATTAATGAAACAATTGAGCATAAGGAATTGGCAAACAATTTATTTAAAAAAGCAAATTAAGTAAAGGAAAATGTATATTTTGTGAGAGAATGAATCAACTCTTTAATTAAAATACTGGATCTGTGATTCATAAACCAGAATCTCGGTCGATGACCCCTCCCGAACTGCAGAGTGATAATAGAATCTAACCAGTAGTGAGTAATTTTTGGGGATTTTTTTTTTTTAGTAAATTGATCAACAACAAACAAACAAAAAAAGCCATTAAGTTCTCAGGTAGCACCAGAAAGTGCTCCTCGAGCCTGAATGAAAACACACAACACATGCAAAGGCATCACGCCAGGCAATGACGACCCCCACCTGGACCAAAGCATGCCGCTGCCTCTTAAAGATGTCAGCCAGACTTTACACGTCATGGTCTGTCAGATCTTTGCTCATTCCTTAGCATGTACTGCATCAGGCGATGTCATGTAGTTCTGGTGCTGTGATTTGAAAGTTGTCGTGCGATAGACCTGAGTGTCGCTCCGTCATGCAGGCTATTTTCCTGACTTTTGTCTGGCTGCCATTTGACAGGTGACAGGGTTTTCAGCTCTCATTAAATTTCACAGGCATTGGTGCTTTTGATGGTAACTTTGCCTCCCTGCTCCTCCTCCACTGATACTGTGCCTGCGTGCACGACAATACCTCCTCCTGCATTTATTCTTTAGATATGAGCGGTATGACCTCAATAATTGGAAACATGAAATTGTTCGTTTCATCATTTATCCACCGCTTGCCCTTGTACTAGGGCGACTATTTTTTTTTCTTTACATTTTATTCTCTGTTTGTGAGATTCCTTAAGAACACTGGCAAGAAGGAAAGGATCTTTGACTCAGACCACACCCCCATGTTTCACAAACCTCCTCCTTCGAGAGTGCGATCTGGGACATTCTACTATCAAACCACCTCTCCACGACTCTTTTGTCAAGCTCACATAAAAAGCGGAACAGCTACCATGTTATCTTGCTGCAGTAGGGAATGCTGATCTGTGTTCATGTTTGTTACTTCGTGTGAGTTGGTTTTCATGTCTCAGTCTCCGAGTGCTCACGGGGTTTGCATATCTTTACTCCTGAGGTCACGTTTGGCATTCATGCCCTTTTCTATGCTGGCAAACTTTGAGAATTTGCATGCCTATTTCTAAAGTCAAGGACCTCTTTACTTGAGGTATTCTCTGATATTTGTACCATTTCGTTAATGTTTTCATTGGATAGTTCTCTAAGATAAACTTTACATTTGTCTGTCTTTTTTTCAGTAGGTAAGACCTTATGTTTATACCTTTTTCTAAGAGGTACTGTTCAGGGCACTTATATCTTTTTCTCAGTTGTTCTTTTGATGGTTATATCTCTTTCCCCGGTGCTACTGGGACACCTATTACTCTTTCTCTGCGATCCTATTGAATATTGATCGCTCTTTCTTTGTTCTACTCTTTGGATATTCATACATTTTAATCTCAGGTGTTGCTTAGCTGTGTCTTTCTATTTTATCTGGTGTTCTTCGCGTATTTTGAGCCCTTTCTCTGAGGTATTATTTGGATTATCTTTCTACTTGGAATTCTTTGATTAGTCTTTAATATTTCTCTGGTAATATTATTTAAATATATGTACTTCTTTCTCAGAGGATTTTTTTGAAAATGTATCTCTTTTTTGTAATGAGCTCTTTGTGCGTTTCCAACTCTTTCTCTAATATACAGATTTAGATATTATGCTCCATTATCTCTTTTATTCTTTAGTTATGTTTAAATATGTATACCTCTTTCACTGGTACACTCTTTATATATGCATGCTTCATTTTCTGATACATTAATTGGCTAGTTATACCTCTTATACTGGAGTATTCTCTGGACATTAATGCTTCTTTCTCTGCGATAGGTTTTGTGTTCTCTGTGGGGTGTTTTTCTCACAGTAATGGCCTTTTCTCTGATGAATTCTTTGAGTAATTATTAGGGGTAGGTGGAATTGGCTGAGTTTCATTCTGCGAAATTCCGTGGAATTACATTACAATTCCACAGAATTCCGTGAGGTGGCAGTGCATAACTCGCTGTGCCCTTACATACTGTATAATATAAAAGGTCACCGAGCAGTAGTGCAGCACATACCCCTCAGTGCCCTTACATAAGTATGCAAGGGCACCATGGGGTATGTGCACTGCAGTAGTACTTAAACAGGGCTGGAAGAGGGAGAAGTCCCTCCACGTTTTAAAATCACTGCAGATACAAGTTTAATCAGCAGTGGTTTTTTAAAAATAGAGGGACTACTTCCTCTCAGCCCTGTTTAAGTACCATTACAGTGCTGATTTAATTACGCAGACAGAATGGCTGAATTAATTAGTAATCCCGCTTTAAAGGATTAACGGAGAATTACTAAATTACTCCAATTCTGCCCTCAGGAATAAAAGTTTCTCCCACCCCCTAGTAATTATACCCCATCCTCTATAGTGCATTTCGGGTAGTTACACCTCCTTCTGTAAGGTACTGTTTTGGTATTCTTACCTTTTTTCCATGGTGTTCTCTTTGATGAATAATGTATCTTTCTATGAAGGTATAGTTTGTAGTTTGTCAGGTTCTCCCAATGTACGTTTTGTGAATATATTTTTGGAAGACTCTCTGAGTATTCCACATTCCTTACCTTAAGGTTTACGTTTAGGAATGGTATCTATGTTTCCCTGGAAATAAACACTTTCATTCATTGCTTCAGCTCACACCTGCACACAGTATCACACTTCAATGCCTTCACCACTAGGCCCGGGCGAAATTTAAATTATGCCAGCATAATTTGTGTAATTTTGTGAATTTACATTATGTTTATTACGTGAAAGTCCCCAAATTATTCCATTAAGTCATGTCACGTATTTTCACCGATGTTCATTCGAGCAGATGGGAACTGCAGACAACCAGAATGCGAGTGGCTGCTATTCATGACACTTTTTTTTTTAAAGAGCAAAATATGTCTTTGTGTCATAAATTGGTATTAAGATGCATTCCATGCTAAATTCATTTTGAGTAATTATTTGTAAATTTGTATAACTTTACTATCATTGTGCGTAATTACACAAAAGCAAATTACGTGAATTTTGCACATCCTTTTCACCTCTGTCTTCTGCAATCCACTCTTGTTTTGTACACTTGTGTTCCCATTTATTTACTTTTGTGATGCAAAAGGCCTGCCTCATGCCCTTACAATGTACAATTAACAACATTTCTGTTACCTCTATTCCCACCTCTCTTGCATGCTCGTTTGACTGGATTATAGTAGTAGCACTCTTTCTGACTCAGAGAAAAATGTCTGGTCACGCTAAAGATTCACAAAACATGGTACGTTGACACCACTTTGTGTCTCACCCTGGGCATGGACATTCGTCCTATCCCCACTGTGAGGGCATGCTTGGTGTGCTCCTGCAGATCACAGAACAGGTTTCTGGACCTCTCATTACTAGGAACAGGCCTAAACCTCGTTGCATACGCAAGATTAGTACTTTGTGTGATTATGTTCTGAGCTGCTACCGGAACAGAGGGATGGAGGTCTCTTATTTTCAGTTTTAGTTGGGCCTAACAAAAGGCCACATGTAACTCGTCAGCATTCCTTTTGTTTGAGGCTCATCCTGGCTGAGATCTAGCTGGAGATTAACACCTTGATGCCAATATCATGTAGGGAGCATGGACAATCAGCTTGTAACTTCACAGGTACATAAGTGACAAACCATGATATGGAGGCCATTTTTTAAAACTTTTTTTAAGCTCTGTATGTAAGACAGTCAAATGTATCTGTCTAATTTAATAATTAAACTACAAGCCATTGATATAGCACTTACTAAGAGTTTATTACTATCTAAAGGAACCCTTTTAGTAACCTTAGAGTAACAAATGTTTGAGTAAAAATGTAAGGTTATAAACTTGTGCTTTGCAGTCTGTATTTAGCTCCTTGATGTCGTTCCTAATTCACTAAGCTATATTTTAAGGATTGTAACTTGTGACCTGCAGGTAAAACAAGGAAATCTGCAGCAAGAGCAGATATAAAATCCAACTCTAAGACCTGCATGTTACATGCTTTGTTTCACACAGTAACCCTCTTTACTATTTTATGATGAACGGAACCTGTGACTAGACTAATCATAGCTCTCTCCAGAAAATGCATTAATCACCGGAGTTATCTTACTGTTATGATAACATGGAATCTGTTTGGCGCACATAGATCTCTACAGAAGGTACCTGAACTCTAGGATATTTCAAAATGCAGCCTGTTTGTGACAAATTGATTAATCCCAGATCAGATTTCATGTCAAATCCGCTTTGTTTAGGGTGGCCAGATTGCTTGGGCATTCTACTGACATAGAAGTAGGACTCTAAGTTTAGCCCTCTCTCATGAAGTCTATAGTAACACAAAATCTAGAGACAATGTTACTTAAATGCAACTTTTATACTAATAGAGGTACCCAGTGCATATTATCAGACAGGTATTTTTGTGGTGATCACAAAGGACATTATATGCAAATGTTCTGATTCATATTACATTTCCATATAGAACGTCTAGAAACATGGGAACAATTAAGTCAAAAGCTACAGGGGGGACAAGAGGGGAATAAAGGTCTGGCATACACGCCCCCATCAGGAGCTGCCCGATGATGAAGCATAAGCCCCATTTGGGTGTGTGAGGGCTCTTGGTCCTGAGGAATCAAATCCCCCGATCTCACGCTTCAGGCTTCCCCGGACGGCTTCTTCTCCTGTTAGGACCTGCACACCTTTTGATTTACATAACAATTAAGTCAAGACAGGGTTAGGGGTGCAAGAGGAATTGCTGATATGGTGGTGCCAACTGACCCGAAGTGCTCTGTGCAGACTCCTACTTCTTGTTTTCATCGTCATGTGTGATTTGTAAGTCACAAATAAAAGTTACTGCAAAAGGTTGTTTATAAAGTGGCATGTGCACACAAGACTACAACATGCTAACAAATTCTCTCCCAATGAAGATGAGAGAATGAAGCATTTATTAATTGCAAGGGCAGAGCTCATGCTCACCTGACCCCTCTTCAAAACCAGGACATGTAGTCAATTTGGACAAAACTGTGGGACACCCGGGGTGTAACAGAAGGTTCCACCAACACTTCAGAGGGCCCCCATTCAGCCCGAGGCCTATGAAAATCTGTGAGATTGCGAGACACAGGGGCCCCTCATGACATTCTGCTGGGGGAGGCCTATCATTTTGCATTACGCCACTGGGGACATCGGGACATACTTCCAAAAACCAGTGCTGTTCTGCTAAATTCGGGACTTCTGGTCACTCTATCCTTGTAGCTAGATTCTTGTGGGCAGAGTTTTTAAATAGTAAGGTGACGTCAGACTCGGCTTCTCATTAGACTGCCCCTCTCGACTCCTCCCCCTTTCTGTTTCCATCCCCTGACGCCCGAATTTATGAAATCTCGGAGTAATAGGTTTCCGCTTCCAGCGCTGGCTGCACCATGTCTCAGTACTGTAGAAGAAAGACTCACTGGTTCTGTACCGAACCATCTAGACGTCCTGCTCCCCTGACATTTGTTCCCGTCTAACTCCTGACCTTTCCCTTTTCCTGACATAAAATAACAGGCCTTCATAACGATCTTGGCCTTCACCTGAGTGTAGCTGTCTCAGCTCTGCCAGGCGCAGCCGAGGCACGTCTCGCCCAACAAGGCGAAAGATGTTATTACCAGAGTGGCGGTTTTATTCGCAAAAAGGGTTTTCAATCACTTTTGGTTTGGGAACGCTATTAACCTTTAGCGTCAAATTATATTTCGCATTCCATCAGCGGCAAAATTATATTTCACACTTCTGAAAAAGTACTGCCACTTTTACATGTTTTCAGAAGCTGTTGTGATACAGAAAATGGGAGACGGGTGGACACATGACCTCTTTCTTTCTCTCTCTCTCGTGGTTTAGTTCTTCCTACATCTATATTTTCAAACCTGCGTAAGTAATATTTTGGGCGCTTTTTTTGTGCCTTGCACTCTCGATCCCCTGAGGTGGGGTGCACAGGAAATCCGAAGAGCAGAACATAAATTTGAAAAAAAGCCATGCTTGCTTTCTTCCCTCATGAATCTTAGCAGATCTGAAAGATGGCCATTTTGAAAATACACCAATCTGCTAATCACGCAAACTGAAAGTCGGTCATCTGAGATCTTGTAATCTGGCCCTAGCTAAAACCAAGCGGATAGGGAAAGTCAGATCTGAGGACCGATCTTTTCTGTATTTGGCCAAGGCTCGGTGGAATTCCCTACCTTTGGAGATTTGTCTTATTGATAATCTTACCAGATTTAGAAACAAACTGAAAACCTGGGACCTGATTATGACTTTGGTGCAGTTGCGCCGGCTCTCAGCCGGCAAAACTGCGACAAAGCCGCGCAAGGACCTCCCGTGTATTACGAGTTGAACTCGTGTTCACCTTTTCGATTGCAGTGCCTTAAAAACAGGCACCGCAATGGGAACAGCAAAAAAGTTCCAGCACAGCTGGCGTGGCGAATTATGTAATATGCTCAGAGGGACTACGCCAGTGCCGCTCAGCATCTTACATTGTGGCGCAGCGCCGCCACCGCCATGGAACAACTGTTTCCTGGCGCAGCCGAAGGTCCTCTACCACAACGACTTTTGAAGTCGTAATGCGGCAGACGGTGGACCACCACGGCGAGTCTGGTGGTCGGAACACCGCCAGACTCGTAATTTGGCCCCTGGCTTTTTCCGGGCTAATGGACGGTACAATGTCTTTTGTTCAGTGTAATATCTCAGTGGTCAGCTAGGGCAATTGCTCAGTGCCGTGACATCCTCTAGGAGATAAGTGTTGCACTTTAGAAATAAAATAAATAAATACATTAAATTCTTGCTGTTTGTCCTCAGTGGATGTTCGGAATCACAAGCAGATGTAGGTAGGCAAACTCTATATGGCTCTGAGAGCTGTATGCAGTAAACAACACAACTTAAGTGCCAAGGCTGGTATTAGACTTCTGTAATGATTTTCACTTGAAAAATAGATTTTTGGAAAACCCTACCAGAAAGCGATAGTAAATGAATAATGCACAATACTTTGCTTGGTTAAAAAAGCATGCTCTCTTTGCCATAAAATCGTCAAGTCCAGTGTCGATCTGTCAGGGTCGAATCCATGGCAGAATTTCAGAATATCTACTGGATATGTAAATGAATCCCATTTAGATTATTTTATAAAATTGATCCTGCGCGCACAGCTTCAATATCTGGCTTGTGTCCAATCTTTGTTGGCCAACATTTGACACCAGTGTTATTTGAAGTACATATTTCATCTTTCGACTTTGAATTACAATTCCATCTTTAACAGTGATACTGGCCTGCCTGTCATATGTTTCTATGTATGTCTTGGAGGAGCACCATAACTCTATAGCAAATTTGATTCAGACTCTTGTCACAAATATTGCATCTACAACCCCCCCAAGTCTCTGTTCACCCTTCCTCTAGGTTGCGCAAGTGTTTTACTCCAACTTCCAAGCCGCTATTGCTATTTCCTGCTATATCACCCAGACTCACATCCATTTAATGGTGACAGTCAGGTGTGTAGCTACCGTTGGTGCAGCAGGTGCTGTGGCACCGAGCCCAGAGTCCTAAGGGGCCAATTGAAGCCTGATAATTGCTGTATTTTACAACCCCCTGCAGCTGTCAAAGGGGCCATTTTTTCTTGCTTCCACTAGGGTCCCTGTCATCCTTGCAACACTACAGCGCAAAGCATTTACGTCTGTACCCGTGTAATTATTTCACATTCTCGTGTAAAATGCCCAGTGCACTGCATTGCCTCCCATAACTCTGTAACTATCACCTTATTGCTGCTCTTGAACAGTTGTAACTAAACTTAGAGACCATATATGTGTCTATGGAACAGCAATAATTTGTACTGAACGTCAGATAATCCCATTCCACTGTGTCTTGTCCTAGTGAACTTGTAACTTTTTGCCTTATTCACAGAACACTTGTAACTAGTTTATTTAACTGTAGCTCTTCCACTTCACATATGTAATTTTCCTCGCTGCACTTGTAACTTTTCAACTAACCCTTGTAGCTGTTCCTTTTAACCTTGACATTTCAAGAACACATGTGGCTTTTCCCAGTTTGCTTTAACTAGTTCAGTGGTTTTTGTACCATTTCATCATATTTGTAACTATTTGCCTTAATGGTATCTGTTACTATGACACCTATATTTTTCACTACATTGTACCTGTTCTGATTAAACTTATTATTAATCTCACAAAATGTGTGAATAATGCCTTTTACTAAAACTGCTATAACTGCATCTCTTATGCATTATACAGGCTACACACACACACACCTGGCTGGTTACAGCTCCTTGGAAGCTCATACCTGCCTGCATTGCGTGTAACTACTTCCATGCAGCAGCATCCAGCCTTAGATGAGCCTAGTGCTCCTTAAAGATAGTACACCTGTTCCCACCCAACAGCCACTCTACACTTGAAACTGGACCTGGTCCCAGTTTACAGAGGCCACAGAGAAAGCTTCCACTGGGCCTCAATTGTGGGTGTTCAGTTTGTTTGCCTCTGATGTCCCAGAGTCATTCCTATTATATTTCTGCAAACTGGGCCGAGTACAACCTTTTCCACACTTAACTCTCAGTGGGAGCGATGGTGAACAGTCGCAGTCTTCTCAGGGAGGGAGTGTGGATGAGCACGAGCTCAGAGCTCGGCAATCAATCAAGAAAGCACCAAAGTGAATGCCCAGCCCTTTGCTTGTCTATTTAGAAAAAAAGTACTTTATTATGCAAAGCTACTCAGTACTACACAATACTATAAGGTGAAACAATTTAGTTTCTCTGGATGCAGTCTTGGCAAGTGCTGTACCCACCCCACTCCATCACTCTTCCCACTATCCCAGGCTCTCTCCTAGTTCTCTGTAGTCCCCTCTAAGTGTAGTGGATGACATGAAAATGCTCTTCAAAGCACCCCCAAAACAATTTGTGCGCTCATTCTCCGACCTGTGCCAACAATTAAGACTTCCACATAGTTGTGTCTACAAGATACTCATTGAACTGGGACGATAGCCATGGAAAATCTCCTCCTGATATTTGGACTGCCATTTACCTGTACCTCTTCCTATAAAATCAAAGTAAATCTTACTCGACAAACATTTTTCCTGATGGTTGACAACTCTTCACTTCACAACCACAACTTTTATGAAGGGCCTGCATCACTATGTTGGTTCCCGCTGTTCCGACATGTGTGTCCCTTAAAGCGTTGGAAAATAACCCATTCTCTTTGTGGGTTTTATTTTCTTCATTTTTCTGCAGAAGTATCCAAACCAGTGTCCCTTATTATAGAGCAGTGCAATAATGGATGGTAACTCAGATTTATATCAGTAGCGCAGACGGTGAAAGAGTAAAGAGGCACCGACTGAGAAGCCCATATAGATGATATCATTTATTGTGCCACTTTAAATCACTTCCTATACTGCAGATGTTCGGACTGTATTCAGATCTCCACCCTCTTCTACTAATAGAGCCAAGTCCTGACTTTTCCACAGAGTTCGTCCCCTTTCTCTTTTTAAGGTCCCCTGTTACATGCTACATGTAAGCCAACACATGCAATGGATCTTCCTTTAAGGCACAACGGGGGATGTGGATCCGGTCCTATCTTAAAGGTACAGCATTCTTGACTGCTCAGATGGTTCTGATCCTCCGGATGCTCCTGAGCTGCATCTATCTAAAGCCTTCTAACTTGATAAGTGGCTCAGAGATCTTAGGTGTCCAAGCCAAAAGGGAACAAAGGGATTTCTGCACTCCTGCTGAGTAGAGGCAGTGGGCAGAAGCAGGAAAGGGGAAGCAGGGAACACAATCAGCAGAACAGCACCTGGCAGGCAACTTAACTAATCGCAGCACGCCGTTCAGTTGCTAAATTTAAATTGTCTTGATTAGGTATGTCTGCCAGTAGTGGGATTTATTATTTCCATTACTGTAGGTATGAATTAATTTCTGGAGAATGTAGTCATTTCTCTCCAAACACTCGATTCTTCTTCCACCGCCATCGCTAACAGACAGCCCTAACCTCTATCTTGCTATTAATTTTCCACTTGGGTGCAAATTCTCAAGCAGAAGGAGTTCAGGATTAGGGGTGGTCTGTACACGTCTTTCCACTGGACCGGATAATCTTCTTGGAACCACTGACTTGAATAATAACTCCTTTGCGTTACAAGCGCAGTACCAAGCTGAAAACCTTCTCTCTCCAAGAGTCCGCGTCATGGCTGCCACCAGCGGCCGGGGAAGTGCTGCCATTTTCGCAAAAGGGGAATTCATGCTATTTGAAAACTTGAAAGGCATGCAGTTTGTTGAAATCCC
Organism: Calotriton arnoldi; assembly: GCA_963921515.1. Taxonomy (NCBI): domain Eukaryota; kingdom Metazoa; phylum Chordata; class Amphibia; order Caudata; family Salamandridae; genus Calotriton; species Calotriton arnoldi. The sequence continues at coordinate 954,530 of CAWUFW010003433.1, read as the reverse complement.
TGATCATGTAAGCTTCCTAAGTCTTTACTTGCCCCTCTTTTCCCCGCACTGACCCTCCTTCACACTTGACTTTGCCTGGGAAGTGGCTAGAATGATCACACCGCCTTTACGGGTGTCACTTCACTTCTTACTTTCTAGGCTCTGGAATCCAAGTCGGCAGCTTGTCCATGGCGCTGTGAGGGATCTGAGCGCTAGATACCAGGAACAGAAACTGAAACCATCACCCTGGGTGTTCATCAGCAGCTGTTTAGGGATTATGCTGCATGTTACTGGTGAGTGGAGTGGTAGATGTGCCCATCCAGAACCCTGACTTTGTCATTAAGTTGCAAGGAAGGCTGTCTTTCCTTGATTACCCTTTAGCCACATCGAGGTACGCGCACCAGAGAGCTTTGCAAATTACATGTGTGCACTGGAGCAAAATGTGCATGTCTGATGTCTCGATGTGTGCTCACAAGGGCACTGCGCACACTATGATGGCAGGGCGAAGGACAAGTCACGGGTAACTGAATATAGTCAAAAAGAGGGCTGCTCGCCAGTGCTGCACCATGCTTACTGGTGGTTGGCTAATGGGCTTCTAAAGCCATATGTAATCATATTAACTGTCTGAATGCCAAATAACAATTAAGCAGAAAGCTATGTTCCTCGCCAAGCCCAAAAATACTATTATATAGTAGGCAATATCATCAAGTACAGCACGGAGCGAAGATGTGGGCTCGCGGCTAAATAGTCGCCAGTGAAAAAACAAAACCCGAGCCTTAGTTTCTGCTTCCAAATGGTCCATACTGTGTGATCTTTGGCAAATCACCTCAGCTCCCTCTGCCTATTTTCCTTTAATGCCAAAATCGAGAGCCTTAAAAAATGTGCTTAAGCCGTGTTGAAAGGGAAACTAACAAAGTACTTTGGCCCACTGCTTTGTGCTTACTGCATGCATTTTATAAAGGTGTACAAGAGTGAATTATTTTTTCTTTAAATTTTATTAAATGCTTTAAAATATGTAAAATTACACTTTAAACGTAACTGTGGTTTAGAGAATGGGGTGGAAAAGGTTTGCGTACACACACACACACATACACACAAAGGCACATGTCACATCTACACAAAAGAGAGGAGAAGCAGATTCACCCATGCACAGAAAGAAAGCCGATATACTTCTTTGAAAGTAGCTTTCAGAGCTAGTTCATGGAATCATGATGCTGATATGTTGGCAAATCTTCATGCAGACAGCTCGAACTGAGATCTGAATGGAAAGTACACCATTTCAATCAGTTAGCTTTAAGGACAACAGTCTGGATCTGTTTGTGGAAGCAGTCCTATCTTGTGCGCCCCCTTATTTCCCTGAGAAAGTTCTTCAAAGTTGAATTTCACCTGATGGTTCTGGTACCGGAGTCTGCCAAGATGTGGAACTAGAGTACGTCTTGTCGAGGTTCTAGACTCCTTGCATCCCCCAAAAAGCATCACATTTCGGGTTAGAAGGTGTCTTTCTGCCTTGGGGTACCTAGTTACAGGTCAGTTTTTATACTGTGTCCCTAGAGCTGATGTCTATTGACCCTCCCTCCCCATTGCACCCAACACTTAAGAACCCTGCCGCTGGCCCCTCGGCCCTGTCACAAGGTTTTTCCCGAGTCTTTCTTTCCTATTTACTATTTTGCAGAGTCTTTGGTTTTATTGCTTCTTACATATACTCCTAATATTTGCTTCCATGTTTATTTTATTTTATTTCTAATTTAGAGCCATCTCTCTTTTTTAAATGTTAATTAAGGATTGCACCTCCCTTCCTGCCTGCATTATTCATGGGCATGTGTAACTGCTTTGGCTAGCTGAAATGTTTCTAAACAAAGTGTAATGATTTTCAAAAGAGCCGAGCCAGAGGTATTCACTTATGTAATGATCCTAACGCCACTGAGAGATCATGGAGCCTGCCCATAGAGACACATTGTCCCATGCTACATTTAGAAGGTAGCGGCCATAAAATGTATTCAGTGATGTGTTTTGTGTGTAAATTGTACTTGGATTTGTATCACTGAGGCACTACTTTTTTCACAGTTGTTTTTACCTTTAATTGCTATTTTAGATCGAAGATTATATAAAATGTGATGACGTGTTATAATGGATCTGAAACCGATCTTCACTCAGTCTACTGTGGGTAAACCTTCACTTGTCACCACAACTACCGCTAGAGAGTTAAGCAAACTAAAAGGGAGACTTGTTTGACACAACTACCCAAACTGACAGGTACATCGTCAGGTCCACCAGTACCAGGTGTACCCAGCAAGCATTTAAGTGAATGATAGTGTCACACACACTCAGCCATCTGGAGCTTTCAGTGCTGCGCCTGGGAAGCCACATCTGTATAAATCCCTCCTTCTATACTGTAGAAGGCTCCAAGTGCTGCTGTGGCAGGTAAGGATTGCAAAGATGAGACCTTTCTTCCCACTATAAACTTCAGACAGTTCTGTGCACATCCCAATACTCCGTTGACTAGATAGTGAGTCTGAAGGACATTTTCCCGAGCTAACAATGTATTTCTCAGAGATCCCTCCTTTCCTGGCATGCTCCAAATATCCTAGATTAACCAGCTGCACGAAGCAGCTCTGATAATTCCCACAACAACCAAAGAACGGGGTTCATCCAACAGACTGTGCGAGACTGACGTTCTAAGCCTTGCTGGGAAGCTAGGCTAAAGACTTGGCGACATGAGCCTCTGCAAATGTGATTGACAGAAGCATGGGTTTCAGCCATCACAATACCGTCAGCAACATCCCGTCACCCACTGTACAGTCTCATTTCCTTACACGACGCCAGAGCAACTTATAGTCACATATGGCGTGGACTCCAATGCAGATAGAGCTGACAAACAACCCAAGTTCTCAGTGACAACCCGTTCATTGTTTTAATCCCCCTTCGCACCCTACATTGCTTTGCAGGACTAAAACCCTACCTTTGCTGTTTAGAAAACTGAATTTGAAGTACATCAGTACATTAGGTTATGAGTTGAGCTTGGCAGTGCTGGAGGTCTTAAAATGTGCCTACTTAGAAATTGGTCTTTACATAATGGCTTTTCATTTGGGTGGAAGGGGAGGTTAAGGTTACCTTCTCAAGATTTGTAAAGAAATTACAGAAACGTCATAGGGACCATGAACAACTATGGTCTGGATATAGTACTCGATGATATATGTTTATTTAAGAAAAAAGTCAATTGATGGTGACTCGCACATCTTGAAACACAAGTGCCCTTATCCCTTCCACCATCCACTTTCAGGCACATGTAGGTTATGTAGCATGAAAAGCCACATTTCCCCTTGAATATTTGGAGCAGGTGGACAACTGTGGTGCTGGCCTTTCTTAAGGGCTCGTTGACTATGGTTGTTTTAAGAATGAATATATCAATGAACACTGTGAAGACCCCAACAGTTCAAAAGGGGTGACTCTTTTTCTCTTGTAACAATGGGTACTGGCTCTTAGACAAACGATAAGGTGTTCTTGTGGATACCCTGCCTTCTGAGCACTGACCACTTTGGGAGCCAGAACTTGATTTCAGAAGGTGATCTCACAGTATGATCCTCTGCATACCTGATGTCAGTGCTTGATCCTAACAATGAAAAGGCGTTGCCATATGCTTTCTTTTTCAAAGAAGTGTGTTGTCATCGCAGAGAAGACCGCTAACAACAGTGGTGTAGGAGATCACGGGCAGAATTTTGTTATACAAAAATAATGTTGCCTAAATATCAACTGCAAAAATATATTTTTTTATAAGTATAGATGGGTAAGTATGGGTTAAATGTACTTACATCCCATAGTCATATATATTTACCTTGATGTTTATTATATCTTTTAGGTACGTGCTTGTGGACTAGGAATAGCAAATCTATATTTACCAATATATATTTACCATCACAACATTTTTAGGTGATATTAGGCCACAATATGTTTGTAGAACATGTTTTCCCTTGATACTCTACGATGCAACCATAGGCAACGGGAGGCGAACTGATTTACTGAATGTTGAGGAGTGAATGACATGAGGATTACAAGCGTAAATTCATGATGAGAAGAGAGATAGTTTTGCAGACGTGGGGCATTGCATTTTTGCTAGGAATTCTGAGAAGTTTTAACCTGGAACACGATTGCCTACAACTTGAGTGAAGCAATGTTTTCAAAAACCGCCATGATCCTATGGATTCACGCCTTGGCGATTGTCCTAGGCACAGTTCATGGTTTATGATTCTGAGTTTTTAATCGCCCATCTATATCCGTTTTCATCCTTGTTTGTTGCTCTACACCTAGCTTTTAATACAGGTCTGGTCTTATTCTATGGCATACAAAAGGCATTGTACCATCTGAAAATACCTCACACAACATCAGAATTATTTGCCACAATCCAGAAAATGGTTCATAGGAAAAGGTTACGGTGTATTTCTTTGGGTGTGCCTTTTACAATTTCTACTGCGTTTTCCACTTCATTTTTCACAAGGATTAAAAACACATTATAGCTAATAGTCCTCCTGAAAAAAACGATGTTTAGATTTTCAAGTGTGGTAAAAAATGGGGCTTTTGCCTCATACTTTATAAAGTCCCCGGTTGACCACATTTTGGGCTAAGTACAGACAACGTGGTTGCTACATTGTATGCACATTTACATCTCATTATGTGTCTGGCTATTGGTTGTTCAAAGGCCTCGCTGCCTAATATGTTGTAATCCACTTTGGATGAAAAGCCCCTCGAGTCGCCTTAAATTCTTTGTTGCAATGCTACCTTTGAAGAACACTCGGTGGACCTGTGTGTCCATGCTTTTCCTTAGATTTTCAGCACAATACCTCTTCTTTTTACCTTTGACTATCAGCACTCACTGCGGCCCCCCCAGGAATCCACCTAATGCTTACAAAGTAGGACTTTCTTCCTCACAATAGCAGAGACCCACGTCTCCTTGTACATTCAGAGCATATTTGATTGTCTTAGGATGGTGTGTTGTGCTCACAAGTTTTCAGCATCTTCACAGACCTGATCCCAGCAGGCTGAAACTAAGTTTTAGCAGTTTGTAATGAAAGAATTACATCTCCTGTTTGGTAAAAAAAAAAATGAGAAAGAAAAGAAATAGTTCTTTGCAAGAACTCAAACAGCATAATTCTTTCAACGGGAGATGCATATTGTCATGTTGGCCTCCACAGAACTGCACGAGTTCTAAGGAGCACAGTATCAAAATGTTACTCCACGGTGGCTGCCAAGGTGCAAGTCCGAAGGGTGAACAGACTGTGGGGCAGTCAGAGCCTCTGTAAGTGTCAGCAAAACAAAACAACTGCATGTGTGGTTCATAATCCTACACTGGGTACTTTAGAAAATATATTTGATGTCTTTTCTCTTCCTTTTCCTCTTTACACAACACTTATTTCACTGCCTAACCACAAAGGCAACACAAGTCAGTCGACTTACATAGGATAGGATAAACAGGGCGGAATAACAGCCAGAGCTGTTTCTACAGGACACCTGATTCTTCCTTCTCTGGCCTATAGACAAGCCAGACACGCGCTGAGCTGTGTGGGAGATTTCCTGGCCGCAGGTCCTCTTCTGAATGTCAACCATATTCATACTTGCTGCTCGAGACCAGTGCTGTATCTAACCCAATTTCTATAGCAGATGAAAAAATGAAATAAATAAAAGTGAGTTTGTCAGAATGAAATCAACTTTAATATTGGCAAATGACAACATCAATCTCTGATGTATTACATCCAAGCAAATAGACTTTGGTCAGATTTGATTGAAGTGGTTTCTAATCATTTAGCCACTCTCAACTCAGCCGGGGTAAATTAGAATGATTAGCATATGCAAATATACTTGAATATTTCGATTGCTTCTTTAGATCCTTTTACCAAAGAGGTAAGAACCCTTAACATGATTTTCTAGGGTGAACAGCAAGCATGTATTCCTGTCTCGTTCTATTGTCATGCGTTATAGCTCCTGCTAGCCATTGCATGTTTGCGAGGTGAGGATGGGGAAGGCAGGTCTACAGAAAGTAACAGCATATGGGACTGAGGAACTCTACTGCAAGGACCTTATGTTTGGCAGAAAGGGTGCATTTCTGGATTCAGTCTCTACTGCCTGCTAAACTACGTCTTCAAGAATGCTGATGGATTTAGTTTGATTAATTGCTTGAATTGTCAGGTCTTTCATGAAGGGAAGGACATGCTCCAGTGTGTCAGTTCCTGTTTTCCACAGCAGCTTTTTTGGCAAATGTCAGGGGACTAAAGACTGATCTTTCTGGGTTTCTCTGGGCATCACTAGAAGCTCCATTTTCATTGACCTCATGGAACCATTTTGGATCATCTCCCTATAAAGGACATTCTGCATCAGGCCTCACTGATTTGTCAATTGCCAAGAGATTCTTCTATGTCTGAGGCTTAGTTGTTTTTGCTGAGATACCACATTTCTTGTAGAACTCTTGTCTTTCCATACTACATGGACCCTCCTATGAAGTAGGAGTATTAATGGTGGTCAAGAGGTTAGGAGGGGTGAGCGTTTAGTTTTTTGTGTTTATCTCATAAGCTTGTTGTGTGTTGAACACGAAAGCGTTTAGTGTCATGACACAGGTAGCATCAAAGACTGAAATTGTCACCTCTCCAAATTTGTCTAGACTTCTAGAAGAGCCCTGCATTAGCAAGAACATATCTACAAGGGTTCACATGATCAGGCATACAGTGGTAGAAATTAATTAGCACATACCCCGATTTTGCACTTTGCTATTAGATAGTGGAAGCTGCTGCGATTAACGTGCTAAAAATGGTCTGTACCATTAGAGGTTAAGTACACGGCCTAACGATGGGGCACTCCAGAAGCTAAATTGTGCATAACATTGGAATAAAACTGTTTCAGAAGAATGCTACCAGGTTGGGCTTCATTCCGCTTCCCCAGTATTTTCAGTGGTAAAACAATACTCAGTAAATACTGAGCAAATACATAAGTTTATCTGGAACTGTTTGAAGACTAGAGGATGTGGAGTAATGGCCAAGCTGCCGACTTTGGTCGTAGGGAACAGAGTTCGAGTCTGGGCGTCAGCTCAACATCCTGTGATTCTGGACAAATCACTTAATTTCCCCGCGCTGAAAAAAGAAAAAAATGAATGCGTTCTTGTGTATCGATACTGACACTCATGTAAAGTGCTCTAGTACCTTCGGGTCGAATTTGCGCTATATAAAACGACAAAAAAGAAAAAAAATAGTAATGTATTGTAACAATATCTCTTGAAGATTCTTGTCAAAAATATCTTATGCATGCCTAGGTAATTGACATATAAGCGTTTTAATGGTGATCTATAAAACAGTATCTGATTGTCCTAAACAATTGCGGATCGGAAACCCACTGGAATGTCAAAACTTAAAATCAAAAGTTAACTCAGGCTTATCCTCCCTGATAACCACATTTAATTGGAGGGCATCACTTCTGATCAATAATGACCTGATCGTATGAACACCAGAAGGTAAAAGTCATCACAGCGGAGCATTCTCTTCTGGGATTCAGATGAAGTTATTAAATTGGATACTTGACGAGTATTAATAAAAATTGAGCCTAGAAAATAAAGCACACATTGATCTAGAAAAATAGGACTCTGAACAGTTGGGAAAGTATAGGCTGTCAGCAATTCCCCAGTCTTCTGCATGAAGTGACATGACACCAAGAAATTCAAGGGAGTGCACAATATTAAAAGAACCAAGGCAGCACCGCTTATAATAGGAGCAACAGTTCAACTATTTTTCAAAGTGCTATTAGATATTTTTTAAAAGTGATAGCAATCTAATTGTAAAAAGAAGGATTCTTAGGCACGGTGAGTAGCATGAAGAGCATTTCAATTACAGTAGAAACTAGAAGTAAAAACATGAATGGAATCACACCCCAACTCAGGAACGGGCGTCATTCCACTCTTGCTTTGTGCGCAAACCATTACCCTTGGACAGACACTGAGCCCCTTTCCGCGCTCAGGAAATTGTATAGAGAGGAGCAGTTTCCTAGTTAATCCCTACAGAGGAGTTGTGTTGTTGTGATTGTGCAGGGATAAGCAGTGTTCTGCAAATGCTGTGCTGAATAGCTGTGCTGTGGTGTGTGATGCTCTTGCTTAAGATTTTCAGGTTGAGTTACTGTTTCCTCACTGGCATAGGGTGTGCTTTTTTGGGCATGTGATTCAACATACATGTACTTCAATTTCTTATCTGTGCTGTGCTTTGAGCTTCACCAGAAGGGTTGCATTACATCAAAATCAAAGTACATAAGAATTGTTCATCCCTAGACATTGCTGGCTTACTAGAGACTTTGGTATGTGCTGTTCATGACTCAGCAACACAAATGATCTTTAATGCAATATTACCGTATGTCAGATCACGAGTCATCGATGTTGGGGGTTTAACTACATCACCCAATGTCTGTTTCACTCTTAAAGTCAGTGCCAACTAGCACCTTTACATAAGATAGTATTGCCAGGGGCTAGAATTAAGTTTCATTATTATGTTTGTTAAAATGACTACCATAACACCAAACAAAAAACATTGCTGTGCGCATGAGTCAGCATTACTAGGGGCCATACACCACATAGAATTTAGGGCCTTTGCATAAGTCAGCAACGAAGTGCATTAAGTGGCTGTAATTTTAATTCGGTTCATTAACATACAATGTGGCAGACATTTACCGCAATAAAATCTAATGCATGTGCACGAGTCAGCAAATTCAGAGGCTTTAACAGGGATTCCATTTATGCTTTGCATGAATTAGCGATCCCAGTTGCTTCAACTAGGCCCGCAACTTTTCCTAAAGTCCTAGCACTGAAAAGGGTGTAGCGGAAATATTCCCATATGTCTTAAGGCCTTGGACCTTAACGAGGACACAGTTTTGTGTAGCTGTAAATCTCAGCATTTTCTGGGGCTCTCATTTTATCTCTCCACAGTAGTCAGCAATAGTATGGATCATAAATGAGACAACATCTAATGAGCGTGACGGGCTGGCAATGAGCTTGTGTAAAAAGACATCTTTTACATCAGTTCGATTAGTCATCAGCAATGACCGCCTCAACTCGGATCTCATCAAACGTCAGTGCAGGAGTTTGCAGTGGCGGGCATCACCTGAGAAGCAATTTTTCCAGTCTTTCAATTTTAACTATGGCATCACCTTGTGTTAGTGCATCCGTCAGCAACAAGAAAGACCTTGACTAGAAAGTTCATGGGTAAGAAATACTTGTATACAATCTAGGTACTTCTGTGATAAAAGCAATGCCATTGGGCTTACCTCCAGTCTTAGCTTATGCCTGTGTCCGAGCCAGCAATCTCATGGGTCTTACCTGGGATCCCATTTCATGCCTCTGCTTGAACACACAAAAAGATTCTGATTCATGATACTGGTTTGAGAGACGACTGCAGTTTAAAAAGTTCACTGGTCTACTGCATTCTTTGCTCTCATGGACTTTTTAAATTAAATCCCTGAGTCCAAAGGAAAAATCCCTGAGTCCAAAGGACACCATAGACCAATGAACTTTGTAAACAGCAATTGTGTCTCAAATCAGCATCAGGGATCAGATACTTTTTCTGTGATCGCTTGGGTTAGGGAGGGCGTATCTGAATTCCCTGTCAATTCTCTCATGTGCGTTTGATGTCTCTGCATTAGTCGGGAATGCCAGGGCCGTTAACTAGGACACCAATGAATGAGAACAGATCAACTATTGCGAGAGCCTTGACGAGGATGCAACATTCTGTCTGCACATGAGTCAGCCATTCCAGGGCCCTTAATTAGGATGCTAGTGAGGGGGAACACAGAAACCAGATATTGCACTAGACTTCCCTGACTAGAGTGCAATATTGTCTCAAGTGACGAGTCTGCAAAGTAGGGTCTTAAATTAGGACTAGGGGTATGAGAAGTTCACGTAATTTCCTTTTGCGTATTTGTAGAATTATGCAAAATTACGCAAAATGCAAATATGGCAAATTACGCTATTTTGTTTTTAGCATGAACTACATCCTCATGTCCATAATTGACACAAGGACTCAATTTGTGCTAAACAAATTGCACAAATAACATAAGTGCTGCTAACAAGAGCCGTTGTCATTCTCTTCATTCGTGTTCTCACCTTATGATTAGTTCACAGAATTTCGCATAAAAAGTATAATGTGAAATGCCTGAAGTTATGCAAATTGTCAGTATAATTGAAATGTCACCCTGGTCTAATTAGGACACCAATGAATGAAAATGTATGAAACAGCAATTACAATTGTAATAACTAGCATACACTATTAAGTCTGTGAATGAGTCAGCAATGTCAGGACAATTAATCAGGGCACACACTAATGGGAATATATGAACCAGTTAGTGCATGATATTTCCTTAAATAGGATACCATGTTCAGACTTTGTATGACTTAGCAATGCCGGAGCCCTTAATGAGGACACCAGTGAATGAGGTTGCAAGAACCAGAAGCAATATGTGCCTTAACTAGTAGTCAGTGGTTTGTCTATGGGTGTATCAGCTATGCCTGCATCTTTAATTCTGAGTATATATGTTAGCTTTCAGCTAATCTGCATTGTCAGACACCTAAAGATAGGTCATCTTTAGGTGTCTGACAATGCAGATAAGCTGAAAGCTAACATATATACTCAGAATTCCTGTACTTTGGCTAGCAAGGACAGGGGCTACAAGTTACTTCTAATGACTGAACATTCACCCTACAGAAAAGTTGATTCTACAGAAAGTGGCAAATATATTTCCAAGTGCCCTGATGACAGAACTAACCACTAAGAAACACTATGGAGGGTGCTCATCAGCCTCTTTGGCAGCAGTACAATGGGAGCCCCGCCAGGAGAGTGCTCCACCCCAGGGTGCTGCGCGGGCTTCAAGCAAGCTGATTTTTGCATTTAGATTTGGAAGCCATTGGTGACAGGCAGGCGGACAGGATGAATAATATATCACTTCATTGTCTCCTGCTTGACATCCCTGGCTTGGATGGGGCCGGGAGGCGCAGTGGTTCTTAGCATTTAATGCATCCCCCTACATTATGAGCGAAGGAGTCGTACATCATCACTTGAAGGCTCGCTTACCTCAGCCCAAGCATTAGTTGACAAAGGTACCTGAACTGTCGGCTTGAGGTTAAAAGCCCAGACACTGTTCCAGTGCAAAATGCCGGTGAGGGGAGGGGCTGTAGGTGAGTTGAACTTAAAATAAGGGTGACATACTGTTTTGGCAGTAGAGGAAGCGTGATCCTTGCAGGAATGTTAAATGATGGATGGATGGGTGGGTGTGTGGGCGGGCAGCTGGATGGGTGGCTGGGTGGATGGATGGATGTGCAATCATGCCACTTTGCCCTCCTTGGAACTCCAACCAACCCCGATCCTATACAGTACCTGGAGTCGTTTTGAGATTACAGGTTGCAGTTTATTAATTATAAATCACTTTCAACCACTCACAAGTGGCACAAAAATGAGATTTGCTATTGGACTATCACAAATATATATAATGAAGAATGTTCCATTGCTGTTAAAGTCAGTGCTGGCAAGCTGGGCTTGTGGTGAAATCTTTAAGATTCAAGGCTTAACTTGCCCACCATTTTCACAGGGTCTGAGTGGTCCATAGAGCAACCTGGCCGGAGGGCTGTCTGACAGGTCCGTGTATGGGCCGTTTGTGGGGCTGTGTTATGATCAGCTGTGTTGGTTTTTACTGTTGATTTCTCTTATATTACTACAAACATTGCCTGCAGTAAGCACAAATGCATGCAGTCTCCCCTATCTGGCAAAACACAAATACAGTTTGTCTTTAAAGTTTAAAAGTGCCACAGTCTGTAAATGTAGGGCACTTTTTTAGCTATGTGATTCACTAATGGAGGCTATTTTTAATTTACTGCCCAGGCCTATTTTTTGTCCCAGTCTAACCCTGCATCTGCATGTGCTTGCTAGTTAGCTCCACTAGAGCAACGGCTGTGTTTGCTCAGGGGTTAGCTGTCTTTCCCTTCGTTACACCCAATGGCCCTGCTGTCTTGCATCCCAAGGATCACCGGGTCAAATACCACCCCCTTTCTATCAGTCTCTCTCGCGACTAAGAGTATTGTTGGACTGCTCTGTCTCCGCTCCACCCTTCATTAATTCTTTCACTGCTCCTGGTGGGTCTAGGGCAACTGTGACACCCGCCCTGTGCACTAAAACTTTCCTTTTGGGCACAGATGAGTGGGTCAGCTTTTGGTCAACATGGGGCTATGACCCTTGAACACTCCCTTTTCAGCATCTGTGCCCATCTCCGGATAGGCCTATTGAAAGGGTGCGAGCCAATCCCAGTGCTGCCCTGTGTTTTCACTTCTTCATATGCGTTCTTGTGCCATGGGCTTCTTGGCACCAAGGTTCCCCCTCTCCACCACCCACCAGTCACGATTTCCTGCCATCTTGCTCACTGTGCAGTGAACGCCACCACACTTTTTATGGTGTAGCCTGGGCACCTTACCAGGTTATGCCTTCCATATCCTCTATGCCTGCTGTGTATCCTGGGTCTTTGCTCTTACCAGAAGGAGAAGCATCACGATATTGTCGCTGGGACTGTCAGAGATCTCAAATGGTTTTGCTTGCCAAGCCGGGCCATAGTGTTCAAAGGTCTGCTGCTAGTGGAAAGGCTGTGATATTTTGACTGGAAATATTCCCAGCTGGAAAGGGAAATCTAGATGCCCATCTTGGCAGCTGGCCCCCAGGATGTGTTTGGGAATAGGAGGGCGGTTGTAGTCTAACTGCAATATTAAGCATTTGGGACAGAGGATACATAAAATGAGAAGCACATTATGATCTAATTCCTTGGAAACCGGCAGAAGGCAGGATCTCACTCTTATGTGAGAAAATGTGTCGAAAATGCAATAGGTGTGAAAGTGGTGGGCAAAAGACATTTAAAAACATTGCAATTCACGGTCTCCACAGTTTTTACAATAGTTACTTACGGTCAATGACGCAGACGGTTACCTTTTCTTGAAAAGCTTTTTGTTTGACTAACAGATGAAAGAACACACCAACAAGGCGTGAGGAGAACAAAATGTAACCTGGGCACACAAGGCTGCTGTGTAGGTTCATTCTGTGCCCCCTTCAGTGAGCCATTTCAACTAATTTAATTAGCAAGGTTTGAAAACAGCTCCCACCAGAGAAGATCTGACATGACACTACGCAGACACACATCTGGCACCAAAGATCTCATTTGCACAAAATGTATTTTGTCCCTTGTGAGAAGAAGTAAACTTACAGCGGAGGGGACAGAACAAATGGAAGCTCTTCTGATGAACAGGGCAGCTCAGCAGAAGATGGCCTAAGCAGTGCTACAATCACTTTGTTATCCTTCATCAGGCTAAGATAAACCAAGAGCTAGGATCTATGAGGTGAACTCCATGAATTCTACACGTGGTGACAGGAAAATTCATTTTGTGTCCTCCCTCAAGGAAAATGCCAGCTGAGGCAACTTGGCATTTCAAATCAGGACGTTCTCAGCTCTGTTTCAACCAGTCTCCTAACTTGAAAAATAATCGGAACGTGTTTACTTTAGATACTGGCAGGATGACAAACAAGTCAGATGGGATTTTAAGAGCACCACACCTTTTCTATACTTTTGATTCCTCAATGTTCCCTATGATTTTGCTCCTTTGTGTGCGACAATGAGGGGCCTCTGTGCACTGCAGCTACGGCTATGTGCGCTGAAGACAAGTGAAAATTCACTGTGCAAGTGAGCGCAGTGTGCGAGCTTCTACAATTAGTGGTGTTTACTTCAATGAAGGTTTATATAAAAATAAGTACATAATGGTTAATTTTGATTCTATTAATCAGTATATAACAGAAACCTTTGAGGCAAATGATTTAATGTTGTTGCATAGCTAATCAAAATGGTCATATCAGCAACTTGTACGTTAAGCTCACCTATGCCAAAATCCCAACAACTGTTGGAATGTGTCACATGACCTAGAGAAACTGCATAGAAAATGCATAGGTCCTGATCTTCTTTTAAGGACAGTGTTACCTAACAGAGCTCCAGGACTGTCACATTGTCGCTAAACTTTCAGGACATCTAAATGAGGTAAATGTACATTCACCGATGCCAGTGCAACTAATTTACCTTGTCGGTGTTTATCTGAAAAATCTGTCATGGACTCATTTTATCTGACCCATCGTGGGCCATAGCTGAACATGATTTTGCAATCTCCTGGTCACTGATTCAATTGAAGCTCATAATAGCATCCTACAAAGCCAAACAGTTTCTGCTGTCAATTCGTCCAAGATCATGAAGGTGACTTTCATTCTAGTGTTCAAGCCCCAGAATGATTGCCACTATGGGGTTAAAAATCAGATGTGACTGAAAGTCACCTTTATGACATGGATTATTTGAAAGACATGCATGAGCTTTCATCACAAATATTTTCCCATTCCACCTATAAAAAATACACTGAGACAATATGTCACTTTGCAAACTCTCAACTATGGAAAAACAGCAACATCAGGACACATGTTCAAGAGGGAGAATGTGAGTACAAACAACACACATAAAGTAACTTAATATTTGGTTATTTGGACTGGGATATCGCCTCATGTTTTCCCATTTACAGGTTCCATGCATCCAGTGCTTTAAATGGGCCGGTACTCACCGGTACTGAGTACCGGCACTTCTTATTTTTACCGATCAGAGTACCGGCACATCTCCACTGCTAAGGAGAGTACCGGTACTCATTGAAGGTAAGCTAATTGGTGCTAGTGCTGCGGAGCTCGAGGCAGTCAGAGTGCCGCAGATCTGTGCGGCACTCTGACAGCCAAAGCGCCTCTCTAGCTCGTAGGTGAGTAACTGCTGAACCATTCAGCAGCGGCTCATGTGCGTTATGCAAGGGATGTCCCTGCTTTGGAATTTTCACGCCCTGCTGTGTTTGATAGAGAAGGGCCCATTAAGGCCCTTCTCTGTCAATCACATTCACACTGTGGTTGCTGTGCTGTAACAATCCCAAGTGAACCTTTTTTGGTGACTATTTGTCTGCTTGTGTGTGTGTGTGTGTGTGTGCGTGCGTGCGTGTGTGTGTTTGCCTGCTTCTGTGAATGTTTGAGTGTGAGAGAGAAAGCGAGCTCAGAGAGGAAGATAATCTGGACACTCTCAGGAGGTAGTTTTAAAGAAATGCATGGAATGCTTTTGTTTGTGCATTGTCTGTTTGTTTATGTGTGTATTAGAAGTATTGTGCCAAAAGCAACCAAGTAGGAACAGTATGACAGTGAGAAGCTTCAAATATTGCAAAACAAGGAAACCTTAACATTTCGTGTTAGGTCTTTATTTTGTGTAATGAGTTAACACGTTTTGTTTATGTTGATACTTTTCTCACATGTTTTCGTATGTCCTGCAACTGGCGTAGTACTCATTATTAATGCTGCTATTCCAAAGTCTCTTTTGTTCTGAGGCACACTGATAATTAGCCTGAATAGTGCTGTTGATGTCTTGACTGCATTCATTTAAAAGCTCTTTCTATTATGATTTAGGGCCTGCTCCCAGCAGGTATTCACACCACTCTTTATCATCATATGCAGCTGTTAATCTGCATATATGGGAAGTTTGAAACTACTATCAAAAGAAATGCACGGGCAAAATGAATACTCAATAGAAATGTCTTAGTATCATCATGTCTCGCCCCGCCTCTAACCCCGCCCACTAGCCACGCCCCTAGCTCAATTTAATGAGTACCTTCACTTATTTTTCCCCATTTAAAGCACTGCATGCATCCAATGTTAAGCAGGGGCTGTCTCCTATCATTCACTAACTACTTAGCAAATTTAGTCACAGGTATAAGGCTCAGAGAAAAGAGCAATTCAACCTCCAGTGGCCCATGGCCAATAAATTCACCTCTTTTTTCAAACCACCGCTAACAATCAACTTGCCAGCTGGCCAAATAGCTGCCAATCTTTTCTATTCCCTTCAGAAAGTAACACTATTGCCAAACGTGACTGCCAATATATATTTGCTAAACTTAAGCAAATGACAGCACATCTTTCTTTCTACAAGGATTATACCCTATAACTCACCCACTGTAACTTGGTGCTGTTATGTACATTTTAGGTTTCTTCTTCTCATGCAGTGCTTTGAAGTAACCTTAGGATGTGAATATCAAAACCTTTTTATTTAACATAGGAATAGACAGCATCAACACAAAATTAATGCATCAAAATTCTTCCTGGAAACTCCAACAGATTTCCACAGTTTTGATCTTCATGAACTGCTTACTACATACAGCTGCCGTTTTTAGTGGCCCTTTCTTTTTCAATAGTGTGAGGAAGATCACATTGATTTTAAATGTTGACATTACAGCATTTTATTACCTAGAACTAATTGAAACACCCAATGTATCTCTTTGGCTCTCCATTTCTTCCATCAAATATTATTAATTGGAATCTTATTTTGATTCCATAAAGTAGTTGACAGATATTGTTGTTGTTCAGAAAGAACATCTATTACTAATAGTTTCACCAAAGAACAATAATAACTAATAGGAGATTATTTTAATGTAGGTCTTTGTGACGTGTACAATTTCTGTAAAAGCAAAGATTCATATTGGACTTTTCCATATACTTAGAGATTTTAGCATTAGCCTCCAAAGCAAATACCCAAATTTTGTCTCAAACTGAAGTACAGTGACATTTAATAAAATCTGGAAAATTAACCCCACCATTAGACTTCAACGTCTTACGTTTCTTCGCAGAAATCCTTGCTCTCCATTTCTTCAACAAAAATTGAGTTAATATTATATCAATCTTTCTGATGAGGTGTTTAGGAAATCTAATTGGTAACAGTGATAAAGGAAAATGATCAATTAAAAGAAACATCTTTTTAGTGCACCACCATGATATAAACAAAGGAGATCATCTCTCTGCTAAAGCTGTAATCATAATTACAATCAGATGTACATTATATTTAATTGTCTTACTAATGGAACT
Source organism: Calotriton arnoldi (assembly GCA_963921515.1). Classification (NCBI taxonomy): domain Eukaryota; kingdom Metazoa; phylum Chordata; class Amphibia; order Caudata; family Salamandridae; genus Calotriton; species Calotriton arnoldi. The sequence goes on along the minus strand of CAWUFW010003433.1, from coordinate 937,596 downwards.
GGAGTCCAAGATAAATAAATAATCAATACTAGAACTATTTTATGCTAATATGTGCATGTTTGAAATTCTTCCTTTAAACAACATTTATTTAATCATAAAACCTCTGACTTTTAAGCATTTAACTTATAGCCTGACATTTTGAAAAAGGAACTCTTCTAGTTCCCTATGGAATGTTGTCATCTCAGGATTGGAAATATATAGCAAAATGCATAGTGTATGGGTAGAAATTCACTTATCTGCAAACTTAAATCCTGATATAAAAGTAGACTTTCTTACTCTTTTTCAAAAAAATGATTCCAAAGCCAAAATAAACAATAAAGTGAAGAAATGATAATCCTCTCTTGTTCCCCTTCCAAAGGAAAAGTATGGAGAATAAACAGTATTCACACGAACTAATGTCGAAAGAACTGTACAATGTAGCAGTGAATTTAAGAAACTCTTGGACCCAAGCCATGACATCCTAGATGAAAAGTGTAGTAATGAATTGTAAATCTTTTGGGCCAAAACCATGCCATGCTAGATCTTTTATCATAAACTCCCATGTGACCTGATCGAAAGCATTTTCTGCATCTAAGGAATAGCAAGCAACCAATAATAATTTGTATCGAGAGACAGCCCGAACAACATTTAAGAAAGTCCTAGAATTATTAGATATAAACTGCCCCTTTACGAATATTGTTTGTTTTTAAGCAATCAAATCCAGTAAAAAAACATTCAATGTGTACCCAATTTTTTTTATATATCTTAAATTCCAAATTTGTCAGTGATATAGGCATTACATTTTTTATATAATCATGGGTTTCTATCTTGTTTGGGAATCAGACAAATCTTTGCCTTTGAAAATGTACCTTCAGATTTTTCTATGGGAACAAAGTATTTAAACAGCAATAACAATTTAGGAATTAGAAGCTTAGCAAATTGCAGGAAAAACTCAACAAATTAGGCATCTGCCCCTGAGGCATTGTCTGAGGAGGGTTTATTAAGTGTTACACAAATCTCCCTCTTATCTCTACCATTCTCTAAAGGTAACATCTATCTTACTTTGTCTTTTCTTGTAGCGGTAGGAATAAATTTGTAATAGGGTATCTGTAGGAATATTATCTTGAGTGTATAACTTTTTGTAGTAATCTGCAAAACATTATATGTCTTTATCCTTAAAAAAATTCTTCCCTTTCTTATCAATTATGTTTTAACAAGAAATCATACTTTTTTTATTTAAGGAATTTATTTAATAACTTCCTTGATTTATTTGGAGGTCTATAAAATATGGCATTAACCAACACTAGAAAATCATGTGCACTAGTAGACTTTTCATTAAATTCAATTTTTGCTTCTACTAATGAACCAGATATTATTTGCTATGTGAAGTGTAAAAAGTGTGCTATGATCTTTTAATGTTAAGAATCTTTTAATTTCCCTTTATGAAACATAGTTAATTGTAAACCCATGGTCATTGGTTAAAAGAGCCCCATTTTATATTGATATTAAAACCCTGTGAGTTATTAAGCTCAAACAATTCAAGAGAAAAGTGTTCAAATTCCTTGATTAAAAACTTTACCTTTTGGAAATTAATTATTAAAGCATCATCTGTGTAAATGGCCAGGTAATACTTTCTGAGAAAAATATGATTTATTCTTGACTGTGAGTTATTTGTTGCGGAGAAGAAGGTATATTCTCTTACATATGGATTATAAAATTCTCCAAGCATCCATTAGTGCTCTTTTGGAAATTATCCTTTGACTATATTTTGCGTTGCATCAGGAACATATCTAACCTTGGAGGATCTATCAATGAATTGATCTATTAATCAATTGCAATCGCCACCGAAAACAAAATTGTCATTAGGGTAAAACTAATGATGGTTGAGACAGTTTTCCAGAAGTGAACGTTCAGATTGTCCGGGCCATAAAAAATGAAAATACAAGTTGGAATACCCTCAAATTTAAATCAGTTAACACCATCTCTCCTCACAATCCTTTTCATATGTAGCCAAGTCTAGATTTATTGATTTATGACAGAGAATAATAACCTTTTTTTGTTATAGACCTCTGGTGAGTGGTATATCTCATCAACACATTGTTTTCATAATTCATTTGCATCCTTATTAGTTAAATGGGTCTCGTATACTATGGCATTATGACATTTAAATTTAGCTAAAAGTGTGAGCACTCTGTCTTTCAAGTGGGTTTCATAAACCTTTGATATTCCAGATAACTAATTGTAACCTGTGCATTTGTACACATAAAGGTTAGTCTTAAATGTGTGCATTCAGCAGCATTATATATATGCTAACTTGAAAGCAAAAAACATTAAAACATTGAGAAAGAGAAAAGAGTGAAAATCTAGAAAAGATAGAAAGAGAATAATAAATAAGCATAGACAAACTGAATCTCACAATAATCACAAAATTCTGTAAGAGACTGTTAAAGCCAAAACCATAAACATCACTTCGCAAACATATTGAAAAGGAGAAGTAAATTTAAAGAAGAAATATAAAGACCCTAAACCTGCACCATCTGACTTTACAAAATGCATTTTCTAATCTCTGAAAAAGTAGCCTAGAAAAAATGATGAACTATAACAACCACAACTCAAACAAAATTAAACAATGAGTATAACTATGATACTGATGAAACTAAGAGACATGGAATAACTTAAATGTACAATTTAACCAAATAGATGCATACAGTTTGAAAAATTAACCACAAATAAATCAGAGCCAGTCTTACGCATTCGGCAAAAATTACATGTTATAAATGATGACCGTTGTTATGGAACTCCACCAATAGCACAAATCAATTAATGGCAATAGATACGAATCACAAACAACACCATAGAGATAAGCCATCTGTAAAACAAAAATATGATAATTAAATCAAAATACAAATTCCTAATTGACTTACCCATTAAGTCACTAAGGGGCCGATTACAATGTTGGGCGGACCTCAACTGACGGACCATTGGTGGCGGTCCAACCAACATCTGCCATTGCGGTCCGCCCACCACTTTACGATGCTGCGAACTGAAGCATCGGACAGAAGGACCGTCCGCCGCACTTCAGGCGGACTCAAGGAGCTCGTCAGAAGTCATCATATTCCCATAATGACAGCGGAGCCAGCCTCCTCTCCACTGTTGGGATTATGATGTCACTTTACGACAGCCTTTCCATGTCGGCCTTTCCGAAAGTGACTTTGGGGCACCCTAGCAGGGCCCCCTCCCTCCGCGGCCTCCACTATGAAGCCTGGGGGGCACCTATGGTGCCCCCCCTAAACATCCCTGCATTGTGTGGCAGGCACCATGTTCAAAAACATCCATTTTATAATGGCAGCTTGTGCTGCGGGTCTTTTCCGCCCACCGCGCAAGCTGCCATTGCAAAATGGATGTTTTTGACCGCCCAGAGGGCGGTCGCATCTAAATTGTGTGGTCGGAACCAGTGACCTATGGTGCTACGGTCGCAAGTCCGCCCTACACCGTAATTATGCCCTAAGTGTCTAAACCAAAGACCATCATGAGATAGCAAGTCTTTTGACATCCAACTCATCTCCCTTGTGGAAGAAAACAAACTTTTTCAATTTTACAAGATCTTCAAACATATATGTTTTGCCTTTGTATGTCGCTTTGAACAGGCAAGGATCGATCAAGCCAAATCTAGCCTTTTTGGAGTACAGTCCTGAATGAAGAGATTGAAATTCCTTCCTTCCTTTCGTCCTTCCTTCCCTCCCTGAGACATCCTGTGAAAAGAAGAACCTTTAGCTAGCTGTGGTATCTGGTTCCTTTCCTTTGCCTTTGAAAAAGCCTTCATCAAGTAAGTAAATTGAAGGAAAAGAATAATGATGCTCCTAGATCTGGAGTTTTTTTATCAGAGGAGAATTTCTTGTGACCTATAGATAATCCATCTATTTATGTTCAAAAATCATACTAGACCAGAACCTTCAGCTTTTTTAGATTTTTTCTTCTATTCAAATTTTCCAAATCTTCAGTTTGACATTTAAGGGAATTAATCTCTGTAGACGTAGCCTTCACTTTCCTATCACATCTTGCCTATTACTAATCTTCTGTTCAACCTCTGTAGCCCTCTTGTCCAGGCTTGACAACTTCTCTTCAGTTCTGCCTAATTTTATATTTTTCTCAACTATAAAAGGAATATTCATTTCTATCTCTTCAGGTAGGTCCTATGATGTTAGTGGGGGAGGTACTTAGATGGTGCTGCAGGATCCTTCTTGAGATATTTATTGGAAACAGTCATGTTTTCTTTCTGAGCTCTCCCAACTGAAACTATTGAAACACCAAGCCTAGATTTATGTGAACCCTGGACATCCATTTACCTGCTCCAAGACTAGAGTTTTCCGTGTTATTACCAAGCTGTGTTTTTTGTTTGAGGAGACTTAAGATAGTAGAGAGGGTTCTTGGTAGTATGATTAGCATTTTTAAATCTTTCCATAAAAATCGTGACTCCAGAAAAAAAAGATACAGCTGTCTATTTGATCTCTACCTTGTTACACATCTTTTGTTTCAAAAATTTCTTCATGGTATTGCATGATGTTAGACTTGGCATCTTTTGGCGTGTTTCCCCTGACTTTTTGCTTTCTGACCTCCCGGTTTTGACTCTGTTTTTGCTGGTGTAATGATTCTGCGCACTTTCCTCACTGCTGTCCAGTGGGAAAGTGCAAGTGCTCCTGTATAAAATGCGTTATGGATTGGTGTTTCCATGATTGGCCTATTTGGTTTATGTGTCAGTCCCTTGTAAAGTGCACTGCGAGTGCCAGGGCCTATAGACCAAATGCTGTTGGTGGGCTGCAGCACTGGATTGTGCCACCCACGCAAACAGCCCGTAAAGTGTAACTCGGGCCTGCCATCGCAGAGCCTGTGCGCAGCCTGGGGCTGCCATGTCGACTTGGCAAGTGCACACACTTGCAAGTCCCTAAACCTTCCCTTTGCTACATGTTAGTCACCCCTAAGGTAGGCCCAAGGTACCCCTGTGGGCAGGGTGCGTTGTATGCGAAAGGTAGGACATGCCCGGGTGTGTGCGGCATGTCCTGATAGTGAATTACAGCCTAGTTCGTTTTCACTATTGCAAGGCTACCTGTTCCCCTAGGCCAGAACGGGCAGTTTTGATTATTACAGCTTATAATCCTAACTGACCCGGGAACATGGTAGAAATTCGAGTTTAGTATGCCTGGACTCAGAATGATAAAATGCAGCTTTTAGTGAAGTTGGTTTTAACATTCTGTGTTTGAAAATACCACTTTTAGAAAGTGGGTATTTTCTTGTCTAACCATCCAAGCCTGCCTCTGCGGGTTGTGTATTCCTTGTCTGGAGTGTGAGTGACAGGGGCTGGGGGATGCCAGGAGACAGGGTGAGTCAGCACAGGGCTGAATAGCCAGATCGACCTGTAGATGGGTGGGAGGGGTCGCACCTGGGCCCTGAATAGGACAGTGCCTTCCCTCCACAATGCTGGCTCCACCTCCTGTGGTGCGTCTGATGTCCCTGGCCTACTCACTGAAAGAAGGGACGGAGACTTGTCAACAAAGTGCTCCAGAACTGGTTTGGACTAGGCAAAGGCCTCTCTGCCTTCAGAGAACAAAGGAATTTGGGATATAAATATTGGGGCCCTGACCCCATGAATTTAGATCTCGCTGGAATCAAGGAACCTGCCAAGACGAAGAGCTGGAAGAGCTGCCAGGAGGAGTACTGCCCCTTTGCTGTGTTGTTGCTTTGTTGGGTTGGCCTGCAGCTGCTGCTTCTGCCTTGGGCAGTGAAAGGACTAGACTGAACTTTCTACAAACTTGTGCTGAGTATCTCCAAGGGCCTGAAACCGAGCTGGCCTCCTGTTAAGAAGTCTCAGGGACTACAAAGACTTCACAAGCCTCTGGGTACCGCTGCTGGAACGCTGTTTCAGTTGCCACAGAGGAAGGGAACTGCAACCGACTCCGTCAACCGAATCCAGCCCTGACCGGTGACCTGTTTGCACCGCAGACCGCATCGCCCCGCTTCGCATCGCAACCCTGGTCTCACCGTGGGCGACGTCCGACGCCGCCAGCACCGAGCCGCTGCTTGCACCGTGACCTGTGGGCACCGCAGTTCGCATTGCTTCACTGTGCCAGCCGGACCAGACCGACGCTGTCGCTGCAACTGGCCCAAGAGTCGTGACCGCACCGCATTTGGGGCACCGCTCGCACGTCTTCGACGCACCGCTCCGACTCGCACCGCTGTCCGACGCCAGCTCCCGCACTCCGGCTTGGTCGCCTGCATCGCAACCTGTCAGCACCGCATCGAGCATCGTCTCACCCTGCATCGCACGCCTTTGACTCACCGACTCCGTCTGCACGACGCTCATCGAGCCGCTGCCTGCACCGCATCGAGGGACACCGCACCTTGCATCGCTCCGTCTTGCACCGCAACTGCGACGAACGCCGACCGGCTCGTACACTCCGTACCAGCCACAACGAGAAAAGGTACTGTAACCGAGTCTGTTCATGACTCTGCTGGCCCGTATCGACGCGGTCGGCTGGAACTGTTAGACTCTGTGGTTTTCAGCATCGCGGTAGGCTCGGACGGAGCTACCGACTCGTACGAACTTTGCTTTTGTGCTATTCCTGCAAAGAAGAAGTTACCGTATCAAGCATTCATTCGTAAAGTATAGTATTGTGGATTTTTGTCGTAATTGGTCTTGTCTTGAGTATATAAAATATTGGTTATTTTTCTAAACTGGTGTGGTGTCCGTTTGTAGTGCTTACACTGTATTACTGTTGGTTATGTGCAAATGCTTTACACACTGCCTCTGAATTAAGCCTGACTGCTCGTGCCAAGCTACCACGAGGGTGAGCAGGGGTTACTTCACGAGTGTAACACCCTTACCCTGACTAGGAAGAAGGGTCCCTACTTGGACAAAGGTGCAAGCCCTTGCCAACTAGAGATCCCATTTCTAACATTGGTTGTCAGCGGTGAGGATAGGACTTGTGTTTGCACTTGACTTACAGTGATTGGTGTGCACTACTACCATATCGCAGACCATTACGTACCACATACTGGTTCTTTTTCTTTTGGCCTATTTTTGATCTTGCCAGTTTTCAACTCACGACTTTTGTCATGCCTGAATCAATTGCATCATCCGTTGCATCTCTGGAAGTTATCTTTGAGGAGGACAGGTTGGAATCCTACGCCGTAAAGGAGTTACGAGCGATTTGTAAAAACCTGAAAGTCCAAATTAAAGGCCTCACAAGGAAGGAGGAGCTACAGAAGGCGCTGATGGCCTGGGTAGCAGCCAGACATGCCAATGGGCAGCCTGGTAATCTCAGTGAGGAGGCGGAGGAGCCTATTTCCAGGGTGGATGTGCTTTTGGGTAGAGGGAACCCGCCAGGTCAGGCAGCAGCAGTCTGTCCCCAGAGGAGCTGGAGGACAGGCGGGAGGCAAGGCAGTTTGAGCTGCAGAAGCTCAGGCTGGAGAGTGAGCGGGAGGAGAAGAGATTGGCCATAGAGGAGAGGAAGATGCTCTTAGAGCATGAGAGAGAACTGAAGGAGCTAGAACTTAGGAGTAAGTCAGGCTCAGATGGTGGCAGCAATTCGTCCAGAAAAGCAGACAGGATTGTGCACATTCCCAAGAACGTAGGCAAGGAGTTCAAAAGGGGGATGACATACAAAGGTGGTTTCAGGGTTATGAGGCAGCCATACACATGAATGGGGTCCCTGAGGAGAATTGGGGAGCAGGATTGTGGCCACTTTTCCCTGAAGAAGCAAGGGATGCTCTGATAGCTTTGGGTAAGGGGTATCACCTCACCTATGCTGACATGAAGGATGCCCTTCTCACGAAGTATGGTCTTACTCCTGAAAAGTACAGGGATCAGTTCAGGTCCAGTAAGAAGTCTGATGCCAACACTTGGTTGGAATGTGTGGATGTGTTCTGCAGGTCGCTGGATGGTTGGGTAAAGGGCAGTAGTGTAACAGATTTTCAGGGGCTCTACAACTTGATTGCATGGGAGCACTTGTCTAGTCTATGTTTTGCAGATCTGCGCCAGCACCTAGTTGATAGTAAGCTAACTGACCCCAGGAAGCTTGCTATGGAAGCGGACCGCTGGGTGAGTACCAGGGTCCACAAGAAAGCGTTTGGGGAGACTCAGCCAAAGGTGGGCAGGGTCCCCAGCAGAAAGGTGGGGGGACAAGGGTAAAGCACAGGAGTTCTCTAAAGGGCCCCAAACTAGTACCCAGGGTAAAGGTTCCCAGCCCCCGGCGATAAGAAGAAAGGGGTCTCTACAGGAAGCCTGTTGAGACCGGCCCCCGCAAGTGTTATGCATGTGACCAGGTAGGTCACTTTAAGGGGGACCCCAAGTGCCCAAAGGGGACACAGCCACCCACCGGTGGACAGTCCAAAGTGTTGGCTAGTGTAGCGCTTGGGAGGAGGGGTGCCCACAGGAGGGTGGGGATCCCGCAGAAATGACCCTTGTCTCACTAGGGGACAGTGAGATGGTCCCAGGAAACCAGGTGCCCCTAACACAAAGAAATATAGCACCTGGGTGACCATTAATGGGAACAGGGTAGAGGCTCTCAGAGATACTGGAGCCAGTGTGACCTCAGTCCGGTGTCACCTGGTGTCTGAGAAGCAAGTAGTCCCAGGAACATTCCACCAAGTAGTTGCTGTAGACAACTCAGAGCGCCAATGTATGGTGGCGCAGGTTCCCTTTGAATGGGGGGGGGGGTCTCAGGTCCCTTGAGGGTGGTTGTGAGCCCTACCATGCCTGTAGATTGTCTGCTAGGAAACGACCTGGAGCAGTCCTTATGGAAGGAGGTTGAGCTCAGGTCTCACTTGGAGATGCTTGGGTTGCCAGAGTGGGCACGCGTGTCTACTCGGTCAATGGCAGCCAGAAAGGGTGATCAAGAGGACTTGGAGCCTGAAACAGTGGCCCAAGTCCCTGCCAAGAGAAAGGGCAGGGCGCGCGGAAACCGGCCCCGAAGTTCCCACGGACCGGGAGGAGGCGGACCTCGAGGGGACGCCCCGGTGCCTACAGGGGAGCAGGTAGCCGAACTGGGAGACATCTCTGAGCTGACCCATTGGCAGCAAGAAGGGGGTCCCACCAGGGAGGAGTTCTGCAGGGAGCAGAACGAGTGCCCTACTCTGGAGGGTCTGCGGCGGCAGGCTGCAGACCAGGCAGCTGGTAATCAGTCCGGGTCACATCTGATCTACTGGGAGATTGGTCTCCTATACAGTGAGCCTAAGGTTGCTGAGCCTGGGTCAGCCCGTGTGCTGGTGGTACCCCAGCGCTTCAGGACCTTCCTACTGGGTCTGGCTCATAACGTGCCTTTGGCAGGACATTTGGGGCAGGACAAGACCTTTGACAGGCTTGTCACCCATTTCTTTTGGCCCCAAATGCGAAGGCAGTCCGATGCACACTGTAGGTCTTGCCAAACTTGCCAGGCAAGTGGTAAGAGTGGGAGGAAGGTCAAAGCTCCTCTCCAACCTTTTCCGGTTGTGGGAACACCCTTTGAAAGGGTAGGGATGGATATTGTGGGGCCACTGGATCCCAAGACAGCCATGGGCAACAGGTACATCCTGGTCTTGGTGGACCATGCCACCCGGTACCCGGAGGCAATCCTCTCAGGACGACGACGGCGCCAGTGGTGGGCCGGGCGTTAATGGGGATCTTTTCCCGTGTGGGATTCCCCAGAGAGGTGGTTTCTGATAGGGGAACCAATTTCATATCGAAGTATATGACATCCCTGTGGAAGGAGTGTGGTGTAACCTACAAGTTCACCACTCCTTACCACCCACAAGGAAACGGTCTGGTGGAGAGATTCAACCAGACCTTGAAAGGCATGATCAAGGGTCTAACAGAACCCATGAGGCGTAAGTGGGACGTCCTCTTGCCATGCCTACTCTTTGCATACAGGGAGGTGCCTCAGAAGTCTCTTGGGTACAGCCCCTTTGAGCTCCTGTATGGCCACCCTGTCAGAGGACCTCTGAGTTCGGTAAAGGAAGGCTGGGAGGCAGCTCCCAGGAAAACTCCCCAGGATGTATTTAGCTACATGCTGGCCTTTAGAAACCAAACTGCCCGCTTCAGGAAACTCGCTCAGGCGAACCTAGAAGCAAGCCAGGAAGAAATGAAGAGATGGTATGACCAGAATGCCACTCTGGTCGAATTTCAACCTGGGCAAAAAGTGTGGGTCATGGCCCCAGTGGCACCTTGTGCCTTGCAGGACAAGTGGACTGGGCCATATGAGGTAAAGGAGCGCAAAGTGACGTCACCTACCTGGTGGATTTGCAGGCTCCAAGGAACCCTTTGAGGGTCCTTCACGTGAACCGCCTCAAGCCCCACTTCGAGAGGTCCGAAGTGAGTATGCTCTTGGCGACAGATGATGGGGTGGAAGAGGAGAGTGAGCCTCTCCCTGACCTCCTGTCTACCAAGGAGCATGATGGGTCAGTAGAGGGTGTGATCCTCTCCCCTACTCTGACTCAGGAGCAGCAGGGGACTGTCGCCAGTTGTTGGGACAGTTCGCCCCACTGTTCTCTCTGACCCCCGGTGTTACTCACTGGTGTACCCATGACGTGGACACCGGTGACAGCCCTCCTGTGAAGCACAAGATTTACAGGTTGACTGACCGGGTCAGAGCCAGCATCAAGGAGGAGGTCTCTAAGATGTTGGCGTTAGGGGTGATTGAGCCCTCCCACAGTCCTTGGGCCAGCCCAGTGGTCTTGGTCCCAAAGGCTGCGGCGCCCGGTGCCACTCCAGAACTCCGGTTTTGTGTGGACTACCGTGGGCTCAATGCCGTCACCAGGACTGACGCGCACCCCATCCCCAGAGCTGATGAGCTCATTGATCGGTTGGGAGCTGCCCGGTTCCTCAGCACGTTTGATTTGACGTCTGGGTACTGGCAGATTGCCTTAACCGATGGGGCCAAGGAGAGATCAGCATTCTCAACCCCAGAAGGTCATTACCAATTCCGGGTGATGCCCTTTGGGTTGAAGAATGCCCCTGCCACCTTTCAGAGGTTGGTCAATCAGGTGTTGGCTGGGCTGGAGGATTTCAGTGCCGCCTACCTGGATGACATTGCTGTGTTCAGTTCCAGCTGGGAAGAACATTTACAGCACCTTGAGAAAGTGTTGAGGGCTCTGCAAGGTGCAGGCCTCACGATCAAGGCCAGTAAGTGCCAGATCGGGCAGGGTTCTGTGGTGTACTTGGGACACCAGGTAGGAAGCGGCCAGGTGGCGCCCCTACAACCCAAGATTGACACCATTCTGGCTTGGGAACCCCCAAGACCCAGACAGAGGTGAGAGCCTTCTTAGGTCTCACCGGTTATTATAGGAGATTTGTTAAGGGCTATGGCACCATCGTTGCCCCCTTAACAGAGCTGACCTCTAAGAGGCAGCCCAGGAAAGTGATCTGGACGGAGTCCTGCCAGAAAGCTTTTGATGCCCTGAAGGCAGCCATGTGCACGGCGCCCGTGCTCAAGGCACCTGACTTCTCCATAGAATTTGTTGTGCAGACTGACGCTTCAGAGCATGGTGTGGGAGCGGTGCTCTCACAACTGAACGAAGAGGGCCTGGATCAGCCTGTAGTCTTCCTTAGCAGGAGACTACTTCCCAGGGAACAGAGGTGGAGTGCCATAGAAAGGAAGCTTTTGCTGTGGTCTGGGCGCTGAAGAAGTTGAGACCATACCTGTTTGGGACTCACTTCCGGGTTCAGACAGACCACAGGCCCCTCAGATGGTTGATGCAAATGAGGGGTGAGAATCCAAAACTGCTGAGGTGGTCCATCTCCCTACAGGGAATGGACTTTACGGTGGAGCACCGTCCTGGTACAGAACACGCCAACGCAGATGGTCTGTCCAGGTTCTTCCGCCTTAGTGAGGAGAACTCCAATGGGGTTGGCTAGTTCTCCCTACTTTCAGCTGGAGGGGACATGTGTTAGACTTGGCATCTTTTGGCGTGTTTCCCCTGACTTTTTGCTTTCTGACCTCCCGGTTTTGACTCTGTTTTTGCTGGTGTAATGATTCTGCGCACTTTCCTCACTGCTGTCCAGTGGGAAAGTGCAAGTGCTCCTGTATAAAATGCGTTATGGATTGCTGTTTCCATGATTGGCCTATTTGGTTTATGTGTCAGTCCCTTGTAAAGTGCACTGCGAGTGCCAGGGCCTATAGACCAAATGCTGTTGGTGGGCTGCAGCACTGGATTGTGCCACCCACGCAAACAGCCCGTAAAGTGTAACTCGGGCCTGCCATCGCAGAGCCTGTGCGCAGCCTGGGGCTGCCATGTCGACTTGGCAAGTGCACACACTTGCAAGTCCCTAAACCTTCCCTTTGCTACATGTTAGTCACCCCTAAGGTAGGCCCAAGGTACCCCTGTGGGCAGGGTGCGTTGTATGCGAAAGGTAGGACATGCCCAGTGTGTGCGGCATGTCCTGATAGTGAATTACAGCTAGTTCGTTTTCACTATTGCAAGGCTACCTGTTCCCCTAGGCCAGAACGGGCAGTTTTGTTTATTACAGCTTATAATCCTAACTGACCCCGGGAACATGGTAGAAATTCGAGTTTAGTATGCCTGGACTCAGAATGATAAAATGCAGCTTTTAGTGAAGTTGGTTTTAACATTCTGTGTTTGAAAATACCACTTTTAGAAAGTGGGTATTTTCTTGTCTAACCATCCAAGCCTGCCTCTGCGTAGGTTGTGTATTCCTTGTCTGGAGTGTGAGTGACAGGGGCTGGGGGATGCCAGGAGACAGGGTGAGTCAGCACAGGGCTGAATAGCCAGATCGACCTGTAGATGGGTGGGAGGGGTCGCACCTGGGCCCTGAATAGGACAGTGCCTTCCCTCCACAATGCTGGCTCCACCTCCTGTGGTGCGTCTGATGTCCCTGGCCTACTCACTGAAAGAAGGGACGGAGACTTGTCAACAAAGTGCTCCAGAACTGGTTTGGACTAGGCAAAGGCCTCTCTGCCTTCAGAGAACAAAGGAATTTGGGATATAAATATTGGGGCCCTGACCCCATGAATTTAGATCTCGCTGGAATCAAGGAACCTGCCAAGACGAAGAGCTGGAAGAGCTGCCAGGAGGAGTACTGCCCCTTTGCTGTGTTGTTGCTTTGTTGGGTTGGCCTGCAGCTGCTGCTTCTGCCTTGGGCAGTGAAAGGACTAGACTGAACTTTCTACAAACTTGTGCTGAGTATCTCCAAGGGCCTGAAACCGAGCTGGCCTCCTGTTAAGAAGTCTCAGGGACTACAAAGACTTCACAAGCCTCTGGGTACCGCTGCTGGAACGCTGTTTCAGTTGCCACAGAGGAAGGGAACTGCAACCGACTCCGTCAACCGAATCCAGCCCTGACCGGTGACCTGTTTGCACCGCATCGCCCTGCTTCGCATCACAACCCTGGTCTCACCGTGGGCGACGTCCGACGCCGCCAGCACCGAGCCGCTGCTTGCACCGTGACCTGTGGGCACCGCAGTTCGCATCGCATCGCTTCACTGTGCCAGCCGGACCAGACCGACGCTGTCGCTGCAACTGGCTCAAGAGTCGTGACCGCACCGCATTTGGGGCACCGCTCGCACGTCTGCGACGCACCGCTCCGACTCGCACCGCTGTCCGACGCCAACTCCCGCACTCCGGCTTGTTCGCCTGGATCGCAACCTGTCAGCACCGCATCGAGCATCGTCTCACCCTGCATCGCACGCCTTGGACTCACCGACTCCGTCTGCACGACGCTCATCGAGCCGCTGCCTGCACCGCATCGAGGGACACCGCACCTTGCATCGCTCCGTCTTGCACCGCAACCGCGACGAACGCCGACCGGCTCGTACACTCCGTACCAGCCACAACGAGAAAAGGTACTGTAACCGAGTCTGTTCATGACTCTGCTGGCCCGTATCGACGCGGTCGGCTGGAACTGTTAGACTCTGTGGTTTTCAGCATCGCGGTAGGCTTGGACGGAGCTACCGACTCGTACTGAACTTTGCTTTTGTGCTATTCCTGCAAAGAAGAAGTTACCGTATCAAGCATTCATTCGTAAAGTATAGTATTGTGGATTTTTGTCGTAATTGGTCTTGTCTTGAGTATATAAAATATTGGTTATTTTTCTAAACTGGTGTGGTGTCCGTTTGTAGTGCTTACACTGTATTACTGTTGGTTATGTGCAAATGCTTTACACACTGCCTCTGAATTAAGCCTGACTGCTCGTGCCAAGCTACCACGAGGGTGAGCAGGGGTTACTTCACGAGTGTAACACCCTTACCCTGACTAGGAAGAAGGGTCCCTACTTGGACAAAGGTGCAAGCCCTTGCCAACTAGAGATCCCATTTCTAACACATGATAATAAGAAAAAACAACCATGTAACTGTGGTCAAATAAATCAAAGTACTTACAGACGAGCCCTCCTTGTAAAGGCTTGCATTGCCTAAATTGCGGTTTTCTAAGAGCAGCAGCGAAGTGCTGCGGGAGATGATCCCCCCACAAGCTGTCCACACTCCATGCGTTCTTCAGCTTCCATGTGTTTCTCAAAATGCTGGGCACAGTCGAGGTAGGCTAAGGAAGACAAACACACCTTGTAAAAAATACACTTTGCAATCATAGACGTCTCGAAAAAAACGTACCTCTGTCCCTCCCCAGGAAATCAGCCTCTGCTCCTCACCTTTCCAAGTCAACGTCATCAAATGAGGGCAGCACCATCCATTGAGCTGTCGAGAACAGCTGTGGATCCTTAAAGATGAATGGCCATGTTCCAGAGCTTGAAGCCACGATGACCCGGAGAAATGTGTGTGCTTTTAGCTGAAGAACGCCCATTTTGACCCTATCAGCACCATTATGTTATGGTATGGAAAATGTTTTGCTAAATGTCATAAAACATTTTATTTTATGTTACTGTGTTTTATTTTATGCTCCGTGCATTTGTGCAGTGGGCATCTGCCATTCGTGTTTGGCTCATATATTCAAGCTATGAAAATAGAGTAGTCCAAGGTTGCTAAACTTAGTCACAGGCTGGCGTAAAGACTATGTTATTCAGTGAAATGACTGAATCACTTGGCTCCATCCTCATATGGGATTCTAGTGTCAAGCACCGCTGCCGCTTTTGTTACAGGGGGCAGTTATTACAGCACTGCTGCAAAACCAGCCCCCACGGGTCAAAAACCGCCCCCACCCTCGCGGCCCACAGGAGAAAATGCCTGGTGCCTGCCACGGCCAGTCCGGCCCTGGTTGCAGTATTTCAACCCAATGGTGACTTTGATTTGTGACAATAAGTGTAAGGGTCAGAGCTGCCGACTGTGGAACTGGGGATCTGGGTTTGAGTCTCGGCGTCAGCTCAACAGCCTGTGATTCTGGGCAAATCACTTAATCTCACTGTGCCTCCAAACAATGAAAGTGTCCTTGTGAAATGTAACTGGTACTCATATAAAGCACTTCGATGCCTTTGTGCTATATAAAACTGCAATAAAAAAATAATAATAAAAAAAATATATATATATATGTATAGATATACCATATTTTCCAATGATGTGCATTAAAGTTAAAAAGGGGTTCTATGCCTGCTTTAACTACACCTCCCTGCTACTGTTCTGAGTATTTTTTTTAATTTGTTTTAAATATTGTAAGAGAAAGGATAGCCCCATTTGGGTGGTAGCAGGGTTTGTTGTCTTTATTTGGCACTTGTACAGCACCTCTGACCGGCGTGCCTTCTGTAACTTCTTTCGTGCATCATCTACGCCAGTGATACTCAAAGTACTGCCCGGGGGCCACATGCGGCCCTCCTGACCCTTACGTGCAGCCCCCTGATCAACAGCAGCACTGGCTGCTGTTTACTAGGCTCATTACTAACATTAAAAATAAGTTAAATAAACAGGAAGTTAAATAAACAGGCAACCATTTATTTAAAAGTTAATTGCAGTTAAAGAAAGGAAGTAACTTGAAGGTCCAGCACCGGTTAACTTTAGGAACACCTTCCTGTATAAAGACATCTTGCAGCAAATGTGTAATAATATGATAAAGTCTCTCAAAATTAAAAAAGTGTATTTAATGAACATGCAGAAACGTTTCACCTCAGTAAATCAGATTATGTCAGTGCATTGTCCCAGCCCCTCACCCCACCCCCCACAACAATACCAATAGTGAACAAAGAGGCAAGTCAGTTGTTGTGTGCTCCTTCTGGGGGCCGGGGTTGATATTATACATGAACAACATTATAGTTTATTAAATCAAACACAGGAGAAGCTTTTGTACAGCGCACATCCTGAACTCCTGCATTTCAAGGTTCTCAGTTGTGATGGTGAAGAAAAAGAAGGGAAAGTGAAATAAAACAATTGCCTAGGAGCACACAGTTTGGTCAAGTGGGGGAAGCTGGGATTGATCCCAGGTTTTCTAGTTCCACGTTGTGCAATTCAATTCAGCCAGGAGATGTACATGCTTTGCTTCCCTACACCCACTTTACCCCTCCCCCAAACACTGCGCCAAGTGACCCCCCGAGAAAATGTTTACGAGAACCCATGATCTACACTGTCACTAGAGTTAGGTGTGTTGGCTGGAGTCTATCCACGGGTCAGTGAAAGAAGATGAGGTGCTCCAGGCTCCTCTGTGGGCAATCTAAACATTTCATTCGAAGTATCACCTCCTACAATCGGACTAGCATCCAGAGTAGGGGCGGTCAAAGTAGGCAAAGCCGCAGATTAACAATTTTGCAAACTTTTTTTTAAACTATGCAGCTGGTGCTTCGAAGTTGGCACAGTCTGAGACTTCGGGAAGTGGCAAAAAGAGATGAGGCGGCCAAGCAGAGGCCACACATCCGCCTGCTGCCCCCCTGGCAATAGGGGGGAGGCACAAATCTCTGCCACCAATATCGCATCCGTATTGGTTCTGATATCCAGCTGCGGGATTGGGTAAATTTTGCTTCTCTTAAACTTCGTACTTTCTTTAAAAAGCTCTTGAGAAGTGGCGGTGCTCTCCCTCTCAAAATAAAAAAGTGCCGGTACTCGGTACCGGACAGTACCGGCCCATTTAAAGCACCGAGTGTCCTAAAAAAAAAAGGGGGTTGCTCACTTTTACGTGCCCAGGGTGATACGTAGTGTCAGGGGCAGCTGCAACCTGGTCTCGCAACTGCCTCGCGTGAAACAGACTAGAAGTCGACTAGATGCTGAGCATCTCAGAAACAGAGATCAGGCCCTTAGTAACAAGAAATATAACGTGTAGACATTGTAAACCGTGGAATTACTCCCTCGACATATTTCCAAACGTGTTTTTTCACTTACGGTTGTACTTTCCATAAGTAGGGTTACCGACGTGAACAAAATCAGGGCAAAATATCCTACTGACGATTCCTATCGGCACCCAGAAGAAGCTCACCTTTTAATTGGCTGCAAGGGGCAGTTTGCAGAGATGCTGAGCGCGAGATTTCGGGTAGAGCGGGACCAACTGCGCGGTTCTGCAGCAGGGGAAAAACACCAGGTCTTAGCAGACACCAGCTTGCATCGCTGTCTACTAAAATAGATCTGGATGCCTGCGCAATTATCATTTATAACTACATTGTGCTAAATGATGGCACAGATTGCACGAGGAGACGTGTTGGGTGGATGAAGCCGGAAGCAGGCCGCCTCCCCATTTTTCTCTATTTTGGTGCCTGGTATCCGAGCTGTGCCGCCCGCAGGGACCATGTGCAGAACTGCAACGTCAATTTAATAAAAGCTGAAACGGGCACCGCTGCGTACTGTCCTCGCGTCTCCTGTCTTAACACCTTGCGTCCCGCTGCAGGTGCTCTGCTGGCGCGCACATCCGGCCCGCGCGAGGACGGCGAGCAGCATGTCAGGGCAGTAATAACGGAGGTGGAAACAAGATTAGCGCGTAAAGTTTAAGGTCAATTATGGCTGCGTCTCGATATTTATGGTCGTCCTTAGGATCCCTGGGGAGGCTGTAAATGTCATAGCATTGATGCAATTGACCTTAAACTTTATGCGCCAGTGTAGCGAGTATTTATCCTTTCATACTCCTCACAAGGCCCCGGGAACAAGGGTGACGGAAGCCGCAACAGCCACAGGGCAAACTCCTCTTTGGTTATAGAGTAGAGCTGATGCCGAAGCTAGGGTATCCAGGCCTCCTGAATTTACCAGGACAGTCCCGGCAATTTTCAGGAAATTTAGCTCGTGTCCCTGTTGTCAGCGAGGGTCGACTAAAAAAGAAGAGAGTTGCTTTTTTTTTGTTTTCCAAAGCAGGGATAATTAGCAGGTGTTATAAGAAAGCAATTTAATTAACACACATGATACTGGCTTAAAAAGTTGCATTTTATTTATGTTCTTAGTGCCTCTTCTGTCGGTCTATGCTGATGAGCGCTGTCATTCTGTGGGCTCAGTAGAAGTAAAATTGTAGTCCTTCTTCTATTTTTGTGAAATATCCCGTGTTTTGGCTTAAAAATTCTGGTCACCCTACTGAAGCATTGCTGGCGGGTAGTGGTCCGTGCATAGGAGGGCCTTTCAGACAATACTAATTAATACTACTAATAATAATAAACCCCAATAATAGTAATAAAGAGAAAAATAATAAATATCTACAGAGGTGGCTCTTATAAATAATTTGGTTTCGACTCCCATTTCATTACCATGATTTCCCAACCAACTCAAGCTCTTTTATTACCCAACTCAAAGCCGTGTATGTCTTGCTGAGTCACATCTATACCTTTGAGGCTACACAGGAGAAACCCATCCCTAAAGCAGTGTGACATAAGGTGTCTTTACATTTAGGGGCTCGAGCGTGCTGACCACCGGGCGGCTTGGAATTCACTGGGGGAGGGGCTTGGAAGAGAAGGTGTATGGTGGGCGCACACACAATCTGCCCAGCATGTAGGTCTGGAGTGCGTTTGGCAGCCAAGCGGCAGTCTATCAGGAGTTGCAAGCGGCTCTTCACAGCAATGAGAAACATTTGCTTCTGCAGTGAAGGGCCCTTATAGATTCCCCTCTTTTTAGGTCGAGCCTACCAGAGAACGCAAGCAGTCTAGTTACAAAAGATCTATTGTGAATCTACAGTGGACATATAGCTGGCCCATTGGTTGACTTGGTTACTCCCATTCGCTTGCTTCTTATTTATGGTTTGCCTGCCTCTTCTGTTTAATATCCCGCTGAGCATAGCCTCTTTGCAATCCTTTTGATTGGCCTACTTGTATCCTCCCACTGATCACATTTAGCAAACTACTTCTTTTAATTTTCAATCAGCACTCCATGATATTGCAGGTGCTTGCAAGGCTCTTGTCCTATTGTGCTGCTTCACTCTTCAAATACCCCAACACCTGTGTTGTGTTGCTTTCCCTACCCCCTACCTGCCTGTAAAAGAACAACAGGGATATTGTTGCTGGGCTATGGCTGAGGAGCAGGCTTTAAAGGGTGTTTTGTATTATTCCCTGCATACCACTTATTGAGTGAAAGCCCAAACTATGGCACACAAAGACTTTTATTGTGCTGGATGAAGGACCATCTGCTGAACTCACTCTGCTGACGTTTGAGGCAGAAGGTGCACTTAGTATGACAATTAGCCTCGTTGCCCAAAAATCTTCTCCCTAAGCTAGTACGGAAGACTAAATGGCTGAAACCTATGGAAAGCAAAATAGCCCTTGTGAAGCATTTTCCTTATTCTTTTTAATTTCTGTTTAGATTTTCCTGACTGAAAGTACTTGAAAAATTACCCATGCCATTTATAAAAAATTAAAACATTGAATTCAATGTACTTTTTTGAGATAACATAAGAAATGTGTTTGCTTTTTCTCAAGTTCTCATCACTTGCATTATAAAGCTGAGATCTTTGGCTTTGACAGTGCTTGTTTATTTTAATGTTAGTGAACTTTGCACTTCACAATGCTCACAGCATTTGACACATAAAATTGTGAACTTGGTGGTCACCCAACTTCGCACACCTCTCCCAATGAGACAAACAAATCTAAACTAAAACTGTAGGGGTGAGGGAATGTAATACAAGTGGAGCAAATGTTTCTCTCTCTGACCAAGGCACCTTTGCTGTTCTACTTTAAAATAGCATTGCTGTGAGAATGACCTACGCCCTAGTCAGTCACTCAGAGCATAGTATGTGCTGCCTGAGGTTAGTTGTTACCCCAGGTTGCACTGCCAGTGTTCGGCTGAGCTGCTAGACTCTGCCAGGCACAGAAGTGTGTGAATACCTGATTCAGGCTAAGGAAGCTAATGGCTGGTCGATTTTCCAAACAACAGTTGCATACCTGCCAACCTAAACAAAAATCTCACAGTGTGAGTGAGGAGGGGGCGGGTCCTTGGAGGGGGCGAGGGCTTGTGCCGAGAAGTACTTGAGGCAGTTTTGCCCCCACCCTGCTCCCAAACCCCCTCCTCCAAAAAACAAAACAAAAAGCTTGCTGAGGCTGGTGCGATGGCTTGGGGTGTTTTCACACCCCTTAATGGAAGTCATCAGTTAAAAGCCTCAGAAAACGAGCTGGAAATCCACTATTTACAGTGGTTTTCAGCTCACTGTCCCTGCCATCATGTGATATTGGCTCCTGACCGTGTGATGGGAGCCGATATTGTGTGTCACACGGTGGCACCGTGTGAGTTGGCAGGTTTGTAGTTGGGGGTGGGGGCTTCGCTTTGGGTAAACATATAAAAACAGATACCGAGAGAGAAGCTAGTGCCTTCTCAATGCTTTCCCACCAGCCTCGGAGCCTGTAATTGGTACAGACAGGCGCTGGCAGCATGGGAACTTGTACACACAGAAGTCCTGGAGGCCTTTCCCGCTGCAGCAGTCTGAGTGTGTAAAATAAAATGCACCGTTAAATAAATCATGACTTTTTTAAATGAGGAGGGTATAAAGATGTGTAATTGCAGGAATTACGGTTGTTCGAATCCATGCAGACCATCACCACTGGCTAATGTGTGGATCAGCTCTTCTCGTCATTCTGGCAGGAAGGATGCCTTCTGCGGCAGACACTCTAACATGGGTCTGTCCATGGATTTGGGGCCTGATTTCAGTTTTCTTCATGATCCAGTGCCTCAGTGATCCTTCCCTGTAGCCACTATTCTGTTGAATTGAAACGGAACTGTAACATGTGCACTTTAACCAAAGCTGTTAATAGATTTTACATAATTTGACTGGCCTGTCGAAATAATCCCTCATTCTGTGAAATCCAGAAGATGGCTGGCATAGCCAACATCTGCAGGATTAGATTTTTAAGTTAAAAAGACCAACAGGACTAGTAGCTTAAGAGGCGAAGTTTCGTACTGATTTATCTTTACAAAATAAAGACCCAGACACTCGCCCAGTTCAGTGGGTTTGCCTCAGCCGTGTCCATTTACCTGATCTCTCATGTCCATTTCTGAGCACCTCACAAAGCTCTACCGGTTTTATGTTAAAGTGCTTTACCCCTCTTGTCCAGTCCGTTCATACCTACGCGGAGCTGATCATGTGTAAGACATGAACTCTGGACTTTGGAGGTCAGCAGTGGGCAAGTGAGCCCTGAAATAAGTGTTGAAATTAGTCACACCCCTAGAGGTGACGTTGATAATGGCAGCATAGTGTTGTGGCTGCATAATAGAGTCACTCAGTGTGTACGTGAGGCTGTAGCCACACAAGAACACCATGCTGAAATGCATACACACAGCATGTGGGAACATTCATGCACACAACTCAGATACACATTCTCTCATCACAGATACAAAAGGGCATGCACATAGATACACACATCTGTGCCACTGTTTATCAACAAATGCTTGTTGGTACGTTCCTTGCTTTGTACTTATGTTGAATAGTTATGCGCTCTTACATATCAGAGACGAGTAATTCATACCAGTTGCCCACCTCCAATACTGAATTGATATTTGTCAGATTCCTATCTTGAGTACTTGGGTACTTCATACCAGATCCCTAGCTGGATGATTTAGCATTTTCATATCAGAACCCATCCTCAGGAGTGAACTGGTCCCTTGAGAGTCCTTCCTTCCTCAATATTACTTTCCCAGTCTACCAGAGCCTTCTCTCAACGCAGCGGCGGCCCCTCCATTAGGCCGAAGGAGCGCCGCCCCCCGCCACCACCCGCAAATAAAATAGGTTTTATTATTGTTTTATTTTAATCCCCCTGAACCCGCCCCTAGGACTCTGATGAGTCTTGGGGGCGGGTCCAGGGGGATGACACTGTGGTGGGAGAGTGTTAGTGCACTCCCTTGTCCTTTCTCTGCGCATGAGGGGCTTGGCTGGCCGCCTCAGACCGGTCAAACCCTCATGCCAGTGAAGCTTTCTTCAGCCCCAGCTGCATTGCTGGGGCTGGAGAAAGCAGGAACAGGCTCCCAGTCTTCCTGGGAGCACAAAGTCCCAGCGCTCAGGCCAATCCTGACGCTGCTTTCATGCAGCGTCAGGATTGGCCGCAGTGCATTCTGGGAGCCTGTGCTCAGAAGATAGAAGAGCGTGATGCAGCGGATGGCGCGGCAATCAGGTAAGTTAATATTTTTTTAAATTATTATTTTGTCCCCCGACCTCCCCCACCCCCAGCTCCCTCCTCCGGCCCGCCTCATCACTTTGGCAGGGGACGGGCCGCTACTGCAACACTGCAGCTTGCTTTCAAACACCCTCCACTTAGGAGCATTCCTACTGTAGACTTTTCAGAATGTTCTGCCAGAGACCTGTCTCTCGGATACCAGGGTCTCTCTCCCAAAAATATATTTCTTGATGCTTTCAACATCTCCTGCCAAGTCAAGTCAATTTTTCATTAGGTTCTGGCGTGCACATTGGCTAGAAGTTAAACACAATATAATCGTAATTACTGCACTTTTAGTCCATTGTCGATCAATAAAGGCTCACTCAGGCAGAGTTATTATACACAATTGACTCAAGTGATTTTGTGTGTTAATGTCTTTAATCGAGTCACTGCATCACTTCATCCAATCCAAGAATTGAAAATATGACAAAAGTGAGCCATCTTCTCTAATTTGGAAACACACTTGCGTCTGCTCCACGCCACAGTTCTGAGATTTCACAGTGCAACCATCAGCAAGATTACAGAGTGCATGTGTCATTTGTAGTGTCTTTAATTGTGTCAGTCTATTAAAGCAAATAGGGGTATCACACGCAGCGTGGCTTTCTGAAAAAACAACTGTGTTCAAGATGGAAAATTTATTTTGGTATTTAAAATTATTTATTTTCTGCTAAAGAGACATTTTTATAGGATTGCAGAGGTGGACAGCTCTTCTTATATGGTGTAAAAAGAATCCCTGCCCGGTTCTTATAAAGTTCTAGGCATTCAATATGTCGCCAATCTTTGCAGTTTGCAGTTTCCTGCCAAAGGAAACCTTTGTTAAATGTTCCTCATTTCCTGTGAGAAACCATTCCTTATGGAAGAGGTGGCTAAACTGAGAGCTGTAGATCATGGAGAACTGGGCCCTAATCCTGGCTAATGCACTCACCTACTTGTGTCATCCTGAGCAAATTTAATCTCTGTATGACTCAGTTAGAAGACGGCTAAATGCTGTTACGAGTTGGAAGACGGCTAAATACCTTTACGATATCTCAGTTCAACCTTTACATCTACATTCACATTTTAGTTTAATTTTGATTGAAAAGTGGGCATTTCTTAGTAATACCTGCATATTGCTAAACAAATGTTCACTAAAAAACGTTCACGTACATGCAAAATTCCACTGGAAGTTAATGATTGGGGCCAGAGCAGCTTATCTGTAGGAGGGTTGTTCAGCACTGGTCATGGAGCCCTACACTCCAGAGTCAAACTTCCCCAGCAAGGACATCTTTCCTCTTTCCATGTTAGTTCTTTAAGATGTTCTTCTTTTTACAGTGGTTCTGTCAAAAGAGGCACAAGTTGTACATAAAAACACATATCTTAGGGTCACAAGATGCCAGGCTGAAGGAGTGCCGACGTAGGAGCACATAATGCCCTTTGAGAATGGGAATGTTTAGCCTCTGTGATTTTGGACACACAGAGGTTCTCTTTTGGGATTTTGTGTTCCGTGAGTGATTGCAGTGGGACTACGGGTTGACCCAGATCCACCCAGTACCAGTGTATAATTTATTCAGGTGACTGCAACGGTGGGAACCAGCATTCATTTTTGGGAATGCAAACTTTTTTTCATCATCAGAAGTTTACCCAGAGGGCAGAAAATGGTGAAAGAAGGAGGAAGGGAAAGATAGTTAAACAGTGGCCAAGGGGGGTGGTAAGGATGAAAAGAACCTGCAAGATAGAGATAAAGAGACAAAAAGTGTACTGTGGTGAAAGAAAGGGGTGATCTACACAAGGAGGCAGCCTTTGTGTTTGGCATTCATGGCCTTCGGCAGCACCTATGGCGGACTGCAATGAAAAATTGTGGGTGCTTTAACATTATTATTATTAATATTGATTTTGTCAGATTTAGCAATGGCCACAACTGGACCATCTACTGGTGTCTGTCCTTGTTTCCCTAAAATTAGTTCCTCCTCCTAATTTGTGGAAGCTCATTTTCCATCTGTTCATTTTTACCTTTTATTGTTTTGCATTTCATATTCTCTCAGTTGAAGGGCATTTTAGGCTTGTCCCTCAGTATTTCCCCATTAAGTATATGTTTGAAAAGTGCTTCTGACTGCTGACACTTCCCCATACCTGGATGAATCTCCTACTTCTGTTAGGTAGGGTTTCCTAGATTGGAAGCAACAGTCTTGCTTGTCTTCTCTGCCTCTCCCACATCTGACTGCAAGCTGAGGTGTGATCTTTCCCTGGGACACTGTTTATAGTTTCTCCACAAAACCTCTATTTTCATTGACACACATTACCATCCCTGTTATCAAAATGATCAGTGAAGCATATGGTTCTGTGATCGTAGAGACAGGACTTGGTTTATAAATGAGATTCACTGAACTCTTTAAGAAGCACTGATGATACAGTGTGGCAAAAGTATAGAAAATGGTGGTAGTCACAAGTATTTGGCCCTAAGAAATATTCAAGAAAATAGCTTTACAGGTAGGGAACCTTCTCTGTGGTTTCTGGTCTGGTTCACACTCCTGTTGCATTATAATGTTTGGCAAAAAACCACTAATACAAAATAATTCACTGATGTTATCCTTTGAGAGTTTAGCATTATGTATAGTATCAAAGTTGTCTAGACTGCTAAAAGTGCTTTACACTTATGTCAATTGAGCTGCCCAAATGTTGTGGTGAATCTGAGGGTACCACTTAGATATTCATTACCGAGCCCTCTCACACGTATATACTCCTTGTTGATGATTTTGAAGCAGTAGGCAAAAAATAAATAGTGTAAAATGTCAGTTCCTGTCTCTTAATTTGCCAATAGATCCCGCTGCTTGTGATCAATTTGCCAACAGATACAGGTGCTTCAGAGAGACTGGGTTATCTCTGACTTGGGGTTAATAGACCCAGTGATTCGGGGCCATGTAGTTATGGCCTTGTAGGTGCTAGCGACACAGGTCGGTGGCCCACAAGAAGAACCTCTGAGTGATGCAGGTGCTTTCATCCCAAAGAAAATAATTTAATAGCCAAGCCAGTAGGGGCCAAAGTTGCCAAAAGGACAGCATAATCTGATGTTTGGATGCATGGTGAAGGCTTCAGGGCAACTGCAGGATGTCTGCATTCTCCAGCAACATTGGGGGAGTGAAGGGTAAACTCTGTCAGGACCATGTTACATCCATGCTGGGAGCTTTCCTGAGGCGATGATCCTGCAGGGAAGATGGTGTGCTTATTGCGAGACCAGGCACTGTGTTACAGGATCTGACCTCACTAGTGTTTCTGTGGTTCTGGTTGGTCAAAGGAGTGCTCCGCTACTTGCAGGGAGCATCAGCTAGTAAGTGAGGCAGCGGGGCTGCAAAGTTCAGCAGGGGCCAAAAGATGTCAAATTTGGTCTTGTTCATCTACTTTATTCATGCCATGTGTGGAAGAAAAAGGTGTGGCCAAGCCTTCTGAAATGCCGTTTTCAAGATGGTGGTCGATTCTGTAAGCTACGCAATCCAAGATGAAGTTATATATATTTTCCTGTAATGCAGTTCCTGTTTGAACCATATAGAAAGGAGGCATTAACAAGTGAAGGATGTATCACACACATTTGTTTCCTAATTTTTGTTGCATTCATTGCTCACTTGCTGCCATTTTTGTTGCTGATTTTTTTTTGGTCATAAACATCCAGGTTTCCCCTTTGGATCTTCTACTGGATGTTCTGTCCCCTCATGGCATGGCTTGATGTTATAGACAGTTTGGTTCCTCGCTTTTCTAGTTCTGCATTAATCTTTGTCTTCAATCAATAGTTCCAAGACCACCAAGGTTCTTTTTTTTTTTACCTTATTTTTTTCCTCCTTCTGGGTAACGCTTACTGAGACACTTTACACCTTTTATGTGTACTGTTAAATTCAAGGCGACACTGTGGATACTGGGACTAGACAGACACCCTTAATTCGGGCAACCAAGAAGGAAACTTGACAGACTTTAATCGCATTCACAGCATTTAGGCCTGACACACAACTGCCACACGACACAGAAGTTGAGAGGAAATGGGGGATAACAAAGGAGGAGTGATCATATTTTATACTAAGGTCATTCGGTTCAGGAGGCCATGGTCGCCAAACAGTTACTGTTCCTGGAAGTCCACTCATCCTCACTTGGTCATTCTGATGTGAGGTTCCTGGAATTATTCAGGGGTATAGGGCCTGGCACGTCTGTCTCCTCAACTACAAGGGGACGTTATTCCTCCACTTCTCCACTCCACTCCTGTAGGCAAGCAGATAAACAAGTAGCAGAACTTTGTTTGGATTTACAGGGTTGGTGCCCATGTTGGAAAAGACATGTAGCTCACATTTTTAGGAAGAATCACAGGTCCTCGACAGTCAAGCCTGATGGTGTGTAGCTTTAGCTTTTATACTTAGATTGTGGAAGATGAGCAGATATGTGCTGCCAATCAGGAGTCTGGGATAAGTCAAGTTTTTTTTTTCCAGAGGGTATTTGAGGCTCCCATTACACTCAGTGAAAGCACAGGGCTCGGGTTGAGACCATGGCTTCAATGCGTGGGTGGTCTGTGGGATTATGGGAGGCTGAATATGTCAAAATCGGGTGGGAAAAAAATGCATGATGGAGCAGTAGATCAACACAGCTGAAGGTTAGCGTGAGAAGCATGCAGTTCTGAAGAGGACTTCAACCTGCTGTGCTCTTAATCTGGCGTCTATTTTTGGGCAATTAAGTTCTCTCTGCCCTCTTTTCAGAAAGCTCACTCACTTTTGAGGTCTCAGAGAAAGCCGAGCTGAGGCCGTCCAGTCTCTCCTGCCACAGAAGAGGCTTTTCTTCGGCAGCTTGGTGGTTCCTGCCAGCGGCGCATCAAGCGTTCAGCCCTCATTGCCAACATGACCTTTCGGCTGGAGCAAACTTTTCCCACCGCAGAAACTTTTCTGTATGACTTTCAAAGCTTGATCGGCCTATTGAAACCTTTCTTTGCTGGTTCAAAGCTTTTGCACAGAGATATTGTTTTTGCTTTCAGAATTATTGAAAAGCTGCGTCTCCTTGACTTGAAACAATACAGTAGCCAAGTGGAAGACAATAGCCAAAGTTTCTTACACTGTGTGCACTGAAAGACATGTGCAGGATTTTCGTGTTATCACAACAGTGCGTCATTTACCTAACCTGTATTTGTTAGTTTTCATGAGTAGGGCTCCTAGTCAGTTTTCGAACTTTAGATATCCAAAATGTTTGCTCAAAGTATTTTTCCCATACAGAAAGTGGCCCTAAGGTTACCTGTTGAGAGCCATTTGGTTTTTATCCTTGCAAAAATGAAAGTAAATTTACGCAGTGGCCTCGATAGATACATTATTTCATGTCGACCACTGCTAGACTGTGTCATGTTGTTTTAATTTGCCCTCCCGGGGTGTTCAGAAACCATGCTTGATGCAAGAATCAAGAGCCGTGTGTAATTGGTGAGCCACGCTTGCTTAGAACAAAGCTGATAGAGACTCCCTGAAAGTTCATCACATTAGCTTAATTGTGGAATGTAATGGAGTTATATTGGAAATGTTCTATGAAATGAGCACTGTGGTCTTCAAACAGATGTTTCTTCTCCGATGAATGTAATCGACAATGGATTAAGCTGTGTGATTGAAACACGGACATTAGTTCTTGCTGAAGAAGTGCTGTGCTTGCTGTTCTCCCTGTGAAAATGTGACTATACACGCTGCACCCTTTTCCATATGAGAACTTATTTGTTCTGTATGACGTTACCCACGATCCTTCTGCCTTCCCCTAGGCACCGCACTGAGAAGGCTTGCACTTCGCCTAAGCAAATAGCTCACAATGCTACTGATAGGAAATTCCCTGGCATTCTTTGATGGTCTATGGCAGAGGTCTTCAAACTTTTTGATGCCGAGACCCCCCTGTCAAAATCTTTTAGGCGTAAGGACCCCTTCCTGACAAAAATTTCTAGAACTTTGGCCTCTTCATCATTGCGAACTATCGACAACCATAAACGCCTCCAATTCCCACAGCAAATCATTTATACATTGGGGAAATAAATCAAACAGTGTTTAGCAAACCAAAGGTCAGTGGTTGGGGGCGTGATCAAAGGTGTGGCTAAAAACAAAGGGCCTCATTTATGAGGCATTGGCGTAGGGCAGCTTCGCAAGTCTTATTGCGGCGCTGCACTACGCCAATGTGAAAGGGCAGGAATGCACCTTATTTATGAAATATGGTGCATTCTTGTCCTTTTCCCCTATGTTGGCACACAAATTGCTGCCTAGCGCCATCATAGGCAGGATGGTTTTGTGCAGGAAGGGCACCTTCCTGCATAAAAACAATCCTGAGAGGGGTTTTCCTCCTTCCATGTGTGCTGAAGAATGCAGCACACATGGAAAGAGGAAAAAAACAAGGAGAGTTACACCTGGTGTGGGGAAGCGTGAGGTTTTGGCACTGCCCCAGTTTTACATGGTTTTGTAAATCTGGGGCAGCGTCAAAATCCATGGGCGTTGTGTCACCCACTGCAACACCTATGAAACGCCTACTTGACATAGAGTAAGGAAACGCAGCGACTTGCACTATTTTGTCTTACTCCATATCTATGAGGCCACGCAGCAGCGCAAGCCTCTCATAAATCAGCCCCAAAATATTTTGTTCTTTTTTTAGGTCTTTCACCATCAGGTAGCTTCATATAAAATAATGGGTAGCTCAAATGAAAAATACATTTTAAAAGTTGTTACTATATAGTACATTATAAAACCTCTATTATTTAATGCACTGCATAGGTCTGTGTGTAACCAGAGAGCCACAGAATTAAATTTGGTTGGTGCAGTGGAAAATAGTGACTTGTGTATTTTTAGTGCTATGAGGTCACAGCCTGTGACAGAAAGCACTGTGAATGTGCAAGTCATTATTTTATTCTTGCATTACACACATTATAAGCTAGACTGCTACAAAATGTGCAAAGAGTTTTAGGATGAAATAGAGCTTCCAAAATGTAGATTTGTGTAATGTCAGACCATAAGTAATGCATTTTTTTGCATAATTGTCCCTTCAACACCTACTAAGGGGGACTAAGCGCTGTGTAAATACAGTTATCATTAAAAGCACACACTTCACAGCCCAGTTGCTAACCACCACACAAAAACACACATCTTTGCCATCACAATGCTTGAAGTGATTCCAGCAATTAAAGCCAGAACCACTCCCAAGCATCCTTTACATTTGCAGATTAACTCCTAGCACACATTTTAATTTCATTCAGGCAAGCAGGCACCCTGGCATGAAGGCTGATTTGAAGGATTGTTTTACCTGTCTGCTGGGCGTCTTCCTTTTACAGCACATGACACTCAATTAACTTCAGCTGAAGCATTTTAAGGATCGCATTTGACTTTGTCCAAAAGGAAGAGCACGTTTTGTATTCCTGGCAGAATTAGGCCTGGAAATGCGCGACCCCCTTCCCAGGACTCCTGGGCCCCCCTGGGGGTCGCGCCCCACAGATTGAAGACCTCTGGTCTATGGTCATATTGACTCCTCTGGATCAGAGAAGAAAAGAACATACCCCATTTGATTCAAGCCCGTACCTCAACAAGGGGAGGAGCCATTGGTGTTGCTTCTTCACAAGCCCTGCCATGGTGAAGGGGTGCTGGCCAGCCTTAAGCGTGCTTCACTCTTCAGGAAAATCAAGCAAGAAGCATAACTGTGTTTCTGTGCCCATTGCAGAACTGTATAATCATGACACACTGGCTGAGATCTCAGATTATTAACCTGTTATTGCATCTCCCTATACCTTGGTGTTAGGTTGCAACATAAGATCCAGTGTGGAAGACCTCGATCCCATCACCAGAATCCCCGCGGATCTATTGAAATTTGAAAAGAAGTGATGAGCTCCCTTGTGACGATGGCCTTTGTCTGGCTGGCTGTTTTATCTACCTGTTACACCACTTTCATCTCGTGCCACTTGTAGCGAGGTTGCAAAATGTACTGCTTCACAACTTGCCTTATTTTTTTACAAACTTTGCCACTTTTACTGGTAAAAAAGGTTTCCAAACAGGGGCTCTGTGCTAAAGCATGAATGCTCCTGCTGCCACCCATGAATGCAGGTGTGCTGCTATGAAGTCTTTGTGTTCCAGCAACTGCACCACTCAGCAGCAATCACCGTTCTGTATAACCAAAAGTAATGCCTTACCGTTCCCCAGCCTAGGAAGTCTCATTACTGGACTGACATTGAGGGAAGTTGAACAGTGTAGCTCATCAGGCATAGGCCATTATGCTTCTCTGCTGCCACTCAGGATTATCAGCCCTGATAAAGCTATTCCAAGGAACCTGATGCCCCACTTGACCTGCGTCAATAGGGAATACACAATGAGTTACTGTGAAAATGAATTTCAAATGAAGTCAGGCAACTTTTCTTTTCTTTGGGAAGACCAAATTATCTGATTGTGCCTAAATTTAAAAAGTACACAATCTCATGGGCAACACTCTTTACATGCATGTTTTTCTTTAAAGTTAACACATAAGTAAATATATTAATCCTTGGATGGAGATACAAGTCCCCATCCTGGTTATGACTTGCTCAATTGAAGCTTGCTGCACACCAGGCTTTGTTCTAGAAATAGTCCGTCATTAGTGAGGATTAATTGACTGGGAATGTCTGATGAAATCTATTTTTACAAAGCAATATCTAAATAATAAATTAGCAAAGCGAGCCAGGCCGTGACATTCTTCTAATTAAAACAATATCTGCTTGATTGTAAGGAAAGATCTGGGTGTGCTCAGTGGCCCGAGCTCTTTCCCCCTCTCCTCTCATCATGGGTAGTTTAAGCCTTGAAATTTGGAGTCTTGTTTTCACTGAGCTGTGTGCATACAATGAAAGGCTTCCCATGCAAGAAGAACTGTATGCCTATGCTTACGGTACCACCTGTACATACAAAATCTAAACGTTCAAAAGCACGCTGATTATGGCTGTTTTTTACATTGATATAGTTGGACAAGCATATTCAAATTATGTAAATTAAATGTTTTCTTTAACATTATTGACGTCTTTCCCAATGTCATTGTTTCTATCTATCTGTGCTCATGCTGCTTTTACTGGTCTCACTCTGTCGCCATTGTACCCCAATGCTAGATTTCTTTAAGTAAAATAATTTTACTCCAGTGTGTGGTATTCATTGGTGGCGGCCCTAGAAAAATCAATGTCTTCCAAAAAAGGGAGAATACTTGTTTTTCGATGCAATTGCTGTCTCCTCCTGAAATCCTGCTGTTTCGTTTCGTTAAGTCAAGGCAAGGATATTAACTTAAAATTCGTTTTCTGCCTTGGCTTACCCATAACGTGTTACTTTTTTCTAGAAATGCATTTCATATATTTACCGTTTCAGATTGCATGAGTATACAATACAGATATTTGTTGGCCACTGTATACTAATTTAGTCTGTGAAATAAATCATGGAACACAACACATTACCCTTTAGTAATAAATGGGAAGGGAGAAAATGAGATATTCATCCAGTTACTGAATTGCACAATGTGCAGCCAGGATACCTGAGCTCAATACTTGATCCTCATTTGACCAAACTTTGTGATGTTTGACAAGTGACATTACTTCACCATGCTTTATTTTAATTCAGTGTCAAATCTGAGAGCACTTTGAAATAACTCAGTGTTGCTTCACATATTTTAACCATATTGGTTATATATATTCTCCTCATACTTCATTAACAGCAAAGAAAAAGCTGCTCCAACAACTGCAGGTTTCCAACAAAAGTTTTTTTTCAAGCTCACCAGTGCAAAAACAGGCGAAAAAGATGGTTGATGCGTTTCGGCTTGTTGCCTTTGACTGGACCATAGGGTCCCATGCCTAAAAGAGTCTATTTAAAGTGGCTACACCAAAAAATGGCCCTTTGTTACTGTGTAGATAAAAAAGCAACTAGAACGTGTATATTAATACCATTTGAAACACCGTCAAGCAGATGTCGCCATTTTGCCTTTTGACTTTAGATCATTTACATTCCTGTAAAGTACACAAAGTGCATAATCAGTTAATTAAACCGTCATCATTATTACACCAGCAATATCAGACATAGGTTTTCCTATAGGCTGACAGATTCATTTCAAAAGGAAAAACATTTATCAGTGAAGTCGTGACAGGGTTCCCACATTACTTCCTGTTCGAGGACATGAGGTATATAGTATTGTTTGCAAGTAATAACAGTGTTACAAAGAATGAGGCGGAGTCAGAGAGTGGTTTGCCCTATAAAGGTTCTTAAGGGCATTAAAGTGCTAGTGCTTTCCTTGTTTTAGCAGGAGTGGCATCAGAGCTACATAAGTATGTTCCATCTTTGTCCAATGAAATTATTCAAATACATGTCTCGTCCACTGTATGTTGAATGCCCACTAATTGCTGATAGTATATAAAATAGAAGCCTTTAAAAATATGCAATTCATATGGGGAAGTTTGTGAATTACCTATGCTGGATAGATGATCCATAAAAGTACTCATGCTGGTAATTAATCTATAAAAGTATTTATGCTAGTAAAATAATTCCAATACATTTTCGTGTGTACACGTTTAAAGTGCAGGTGCTTCTAAAAACCATATGACATGATCCTAAAGTAGGATGGGGTACTGGCTAGGAATCTAAAGTGCTATTTGTTTAGTAATTAATGTTATTTAAGTACTCAATTCACATATGGAGAACCTTAAAGTGCTTGCAGTTTTTGGATGGTCTATGAAGTGATTTTTGTTTATTAAGTGCTCCAAGTGCATTTTTTATATTCCACATTGGAAGGACATTTTCATTAAAAGTACCAGTACTCCTATGAACAGTCCAATAAGCCTTAATATTTCTCTTATGACAGGTGCAGTATCCTCCTGATAATGTATTGCCTAATAGTTGTAACAGTTAACCATTAGGATTTTAAACAGCAGATGGTCAGACCTATTGAAACAAAGATGGTGTGAGAGGAGGGAACCACTACCGACTATTTTAGGCTTAGAAGAAAGTGCGGTAGTGCATACAGAAAATGCTAATACAGTACAATAATTAAGATCAGAATATATCTGGATATTGATCATTATTCATACTGGTTAGGAGATCACTCGATCACAGGTATTTGAAATTCATGATGACAAAGTGCGATCGTTTATAGAAAAATAACTAATACAGTACATCAATTAAGATAAGAGTATAACTGAACATTAATCATTTATCATACTGGGTATGGAATCACTCGATCACAGGAATTCGAAATTCAAGATGACATGTAAACAGAGAAAAAGAGAGCACAAAAGAAGGGGGTTTCTCATTCCGTTTGAAGTACATGACATATTCCCTCATAACTTAATGTAAAGATCTGCATCTAAATTGGGTCCAAGGGGAGTTTTTGTCCCCATCAAAATGATGAGTCGTGATTCCATTCTTCTCAAGATTAGTTCTCGATTAACTCCCCTGTCTGTTGCTTTGATATGTTTAATCCCATAGTAATGTAGCTCCATAATGTCACCTTCATGTCTCTACCAAAAATGTTTTGCTATGGGGTAGGAATACTCACGATTTTTTATGGCCCTTCGATATTGTAGGACCATTTCCCCGAGAGGAATGCTCAACTTCCGTGTCTTTGGATGTCCACTATTGACATGTAGAATACTATTGCACAATGTGGTTTTCAGGGGACTTTGGTACATAGTTTCATGTCTGATAAAAATCTCAATATCTTGGAAAGTTATCTGTTGTGAGCTGATGATGTATTTGAAGCTCAGATTGTACGCATTTTGACTCAAAGACAAGATGAATAGCTCCAGGTCCACACTGTCCCCTTCCCTGATTAGGGAGAGGTCATCGATGAACCTTGATATATGTATGTATGTGTATCACTTGACAAATTGGCATCCGTGATTCCCTTATGGCAAGTTAGCAGATCATTGTTGTTGGAAATTTGTAAATGTTTCAAAGTTCATGCTTATACAATATGAATTTTAACAGATGTTTAGGCAGTGATCTAATATAATGTATTTAAGTGTAACTCAAGCATTCAAGAGATCATTTTTCAATTTGAAAGAGTCGCTACCATATTTTTTTGTGAGATTTGTTGTGCAATTTACATGCCTAATCTTTTAATGTCCCGTCTCGTGATTTGGCTCTTACTGCCAAGCCAGAACCCCTGGCTTGGCTTTGGCCAGTCTGGCTTGCCCACCTCTGATTTGGGATGTCCTTTTAAGACTAGATTGTGTTGGATAACACCATGAGTGAGCTTGTATTCTGTTTATTTGATAGGTGCACGAGGAGGGAGAACTGCGATCGATCGCATGAGGCCCGAAGATTTGCCTCGGATATGAAGCAATGTGTTCGCCTAACGGTACATCCGAACAACATATCTGTTTCACAGTACAATGTGCTGGTAAGAAGACCCATTCTCCATGTACTACATAATGTTTAAGAATTCTATTGCAAGAAAATGTTTACCAGCCTTTGCACTTACTGTTAGCTCACTACACTTAGCTATCCACCCATATTGTAAACACCTTTTACCATCAGGCTTGATGTTGCTTAGAAACTCTGCAGGCTTTGCCAGCACTGTCATTTCACAATCATAGGAGGAGTGAACGTAGCGATGCCCACCCTTCAGCAGCAAATCAAATCACAGGAAGTAACATTAAGTGATCTTTTACAAACTACCACCTGCTAATACTAGCAAATGCTAAGTGGATACTTTTAAAGCTCAACAGTCACACAGGTTAAATCACAGAACCTGCAGAGTGGCTCACGGATGTTGAAAGAGCCATCATAGGGGACCAGTGACACCGTCGATGGGTTCTGCTCACCTGGGTCAACTATCTTAATAGTTAATATCCCCCACTCCTACAGATTCATTGGCAGTTGGCATTTAGCTTGCCAGGGCAGTTTAGTAATTCTGTCCCAGGCTGAAGGTCGTAACCCTGGTTTAATAGGCAATATGTAAAATAAAATCTCTTTTGGTACAGTTAGGCCCTGATTGGCCCCTTAGTCACTGACTGAGTTCCCTCCGTTAACCCCGTCCTGAAATAACTTCATCATGCAGTAAATAAGGGCATGAGCCTGAAAATGCATTATTGTCAATGAGGTGTCATGTCTCTTATCCCCATAACACACTGCTTAATAGAGGTCTGCCATGAATGCAGGGGGAGGGGCGGGAGGGCCCACCTCATGACTGCGGGGCCTCTGCCACGTGTGCGGAGGCCCCTTGGGAATCGGGCCCTGAGTAGTTCATTGCACTGTTCCCTAAGCCATACATTAATGCTGGTGGTCCTACATTTACTAGTCAAATGACAAAAGTTTAAACTCACAGGTTCTGTTTTCAATGGTTGTTAGTGTAAGTTATTTATTCCTTATTATTAATTAAGCAGTCGTGTGGTGTTGACGGTTTAGTTTCAGCAATAGGTTTGCACTGTCTTGTCTCTGATGGTTATTGCCACTTTACCGCCGCCATTAAATATCATTCTGTCTCAAGGCCTGTAGAGCTGTCAAGGTATTGCTGTAATGACCAAGTGCATGCCTTCATGTATCTTTTGACTCTGTTTGTGTTTTGGTTTGCATCTGTTTCTGGACCTGGGTTTTCCCGGGTTATACACCCTTTTTGCTGGTCCTATATCTCCTATAATGTTTGGGGGGGCTACGAGGGCTACACTAGCGTGAGTATCATCCGGGTCGGCTTACACACTGGGCTAGACAGGTACAGGTACTACCTTGGTCCGAAGTATTTAGGGCGAAGTAAGCAAATGTGGTGCTGGAAAATTCCCCTGATCCTAAACAATTGTTCTATTTGTTTTTCCCCATACACCTCGTGCCATCATCTTAAGCTGGCAGCTGGAGTGAGCATGGCGCTACGAGTTGTTCTTCCTCTCTGAGGATGTTTGGGCATCTTCCACTATTTCAGTGTTCCAACTTGCCCTTCCAACAGAGAGTGTCTAGTGCTTTTCATGTTTGTGACTCTGTTCTCTGTCTTCACATGTGCGTTCCAGGCGTAGGCAAAGTTACCTAGCTCCACTGCTCTCAACTCAATGTGCATTTTTTTAAACTACGTATTGCCAGACTTTGTGTTTAGCTAATTGTTGTTTAAAAATTCTTCTGGGCAGCTTGAGGAACTAGTGGGGTGGGTGTAGGTTAAACTGACTCCGCTTGCCAGCCGTCATACCCCGTTGAACCACCACCAAAGAGAATCGATTGGCCTGTCGGTCCTCCACCGAAAACCCCTCAACTGGCACAATGATTCATGGGGTCCTGATGCACCTTATCTGCAAACCTAATCATAAGCATGCTCCCTGTCGTATCCCAAGCCACCCTGCCCACATGCTCCCCACCCGTGCCCTAGCCGTGGGGTCGCTGCCATATATACCATCTACCAGTGACCAAGGGAGGGTGCAGCACTGCAGGCAGCCTTCACCTCAGACACCTTTCCATTACCTGTTCCAAGATATCCGGACAGGAAATTAAAAGTTTTTTGCCACACATGCCTATGCTTCGGTAATGGCGCCGACTTTCGACACTACTTGTTGCTGAACTGTGCATCTTTTTCCTCTCTTCGTATGTATGGTAACAACTTTGCACGTCCCTTGTACAGAACTGAGGTAACTTTTATCAGGTAGTGTGCTTCTCCAGGTCCTTAAGGCAATTGATTACCTATTTAGCATCTGCTTCCCACACAGATGTATTTATGGCCTGTGAGCTTAGCAGAGATTGTGTTTTAGGGGTTATACTCTCCAAAAAGACACTCTGTGCGATATGGTCTTGACCATCTTGAGACACTGTTTTTACTCTACAACTTTTCATGGTATCAACCTCTCTTAAAGCCGTTGCGTGAAAAAAGGAGTGTGAAGTTTTGATGCCGGTTTGGTTGAGTGGGCATGTTATTTTGTGTGTAGGTTCAGGTCTCAACCTTATTCTTGCCTTATGGTTTCTTATGGGGAGGAAGGTGGTGGGTGTGGCTGTTAAGTAGAGGGCTTTAAGACCTTTGCCAGCTACAGTGGTCACCTCCCTGACCAATCACAATGTGATTGATGTAGTGGCACATCAGTTGGAATAAATGACCGAATTTTCACCAGTCCAGTTTAAAAATAGCGATGCCCAATATCACCTGTCAAAGGATTGGAAACAATAGCTCCAGGAAGAGTCCAACATCAAAATCCATACAGACGCAGGTATTAGTTGGAACATATCCTGAAAGTGCATCCGACTGGTGCTTCTAATTTCTTTTTGAAACCAGTAAAGTGATGGGCACCAAGTAGAGACACATATCTAAAGCTATCTATATCACCCTTTATCTGGCCATTAATGAAAAACTGACGGCATCTTTGGTGTATTTTTTCCCTGTCTTTTTGCTTTCTCTCCTCCTGTTTTTGTAGTATCCTGGACTTCGTTTTTGCTGGCTTGTTGACTGTGGGCACTTTACCACTGCTGATAAGTGCTAAAGTGCAAGTTCTCCCTGTGTAAATTGTCATTATGATTGGTTATCCATGATAGGCATATTTTATTTACTGGTAAGTCCCTAGTAATGTGCGCTGAGTGTGCCCAGGCCATGTGTGCCCTGCATATGCTGATGGGTCTTCCTGGGCTAGAGTGGTGGGAGTTGTTGTCACTAACACCTGAATAAGCTGTGGCTGCCCTGTACAATGCTGTCTCCACTCCCTGTAATGTGGCTGAACCAGGGAGGACAAAACTAGTTTTACTGAGCAAGAGAGACTTTTTTACAAAGACTTCAAAGGGAAAAGGGGTATAAGTATTGGACCTAAAACCCCAGACTTTTAGAACACTTCTGGATTAAGAGGACCCTGCCAAGAAGAAGGGCTGAAGAGCTGCCAGGAGGAGCACTGCTCCTTTGTTGTGTGATGCTTTGCTGGGTTGGCCTGCAGTTGATGCTTCTGTCTGTGGACAGTGGAATACTGGACTTATGCTTTGCTGTGGTATCCTGCTTAAGACGATTCTCCAAGGGCTTGATGTAGAGCTTGCCACCTGTTAAGAAGTCTCAGAGACCCAAAGATTTCACCTGCAGCATCCCTGAACTCCACTGCTGGGAGTTCTGACCTGCCTTGTGGTGCCAACTCCAGTTCTGGGCCCTTGGAGGGTGTATTGCTGCTTCTGTTACTGAAAATCCACCCTTCACCCTTCCAGCACAGTTTTTCCTGCTGCAAACTTCTGTGCGGTTGAAAAACACACGCATTGCCGAGGCTGAAAATATTGATGCAGCGCCTGTCAGCGATCAAAGAAACCACTGCAGCCCCAGTCCCGAGTCTTCATAGTCCGAAACTCCTGCTCCAACACAGGCCCTGCTGCACGCCTGAAAAAACAGATGCATCACCTGTCTGCAGCTGCAGAAATCGATGCAGTGCATGGATCGCCGCTGCATCGACCCGTAGCACCTGGATTTTCTGACACATCGCACCAGTATGCCAAATCTACATCAATGCTGGGCTTTCAGTAAGAAACCGACGCATGACCTCCCCTCGCAGTAAGAAACCGACCCATCACCTCCTCTCCAGTAAGGAACCGACACATCACCTCTCATGCGTGGCAGTAAGAAATGACACATCACTTCCCCAGGAGCAAGAAACCGACGCATCACCTTCCCTGTGAGTAAGAAACTGACGCATCGTCTTCCCTGTGCCTGTTTTGGTCCTGTAATTTTGACGCATCCAAGGTACTTTGTACTAAAATTGACGCATCCATAGTTTTTATGAACAGAACTGTTTTTTTCTTTTTAAAAGCCATATTTTGATATGTGTATGTTGGTTTTTTGTTGTTTTGGTCTTGCTTGGTTTAGATTAACATACTTTCTTTTTGCTAAACTGGTGTGTTGTCCATCTGTAGTGTTTGTACTGTGTTACTGTGTGTTATATACAAATGATTTACACATTGCCTCTGAGACAAGTCTGACTGCTTGTGCCAAGCTACCAAGGGGGTGAGCAGGGGTTATCTTAGCTGTGTAATCCCCTTACCCTGACTAGATGGAAGGGTCCCTACTTGGACAGGGTGCAAACCACTGCTAACTCGATCCCCCCATTTCTAACACCATTACACTGTGTTCAGGAGGGATTTATTGCAAGAGGAGGATGTGCCCTTGTGTGATCTGGGAAGTATCTTTTGAAGATTGGAAAATTAAGATGCACTCTTTACCAAAGCAGAGACTACAGAAAGGAATGCATGGAGCATTGCTCTGTTCATGTTCAAGTTTACTTCTCCCAATTAGAATGAAAAACATTGACATAGAGAACAGAGCCTCAGGTAAGGGTGACATGTCAAGCTACCCTCACAGATAGGGAGGGAACCCAGCCGAGTAGCTCTGAGAAGGAGATTAGTATTATACATGAAGTAGCTGTGAACGTGTAATTATGCTAATTGTTCAGAGCTGCAGTCACTGCTCACATGTCCTGTCCTCTTCCACCACTACTGCTATGGAGATAATTAAAATCTCCTTGACAAAGTCTCATAAAAGTGCCTCATAGATTGAATCCAAAACAAATCAGGTATTTTGGCACTTTGTTGCCAAACCCAGTAATATAGCCACTGTCGAAGCTTGGGATTATTTTCGACAATCAGGTGGTTTTGAGCCAGCATACTGCATGAGTTATCAAGCACTGGGAATAATTGGGCATAGTGTCATCTGTCCGCTCAAGGCATTAATCTCCAAGTCTCCAGTGAATTTTCCTTCAGACCAGTAAGTTTGCACCCGTCTGCTGGATGGTTGGTGAGCCACAGGGAGGGTATTGGAGGTGCCATTCACATTACCAGCGTGCATGTCACCGAACGTCAACATTGGAAATAGCTGGCACGCTTAGATAAGAGACAGGATTAATTAAACATTATATGAGCCACAATCTCATTCTTCTCAGGTGGGCCCGCAATGGCTAATTTGTTGGCATATTGGCTGGACAATTATCTCTCTTTCTTCTTTTCACATGTGCTCACCTACACATAAATTTGTTTAGATTTTTTAAATGGAGAAACACAGCCCAAATGTGGACTTATTACTTCTCTTGATTTTCATGCACAGCCTAGTCATTTCAAGTCAATCACTGTGCCATCCATTCAGTTATCAGAGTGATTGACTGTATGTAGACCCCATTGATTGGTTTTTCTCATGAATTTGAGTCTCTATGCTGATGTTTACCATCAAAGTTTACCCTTAATTCATGGCTAAATGGATTCATCTCAGCTTTTTCTTTGAAAACACAAAACTTTTGTTTGTATATTATTTTTATTTAGTGATGTGTATGTGTTAGAAATGGAGTTTCTGGTTGGCTAGGGTATCCACCTAAGCCAGGCAGAACCCACCACTCTAGTCAGGGAAAGTAAGTTGCACACCAAAGATAACCTGTGCTCACCCCCTGGTAGCTTGGCACAGAGCAGGCAGGGCTTATCATCAGAGGCAACGTGTAAAGCATTTGCGCAACACACACACAACAGTGACACAATGAATACACCACAAAAGAGACTCCACACAGGTCTGTATAAAAGATATCACATATTATGC
This sequence comes from Calotriton arnoldi, assembly GCA_963921515.1. Classification (NCBI taxonomy): domain Eukaryota; kingdom Metazoa; phylum Chordata; class Amphibia; order Caudata; family Salamandridae; genus Calotriton; species Calotriton arnoldi. Next base: position 896,715 of record CAWUFW010003433.1, on the reverse strand, counting down.
ATAACGACATGAATCATAAGTACTGTGCATATCAGGCAAATACTTAAATGGTCTGTGATATCCTGTTCAAGGCTAAAACAACATACATCATAAAGTACTTGGCATGTGGGGCACAGATAACACATTAGTCCTGATTTTTTAGTTGTGGATAAACACATAAATTACTCAGTATGACCAGTGATGAAGACATCATGCATTACCTTTAGAAACGCCCACAACGATAAGCTCCTGTGGGCACAGAAACCCCTGCACCCCTATTAGCGGGGTTACAGTTCTATTTGGGAGCCCTAGCACAATGATTTCAGGTAGGCATAGGCTGCCGGAGCACCTGCCCGCCTACTACGAGTGATATGATAATTTCAATGTGTTTCTTCCACAAGGAGACGGGGGCCTCACCTCGCACTGTGACACACCAATGCCCCTAAAGATATGTACCAACATGGGGGGCGGGCACACACACACTTCGGAGCGCCACGTGGAGACCTCACTGTGTCTCCCCACATCCCACAGTGAGAGGCAGCTGCCTGCGACCGCTCGGCGCAGCTGCTGAGATCAACATAGCTTTTTGAAGCACACGCCGCTCCGACATTGCAGCGTGGCTTGTACCCTCCAGGGCCTCTCAGACCAATGTTTAGAAATATCTGCAAACGAAACCGCTCTGGGCGGGGAATGGGCTGCTGACTTGGCTGGCGGCTTCCTGGTTCAGGCAGCTCGCAGGCTCTGGGCGTTTACAGACCAGAGCGGATGGCTCGGTCTACATGCAACAAAGGCAGTGATTTCCAAAGCAGTGAGTGCAAGTGGGGCACTCGGTTGCCCAGTTGCACGCCGACATATGCCAGCGGCGATCGGGTGCACAGCTCTGGGTTCCCGATGCTGGTCTCCTGAAAAAGGTGTGAACACCGCTCTGAGTGCGGCACGAGCATTGGGTCCAAGAGTAGCAGCACTCCACACACGTAGGCTTGGCCGAGCAGAGGGTGCTTTAGCACAGTTCCGGAAACACACTGTGCTCTGATCTTCAAGAACTCACCATGTGCTAGCTCCATCCCAAGAGCAGGGTAAATGCAGCGCTCACCACACGCTGAATCTGAAGAAACTGAAAGCACACACTGTTCTTTAGCCACAAACAGTGCTGGTCTGGAATCCTTTAGAGATTCTTAACTGAGCAGGGTGGGGTCAGCCAACCTGTCCCTGGAGAGTACTGGGGGGCACGTAGAGCAAGCAGGCAGGCAACAGGCTGTCACACTGGTTTCCTCAGCATACTGGTAGTCTCTCTAGCAGCCAAGCAGGCCAGCAGGTTAGCACAACAAAGCAAAGTAGTCTAAGTGGTGATCACCCTGGCAGCACTGCAGTCCTCTAGTGCAGTATATAGAGCCTGCAACGTCTGGTTACAAGTCAATGCAGGGTCTCAAAACATGGAGTCAGAGCCCCTGTACTTCTGCTACAAATGTCTTTGATGTAGAGGTGACTTCCAAGGAAACCTTAGAAGGGCACAACACCCGCTTTCAAATGTCAACGCCAGCCCTGACTCTAGACATCAGTAAGGGGTAAATCAGCCCTTTGTGTGAGGGCAGGACACAGCCTATACAATGTAAAGTGTGAATGCCCCTCTTTCTCCCAGTCCAGGAAGACTATCGGTATGCAGATGTAACCTGTTACAACCAACCCTTCCTCTGTGATGGCTGTCTGGAAAGTATGCACAAAGTGTAGCTGTCGCCCAGGCCCAGGCGTAGATTGGACTCCGGCTGCAAAACACTAATAAGCACAGAGAAATGCCCACTTGCTAAAAGTGGCATTTCTAAAATAGTAATGTAAAACCCAGCTACACCTGTAAGCAGGATTTATCACCACTATTCCAAACATACCAAACATGGCAACGCTACTCCTTTCAGATCAGGAATTACCACTTAAGTACCTATACAGGAATTCCCAATGCTAACCTATGAGAGGAGTAGGCCTCACTGTAGAGAGAAACCAAAAAGGCTGTTTGGCACTACCAGGACATGCCACGCAATACAGACACATGTCCTACCTTTTACTGCACAGCACCCTGCCCATAGGGCTACCTAGGGCCTACCTTAGAGGGGCCCTATATGTAGAAAACGGGGAGTTTAAGGCTTGGCAAGTAGTTTTAAATGCCAAGTCAATGTGGCAGTAAACTGCACATGCAGGTCCTGCAGTGACAGGCCTGAGACAGGTTTGAAAGGCTATGTCAGTGGGTGGCACAAGTAGTGCTGCAGGCCCACTAGTAGCATTTAATTTACAGGCCCTGGGTATCTGGGATACCACCGCACAAGGAACTTACAAGTAAATTATATATGCCAAACAGTTGTAAACCAATCACACCATGTTTTAGGGGAGAGAGCACACACACGTATGCACTGATTAGCAGTGGTAAAGTACCCAGGTTCTTAAAGCCAACAAAATGAAGGTCAGAAGATTAGGAGGAAGAAACCACAAAGTTTGGGGATAACCCTGCAAAAAGGGCCAGGTCCAACTGTATAGTTCTACAGGGCACAATTATGGGTATCTCACTTACATTGATGCAAAATTTGTCTTGCAATTGGAAAAAAAGACATAAGACCATTAAATGCGCGGCCTATAAAGGGCTGAGTGGCCTATATACATGAAACCCTCAATATCTTTACAATACTGAAGATCCTATGGTTTTAGAAAAAGCTCATGCCTTTCCCGGGTTATTATTTTGAATTTAACCTAGCTAGGGTTTTTTTAACAATTAGTATTGATCTCTATGAGGCATTTCTCCACAGAAGTCCGTGCATCCTAGCTCCACTTATTTCAGGTGTATGGTGTGTTGAGCATCTTAGATTTTTTAAATCAGATTCCAACCAACTCCTATTCTTGTGACACTATTTTGAATTGAAGCTAATAATTGGTCAATGTTTATTTTATTTTATTTTTTTAACTTTGTTTATTGAATTTTTCCTCCATCAAAAAACAGACAGTCAAAATGCAATATCTGCAAGTAAAATACAGCTGGGACAATTGGGACCAGTAGCAAGAACACATCAGAATACATAAGCAACAGTAGTCAGGTACATAGTTTAGCAGTGTGGAACGTTATACATCACCAAAGATCTACAGTAATACAAAGAACAAAGAGGACATCATACATGGTCTATTGCAGATTGCAGATATAAGAGTGCACCAGGGGCTCTAGCTGTGGGGAATAGAAACAGCCGTGTTTTGGCAGTATTGTCCTTAGGAAGGGTCAGAGCAGTCAGTGGCAACCAATTGTGTGGAGAGATAAGGTGAGACTTTAAGACGTGCCCTCTTCAGTGTAGGGGTGTTCCAAAAGGTATGTCTGCAGTGGGCCCCAGAGGTGACGAGGACGAGAGGAGCGGGGGAGCAGTTCGGCATAGGTGCAAAGTTGATCCTGCCATAGGATCATGTCAGATAGCCAATCCTTAAATTTGGGCACTCGTCCCCTACCCCATCGACAGGCTATGCACCGTTTGGCCAGAACAAGACAGAAGGACACAAACATGCGGTGTTTGGCTGGGAGCTGTTCAGTATATCCTAAAAGAGCTACTAGTGGGGCTTTCGGGAGCAGTAAAGAGACCATAGAGTCTAGGGCTGTAAGAACAGCGTCCCAGTAGGTATGAACATCCGGGCAATCCAAGGCAAGGTGCAGAAAGTCGGCCTGTTCCCCCCCACACCTGTCAAACTGTGTGTATCTCTCAAGCCAAATTTGTGCAGTGTAACCGGGGTATACTAGCTGCGGTGTAGGAATCTATAATGTATGATACGAAGTCTGCTATTGGCAGAGATCTGCTAAGTCTGCCGACAGCAGTAAAGCCATTGTGCATCAGTGAGATCCTGGCCCAACTCTGACGACCATTTAGCACATGCCGGGCATGGAGGGTACTCCATGTCCCTATATAAACCGTGGTAAAGTATGGACACCAAGTGTGAGGCAGTGGAGGCGCGCAATACGCTGTGTAGGGGGCCAAAAGTTGCAGGCTCGGAAGGGAAGACTTCACTACTGGCTTGAACGCCATGGCGAAGACGAGCATATAAAAATGTGTCCATAGTGGATGGCGGAGGATCAGGGCACAGTTGTTGGAGGGTGCAGAATTTTCCATTACTATACAAGTCCCCCCAACAGCGAATATTTTGCATATGCGCAGTTTTTTTAAAAAGCCCTTCTTGTAATAATGATATGCCTGGATGGTACGTTAACGGCAGCAGAGGGGAATAGAGACCGGGCGCACGTGTATGAGCCAAGATACGGGACCAGGCTGTGAGTGTGCAGTCGACGGAGGATGGGCTACGGCCACAGGGCGTCGCGTAGGAGAGTATAAACCCCTCCATCGGGATGGGGTCTGCAAGCCTGTGTTCGGTGGCAACATGGGGTGTATACCGAGGTGGGTGGAACCAATAATGGGCATAATGAGCCTGGGCACATTGGTAATAGAGCTCAAAATTGGGTATGTCAAAGCCCCCATGGGTATAAGGCCGCATGAGCGTGTTCCACTGTATACGCGGCTGCTTACCGCCCCATACCAGCCGAATCAGTTCCGACCGTAGGGTGGCAAAAAAATAGCGTCCAGGGTCGTAAGGAATGTTTAAAAAAAGATATAAAAACTTGGGAAGGATCACCATTTTTATATGGGATATGCGTCCCCCCATAGTTAAGGGAAGGGCAATCCATCGGGTAATGCAGCTAGTGACGCTCTCCATTGCACAGCCATAGTTAATGCGCATTAACTCGTCCCTGTCTGACGTGATACGGATCCCCAAATATTTGGCATCGTCCACACACCACGCGAGCGAAAAATCTGTGTCAAAAGGGGTAACTGAGCTGGTTAACGGGAATATCTGCGATTTGGACCAGTTTATGTGGATACCGGATTGACCCCCAAATTTGACAAACTCGCGTAATAGTGGGTTAAGATTTTGGTGTGGGTCTTTAATATAGAGTGTCACATCGTCCACATATAAGGAGATGAGTATCGGGCGGAGAAAGCAGCGAAGGCCTGCATGACTATAATGCTGTCTAATTTTTGCTGCCAAGGGTTCCATAATCAGAGCAAATAAGAGGGGGGAGAGAGGACACCCCTGCCGCGTGCCACGAGAAAGAGAAATTGGGGAGGAGGTGTGGCCATTAATTAAGACTTTCGCCGTGGGCGAGGTGTACAAGAGCCTAATCCATGTTATGAAACTAATGGGGAGGCCCATACAGTGCAGAATGGTGAATAGGTAGTCCCATTCCACCGAGTCGAAAGCCTTTGAGGCGTCGAGAAACACCGCTATCAGTTGCAACCATGGGTCCACTGCCTGCAGAATCGAGAATAATGTCCTAAGGTTATGGGACGTGGCTCTACCCGGAATGAACCCGGCCTGGTCCGGGAGCACCAGCTTGTCCATAAGTAGGCTGAGCCGGTTTGCAACTAATTTAGCCAGGATCTTGGTATCTGTATTTATTAGAGAGAGCGGCCTGTAAGATTCACAACGATCCGCGGGTTTGCCAGGTTTCAATAAAGATGTAATGAGCGCTTCCCTCATGGTTTCGGGCAAGACCAGTGTCTCATGGGCTTCTAAAAAAACTTCTTTAAGCACAGGGAGCAGCTGATCAATGTACATTTTGTAAAAATCGATGGGAAGCCCATCGGAGCCCGGCGCCTTTCCCGATGCCATTTGCATTATAGCTTCGCGCAACTCATCGTCCTCGAACGGCGCCATTAAGAATTCACGCTGAGAATCTCCCAGCCAACCTAGAGTGATGTCTTGTAAGTAGGGGGAGAAGTCAAGAGGGACTGTACGTTGTGAACTGTATAGTTCCGAATAGTATGCAGTGAATATTTTAAGGACATCTAAGCTGTCCCTGTATCGTACGCCGTCATTGTCCACCACATCCAAGACATAGTTGGAAAACCGAGGTGCCTTAATTGCACATGCCAATGCTCAGCCTGGTCTTTCCCCTTCTCCGTATTGTCGGGCGGTGAAGTACTTGCCCCAAAATTTTACCTCCCGGGCCGCAGTGTCAGTGTAATCGGTGAGTTTCTTGCGAAGTGTGGCGCGTACGGCCCCAGAATCAGCGGCCCACATAGTTGCTTCGAGTTGTTTAATTTCAAGTTCAAGGCGCCTCAAATTTCTCCTAATGTCACGAAGCACTCCGAAACTTTTTGAGATGCAGAAGCCCCTGACCGTAACCTTAAACGCCTCTCAGAGCAGGCCCAGACTATCCACCGAGCCCTTATTTCTGTTAAAAAAATCCACAATCTCTTCCCCCAGCTCAGCCTGGAACACCGCATCTAGGAGCGCCTCTGGTACTAGCCTCCAGCAGCGACGGGTGGCAACGGAGTTAGGGGGCAATAGTTCAAGGCATACCGGTGCATGGTCCGAGTATGTGCGAGCCAAGTGAGTAGCCGTTTTTATCCATGAGGCCACCCCACGGGAGCATATCCAATAGTCTAGCCGAGACCAAGTTGCGTGCCCTGCAGTATAAAAAGTGCCCTCTTTAGTGACAGGGTGCACATGCCACCAGGCATCCACGAGGCCGTGTTCCGTAAGCAGCCCAGAAAGGACGTCACGAGCGTTCGTGTAGTGATGGGGTTGGGGATTGGAGCTATCCATAGTGGGGCAAAGAACGGTATTAAGATCCCCGCCCCATAAGACATGTGTAGAGCCTATTTTTAATATGTGACCCCACAGTGTCGTAAAGTAGCCAGGGTCATACAAATTGGGGCCATAGCTGCAAGCAAGGGTGACAGACTGTGTGGCCAGAGTGCCCCAGAGTAGACAACTACGACCAGAGGGATCACTATACGCGCCCCCCTATATGAACGGTGTGTTTTTCTTTACTAAAATAAGCGTGCCTCGCGAGTAAGTGGAATATGATGAAAACGCACGTACAGAGGCCCACCTAGAACCAAAGCATGACGGACGTCTAGGGTCCATGTGCGTTTCCTGGAGCATGGCTATTTGTATGTGGTGTCTATCTAAATATGATAATATCTGCCGTCCCTTGTGAGGATCGCGAAGGCCCCTGATGTTCCATGTGATCAGTTTAATACAGAGTGGATTTGTCTGCATTGACTTTGTAGGTATGTTGTAGCGTTATGATGATTTTGTTGATGTCATAAGTTAAGGTGTCCCGACACATAATGACGTATATGTCGATGTGTATTGTTCCAGTAATGACTAAAGCAATAAAAACAGTTCCCATCCCGGTCCCACCCTCTCAAATCAGAGAACGTAAATGCATTGTCCCACAAGGAGACCATTAGTACCCAGCCCACCCACAACGGCACCCCAACCGTGCCGGCATATCGCTGCCCACCCAAAAAACCCAAAATACTCAGCCAAGCCTCTTTAACAGGCTTAGGCCAACTTAGCACAAAAAAGTCAATACAATGAACAACAAAAGGAAGAGAGCACCAGGGGGGATCTCCCATGGGGGGGGCGCCAGCGGGCAGTAATCCCTTCCCTTAGCCAACCTCTAACTGCAACGCAGTCCCCGGGTGTCAACCCATGTCAGGGAGAGAGTGGCACGGGGGGGAAGGGTGCTTGGCGAGACATAACAGTTTTCTACTTAGGCTTCAGCAGGTAATAGGGAAACAAAGTAAGCACAATAGTCAATAAGTGGAGGTTATCAGTCACTTATCTGGTGGTGCTTCTGAACAGGAACGACGGGCCAGGCTTAGATTGCTGGTTGGAATAGCAGCCACCCACAGGGACCAGCATGTCAGATAGAAAGTGCCGCTATGTAGCATAGACCTGGGGCAGGCAGGGCAGGAGCATCCCCTGACAATTGAACAAAACAGGCTCCCAGCCGTCTCCATCTAGCCACTGGACAGGGAAGATGATCTGGAGGCTTGGTCTCGGCGTGGAGAGCGTCTCGTGATGGTTTTCAGAAACTCCTCGACCTGGTGCGGGTTGGTACAGAAGACTTGCTTGCCATTGTGTGTAATGCGAAGTTTCGCAGGGTATAATAAAGCATACTTGATCTGGGCTTTCCGAAGTTTCTGCTTGACTGCAAGGAATTTCCGGCGCGCTTCCTGCACCGCAATGGTAAAATCAGGATAGATGGTGACTGTATTCCCTTCAAATTGTAGCGGCTTCAATTCCGGGCCTTCTGGAGTGCGACATCCCGGTCTCGATAGTTGAGAAGGCGTGCTATGATGGGCCGAGGGGCCTCCCCGGGAGGGGGCCACGGGCCAAGGGAGCGATGTGCACGCTCAACCACCAAGTGCGGCGAGAAGGAATCATCCCCGAAGGAGCTTTTAAGGAGGCGTTCGATATAATCCTCCATACGCCCGGTGTTCGTGCTCTCCGGTAAGTCTAAGATGCTGAATGTTATTGCGGCGGCTCCTGGCTTCAATGTCCTCATTTTTTGCCGCAATCACCTTCAGCAGCTTATCCATTTGAGCCACCTGCGTCTGCATCCGTGTAGTGGCGTCCTCATTGTCGGATATACGTCGCTCCGCCTCCTTCAGCTGCCCATCATGTTTGTCTACTTTTTGCACTAAAAAGTCTAATCGATTGTTCATAGTGTCCATTTTTCCAGACAGGTCAGAGATGCTGTGCTGCACAGCCAGCAGCAGAGACTTAACATCATCATCAGAGACCTGCGAGGATGATTGTGCTTGTTCCATGGTGACAGCTGCAGGCTCAGCAGAGGCGGATCTCGTTGCCGCCTTTTTTTGCGTGTCAAATGTTAGTCGCGGTTGGCGGCTGTCTGGCTTCCCCATCGCACCCAGCCAGACACACAAACCTCCCCTCAGTACAGGTGAGGGATGCACCGAGACAAGTGACCTGAGCAGGGGTGTATCGGTAACTGAGGATGGAGGGTCCGCAATGCAGGGGTCGAATGTCAGCGCCACGGCCCACCGGAGGGAAGACCCACCGTCCAGCCCAAATCCACTACAGCCGGCACCTCGTCGCGCCGCAATCTCCCAAAGCAGCTTGTGTTATGAATATGCCCCCAGGCAGATAGGGTAGTGCGGTCTCAGGCACGGCAAGCGGGGTGCAGGTAAGGGCCCAGCAGCAGGAGGACAGTAGCGACGAGCCACCCCACTTGAGCGCAAACGTCAGTGAGCCTCCAACAGTTCGAGGGGCAAGGCAGGCTGTACGGGGCCGTGGAGATCAGAAGCGCAGATTCCCCCTCAGCAAGGCAGTCGGGCCGCGTAGTGCACAGCGGGCCAGTAACGGGAGAGACCCGGTGCAGAGCAACAGCAGCGGCCAAGACGTGAGTCCCAGGAGATGGGGAGGCAGATGAGGAAGGTCAAGCCTCTGCAGGTAAGTGTTGGAGTGTCCCCAGAGGCGAGGCGCCAGTAGCAGTGCAAAGGTACCCCGGCAGCAAGATAGTCCCCCACTCAGCAGTACTCACACGTCCGGGGAGAGCAGCAAGGGCCGCCGAGGCAGCGCAGTTCTCAGCGCAGATCGGAGCTCCAAGATCACCGCGCTTCACACCCCAAGGCTCCAGCAGCCGCCCAGGCGCCCACAGGAGGGAAGATCAGCAGCGGTCTGCAGGGGAGGCCACCGGAGAGAAATTACGCGGGTCACAATAGGGCACCAATCCAAGCCAGGTGCCAGTGAGGCCTACCGCCACATGGGGAGCCGCGGGGCTCGAGTAGCCACGTCGGCCGGCGAGGCCTCCAGCGGGAACAGTAGCCCCAGCGCCTGCAGCAAGCAACAGCCCGGAATGAGGCACACAAGGCAGCGAGAGCCCCAACTTTTTCCCTGTAGGCAGCGGAAAGCTTAATGGGCAGTCAGCTTGCGACGTATCTCAGGCAGCCAATGTAGAAGACAGGATAATTAACGAATAGTGCCGCCAAGCTTCCAGAGCCTCACGGGTGTGCGGCCATGCTGGATGTGCGCCACCTAGAGCCCCCAATAATTGGTCAATGTTATCTGTGATCAATTGTGAGATATTCAGATGGGGATATAAAGCACCATCAAGTTCTGATGTGTCTCACGTGGGTCCCGATATTCAGGACAACCTTTGCCTTTTATGTAAATGTTTCATATATAGATAGCCTGAAACTCTGGCATGGATTCAGCCTTCCTGGACATTCTTTGGACACCACTGATCTCGTTGGAGTGCCTGTTCTTTCTGACAGAATTAACTCTAGCTCAGACAAGATAGGGTCCAAAATTATGTTTTTAAAACTGAGATCATTACTTCATCTTCTAAGCTCTGTTCTGAGTTGTCTACAGAGGAGCACAAAGAAGAATTTTTAGATGATTCATGGATCGTACGTATTCTAAAAATGTATATGTCATGTTTTAGTTAATCATAGCTTATGACATTGCATAGATTGAGACGTATATGGAAACATATGATGATATAGATATATAGATAAGAAACTTCCAAAGACCTAGCCAAATAGATCCGTGTTTTGTCCTTCTAGCAGTAAGACAGCCGTGGACAGATCTATGTATTTCAGTAGATGAGTGGGTAGGGAGTAGAATGGAAAAATTGTCGTAGTAGCAAGGCTAGCCATCGTAGGTTGTCTCAATTTCCTCATTGGAGCAATTTTTCTTTCTCTAAACTGCAAAAATTCACCAGTATGTTAAGGATGCCCGAGGAGAGCCTGAGACCATTTCGGAGCTCGTTTGCCAAATGGCCTCCGCTCGCTGTTGAATTCGCAGCCAGAGGGTGGAGTGCCCTGTTGGCCTGTACGCACAGCTCCAGCCTAATCTGGAAATGGGAACAAAGCCTCCCGGGGCTGCGTCAATTCACAAACCAGAGAAGATTACCAAGGCCCCAGGCCAGTGAAGCCTCGCATCAGAGCAAATCGAGAGCACATTAACGCATCGCTCGAGCGCGGGATTGCAGGGAGGGCATGCTCGTCTCCTAAATTTGCTCATTCTCTCCTCAGGGAAAAGAGCCAAAATGCAACGTTCATTTGCAAAAGCTACAACAACTCAGGCTGTGTTTATCATTGACAAATATTTTCACTTCTTCTTATCCCTTGAGTGATATCATTTATATGTGTTTTTTTTTATTACTGCGCAAAAATGCTGGAGCTAGGCACGCTTCAAGTGGAGAACATGGCCACTGGTTTTTTAACCGAGGCCAATGCAGTCTGTGATTGCCAATCACTGTTCTCATTAATGGACAAACTGGGACATCCTGTAACAGATCGGGGTTGGAATTCAAAATGGGCGAATTCATCGAAAAAGCCGTGGCCGCAAGGGAAACATGGCAGGAGCATTCTGAATGATTTCCACGACCAGTTAATCTTTTCAGGCGCAATTTTGGCGGCTTGAAGAGTGAGATGTCTGCTGACATTGATTATTCATTAGATATGTGGCAAACAATGGTTGGAAATGGAGTTTTTATCCTTTTTGTTTCCTTATGTGTTTGAGCGGAGAGCCAAAGAAGCCAATGGGGAATTTGCATGAATTTTCAGTAGGCCATTGGATCTGAAAAGCCGGCTTTGCTACAGTCTTCCCATTCTCCAAATGCCTATAAGCCAGTCCACCGCTACACTGACGACAACAATGCTTCTCACTGCTGTAGTCCATAGTTCTTACGAAGAAGTCTATGATGTCATAAGTATGTTCAATTACTTTCATCACAGATGGGCAGTGTTAACAAGTCAATACTGAACTATGCACACTAGGAATGTGCAAAATCTGTATACTTTCCTTTGTGGAAATTAAGCAAAATGCAAAATCAATTGCACAAGATTATGACTTATTATGTGATTTGTCAGTTTTAACATTTTTCATTTTTTTTGTGTGTGCAAAATGCATCCTTGTGTCCACTTTTGGCACAAAAATGTATTTCGGTCCAACAAAAAGCACAAAATTGCACGTGACATGAACAACAGCTGCTGGATTTCAGTTCAATTATGTTTTCCCATGGTCCCATAATAGGATTTTTACCTGAATAAAGCCCCAATGGCGCAACATGGCGTAGTGGCATAATCTCAGGGATTTCGCGTACAAATTGCATAGCAAATTCCCAGAAATTAACCATGATTATGCAGGCATAAAGGAAATTACTCCCGGACCTATCTAGAACCAGTGCATATCCTTATAGCTTGGTTGTTCACTATTTGTCCATGACTTCCAGAATCCTGCCAGGCTTTTTATAAAACCAATGTGGAAAAGATTTTCTCATTGTTTCGTGTATTAAGTTTTTTCTCTAATTATGTAATTCAATTTCATGTACATAGCAGAAAAACTTTGATGCAACTGCCATCTTGGACCAATGTTGGACACCTCTGCAGTATGTTTTTAGGTTATGTGACCTAGCGTCAACCTAGCTTCCCCAATGAATAAAAAATGTTTTTTCTTTTTAATAAATGCATGTTTATGAGTAGACAAACCTTATTTGCTAAAACATTTAGTCAACTTATTTTGTCATTTTTTCCAATTGTGTGTAAGTAAACCAGACTCAATCTCGATAAAACCACATTTAGAAAAGACAAAGTGCTTGGCTAGTTTAAAAGGGCAGGTGGAAGTAGGCTGTGACAAAGAAGATTTGTTCTTACACAGGTGCAGAATTTGATCGGGTTTGGTAAGCTGTGGCAGAGCAGTGAAGCTCAGAGTATGAGAGCATTAAAGGAGACAGAACAAAATGGTGATTATGCCTCAGTGGTGAGGATTAGGAGGCAACATGGAGAGCCTGGGACGAAAGAGGAAGGAATTGATAGCAGAAGACGTACACGAGTGCGAAAGGAATGGTGGGTTGGAACCCCATACAGACGTCTCAGAACAGAAATGTTAGCAAGAAGTACGATTGGCATGAAGGGCACGGCTGGTAAGAGAGACAAAGATTTGAGAAGACTTCAGCAATAGTAGGACTATTTGGAAGTGGAGGAATAACATCTACAGAACAGTCCATGGTCTGTTGAAGGGCACCTGATATGTAGCATGATGACTGCATTGGATTCAGCCACAAGAAAGGCTTTAAAATACGATGCACGTCTTTTTTTCTCCTTTTACAGGTTTCAAAGTGATGGTTCATCGCTGTGAAAGTGAAGGAAAGGGACATTGCACAATCATAGTGCACTTTTACTCATGTAGTGCTGAAGAATGGAACCTGATACTCTAGCTCCAATCTTTAGGTTCGAAGGATGAAAATTCCTTGATACATTGCCCACTCGTCTGGCCATACTTAGGTATCTTGCATGAAAAGTACATTTGAAAAAAGGTAAAAACAAAATGAGCGAAAGCATGGACTGAGCACAAGTTAAAATGACAAACATAAGAATCCACGTTCGCAGTTTAGCAGAAGTAAACGGGGGGGGGGTGGGGTGGGTGGGCTCATATATGCCACATGAATTCGATGTCAGATAGAAGAGTCAAAGTGGAAATTAAACACAGTGGGAGGCATTTAGAGGATGGAGATCACCAACCAAAAAATGGCCGCCACCCCGCCGTCAACCTTTCTGTTCTCTTGCCTCATTCAGATGAGGGGTGAAGCAGGTTTTCCTAAGGTGGAGCCTTCGTGGGCTGCACCAGCAGAAACCCTTGATAGCCCATCTGCCGCGGAGCTACCTAGCCATGGTGACGTCCCCCTGCTTTACTAGACCAGGGTGACTGCCACCAATTTTCCCTTTGAAAGCTTGTTGATGCAAGGCATGATGAATGTGGGCAAGGAAAACTCACAATGACCACCATGCACAAGGGGAAAGCTACTGGCGCATTAAGCCCATTGAGTATTTCATTTTCAGAAACAAAGTCCTGAAAAAAACACAAATGCGCGCTTAAAGGATTATGATTTTTTGACAGGGATCCCCACCAGGCACGTAGGGATCTCTAATTATGAGATTACTGGGGGAGCAGATGCCAGGGCCTCCGCTAACATTGTGGGATTCCTGACAAGGCCTACATGATCCCCGAATGATGCAGTGATGGAAGGAACGAAGGGACAGTAGGAGAGCAGTGGAAGGATATCAAGAGGTAAAGGATCAAGAGAATGAGCAAAGATTTAATGGACTCGATATCCACATATCATTATCAACCAGGCACACAGAATGCTGATTATGAAGAATGTATGACGTTACATCACATACATTCTCAACGCATGGCTTTACAACACTGTCGTTACATCTACCGTGTTGTTACCACGCGTGCCATTACATCGCAAGTCGTTTCAACGACTTGCTGTAGGGGGCGCGCTGGCCTTAGGAATAGTATTAATTACTCTTCCTACTCCAGTTTGCGAAACAGCAGGGAAGGTGTTGGATTTAAAATCCAACGCATTCCCTGGTGTTGCACGCCCACTACAGCAAGTTGTTGATACGACTTGGAATGTAATGGCATGCGTGGTAACAATGCGGTGGCCTTAACTACCGCATTGTTAAGCCGTTGCGTTGTGGAAACAGCGTTGTAAACGCTGTTTCCCGATTATGAAACGACCACACATCCTAAAGGTGAGAAGGAGAGAGCAATTTGTAAGTCATCTTCAAAATATGGGAGAAAACACATAACATTATGGAAGCCCATCAACAAAAATGTCCCCAGGTTAGATCTTGCAGACTTTCTGAGGCGTAAATACATAACATTTTGAGGTTTGTACAACAGAATGAGGAAAAACATGCAGTATTTCTGAGCTATTCCCAATTCCAAGGTGCAGAATGTGGAATGAGAATGTGATAGTCAGCCCAAGTAAATACTGGAATCCCACCATGTTGGTATTTACTGGGTTCAGTTTGAACTCCCAAAATCCAGTGCATCTCAAAATGAGCATAAATACTTAATAGGAGAAACCAGAATCATGTGGAGGTGAGTGATGAGGGGTCGGTTGTTGGACATTTGAGAGTAGAGTGATTGTTCCCAGTAGCAGCTGGTGTAAGAAGAATGTGTTGGGGCAGCACAGGGAGAGGCAGTGCAAGGGGGCTGAAACAATATTAAAAAAAAACGTACCTCACGGTCTTCTGCTCGCTGCTCTGCTCCCCGGTCTTATCCTCCCAGCTTCCACTGCGGCCAATCCCGAGGCTACTCTCACCATGAGAGCAGTGTCAGGATTGGGCGGAGCGGGCTTGTTTTGTGCTCCATCGGAAGCTGGGAGCCTGTGCCTGCTGATATTTTCAGCCAGCAACACAGCTGGGTTAGAAAGATGTCAGTGCGCGTGACGGTTTGGCTGTCCTAAGATGGCCAGCCAAACCGTCATGCGCACTGATGGCATGGCCCACCACTCCTCCTCCCCCTGCTGCAGTGCTGGGGCCCCTCCCCCAAGACTCAGCCTCAGGACAAAAAACAAAATGATCTGCATTAAGATCATTTTATTTTTCGTTTGCCTCTTCGGACAGTGGGGCGACGCTACTCTGCGTTAGCGGAGGAGCCACCCCTGAATGTTTCTGAATGCCCAGGGAAAATGCCAGACTGAAAGCAGGAAAAGAGGATTAAGTGTTGCTATAGGTGGAGAAACACCCTGCAAAAAAAGTATTGTGAAAAAAATTCCCCCAATGCAATGTTATTGAAAAACGTTTACTAATTAGCATTCACAAATGTATTAAATTGTATATTATTTATTACGGTGTGCATCTACATATGTGGTTTATGCCATGGCATTTTTTAATACAGATTTATGTTTGAAAAAAGTTATCAATAATGTGGGTGCAAGTGGTTACATGTGTGCAGTTGTTACAGTAGGTAATTATATGCAAGTCAATTATGTCATCTGAGATGTCATCAGTGATGTCACCAAAGAAGCACATTTTACACTACTTTGACTGCTAGCGTCCAAACGTCCGTTTCCAATTCAAACTATGTTTCCATAATACAAACTAACTTCAGAAATCACTGCTTTCTCTGCCTCACTGACTGCTTATAATAATATACATTCATATTGCTATAACCTGGTTGCCTCAAACTGGCTACTTAACCGAAAGTCCTTAGCCCGATGATGTGCTAGGCTGTCGTTCTGCCACACTATTTTATATATTACAAAATTCATACAAAACGGCTTCAGAAAGCCGACTCAAGCCTTCCAGCTGTCTTCAATCCTCTTGTTAGCCCCCCTGTACCTGTACAATATAAAATAATATATAAAAAAAAAATATTACATAGAAAGTGGCATTGATTTCCCTGTGTAAAAAACGCCCTTGATTGCAGTCTGCTGTGGCAATTATTTGGAGGGAATTATCTGAAATTTTTTCAGAGACTGGGTAAATGGAAGTTCTCTTAGCAGTGGCGTGGAGTAGCAAGGATGCTTCGCCATAATGGCTGCATCCTTGAGAATTTCATCTTGGTTGTCTCTCCCATTCTTGCTTGAGTGGGCCAATTGAATCCAGAGGCCGCAGACTCTATTATAACTGTGTATTTCTCTAAAAACTTGAACCCGTTCGAATTCAAAGAATGCCATTACTTAGTGACGCTGTATCGTACTTTATAGATTCTACCCCGCTTTTTCTCTGGGCTTTTGGGTTATCTTCCTCACTCTGTCTATACTGAGGTGTTGAGTGTTGGCGATCAAGCTGTGCTATTGTTGTTGAAGTTGTATAGACAGGGTCACTGGAATTATGCGGCAGGAGAGGGCCAAATTATGTGGCAGGGTTGGGCAAATTGTGTGGAATAAGGTGGCACATTTTAGAATAGTAATACTTTATTATTTCATCATTTTTAGGTCTCGCCTGGCGACGCAGCGCGAAGCGCTGTCGCTAGCGAGATCTATTGTCACTGACTTGCTTCGGAAGGGAGACAGGAGCTGTGCACGCGCAGGCCGGACTGGAAATGTGAACACGCACGTACAGGCACGCGATGTGCACATCTCCTGTCCCCCTTCCGTCCTCTCCAGCCGCATTGCACGCACTCCCCAGCTGTCCTTGCACCCTCTCCAGTGTCAGTCAGCCATGCGCCTGCCACCCCCCACCCACCCCCACCTTACCGTCGTTCCGCCATGCTTCACGCGATGCCCTGCAGCGTGTCCCCAGAGCTCACAGGGTGATCGGTGTACCTCGCAGCCATTGCGGCCGCCGTCACGCTGGTCTTTGCTGGCGATCTCCAGACAGCAAATGTGCACGCTCACGGCGCGTTCTGATGTGCACTTGCCCGGACAGCTGATGTGCACGCTCACGGCGTGTCTGTGTTCCATGGAGACATTTGCGTGCTGACTCTCCAAGATGGCAGCTTGGGGAAGAAGGCGGCTGGGAACGGGCGGCAGGGAGAGGTGAGGTGACGAGTGCTAGTTTATATTCTTGTTTTCATGCGCACTGAACATTTCCAGCAACATTATGGTTTTAAAGGATCTTTCAGCGTTTATGTGAAAAAACTGGCACTTTTTAATTTACTGAAATTGGCAGGTCTGACAAGGAAGATAGCTTCTCAGCAACTAATGCCAGCTCTTCGGCAGGCCTGCACTGACTTTGCCTGTACTTTGGATCTGTGATGTGCACCTCACTACGTGAGCAATTTGTTACGAAACCGACGGCCGCATGTGACCTGCAAGCAGTAAAAGTCACTTTTCTGTGTTTTTACTGGCCTGCTGTGAACTCTGGTGAGCCGTTTCCTTTGTGCGTGCCGTGTCTTCTTTTGAAACTTTAGCGCAAGCCTGCAAGTTTTATTTTGTTAGCAGGTCCAGTAGGCGCGTGCCGTTGTAAGGTAGGCGCGTGAAGGTGCTGCGTGACAAGCTGCGGCGCCTCTCTGTTGCTAAACAATGATGCGTGCTGTGCAACAATGTTTAGTGCACACACGCGCCTGGAGCCACCCAGGACGGTTCATCTCTACGTGCCTCCATCTTTCTTCATTTCCTCAAGCTCAGTGAACCGTCTTACGATGCCCACTCCGATGCTGGAGTAACAAACTGTTCATTTCACCAATGCACGACATTGCGCCGCACTGGAGGTGCCATCCTTGAACAGGTCTTTGGTGATTGAATGGCACGGGAGGCGCGTCATCTTATACTGCATCTGGATTTATTCATGAGGTGGCCAGTTGTTCTGTCAGTTTCTCCTCTATTGAGCAAGATAACACGTTGCTCTTCAATCTCAACATTTTCTTACTACTATTGGAGAGGTCAAGTTCACCAGCTCTGTGTACCCTGTGTCAAGTTTAGGTGTAGTAAAGTTTATTGGATACTTCTGGACACCCCGCCCTGCTTGAGGAACTGCGGTGCAGCATCTCAAGCATCCTGGTGTTGAGATGCATTTCGGGTGAGGAGTCGCTCACCGGGGTGGAGGACCAGTCATCTGCATGAGAGAGAATGTTTTTATTTTGAAATGTTCATATGTGGGAGCTAAGTGTGAAGAAAAAGCAGCGAAAGTGATGCAGGCAGCAATAAAAATGCACGCATAAGCGGAAAGCGTTCTCTTTGAAGTCAGCACAACATATACAGGCCCACACAGACACTAGCGCGCACACACACAGGGCTACGGGGATCACTTTACCTGCTCTCAGTGCACCCCTGATGATCTCTCTCAGCCTGTGACCTTGCGTCACAGGACGGGCCTAGGACCAGGCGCCATCAGTGTGCAGGAGGTAATCACCAGATTTGCTCTGTGGGTTCGTGTGCCTGTTGCAGTGATCTGCATGTAATTTGAAGGCCATAAGTTTGACTCTCTCAGCAGGGTCATCGTAGACTTTCATCCTTCCAAGGTCGACTCAATGAGTACTGTTGAATCGGGTCTTTTGTAGCAACCGCTATCAGAGAGAGGTGCTTATGGAGCGAATTGAGATGTGAACCTCAAATTTTTTGGACAAGAAAAACCTGAATAACTGCACGTATGTTAAGTGCGTTTGTATAGCAGAATTTTGCCATTTGTATGGCTCATGGCTCTTAAGACTGTAGCAAGTGAAGTATGGACTAATTTATTAGGTAATGATGGTTTAAATGCAAGGCCACTGGAATTATGCTGCTCTGTGGCTGCGGTCTTTTCTGTGTCATTATCGAGTTTCCGCACGTGCCACATAATCTATCATCTTCCTCGTAATTTGCAAATTTAAACAAAAAAATAGTTCACACTCAAACAGATCTAAAGTCACTAAAACACTGCCACCCGAGTTGTCTATGTCGCATAATTCCAGGGAAATTAAGTGATTTGCACAGACTCACAGGATATTGATGCGATGCCGAGACTCAGTCTGGTTCCCCAGTTTCCATGTCGACAGCTCTGGCCATTATGCAACATTCTCTCACCAAAGCGGCAGTAGTGTAAGTAGGACTAGCCTCTGGCATTTTTGTTTAATATGGGAAAAATGCATGCGTCTTTATTAAGGGCAAGCAAACAGTTTTTGAGCCAGTACCTTCCTGTAGGAGGACTAAAGCACCACAGCAGCAGTATGTTGCTTTTGGTTTTGCTACGGACAACCTAGCCACGGTAAGCTGCTTGTAGGCAAACGGCAGCCTTCCTCACCTTTAAGAAAGGCAGTTGTCTTTTAGAAATGGTAGGCCCTAGTTAACCCCTGAATTGTAAGTGCATGTTGCAATGCAATAAGTCTTGCATTTGCGAGAGTTTGAGCTATTGGCATTGTAAATGACAATGTCTTTTATTTATTTGTTTTGAAAACCTGCAAGCAGTGCGTAAATACGCACTTTGTGCTTACTGCTTACTAGAAGCAAGGCTGGCAGTAACTGCGCCTCTTTACTGTCAGCCTTGCTTCTCGTAAGCAAGGACTATAAGTACAAAGTCCGTGTTAACACATCGCTTGCAGGTTTTCAAAACACATAACTAAAAGGCATTGTCATTTACAATGCCAATAGCTCAAACTCTCGCAAATGCGAGACCTATTGCATTGCAAATGCTTGTTAAACTTGGTAACACTCTCTGGGCATTGGTTGCACCTCAATCGTACCAGGTTAACATCCAAATCTAGCAATAAGCAACAGAAAGGTGACAAGTCCAGCTTTTCAAAGGGCCTTCCACTGAGCAGCAACACGGATCATCACATTTTTAGTAACTTTTGAACCGTTTGAGCCAGAAGCGAAACCTTTTTGGTGTTAAAATCTGCAGATTATGTGGCAGATGATGGATTACGTGGCAAATGTGGCAAATCTATAATTATGCGAAAATCACCAAGGCTGCACAATCGCATAATTCCAATGGGCCTGTGTATAGCTCACCCTCACTGCAAATTCAGACTGGAAACCAAAGTCACCTTCACAAAAATGTTCAAATCAGCCCCATATTGCAGCAAGCCAAGACTTAAAATAGTTCAACATGGGTATGGCAGGGTCATGGCAACCCATCCTGATCTGAAAACAGTCCCTCCGGTGAAATTGTTCTTGCTGGTTCTACTCCAAACATGGGCTGCGTGCTTATCTCACCCATTTCCCTTCAGAATCAATACCATTGTTGAAAATTACGGAAAGTTCTCGTCATGTTTGAGTGTTACTATAAGGAACCTGGGTGTTAGTTTCTTTTTAAAAGCCATAAACAATGATATCTTCCACTGAGAAGAAAAGGCATTCAAATGGTGCATCTCATGAGGTTTGGTGTAACATTAATAGGGATAGCATGCTTGTTACAGGACTTAATACCACAGTTTGCACTGTTTCTTAGAGATGTAATTAACAGGTGTTATTATTAGCAGTTTAAATGGTTCTAAAGATATCGACTACATACGTATAGAAGGTCTAGTTGAATTTACCAGACTCAAGCACTGCCGGTCACCCTAGATGCCAGTGACAGTGCTTATCTATCCCAGAAACACCTTCTCCGCTAACCAGGAAGTAAACCGTGTCTCGGTCACTAAAAGACTATCTTTTGAACACCATATTTGGTTACTCAGTGCTTCAAAGGTGTTGGAAATTCACTGATTCTCTGTTGCATCATGTAATAAAACGTAATTATAATTGTTCTATTTAGAATTTACATAGCATTTTTGCATTTTCTGCATGACAAACCTAGTTCCTTCCTTTGGTAATTGCGTGTATTGTTTGGCTGTTGAGAAACCATGACCACATTTTTTGGTTCTACTGGTTTGAAGAATCACTTCATCTGTGCATTGTTTATGAGAAGGTTATATTCTGTTTGCAGTTGGTGTTGGAAGCTTACAATGTTCCTGAGCTCTCGGCTGGGGTCAGCTGCACTTTTGAAGACTTGTCTGAGATGGACGGAACAGTGGTGGGCAACCAAATCCGATGCATTTCACCGGCTGAGAAGGAAGTACCCCGGATCATCACGGAAAATGGTGAGTGTGAATATGACCTGCAACGTCATGGTCAAGCAACCTTCTCTTGTTGTGTTTAGCAGTAAGATGAAAACTGTAGGATTTTCAGCTCTACTACACAGGCTTTTTTCTGGCCCTGTTTAATCTAGTGACAACCGTGCAGAACCAGTCTTTATTATAGAGCATAAAAGTGTGACTGCAGCCTATTGCATCTGATTAGGAGTCTCTTTTGCACTGATCACAGTTTAGGTAATCCCAATTTGACAATTCTGCTCTCAAGCGTTCATAACAGTCTTTGTCCCTAAAGCAAGGATAAAACGTATTTTCCTCTTGTGAATTGTTTCTGCTGGTGGCTTTTAAAAGTATACCTTACATTGCCATTTTATTCTAACGGGGCACTCTAGAATGATCGCTCATAGAACATCAAATATTTCAAGGCATGGCTCTTCCTTTATTAGTCCCAAAAGATCGTCTTCCTTACTGTAGGTGAGGACTGTAGGCTGGAACAAATTAGGAGACTCCCATGAGCATCCAAAATTTACACCAGGCACCTTTAAACTGTAGTCACAAGATTTGTACTGGAGCAAATCTGAAGTGCCCCAGTGCGTCTTCGAGGCATGCTTGAGCAAGACTTTTCCACTTCATTGCACATGATCTTTTTAGAGTTTCTCTTGAAGCCCCAGACTTGGTCCTTTGCAATTTCCTCCACCTCAAACTGGAAGATGCCTTTCTACGATTCAGAAGGGGTTTAAAAACCCATTTCCTCATGCCAGCCCATGGTCCTGGCACCAGCTATGGACCTCAACTGACAATTATACACCTGATCTTTCACTCGTCCTCTACATCCTCTCTCCTTTGGTAGAGCTACTTCAAGGTAACTGTGAAGTGGCACCAGCATGGCGAAAAACCCTAAATAAATAAATGCAAAATAGATAATTTAGGACAAGACTTTATGGATACCGAAAAACAACACTGGATTAAATTGGTGATGCTTCAGGTATTTCCTAAATGCTCCACAGAAATTCTCTCAGAATCTGAGTCTTTGTATTATCTGCAAATATCCCCCAGGAGGTGTGCTCTAACCTACAAGCAGCAGGATCTCTTGTTGAAACCTGTCTCACATCTGCAACTTTCTAAACACTTTTCTTTAATGGCATTTACAACTTGTAATCTCTAGGACCCAATGCTGCTTCTCGAAGCTGTCCAACTGACAAGATGAACCCTGAAACCATCCATTATTTACCGAGCATGTTCAACACCTCATCAGTAGTAGCGGGCGCTATATATATCCAATGCAATGTACGTTGTGGAATTGTATTTTTATCATATACGGATCAATGGAATACACACAGTACCGCATCAGTACAAAACTGTACAAATTAACGAAATGTAAAACAGTAAGGCACTTCTCTAACAAAGGAGATAATGTTACTGCTCCAAGGTCACACTCATGGAAAGTGGCATGCTGCAATCAGAACGCAATAAGTGAAAACAAAACCCTGCCTCTTTGTCCTTCACTTCTTTTTTGGGGTAATATTTTTCATTCTAAAGGGTCCTGCATTCTCCTTGGAGGAATGACAAGCTGAAAACTCCGGACACAAATGATAAACCCTATTTGCATACCTACAAATACAAAGGGGCATTTGTACAGCTCTTTCAGCCATTGGCTACTGTCATTCAAATGATCTTTGCCACTGGCCGAATGGATGTCCATTAGCGATGCTAACAGCCTAAGGCATTTTGTGGATGTGAAACTAGTCTACACATGCATTGGCTTTAATTCCCGTGTATTATTATATTTTTAGGAAGGTCCCCATCCCCTGCACACACACTCGGTGCTCGTGCACCTACCTCTTTCGTCCATCTATGGGGTTCTCCTGCCCGACACCATCCCATATTTATTTTTCACATTTTTTTTCTTTGAGGATCACATACACATGTATGCGTTATGACACATTCGCCATCTTGGAATGATTCACAAGATGGCAGCCATGTGCAAACATGTATGTGCATGCATCATAAGACATGTGTGCATATGCATCATGATTCGTGACTTGCTTGTAGGGATTGTGATGCATGCATCGTGGAATGACACAGAGTGCTAAGCAAACAGTGGCAAAACCAATCGACACCTACTAAAACAGAGAGCTATTGGTTTAGCCAATGTCTGTTACTTTGTCATATTATTTTACAGCTGATTCATCTGTATTTGATTAGTTGTGCTCATATGCAGTGGCGTCACTAGGGGGGTACGGGGGGTGCGGACCGCACCAGGTGACACCATCACATGGGGTGACACCGTGAGCCTCTGCTTCAGGAGGAACCCGTGGTTCCTCCTGATTTATGTAGCGATTTAAAGCAGAGGCTCACGGTGTAACCCCATGTGATGGTGTCACCCGCCCCGGTGCGGTCCGCACCCCCGGACTCGGGAGTTACCGCACTGGGTGACACCAACCCTAGTGACGCCACTGCTCATATGTAATGGCATATGATTGATGGACGCTACCTTTGCTGCTAATTTAGGACCTATTTTCAAGTTAGCCTTATTGTTTAATGTTGTCTATGTGTATTTGTTTGTGCTGTGTTTCTGAACTGTCTTTTTGGCTTTGTGTGTTGATGAGTCTGTACGGGTGTGTGCTCACTACATGTATTTTATCCCTGCAAACAATTAAGTTATCCATGAAATCGCCGTACAGTTGTTGTCCTCCCTGGTTGTGGGTCTGTGTAAAACAAAGCAAAAGTATATGGTACGAATGCAACAATACTAAAAAGGCAAAGTGCAAAAACAAAATTCTGTCCAGACGCGCATCCTGGGTTTATAATTACAGACGGAAGTCCTCTGTGAGTGGATTGGATAATACGCACTGCGTTCTCCGGCTCTCCCGGCCCCTGAAGTGTGTAATGCGGACACGCCACTGAACACATCTACGGTGGTTGAGTTTCTTAATTTTATTTTGCTGATGGACAAAATTAGTCAGGTGGTGTGTAAAAATAACACCCAAATCCTCTTGAAGCGTCTACCGCATATGCCTTTCAGCAGGTACTTAAGTCCTGAAACATCTGGAGAGCGGGCCGGTCAGCCCTACGCGGCACGCTTCAACGGTCTTCCTTTAGTGTGGAGATGACAGGGGAAGACAAATGACGCTCGCGGTGCACGCGCCCTACACATCCATTACATGATTGCAATTTAAAAATCTGTAAGTGAAACATATTTGTTTCCAAGCAGCTGTTCTTGTTCTGCGCGCGAAGGCAGTGGGAGGTTGTCGGCCTCTAGGAGAAGGCCTCACTCCTGCCGCGCACCTCGGCTTCCGGGTCTCCGTGAAGATGGCTTCCGCGGTCCGTGTTTTGTTTGCGTTCGCCAACCAAGTCGTTAAACAAGACGCGTTTAACAAGGCTGTCAAAACAATCAGCAGAAGAAATGGCGGGCCATATACAATGTTGACAGTGAAATTCATTCTGCTGCAATTTATTTTTGGGACAGATAAATTGTGATGCTCAATTTGGCAGGATTGATTAATAAGTCTCTCGAGTGAGGGGGGAACAACAGAGAGCTAGGCGGGGGAACAACAGAGAGCTAGGCGGGTCATGGCCTTACATTACACCTGGCCTCTCTTCTCATAATGCTAGTGCTGTTCTTTCAAGTGATAACGGATCCGCTGTTGATACAAATAGGCACTTGTGTTTTATGTTGTGATAGGCTAGGGGAAGGTGGAGGAAACTATGTTAGTTTGAGAAAAGTGGCCAGTTCATGTTGATGATGTCATCAACATGCAGGCATGAAGTTAGGTGGTGTGTGTGTATGTATGCTTATTGCGCAAAATGCACTGGCATAAAAAAACATATTTCATATAGAACTGTGACATATGAGAAGTATTTAATGGTTTCCAGTGAAATAAGGGTTTCATCATCATAATGACAGGTTCCAAACCACGCTGCAGGGCTCTTTCCTTGTCAGTGCTGGTAGCATCTGATAGAGACATCCAGCCGCAGATTCCTTAACTTAGAATTATCTCCAGGCGTCAGACTGGATCCGGAATTTTTTTTGCAGCAGCACCTCTGCGCGCCGGGGGACGGCGCCACACGACCCCACCCTGACGTCGTCCACGGACGTGACGTCAGCGAGTTCATAGAAGTCCCTCCCGGCGCGCTGACGTCAGTTTCCTTCTTTTCCGCGTACAACGCGGATCCGGAGTAAGCGGTTCCTCTGGCCTGTTTTCAGGCCCCTCTGACGCTTCGCGTCTGGAACAGTGTGCAATGCCTTCGGGCTTTAAAACGTGTAACTCCTGTTCGCGGCAAATGTCCGCGACGGACCCACACCTTATCTGCATGTGGTGTCTGGGCGAACACCACAACTTGACGGATTGCGACGCCTGCCAACAACTCAAGCCGAAGTCCCGGCGGGAGCGCTGGATGAAGCTACTTTCGGCTCGCCTGTCCCGGTCGGAGTCGTCACGGCCCCCGGCCTCCTCTTCAGCGGCAGGTCCCGGTGGCAGTGGGTTCCGTTGGAGGCATCGGTCGCCGTCTGGTTGCCACGGGCGTCGCTCGCCACTTCCTGGTAAGTCCCGACGCAGGTCGCCTAGGTCCTCGACCTCCCTTACTTCTGTTGTCGGGGGCACTAGTTCCCGGATTTCTCCGGACGTGCGCCCCCGGGAGTCGTCCCTTCCCTATCCGCCTTTTCCTGGCGCGAGGGCGACTCAGACCCAAATGGCGGCCTATGCAGCGGCCCTGCAGGCCTCCCTTGGGTCCCCTCCTCTCCCTGGGGCGTCCTCGGACCCTCCGCTACGTGCGGGGTCTCCGGTGGACTCGCCGGTGGGTTCGCCCCCAGCGCCAACTGAGCCCCTTGCCTCTCGGGATGATGGCGATATGGCGTCGTCAGGGCGCGGCCCGGCTGGGTCCCCCTGTTCGACCCATAGCGCCCCAGCCGCACCGCATAGTCCTGTGGGGCTCCCTGTGGTGTCACAGGTGGTTGCTGGCGCTCGCAGCTTGGCTCCGAGCCCGCCTCGGACTTCCGGACAGGCGGCTGCTTCTTCGGAGGCCGAGCCGGCGCCGGTTCGGCGCCGTAGGCTTGCCTCCCCGGCTCCGTTCCTTTCTTCAGAACAGGAGCCTGTTGTGGTTGAGGCTCGGTCGGCGCCGGGCCGGCGCCGTAGGCTTGCCTCCCCGGCACCTTTCCTTTCTTCGGAACCGGAGCCTGTCGTGGTTGAGGTAGAGTCGGCGC
The DNA here is from genome assembly GCA_963921515.1 of Calotriton arnoldi. Lineage (NCBI taxonomy): Eukaryota > Metazoa > Chordata > Amphibia > Caudata > Salamandridae > Calotriton > Calotriton arnoldi. Next base: position 870,467 of record CAWUFW010003433.1, on the reverse strand, counting down.
CGGACGAAGCCGAGTCGGCGCCGGAGTCGGCGCCGGACGAGGCCGAGTCGGCGCCGGACGAGGCCAAGTCGGCGCCAGGCGAGGCAGAGTCGGCGCCGGTCGAGGACGCCCTGGCGCCGCCTCCACGACGGATCATTGACTCCTCTCCGGAGGCTTCAGGGCAGAGTTTGGCGTCACCCCGACTTCCGGCGACGCCGGATCCGTCCCTGCCTCTCCCCCCCTTGGAATTTGTGGCTCCGGCGGACTCTCCGTCTCCTCAGGAGACCCATCAGGACCCTCATTCGTCAATGGGGCTTCCTTCATTTGGACATTGGGCTCATTCTCCGTTCATCGGACAACCCCCTTGGGGTGGGAGGCTCAGTTTACAGCCTTCACCCACGGATGAGTTACTGTCCCCTCCTCGGAGGGCTACCGAGGCTGGTGCGGCATTTATAAGAGTTGTTTCCTTGGCCGCCCGCATTCTAAATATGCAGCCCCCTTCGGTCCCCCTGCCTGTTGACCCACTGTTGGATGTCCTCCACCACGGTTCGGGGAATGTTGAGCCGCTTCTGCCTTTTGAAGCTTCTCTGTATGATGTCCTTTTGGGCACCTGGGCTCGGCCGGCCTCGGGTGATCCGGTGGCTCGTTCTATCATGCACCGCCACCGCCCTGCTCCAAACGATCCAGTTTGCTTGTTTGTTCATCCAGACGTTCAGGGGCTTGTTCTGCATACTGCTTTTCCTTCCTTGCCTCAGCTGCTGCTTCCTCCCTCCCGAGAGTCCAGATGGCTGGAGTCGTGGGGTCGTAATATCTTCGCCTCCACTAGCGCAGCTCTTCGCTCACTCAATACAGTGTGCGTCTTGGCTCGGGCTACTTCTGCCCTTTGGGAGTCTGCCGAGTCTCTTCTATCTTCCGCCTCTGAGGGCGCTCGTGTTGACCTCCTCCATTTTCTCCGTGACGGCCGTGCTCTTGCGGAATTTACTATCCGCTCGGCCCTGGATACCTCGGATTCCTTAGGCCTAGCTATGGCTGGTTCGGTTGCACTACAACGCCATGCTTGGTTGCGGGATGGCGTCTTCCCAGAGAATATCCGGGAACGCCTTGTTGACCTGCCCTTTGATGGGGTCCTTTTGTTTGACACCCACGCCGATTCGGCGGTTCAGCGCCTCCTTGCGGTTTTTAGCCCTCCCCCATAGGTCTGTGCTTAGCAGGTCTCAGGTTGTCAAACCCTGGGGTGGTTACCCTTTCATTTAGCGTCCACCAGTTGGACTATGTGTTTTTGGGCTGGCAGTAAGCCTACTGTGGCGGTGTTCCACAGGTTGTTATGTTCTGTCCTCTGACTGTGGTTTACCCTAAGAGGTGTTCCCCCTGTTTTCTTGGGGGCGTGATATACTCCAGGTGGGGTACCTGTATGCTATTGTGTGGCTCCGTTTTGCGCCACGCAGGCGTGGAGGTCCCTTTGGGCTCTCTACGTCTCCTGATGCCATTATCTTACCGTTGGACGGTTTTCAGTGTTCTGCCTTCTGGCGCTGCCTCGTACACCCCACGGGTCTCGCCTTGCTCGAGCCTTGCCTGTGTGCCTCATTCTCCTCTTCTAGAGGTTTTTTCCTTGTACTAACTTTTCTCAGTGTATTTCAACCCGCTTCAAAGGAGGCTGCCTCCTGCCACGGGTGCATTAGGTGGGTCCCTCCTATATAGCGCCCGCAGTTGCGTGGTCTCGGGGCTCGCCCCCCCTTTTTAAAATATATATATATATACCCACGGGTTAACCGTTGGTATCCCTTTTTAGACACCTCCACCTCTCTTCGTTTCTGTGAGGTCTGGACCTATATCCCCGTTTTTCGGGAAGCAGTTGGGTGCCTTGTACTCCAGCTTGCCGTCGTTCTGCACGGCGGTGTTTTTCTTAGCATGTTTATAGTGTACTTCAATGCCTTTTCCTGCATCTTCACACTAGGAATTCCTAGGGTTCCGTTCCCTGGGGTGGACCTCCGCTTCTGGATGTTCTTTCCTTGGGGGTCTTGTCTGTCCAGTTCATGTACTACGCAGTCCCTCTCTTCTGTGGGGGTGCATTTCCCCTCCGGATCGGGGGTGGTGGTCTGGAGATCTGATGTTGTTCTCAACACCTATGCGTGTTCTTCTTCACGGTTCCTATAGGCGCCTTCGGTGCCTTGGATGCCACAACCTTCGGATGTGTCTTTTTCCTTTGGGTGTCACCCTAATCAGTGTCTGGTGTACCTGCGGGACAGCTCCTCTGATGAAGGTCGTCCCAGGTGTTGCGCCCTGCGTCTCTGTCTTCCATTCTCCGCTTGGCCTTCAAACTGCCTTGTTGGGCAGTCCCATACTCCTCTTAGCTACGCCACTTTGTTGACTCCGTAGCTGTCTGCTATGTGCATGCTCTCGTTGTGGTCCGCCTCGGTGTGCTTCAGCGTGGTGCTCTCCGCCCCTGTCGACTTCATATGACTAAGTGTGCCCTTGGCGTGTCTTATGTTCCCGCATGTACTTCTGAGACGTTGCTCAGTTCCTGCCTCTTGCCTTCGCTTCCCGGATGCTGTCTGTCCGGCCTCCCTTGCAAGGGCTCGTCTGGTAGGCTCTGGTTACGTCCCTCCATATTGCCCTCTAGCTTTTGTTAGTGTCAACTTAGTGCACCACTGAGCTCTGGGAGTAGTTCCTCGTTATGAACTCTCTCTTCAGTTCTGGCATATGGCTTAGTGCCGTTTCTACATCTCATGCTCACACGGGTATGGTCTCGCGCCATTCTGGCAGTCTTGTGATTCCTTGCCTCCTGATGTCTTTTGCTCTCTGAGCTGCTTGGGTTGCAGACTGCCTGCACCGCCACAGCTTTCCCCATAGTCCGTCACTTTGTGGCCGGCTCAGTGCTATCGGGCACTTTCTATTGTTCTGTCGCAGACCCACCTCCCCCCTTGGGGTATGGCTGTGGTATCTATTCTAAATTAAGGAATCTGCGGCTAGATGTCTCTATCAGATGTACGAGTTACTTACCTTCGGTAACGATGTATCTGGTAGAGACGTTGTCTAGCCGCAGATTCCTTAACGCCCACCCATCCTCCCCGTTCTGCGAGGACCTTGCCAGGTGGGTATCTATACTTTGCCTCCTTTCCGTTGGCACTGGTCTTCTTCCAAGGTGTTCAAATTGGTGCGACCATTTTCAGAATTGCCATATGCAGCGCCTCCCTCCAGGTGGTTTCTTTTCCTGTAGAGCGGTGCTTTTTGCTTCGTCTTCACCGGTAGATTCTTATTCCCTTTCCCTGCATTCCTCCACTCTGGTCCTTCCAGTGTGGGGTCTTCTCCTGTTGCTTTTCCTCCCTCCCGCCTCCTCCATCCACCTAGAGACCTTGTCTCCTCTACAGTCGTCTTCTTGGGATCGGCTGGGCTGTGCTTCAGCCTTCCATTTCTATAGGGGAAGTGCCGTTCTTGTACTGCCTTCTCACAGAAGATTGTTGTTCTTCCTGTGCACCGCCCTTGTTGGCCGACACAGTTCTACGTTGTAATAACAGTCTACCTTTTGTCTGTCGAGATATTCTTCCCTTGTTACTCAGCCTCTGGGGAGGGCCCACGCTTCGCTTTAAGGGGTTGTTTCTCAGAGCGATGCTCTGCCTTTACTTCTTGGTTTGTAAGTGGACAGTGTATAATACTGCCTTTATGATGGTGTTATGCACCATCCGATTTCTTTGCTTTACGGATTTTTTCATCCTTTGCACACTGCTCCCATACTTTCACAGTTTTGTTGGTGGCTCCGCGTTGTGCCGCGGAAAAGTTTCTCCGAAGAAAACTGACGTCAGCGCGCCGGGAGGGACTTATATGACCTTGCTGACGTCACGTCCGTGGACGACGTCAGGGCGGGGTCGTGTGGCGCCGTCCCCCGGCGCGCAGAGGTGCTGCTGCAAAGAATTTTCCGGATCCAGTCTGACGCCTGGAGATAATTCTAAGTTAAGGAATCTGCGGCTAGACAACGTCTCTACCAGATACATTGTTACCGAAGGTAAGTAACTCGTACATTATGTGGAATGGGTATATAAATTATGCAACAAAAAAGGAAATTATGCAGCATGTTCTCTAGCAGTAATTTCATCCATTTTAGTTTGAAGCAAAATTGTTTGTGAGGTAAGCAAATTATGTGAAATTGTGTAATTGTTTAGCAAAATATTGTAAAATTCCAATAAGGTTTTGACAAATTATGCTTTTTAGCTATATGTTTGCCAGTATCCTGCATGACGTCTTTCATGCAAGTTAGCAGTTTGGGTGAAAAAAGCCTCACAAGATACCGGCAGGAGACTGATTTGAGTAAAAAAAATCTCCTGGGAAGTTATTCTCTGGATGAATGAGTCTCTCATGTGCAAAAATTACGCAAAATTACATTTAGCAAAATTTCAAGTGATTTAGGGAATTATGCGTAGCACAACCTTTGACCAGTGTACTTAACATTTCTACTAAACCTAAATTATATAGTAAATGCTGCAGCCACAGAATGACAGAGGTCAGCTGGTACTCACCATTGTCCTTTTTTATCAATAATTTATTCATGATGGGTAAACCCAAACAATCTATCAGATGCACTTTGTAGCAAACAGCTTTTTCAAGCTATCTCAAAATCAACACATAATATAAAAAATACATAATGACTAATGTGTAATATTGTCTAATTGATGTGTTGGGGAACCCCCAGTGCACACCCCAGGCTGCCAAACGTCTTTGTTGATGTTGACGGCAGCTAACCAGTCACGTGGTAGAACCAGTACGACAGATATCTCTATATTTTTAATCTTAATTCCTCAAAGACTAGTGAACAGATTTACGCCAAATGACAAAAAACACTCTTTCTAGGTAAAGATATAGCTTTCTGCCAAATTTGGTGTAATTCTGTTCAGCTGTTTTTGCTGCAGCTTTGCCTAAAAATCCCATGGAAAACTGCATGGGGAAAACATGTTTTTCTTTGCCCTGCTTGACAGATCACCCCAAAACTTTCTAGAAAGGTGCTGAGGTGGATGAACTTTTTTTTGGAAAGTTTTATTCAGATTCATCATCCGTGTCGAATTTATTAGCAAAATAAAACATGCTCTTCCTATGGAAAGTCAGTCCTAACTGCAACCTCACAGTGGCGACTACCACTGCGTAATATTCCCGAAAAAAATAGAAAAGGTTAAACTGATGTTATAATTAGGTTAGGTGCTAGTAACTTAACTTACGTTAAAAAACAGAAATTCCCTAAAAAAAATGGTTAAAATGACGTTATAATTCGGTATTGGAATGAGACATGAGCTAATGTTGAAAAACAAAACAAAAAAAAACCACAGAAATATGCCAATTTAGTAAACTAGATTAGAAACAGTGCATGTTTTCCATCATGCACTGCATATGAACTCACACATTTTATCTGTCATATTGTTGCTAATAACATAACCCTAAGGGTGTCCAAGGGTCTTAATTTGTGTGCTTGTATGCCAGTGGACCGGGGGCTGGATGCCAAAGATTCTTTGTGCTCTAGTATGAGGCCTTGGATTAAAAACTACTAGACCCACATATTCAACTTAAAAGGGGAACTAGTTAGTTAGTTAAAAACAGGAACTAAATTAGCAACCAAGTGACTGCACATAAGCTATAATAGGGCTCCAAGTTGATCACCAAAGGTGTAACCTTGGTCAGGGAGGGACATTAAACTTGGAGTGCAGACATAGGTAGGGAGTATTTAAGTGGTTATGAGATGTAAAGATTACTGATGTATATTACCACATTAAATTAAGAGATTGGAAACTATCTGGTACAGTAGGCACTACTAAGGCATTACTAAAGCAGTCTGTCTCCTATACTACTTTTTGGTTCTAGCTAAAAAAACTGCTACTTTGGAGTCCTAGTTAAGAAGTAATAGGGACCTATGCTTTTATCATTCACCACATTTACTGTCCTCACACAATGCACTTCCTCTGTTTATATGGTTTTTTTAAATTGTTTTTTTTAACATCTTCAGGACAAGTGTGTTGAAAGGAATTAAGGTGGGGGGTTAAGGCACCTTGCAGTGGAAAGTGCAAAGGAGGTCTGTAGTCTATGACCTGTATCAGAGTGAAGAAGGGGGTGGGTCTTCAGCGCTCTTCTGATATCCTACCTCACCTGCCTACAGACCACACATCCTGCCCATTTCTTCTATCCACAGATCTCCCATCCTGCCCACAGACAACACCACCTGTCAAAAGACCTCATAGAGCTCCTGCTAGTTATCTTTGTAGAGCGTTTGGGCCCTAGCATCGGCTTATTGGCACTGTCATGCTAACTAGAGCTGTATTAACAATACTGCTCATTACATTTAGATTCTGAAACTTAATACACTTTTTGTAGATTTGTTAAACCAACCCTCCTGCTGAAAATCCAGGCCTCCTGCTCAGACTATCTCCTGACACGGATCACATCTTTGTGGTTATTTACAAAGGATAGGACATGGTACTACTATACCTCTTCGGGCCCCTATTTTATACCAAATGGGATTTGGTATAAATTGCATTAAATGCACATGACAATGCAACAATCGATTATGTATTTAAAAGGTCGTATGAAAGAGAAACTCATTACATTAGGAGGAAAGAAATGTATAGTAAAATACTTTAGGAACTGTTTCTTTTACTTAAACCTATGCATGCACGGTATACATTTCAAATTCGTTGGGTTAGCTAAAATAAAGGGGTAAAGTGCTTTGGCAAAGATCACACAGCGTGTTCAATAATATAGTCAGGACTCAACTTCTGCATATGTGTAATAAGATCTACAGCACACCTCCTCATCTCCCACGTGCCATTCAGCCCTTCCTTTGATCCAATTCTATGTGGTGACTAAATGCTCAGGCCTCCACTGGACCGTTTGCTACCTACTGTTTACAAGACAAAGCGCAATAAGTGTCAACATACTTGTCTGCCATAACATTCATTTCACAAGGCCCGCATGCGCACCAGTGAGGTACTTGGATTGGCGGTTGTTGGCTGATAGTGTTGTGTGCCTCTGTTGGTTGATGGTGTTGCGTGTCTGGGCCCAATAGGTACTGCTTTGTGTCACAATTCCTCTAATCCACTCATCCTTTTAACTCAAACCTTGCCCTCTTTTTCTTTCCAGGCGACCATCACATTGTGCAGTTGCAACTCAAGTCCAAGGAGACTGGTATGACCTTTGCCAGCACCAGCTTCGTCTTCTACAACTGCAGTGTCCACAACTCGTGAGTTCACTCGTACTCTGGTTCTCTAGTGGGCTGAATCTCGCTTTTTTGTCTTTGGTCTTATTTGTGTCCCTATAGGTTTTGTCCCCCTACTCAGTCACTCGCTCAATCACTCCAGTTTCAAAATGCTGCAAGTCACACTTCTCTTTGAACTTAAATGTAACAATTCCGCATGTGCGTTCTGACTCCCTCCGGCACTCGCTTGCGCTCTCATTGATTCTAATAACTTGTTCTTTTACTCCATCTCACTTCCTCACCTGCTTTCTCCTTCCTACACCCAGTCTGTAACTCACTTGCTCCCCATTTACCCACTTACACCCTCACTCACTCCTAGTCAATTTCACTCACTTTATCTCATTTCCCCAGTATTTTGTGATTTTCTCAGAGGAATATCCAGCTCAACTGGTAATTCCGTTTAACCCCGCTCCCCAGAGATATCTATTCTCACAGAACTGGGACTCCGCAAGCGGATGGGGATGTAACAGGTTCTAATCCAGGGCCTTCTTTAAACCTATACTCCATTTAACTCTCTTGGCCCTATCACACACCTTTTCACTGTCTCACCATTCCAAAGCACGTTTTCTCTCACTCACACTCATGCTGTCTGTCTGTGCCCCCGTTATTCAGGCTTACTTCGTTGGTTTTTTACATATACTTTCTAATTTATTCGCATGTTACTCTCTCCCTCTTGCTTAATCAGTTAACACTTGAAATCGGCACAGTCTTTCACTGCCGTGTGACCTCACACTCACTCACCTTTTTGTTTCATCTACCTTAAGTACTTTCTAGAGTCTAATATATATTTAAGTGGTGTAGGTCTGCTAGACAATATTTTACACTAGTAGTTTGAGATTTTTAGGAACAATTGTCATCCACCTGAAGTCTAGCATATCATCAGAACTTGATCACCACATTCATGTGACTGTGTTTGTCAACGGCACCAAATAGCCGCTCTATAGCCTCAAGCACTGTACCAACAGCTTTAAATGGCCAAGAAGCATCTTGTTACAAAGTCCAAGGCATATTTTTAGCCACTTGTGATTTCAAGTCACTGTTCATCATTGAGACTGTACACCTGAAAACTTCAATCATTTTGTTTTGTTGGACATGTAAGGTTGGTCAACGACTCAGAGGGTTCAAGGGCTTCTATTGACGTATCACTTTATGCCTCAAGGCACAATTTGCACCTATAAAAACATATCTGTGTTCTTAATATCGTCACATATATATCTATATATATCTATATCTATATATATCATCTATATATATATATATATATATGATATATATATATATATATATATCATATATATCATATATATATATATATAGATAGATAGATAGATATGTCTATGTAGAGCACAGATCTAGTTAGTTAGCAGCTGAGCCCTGATCATGGTCTGGAGCCCTGAGTTATGATTCAGGATCATTTACAAAGAAGACTATTTGTGAGCGCTTAATGTAAATATTGGGTTAAGAGGGCCCTGTGAGAGGAGTAGTGGATGCCAGTAGACACGAGCCCCCACCATTGCAGTCTGCTTCTGCTTGAAGGTCTCCCCCTCCTTCAGTCTCTGGATTCCCTTTGGGCGGTATCTGGAGGATCCTGAAAGGGCCTTCTATGGCTAGATCTCAGGCTACCAAATTGTCCTCCCTTGTTATTGGGACGCGCAGTCCTTGTTTCAGAGCACCCTTCAGCTCCAGGCTCTCATGAAACGCTTTGTTTGCACGCTGTTTTTATTTTCAGCTGCGCGTGCGGCAAACACAAAGAGCCATGTGGGCACGTCGCTTATCCGGCAGGAGGAAAAATAATCTGCCTGACTTAAATATTTATGACCTGCGCTGTTCTGGCTTAACACAATATGATACATTATACATTTTTAATTTGATTTATCAGAGTGAGCGCTTGTTATCAATTTGAATAACAACTATTTGTATGTAGTAAAGCTTTTGGAAGATTGCAGCCGGGTTGCATTTCGCAGGAAGGAGGTGGCCAAGCATAGGAAGGGGGTGATACTGCGCCTCCCTCTTTCAATTCCCCATGGACTAGTCAACACCTCCGCTTCCACGCGGTTTCCTTCAATCTTCCAACAATACACTGTAAACACTTGGGGTTGATGGAAGATGTCTGTCTGCCCTGTTACCTTGGATCAGAACGATGCAGGTGTATTTCCTTGAAGTCCAGGCTTCCTGCAAAATTTGGCAAACAAAAGATGGTTTAAGTCCTCGTCTTCACTATCATTTATTATTACTTTTGTTGTGCATTTTCAATGCTATTTGCTTAAGTTAACTCCACAAAGATCATGAACATAAAAATGGGTTTGATGTTCCAGGTCTATTTGAACACCTCTGCCTTGTGTTTGGTTTCAACTATGTCATAGTGCTCCGAGATTTGGGGTATTTATAAAAATAGTGCTCATTAACACGCCTGCAACGCCCTTGCAATACAGTTACGTTTTCCCCTTATCTATTTGTTTTCTATATGCTTTCAACAATTGTACAGTAACACAATTCTGAAGAATTCCAATGTGACTGAAAATCGCTGAAGCAATTCTCAAGCCACTACAGCCACATTTGGGGACCAATGAATACTTGTACAAATATTTGTTAGAATATTGTGCGTGAGTGAAATAGTAATGTGAAGTCACTCATGGCTGATCTTCATTGGTTAATAGTTTACTGAGTCCTGCACACAGACACTAATTTGCCTTTGCCCAAACTAATCTGATTCCTTTTCAGGACTGATAATTTGCACCTACATTGAGAAGTGATCTCCCAACGATTAGTTGAGTTAATTTAACTCTCAGTGAAATGTCAAAGATTCTTCTAGAAAATGTAGTTATGTTTTCCTGTAATTTTGCACAAACAAGCTTGGCTTAGTTAACACTCCACTGATTTATCAAAGTTAATCTTTATTCAAGTAGAGATGCAGTGACATGTCACAGTTAAAGCTAATGTATTAATTTTCCAAATACAGGTTTGGTTTAATTAATTTCCCATGCATCTTTTAAATGTACATCTAGTTTAAATGATTCTACATTTATCTTTCAAAGATATGCTTATCTTAATTAATTCTACAGCGACTGTCCAAAAGGATACCAGGTCTCGCCAATTCTTGAGAGTGAATATCTCTGCTTGCTCGTTTCCACATGATCTAATGTACCTTTTTGTTTTCTTTTTTTCAAGGTGCTTAACTTGTGTAGAAAGCCCATATCAATGCCATTGGTGCAAATACCGCCACGTGTGCACTCATGACCCACGCACCTGTTCCTTCCAGGAGGGAAGAGTCAAGCTATCTGAGGTAGGATCGGACTCAATGCAAATACTGTATGTAGAGTAAGGACTAGCCAATGCCTCAGTGTACAGTCAGTGTGACAACTTGCATAGTAAATGCTACCAAATGAAGATATGCTTGCAGAATACCATGTTGGAGACAGAATTGAGTAGGCTGAGGATGTGTGTAAGTCCACATGTTTTGCACAGGCTTTATTGTCCTTAAAAATGATATTGAAATAAGATACTGTTCTGAAACACATTGATGAAATGAACATATAGTGCTTTTGAACAGACTTGTAAGTAGGGCAGCGGTTCTTTGTAAAGTCAATTCTTTTTCATTTCAGAGAGTATGAGGTGGTTGTCTCAGGCACAAAGGCCCAGAGGTAGGGAGTTCGTGATCCATGCTCCAGTACTAATCCTAATGGGAATGTGCAAAACTCTGATGTATGCAGAAACTCATTAGAGTTAAAGTGCAGCTTTCTATGATTGTGTGAGAAAACCTATAGCTAGATCCTGGATCTTCTTCTCCTGGTGTTTGAACAAGGGCATCAGTCATAAAAGGCATTTGGAGCCGTGAATCAAGCCAGCCAAATGATGTCAAATTAGGTGTTATGTGATCTCAAATTGAGAGGTCTGACAACAGAACTGCCACTGTAGTCCCAATCTTTTCGAGCTCGCTAAGAATCTCTGAGGGGCCCTGTTGCGATAGTCAGATGGGAACTTATTATAGTCCTTTCTGCATTAGGTGAAAGAACTTGACTAAACCATTCAAGAAACAAATGTGACTGTCACATAGGCAGACAATGTTGTTCACCCAAATTCTCCCGAAACAGCGCTGTGGAACTGTTGCACAGCCATGGCTCTATGAACGCGCAGTGCCTCCGCCATCACCTGACCATGGTGGGGTCAAGACTGCCTTCGGTGCGGAGGCAGACTCTCATTGCACTATTTACATCTAGAATCCTGGGACGTGCCTGATGTACCTATGGCCACTTCCGATCTTTATAACCCCCTTCAAAGAATTTGCATCTTTTAACTACTGCTGTGGAAAGAATATATTATGTACTCCGTTGTGGAATTTGTCTTATGAGCACCACAGTGGAATTTATGTCTTTTGCCTATCCCTATGGTGGTCTAATAAGCAAACACCCTAAGAGTAGTTCAACGTGCTGGTGCATTTTTCATAATAGTAAATGGGTTGGTGGCAGGGCCGGCTCTAGGGCGGTGCGACCGCACCGGGCGTTGACTTGGGGTGGGGGTGTCATTTTTTCAAACGTGTATTATCATTTTAAAAGCACCTGCCGCCTTGTTCCTGGCCTCCGGCAACTTTCAGACATCAATTAAAATGTCAAGAGAAGTCTGGTGAATAATCGTCTTTCTGGAAAGAGACTGGAGGTTTGTCTAGTGGAAGTTTAAGGTAGCGCAGAGGGTTAAAATACCTGCTGCTAAGAATGTGTACCAGGCAGATAATGAAGTGCATATAATGTAAATAGGTCAGTCAAAGGGTTACTGCTTCTGTAAGAGAGCTCCTTTTGTTACTTGTCGTTTATAAGTCAAAACCCTAATATAGAACATTGAGCCATTAACTGTCACCCTAGAGGTGCTGCAAAATGCAAGGTATAGGTTAGAGCTATATGTTTTTTTGCCCAGTCTTTCATTATCCTAGTCTTGTGAAAAGGGTTCATTTGGTAGAAAACAATTCTTATTATGAAAGAGAACCCCTAACAATTCTGAATTTGTGCCTTTCTTGAATAAGAACTTTAACTATATTGCCTACCAGTATCGATGACGTCTCTCCTACACTACACCTTATAGTACTGTCTGATGTAACATTTCCTATACACTGATTTACACTCATATGATTGTCTCTGTGCAATGTGTGTGTGGTGTAAAGTGCTCTGACACCTTACACTGGTATGAGTGGTGCAATAAAACTAAATGAATCTGAGAGACAGTGGTTATGGAGACTTGAGAGGCACTGTTAAAGGGTGCTAGTGAGGGAATCCGTGGCAGAGGTGGTCATTGGGGGGCGCCAACAGACATTGTCGCACAGGGCGCCACCAGCGCTAAAGCCGGCCCTGGTTGGTGGCAAAGCATTTATGGGCATTGCGACTCCTTCTTTAATGTCAAACTAGACTGTATGCATAAAGCCTTTTGAATCAGGTTTATACACCCAGAGCAATTGGCACAAGGTCACCAAGTAAAGCACCTGAAAAAGAAATATGCCTTCCAACAAGAAATGTCCACAATACTTTTTTTTTATTTTTTAAATCAACTGTAAGTACAACAGATTTCAGCCGATTTCAAAGACCTATTGCAATAGTCTCGCAGTCAGACCTGCTAATGTTTCAACTTAATCCAGTGATCACAGTAATTCAAAACCAATCATCCAGCTTGAGAGCTCAGCCTTCATATTAACCCCGATCCTTCCAATCTGTGAGAGCTGTTTTTATTACAGTGAAAGCTGCCAGATTACTCCGGTTTTATCATTTTCTGTGATCCTTCTGCCATTGTGAACTCTAAGAATAACAGATGGTATTTTTACATTCGAATTAAGTGTGGGCAAAGTACCAAAACGTTGCATATATACCTTCATTTCTAAAATGTTTTCAATTCTGTGATTTTGGAAGAATTGAAAGACTGAAATGAGCTGAAAACAATTACCTAAAACTAATATTCTTAGTTAAAAATCCTGCAAAGCTTACTCTGGTTTATGAAATTGTGCACCAAAAAAGTGTTTGTACTGAAATATTCTCCCACAGTACTTTTTTGTGTGAAAGCTGTGTTCCACGGTTGAAGTTGCATGAAGCATACAAAATTTGCAACTTTGTGAACTAAAAAAGTTGAGTTTTTGCACAAATTTACCAACGGAGTTCAAATTTAATATACCCTTGATCACACTCTAATGTTAATTAAATTGCATCTCATTAATTTGCCGCACCGGTTTGGACTTCAAGTGACTCCCTCTGAAGCACTGTCAGCAGATGTTAAACCCTATTGATTGTGTCGTGTAGTTCCTATATTACCCATATAGGACCTGCGCGTTCGGATAACATAAACTGTGGGTTTGGTGGCAGACGGATTCTGAGCACCCCCACCGAGAATTGTTAGCCTGTTTGCATAAGCTAGCTCACAGTGCCACTAGTGTCTCCTCTTATCGGGAAGAGAATAGTTTCTGGCAACCTTAGAACATGACAACCCTGATCCCTCAGGATCGTGGAAACAATGTACTACTTTTCGCTCAGTCACACGTGCTCACTTATCTTGTCTCAGAGATACACAGAATAAACGGCCTGGGTGTTTCAATAAGGGTTTATTGAACAGTCGTTATTCTTGTGTAGAATATATAAGCAGTAATAAGTATTAGACAGTAGTAGAGATATATGATTAGCAGTACAATGAATATAAATGGATAGTACAGTTCTACCATCTTGCACTATGCATGAATAAATACATGAATATAAAATGCATTGCTAAAAGAAAGCGCATACTCCTACGATGCGTATCTAGATGTACCTAAGTGTACCTAGCATGTGAGTATGTGTGAAGCCAAGAATCCCTCTAGGATTTAGTCGAACCCCATTACCTGAAGTGAGAATGTAGGAGCCCTTCTTGGTCTCGAGCTGGACACCCTGCGAGGGATGTTCAGACCACTGTCAGCTGGAGCATCTGCATGCAGGAGCCTCAGCGTCTCTGGACAGTGTGTCGGCCTGGAAGTCTCGGTTCCCTCTAACTAACACTAGCAAGATGTGCTGTAGTTATACAGAAAGTATCTAGGGTTCCTTTGTACCTTGTTGCTTGTATTAGCCATTGTTGGATGTGAGGATGACGTATGGGATGAACCGTGTACGTAGATATGGGGAGGAAGGTGGTGTATCCCCAGCCTGGTTTCTAAAACCCTTATGAATATTCATTCATACTGTGTCAGTCTATTGATGGAGTTATAGGACTCTATTGTTAGGAGAAAACCCTCCTTCTGCACCCAGGACTAGAACTAGGTAAAGGTTCAATCCTAAAAGGCCTGTTACAGTGTAGTGTAGGGGAGGTAATGTAGGTGAAGGGGTATGATGTTACCCAGGCCTATATTAGGGTACCTATATGGAACATAACAATTGTTAATAGGAGATGAGTTGAGAACATTGTCATCTACGGTCAGTATGTAAAATGGAAAATCGCAGCTGGTTTTCACTAACTCTAAGAAATGTTTGGGGGAAATAGTGATTATATGCATGATTAATATGTAAACATGAAACAGTGCATTAGGTAAATGAAGGAAGAGCTAATATGTGCAATTAATTTAGCACATTTAGATGAGATGCTGGGTATCATACTCTAATCAGAGGTCTAAATGATAATTAAAGTTGCTACACATGTGAAGTAATGATTAAATCACATAGTGATATTAAATGAGTGTATTGATGATTCTTGCTCCATAGTAGATGTTGGTCACAATAATCCATAGTGTCCTTGTGGACTAAGGTATTGATGGTCCTTCCATCACAGCAGAAGTTTGCAACAATGAGCAACACCGTTCTTTTGCACTAAGGTGGTGATGGTTCTAACATCACAGCAGAGGATGGCGACTATGATGCACGGTGTCCTTGTGCCTTAGGGTACTGATGTTTCATGATCCACAGCAGTTGTTGGACACAATGATCAAGTGTCTTTATGCACTAGGTTACTGATGTTTTTTTGTACCAGAGCAGAGGCTGGGCTCAATGATCCACAGTGTCCTTGTCCACTAGGGTAGTGACGTTTCCTGCATCACAGCAGACCCTGGATACAGTGATTCACAGTGTGTTTGTACATTAAGGTAGTGTTGTTCTTGCTTCACAGCAGAAGCTGGACACAATGATGTACAGGGTCTTTGTACACTAGGTTAGAGGTGGTCCTTCCACCATAGCCGGCATAGAGGATGTGGTCTAACGGCTAGAGCGGTTGACCTTGAACCTGGGGAACCGGGTTAAAGTCTCCGCAGGGACGCTCAACATCCTGTGATTCTGGGCAAATTACTTAATCTCCCTTTGCCTAACAAAATGAATGTGTCCACCTGTAACACAACTGGCGCTCATGTAAAGCGCTCTGATACCTTTGGGTCGAGTTCACTCTATTAAAAACTCCCTCCCCCCAAAAAAAATAAAAATACAATGATGTATAAGGTCTAGTCTCTCACTCTATTAGTGGTTCCTGAATCACAGCACTGTATGAGTTCAGAGGTTCTGTTGTTCTAAGATTCTCAGCACATTGATACACCTGCATCTGTCTCCTTTGGATTTCCCTGTGAAACAAGCCAGAAAAGGAGATCATTATGTAATAAAAACATAACCAGCTTAGCTGCTTCTAAATACAATGCTATTTACTTCCCTGTCTCTTCCTCTGTTCTTCTCACTCCCGCCTGGTCGTCTGCCGAAGCTTTGACTCCATTCGAGGAGATGCTTTCCGGGAAGCAGCGGTTGTCCGACTGCAAATCTGAAACTTCATATTTCCATTAAGAAAGTCAACATGAGGTTTTTCAGTCAGATTTCCCTTAATCCTAATTCTTCTGGTCAGTGGAATAGCAAATGTTTTCCCATGTAGAGATTTGTGACAGCAGAGGGCAGATTTAACCATAAAGTGTAGTGACGATGGGTTTGATGATTTCCGGTACTAGTCACTGTCCAGTGTCGACCGCCACAAACAAAAAGTAGTGGATGGGTGAAGGATGCGCGGGGGGAGTGTGGGAAGAGGAGCGCAGGGCGGAGTTTAATAATACTTTTTTTTTTAAATGGAAGACTCACCTGAAGCTGCCGGCCACCTCCAGCATCACGCCTTGGTGTTCTTCTTCCTGGTCCCAACAGACGCTGGGACAGCATTACAGAGTCCCTGTGCAATCCCCACGCTGCTCTCATGCTATGAGAGCAGCGTTGGGATTGGCCTGAGCGGGCTGGTTTGACGCTCCACTCAGGACCGGGCGTCTGCTGTTTCTCCAAATGGCTGATCAATCCAGCCAGGTTGGAGAAACCCAAGTGCGCATGTGTGTTTGGCTGGCCTAAGACGACCGGCCAAACACACATGCTCATTTAGAAGTGCACGAACCAGTCCTCCCCCCCCTCCCTAACCTGGGCGCACCCTTCCCTGCACACGCTGGCTCAGCCAGAAGGTGAAAAATATAATGATGATAGAATATCGTTTTAATTTTCAGCTGCTGGCTATGAGCCAGTGGGGCGACGCTTGTCCGCCATTGCGAAGGAGCTGCCCCTGTCACCGTGAATATATCAGTAGCAGCTGCTGATAGGTTCTACCACATTCAAGGTGGAAAAGTGGCAACCCGCATTCGTTATCTTTTTTCAGACTATTTGACCTGAAAATTAGAGAAATTGTGCTTGTTCCAGTACCGACAACGCCACAAATTTATAAAGTCAACATAAGTCCCTTGAACCACACAAACTTTACCCTTTCTGTTCCACCTAGTCGTTATTCTGCTGCCTCTATGATGCATAGACACCTCCCTCAGTTAGTTAATTTTTTACTGACTTCCAAGCTGTGTGACATTCCAGTGAGCCAAACTGGCGGCACTGACGCAAACACATGTGTTTAAGTCCTCAGAGGCAGCAACACATCCACGTTTCTTCATCATCCACTAGGAAAGCATTAGCATTCCAATAAAAGTTTGTTTGTTGTTTATTACATGCATCACAGTAGGGTTGTGTGAATTTGTGAAATCTTGCAAGTCTCCAATTTACAACGTTGTAAAGAGTTAGCTGCGAAGTTCAATAAAATGTTTTTGTTAAAAAAAATAAAAGGAGGAACTATTTCTCTGACCATGTACAACGGTGGGAAAATGATCTTGCGGCTATAAAGGCCATTGCATGACAGAAGATTAACTCCTGCAGTCCTTGTTCATGGGTCTTTGTTCCTCTGCCTCCCCTCTACCCTCCCCTGGTATAATTCTCTGCACTCGTCCATGCTACTAAACTTACTACTAAACCCGAGCTCCTGCTCCCCCAGCTCCCACTACAACCCCTACATCCCCCACCCCCCCTTGGATACCGAGTCTCCCATCCTCACTTCGCACCCCCGTCTCCTCTCCCATTCCCTGCACAGGGAGGGGAGGCAGAAGCTTCACTGGGGATTTCCTGATGCAGAATGTCACACGCATCGAACGTCCCGCTACAGGAAATCATGGGCCTACTTTAGAGTTTGGCGGATGGGATTCTCCATCACAATTGTGGAAGATGTTCCATCCACCATATTACAAGTTCATTGTAGTCTGTGGCACTTGTAATATGGTGGGCAGGATATCCGCCATGCTTTGAAGGAGTATCCTGTATGCCAACTCTGACTACAGCTCCAAGTGTGCTGGAGGGCTGGGCACGTCGTCCAACACGCCGGGCGAAGTCAGGCACGCTCGGCAAACTACCACTTGCTTTGGAAAACTGCAGTTTGCCGACTCTGCCAGACACAGGCGCAGAAAGGCCCATTGCCCAAACCTACTTAATCGTAACAACGGACACATCTAAGGCACCGAGGCAATTAAGGTTAGTTAAACATAAATGTTTCCATTCTTATAAGGACAGAAATACAACACACAAACACTTGATTAAATCCGAGACATGTGAAGACGTCACCAGAAGTAGCCAGTGAAGCCATGCAGGCAACAAGCCCTACCAGCACATTTTGAGAACCTGTACTTTGGGAATTGAACAGGGTTCTACAGGTAGAATCCACTGCTACTTATCATGCTTTGTGAGCCTCTTTCAGATGCAAGATGCAAGTCTTTGTTCTGAGAACGAAGCTGGTAATATGTGTACATTAGTAATCATCAAAGGCCCCCATTGTATGCTGCAACCTCTGTCCATTCATACCTATATTCATCCTTGAATTGAATTTAAATTTAATTTATATAGTGCTTACTCCCCCAGATGAAGTATTGAGGTACTTCTTGCCGAGTGGCACGCTACTCCAAAACGCAAAGTTAGTGGTTAATCCAGTGGTTATTGATTATTGGAATTAGTCATGTGCTCTCAAGGAAATTATTCTGTGCCTTTACTCCAGTTTCCTTGTGGTACATTAACGAGTAAGGTGCGTTCATTAGTGGGGGCTATGTGAGAAGCAATGAATAGATATATTGTTAGGTGGCAGCAGTATGATTTTAAAGAAGGAGAGATGAAGGTACAGAGGCATGCAATAGAAAGTCCTCTAAATATTCAAGAGGCATACAGAAGGTGACAGAGAAGGAGAGGGTAATTCGAAAAGGACAAAGAAGGGAAACATTCAAAGTTTAAGC
The DNA here is from genome assembly GCA_963921515.1 of Calotriton arnoldi. NCBI lineage: Eukaryota > Metazoa > Chordata > Amphibia > Caudata > Salamandridae > Calotriton > Calotriton arnoldi. Next base: position 851,736 of record CAWUFW010003433.1, on the reverse strand, counting down.
CAAGGTCAGTTTTTCATGGAGGGTTTTGGGAACATAGTGGGTGGATATTGTTTTGAGATTGCATGCAATCTGCTTTCAAATCTTTTCCATGGAAGGGCTTGTAATCCAAGACCATAAATCATGGCTGGTCGATCTTCTTGCTATAACACTGTGGACATTTTCCAAATAAGTGGTTGGCTTAAATCTATTCAATCTCCCCACCTGAGTAAAACCACTTAGCCATGGATAAGAAATCATGCTCTAACACAAAAAAGGTGATTACCTGAAAGCTTGCTAAAGTGTCAATCACCCTGGCTGCATTCCAGTTGACTGTACTATAGCACGATGTTTAGAGAACAAAAATAGAAAAAAACAAAAAAGCGATGGAGCAATTCTTGAAATATTCTTAGCCACTTGCAAACACTCCATCGCTTTTTGCCAACTATGACTCCTCAAACAGTGCTGGCCATATGCAAATCAGACTTGGGCCCTCTCCAGTATGAACAGTACTACATTTTTAACCATGCGACCATTCATCTAAACCAAACATTGCAATGTACCCATGCTTCTCTGACCTCTGTGTAGGCTGCTTAATGTATGGCCATAGAGGCCAATATTCCAGGTCACATATTCCAGTGTTCAGTGTCATGCAGGCCTATGTTGTGGTATCCAAGAACCATTTTCTATACATGATACTGCTGTGTTCAGGGCCCCATAGTGACTTTTCTAAGACATACAGCTCCATAGTCTAGACCATATAGTGCCTTAAACTAAGCTGCACAGTACCACTCTAAAGCCCTTTAATACCATGTTTAAGCCACACAGTTAACTGTTGGAGGATACAGTGGTGGGGGAAACAGCCATTACAACGCAGCTGTTTCCCCGCATGTTATTACATCGATGTAACAACTCGTAGCCATTACTACGCATACCATTACATCGCATGCGCTTTTACAACGCATGCAATGTAATAGCGATCCACATCGTTGTGAGGAAACTGAGGCTCTTCCGTTTCCTCACAACGACGTGCACCTCGCACCGCCCCTCAGACGACGCAGGAACCAGGAGAGAGGAACCACGAGGAGAGAGAGGTAAGGGGGATTGGGCCTGGGGTGGGGGTTACTTTTTTAGGGTTTAGGTAGTGTCGGGTAGTGTTTTGGTGTTTGTGTAGTGTAGGGTAGTGTTTTAGGGTTTAGGAAAGTGTTGGGGGGTCGTGCAGGGTACTGTTTGAGTGTAGGGACCGGGCTGGGAGAAGGGGAAGGGTCGTGCTGGGGGTAGTGTTTTAGGGTTTAGGGTAGTGTTGTGGTGTTTGTGTAGGGTAGTGTTTTAGGGTTTAGGGTAGTGTCGGGGGTCGTGCAGGGTAGTGTTTGAGTGTAGGGACCGGACTGGGGGAAGGGGAAGGGTCATGCTGGGGGTAGTGTTTTAGGGTTTAGGGTAGTGTTGTGGTGTTTGTGTAGTGTAGGGTAGTGTTTTAGGGTTTAGGGTAGTGTTGGGGGGTTGTGCAAGGTAATGTTTTAGTGTAGGGCCCGGACTGGGGGAAGGGGAAGGGTCGTGCTGGGGGTAGTGTTTTAGGGTTTAGGGTAGTGTTTTGGTGTTTGTGTAGGGTAGTGTTTTAGGGTTTAGGGTAGTGTCGGGGGGTCGTGCAGGGTAGTGTTTGAGTGTAGGGACCGGACTGGGGGAAGGGGGAGGGTCGTGCAGGGGTAGTGTTTTAGTGTTTAGGGTGGTGTTGTGGTGTTTGTGTAGTGTAGGGTAGTGTTTTAGTGTTAAGGGTAGTGTTGGGGTGTCATGCTGGGTAGTGTAAATGTAGGGAGAGGACTGGGGGTCGGGGAGGGTCGTGCAGGGTTACTACATTAAGGTTTAGGGTAGGGCAGGGTAGAGTCACTTACCTTTCAAACTTTTACCATGAGTGTACCTTTACCACGCATGTCTTTGCGTTGTAATGGCATGCGTGGCAAAGGCATAGTCGTGGTAAAAGTTTGCGATGTAATGGCATGTCGATGTCATTGACATCGCGTAGTAATACCCGCGTTGTAATGGCACGCGTGGTATTGGTATGCGATGTAATGAGACATATTCCAGTGGTGGATTCTCCTCCAGACAGTACCAGGCTTAAGGCCAGATGCGCCACATTTTACACCACACAATGTCACATTATATTTTGCGTTTCAGATTATTCTACAGTCCTACAGCTCATTTTCCAGTTTGACAAAACGCACAAGGCCTGAAGTAGGTTTACACGGAGACAAACGCTTAAGTACATGAGAGAAAGAGCTTGTTCTCTTTTGAAGAAGCTGCATTTCTTTAAAATGGACTTTGTTAAAAGATGTTGTCTGGCGCCAGCAAACACGAGCTTGGTTTATGCTCCTCTCTTCTTGCTAATGGCCGAAAAAGAAGAAAAGAAAGAACATCTTTCTTTCCAAATGTTCATCTTTTAGAGCTTCAGGAACATTGGGTGCTCCTTGCCAGCTTCTGGAGATGATCATAAGCACGCATTAATGTCTCCTGAAATCATCTTTGTTTATAAGTCTCATCCGTAGAGTTTGCTTGGCTTCTGAGGCAGACTGTCAAGAGAGGCCTTCACGCCTTTTGTGAATTTTGTATTTCCCGAAAGATGTGTGCTGAGAGAGAAAGGAAAGGCTTGTGACGAGTTGTGACACACACGGACTCTGTTCCAGATTGACACCATATAGAGGTAGCTTCAACTCTGGATGCTGCCTGATTTCCCCTGAAGGTCAATCCTGTTATAGCTAGTCATACAGCCTTATGTGCACTCCTTGGCTCTGGCACCAACCATTACCTCACCGATAGCTGACCTAGGCCTGAACAGGCACCTTTATGCCATCATTACACTAACCTTGGGTGCTAGAGCAGTGTGCTTGTAAATATGTGCCCTCTCGCTTATTTGTAGTAAAGAGGTGAAGCACTTTATTACGACCCATCCTCATCAATTTCAGTCCCCACTGATCTCTCTGGAATACCCCACTATTTCAACCACCAATCTAAAGCCAGCAGTTCCAGAGTACAAGACATCACTGAGCACAGAAGAAGAAAGGTAAGATAGCATGGTGCTGGGCAGCGTAAAGAGCCTCGAGGCCTTGCAGTAAGTGCTATATAAATGCAATTACTCTACAATGCAATTATTGCTCAATAATAAGCATGTCATTGCTCGAGGCTTTCCTCTTGGCTCAATGTTCGTTTCACTATGTTCCATGATTTTTTGCTCTTTCACTTGAAATAGGCCCATTACAAAAGTAGCAATGTTTGGGATCGCAGACAGTTAAATGGCTTGCTCGCATTATAAGGGTGACCGCACATGAACTGAGGAAATAAATAATGAGCAATATTGTAACCATGGAACATTGTTCATCTGTATTGCTCTGTAATCCTCACAAAATGCAAATATTTATATTCAGATCCTCTCAACATCTGGTTCAGACAAGCAAGGAAAAAGGCTTTTCGCCTTCACTCTAAGCGATGCCGATTTTGTTAAACTATTACATCATCGGAAACTAGAGCCTATTACTGAGGGCATTGGCCCTTCCACTGAGAAGCACCCGCCTGAAAAGACAGAGACAGATTTTGATTTGCCAGTCTAGGAGCAGTCTGAGAACTGTGGTCTTGAATTCTACTGGTGTGTGTTTTGAACAAGTTTGATGCAGAGCATTACACATAAGAAAGCAGACCATCAGAGTACCAGAACAACATACTTAAGGAGGTGGATGTTGTGACAATGTTTACTCCTACAAGTACTAGTACAGCCACCGTTGACATCCTTTAAAGCCTTTGTATCAGATTCATAGGCAGTTGTGAAACAGATTCGTGCAGTAGACTATGCTTTATTTTATCATGTCCCTGGAAATATTTTTTGTATTTAATTTCATATCAAAATGACTGCCATTTAGCCAGAATCTCACTGTAAACACTGCACTTTAAATGGACAGCCATATATTTATTTATATTGACTTTTCAGACAGTGTGATGGTTACCTCAATAGATGCAAGCACCGAATATTTCATTTTTGTTAATTAGAGATTTAAACTACCACCAGTATCCGCTTGATGATGATTGACTTTAATGTAGGTTAACTATCTATATCTAATTTCAGTGACATAGTTTAATACTAAACAGTTAGTCTACATCTAGGAATTTATAACTAAGATCCGGTCATTTAGACCGGATCCCAAGATGCTAAGGAAAAACTCTGCATCACATTGGCATAGGTTTGAAGGAGTCTGCTGATGAAAGAAAAAAAATACAGGTATATTTAGGTATTCGTGCGCTATCAGTGATTACTAGCAATAGGACTTCTAGAATGTGCATTTGTTTGATGATGTCTGATTGGATTCTGAGACTAGTTGTAAGTTCATTTGCTGGTTTGCCCTTTTACCTGTAGTTCATCCAGTCCATAATCACAGAGGAATAAAGATATACATTAAGTGATAAAAACCTAAGAGCAGCGTCCATTCAATAACACATTGCACAAATTCCTATGGTTTCACCTACTTTTCCATTTTTTCTATTTTGAAAGAAAAACACCAAACCATTTCAGTTTCTTCTTAGGTACCCTCTGCTTTCTAAAGCTATTTTACGAGAATGGCTTGGTCCACATATCAAAAGTTTCCCACTAGTCAAATGTACGCCTAGCCCCCGTAAGTTTCCAAATATAATTGTTTTCTGACACCTGAATGTGAAGTCCCAGTGTTTCTATCTGGCCTGAATCCTGAGTGGTAGACATCTAAGGGGTATCCCTTTTCTAAATGAGTCCCCAATGAAAATGTGGCTGCCTTCCTTAAGATTGTGGGACAGAGGTGACTTTATTGGACTGTCTTCATTGTAAAAGGATTATCCCTGATTGTTTCAGATAGTTTGGTATGGTGTTAGTGGAGTATGCTGATGTTGACGGAAGCAATAATTAGAGCAAAAAGATTTGTACTTTTAATTATCTTAGCCCTGCAGTGACCACCAAGTTAATTTATACCTTGTTAACTTATTGATATGTGCTTCATTGAATCAGGCTGGCTGGTTACTTCTACCGGTTGATTTTTTAGTCTGAATAACATTTAGTAGTAGATCATATTAGGGACGCTCTGATCTTTCTACAGTGATTTCTCTGGTGTTAAGCAATCCAGTAAACATGCTGAACTCAAATTAAACCTCAAGGTACACAGATCAGAATTGGTCATTTAGTCATGATCGAAGGTCAGTTGTGTCACAGTATTTGTTCTATATGTGGTCACTATTTCATTCTCCGTTGCATTACTGAGTTTGTCAATTACAGTCACCCATGTGCTTGCTCTCATCTATACTACCCGCAATTAAGGCAGATTTTACCTGTTGATCCTTATAGGGAAAAGAGCAGTCAGATCTGTCTTCTTGGAGTGTGGGTTGAGGCGGGCAGTTCACCTTTCCTTGCAAGAATGAGAGACACCCAATATAAATATATTAATGAAGGTGAATAATGAGGGGACAGCAATAAAATACAGAGATAAGTGGTCTATTTGTTGCAGCCTTCTTGAGATAGACCTTTCTTACCTAATCCACTAGAGAGAACACCACGTATGTGGCAGGTGGGAAATAAAATAAAAAGGAGAGAAGCAGGAGTTTAAGGGGCACATCTAGAAGCAGGGCAAGATTGGAACCTCCATAATAAAATGTTGATAAACTAGGACACAAAGGGGCAGCTTCTCACAAAAAAGCTGAAGAGGAGGTGGGCTGCAGAAGATCTGTATACATCCAGATAGATCATGAACCATCCCTTTCAGTCAACAGGTAAGTAACAAAAAAATAAAAAAATACATAGACATTGGGGGTCCACAAATGCTTTGTAGAGAATCGAATGATGGACTGTCATCGGTGCTTAGAGTTCGCCGGTCACTGTCTACGGTAACATGTCCAAGAACCAAGTACACACCCTTGCCATTCCATTAGTGATTGTTGATTAGGGTCTATGTTTATCTGGATAGCAAAAGAGATAGCTGGTATAGGTATACTGTATTAGAGAACATGACTGCTTCTGGGTTAACCATATGGGATGGAAAGGTTAGATTGCCAGACAAAAGGCCAATCACTAACATGCACAATACAGGTCTTTGGAGGTGTCTCAATGTATGTGTGCTTAATTAGTACAGGGGAAGGCAGACAACGAGATGGCAGCAGATTTCTATAGTGTGTTGATAAAATACAGAGTTTGGTTTCCTTGAAAAATGCCGAAAAGCCATTTTGGCTGGTGGTTATACTACACAAATAAGAACTGAAGTGATCACATGAGAATGGAAGAGAGCAATAGAAGTCGGTTTCTCTGCCCTTTTCATCTTTCCTCATTTGTTGTCCTCGTTTTGATTTTCAAGAATTCAGCCGCATGTTTTTCTCCATTCTAACAGATTTACCCAACTTGAACTTGTCATCTGTTTACATCTGGAACATTTGTCTTGAAGCAAAGCCACTGTTGTGCTTGGAGCAGGGCCGACATCTTGACATGTACATTTCTGTTCGTCTAGCTCATGATTATCTCTCTCCCCGGCGCCCCTGGCTCCCTTCAGCGGGCCACGGTAAAGTGACTTACTGTATCATTTTGCTAATGCACAGTGCCTGGAGCCTCCCCTTGAGTCAGTTAGTGTTGCGCGCGCTCCAGCCGGTCGACAGTAGTCCCATCTGTACACAAGGTTGCAATAGGTGATGGATGGAGAATCTTGGAAACAGAAGTCCTCGACATTTCTGAAGAAAAATATTTACAAAAACAATAAATACAAGGAAATGAAAGGTAAATTTACTACAACACATAATTGTTATAAATTCAAACGCAGTAACTCGAGTGTCTTTATATTTTTCTGTGCAGCTGGTTAAAGAAAAACTGAGCCTTCTTGGGAAGTATTTGTTTATTTGGGTTGAACACTTACTGCACAAGAACCAATTTCAATATGCTCATTTTCTGCAGATGAGATATCCATGTAACCTGCAAGTTGCAGGTTCAAATCAGGGAAAATGTAGTAATCATTACAATTTGAAACAAAAATGGAGTCTAAGTCAGTATATCAATTGATTCGATGCTTCAAGACTGTGGCAGTAAGCACTATGCATATACGATGATGTCTGGACACATTTTTCTGAGCACACCTTACCTGAGTTGGACTCTCACTTTACGTTCCTGGCCAATGTAAGAAACCATGGCTCTGCCAGCCTCTCTGCATGCATGTGTGCACAGCTGGGTGTCACATCTTGCCTTCATGGTGCAGAATTTGATAACAAAACACACTTCATCTCTGAATCACCCAAAGGCATTTAACTGAAGCCAGCATGACGCCTTTTGTCTATGCTGTTTATATGTTTTTTTGGCTGTCTATTTTTTTTTTTTTTAAATGGAAGTTGGCATGTTGTAAATAATTTTCTTACAATGGCTGTTTTGAGTATCTGTTTCACCCGAGGGTGGTTTGGCCTGGTTTGATTATATTTTTAATTTCTGATGTGCTACATGGTGTCAAACTGAGCACAGGTCATGGTGTGAAGCCAATGTTGATTTGATACCGTGCCACATGCTGTAGAATGGAACAAGCCAGCTCCATCAGATGTTGCATCTACTTGGCATGGTGGTGACGAATCCCTTCCATTCACAGACAGCTCAAGTCAGCGGTAATGGAAGCAACTTTGAATTCTGACAGCAGCTCCGTGGTCGGTCTGTTGTGAGTATGAGACCTCTTCCCAGTTCTGATTGGGTTTGAATTCACACCCACAGACTGCCAGACCCACTGACTGCCAGTCAATGATGCCATCTTGTGGCCACCTCAACCGAGAGTAAGCAGCTACAAGAACCTGGATTTTGAAACTGAATTTGGCCCCATCATGCATCCATTTGCACTTCTTGCCCTTCATTGTGTTTGTTACACTCTGTTTTATCCCAGACAATCCGATGCAATGTGACTTCAGAGGGATTTTTGAGTTTTGCCAGACTCTTCGTGGAACAAACATCCATATATCAATGGAGTAAAACCTGCTGCTTGTAGGGCCATCTTCCTCCTCTAGTAGATTTTCTTGTTTGCAAAGCCGGGAGTTGGATCACAAACCTAAACTTTAAAATGTGGTGCCCCCTTCAGCTGAGGACCTAAGTGCTCCATGTGTTCCCTGTACTTCAACCTTGTACACAGGGTCAGACTGAGGAAAAATAGGCCTAGGCACCAAAATGAAAGTGGCCCCCATTAGCCAACCATATAGATTAAAAAAAAAGTGGCCCACATTTGCAAATCAGGCCAGTTTTGATCTTGAAAAGACATGTGTATGGGTATTTGGCAAGGTAAAGGAGTGTTTGCTGCAGGCAATGTTTGTGGAACTATCAGGGAAATCAACAGTAAAAACCAGCCCACCAGGACATAAAATAGGCCCACAAGCTTGCAAAAAAACCAGCCCATCAGCCATTGTCTGATAGTGACTCCTATATGTTGGGTCAGCATAAAGGGGATGCATAAACTTGATGCATCGCTTGTGAATGACCAGTGTCGGACGGCACAGGTAAGAATGGTGAGGCGGTGGGGGTTAAGAAGACAACAGATGACGGGGTAGGTAAAATTAATTAAATAAATAAATAAAACCACTTACCTTGCGCTCGCCGCATCGCCGAGTTGGCGAGTCGGCAATGCTGCGAGCGGAAGGTAAGTGGTTTTATTAATTTTTTAATTTAATTTTACCTATCACGTCACCACCACTATGGAGGAGCAGCCCCTTGATATATGTCAACAAATCGACGTGTGCGCAGATCAAGTGTGCTTAAGATCACCTATGTGTGCGCTATACAAGATGAATAAAAAAAAGTGGAAAGAAGGAGCTATTCACAGAGGCCTAGAGGAAAAAAGAAAAAGATTACTATAAACACATTTAAAGTATGTTTATGTGTATGCATATTTTGTAACGTTAGTCAAATTCAAACACGTACTGTAAGGTTCAGTCATGCAATATGTACCTTTTGAGTACATTGCAGGCTTTAGTAAGGATATTCATGCACGTTAGTGGGTAATGCCTTTTTAATCATCCCCACAATTCTGTAATCTATGAGTAAATACATTATGCAAGTGAGGAGGAAAATAAGTAAGTTAAAATCTATATGAATTGTCATTTTTCCTTAACATATCCCCTGCTGTACATTTGTTCAGAATGGCGTATGGATTGGTGCTCTTGATTGTCTTCAACGACTTACTTCATCTCCATTTAGGTGTAGTTCACATGCTCCTATAGGTGTAGTAAGGTCACCTGTAAAGCTTTGTGAATTCTGAAAGCGGTACTGCATTATTGATCAACATGTGTACACTACAGGTACATTGCTCCTCCTTCTTGAACACTCCCCTGGGTATGCACAGTTTTACACACCCATGTGAACTTTATGTATGTGTTTTAATTTTAGTATTGACATTTTGGGGTATGGTACTGATGTTTTTTTTAAGAACATCCAGCATGTATTTCTAGATCAATATAATGAGAAACCTCATCTTTCGTTACATACCATTGCTATCTGGACCATTTCCTGGAGTTTGTCAGCATGTTTTCTTTCCTGCACCTGGACTATTCAAAACACTTATTCTCTTTTACTTTCCCATGGTCTTACAGTGCCTTTCTGTGTTGCCACTGACTGATGGTGTAATTTCCCCAATAGGAAATGACTCCGATATTGCCAGGCAGGTGGAAGTGATGTCAACCAAAGGAACAGGCATCACTTGCCATTAGAAGAAGAAAAAGGGTGAGAAAAGAAATCTGCAAGCTAGTAAAAGTAGTTAATAAATGAATGAAACCAGGCCCTCCCACTAGAGTTCACAGAGTTTATTGTATGCATATAATCAATGGTGGAAAAAACAAGAACAGTGCCACCTATCCAATCCTTTGGTTTCTTTATTTAAAAAATAAAAAAATAAAAACATTGACAGATGCCTTTCTTTCCTCCTCTCGTTTGTCTGTTGTTCCTCACTCAACGCCAATGAAGTGAGAACATGCATCCTTTCCTCCCTTTGTTTTCGGATCTCCTCAAGGCTTAGAGATAATCAGTAGCTCGACTGGCAGCCCCCCTCTCCATCCCTCAGCACTACAGCTGGGCTTTCTCTTGGCAAAGGTGCTAGTTGGCAGGGAAGGTCATGTCAACGCTGGCTGCCTGCCACTAGAATGGCAAACTTTCTTCATGTCACGTGCTTTCATTGTCTTCTGTTGACTCTCCTTGATAAATAATTCACTTCAGATTTCTGTAAAACGCAGAAAGCCTTTCGCAGCTGACTTTAAGTGGCTCTGGCCAGCCTCGGAAGCATTTCCTCTACAGTCTACCCGACTGGAGCATGGATGGCACACATTTTAGAGAAAAGACAGGCATCCCCACAATTGTCCTCCTTCAAGTTCACCCGTGTTGCAGTGTGAAATTATGGAGACACCCCAGATATTTCAGAGTCTTCTAATTTTTTAAGCCTAATCCGAATGTTCCAGATAATGTCTCACTCTAGCACGTGGTCCTCAACAATGAAAAGGAAGGCTGCATGCTCCCACGAGCGGGATTACAACCCGCTGATAATGGAAACAAGGCTATTGAGAGCCCCATGGCTCATTATTATGGTTGAGTGACCCTCACATGGTCAGGGATTATGACACTGCACATTGGAAGGTCTTGAATCATATCTAAAATCTATGGAACTGTTTCTTTCCATTATTACAAGCTAAACTGTTACGTGAAAATTAGTGGCCAGTTGCCGAGACATCAGTTTCTAACTTAAGTGGGGTGTGTCAATTGATCTACCTCCTTCAACAACTGTATTTCCACTTGGTCTGAAATGTTTTCCATTTGAAGTAGTATACAGCGTCCAATCTAGACATGGGCCTTAGGTTCCCTTCTCAGTCTGTGTTGTACAAATGGTCTCAATCTATGAATGCACATCTTACTTTTTAAGGATGACATACCAAGACTTCGTGGAGTGAACATGCTTTGTATGAGGGCACACTAATGGTAAATAGTTTTGTGATCAGTTTCTGAAAGAGGCACACAAAGTGTGATCCAGAAAAGGGCTTTCTAGCTTGTCTCTTGCAAAATGTAGGCATTTTACAGCTCAGCGTCATTACACTGATGCCTGGTCAAGAGAGGTCCTGACAAATTTCTTGTCCCTTTGAGGGCGAACGTCTACCCCTCTCCAAGGTGAAGTTGAAGTACAAGTATGTCATGTCATATCTTAAAATATTTTTGTAGCACCACATACAGGGCTAGACTGCCTCATGGCACTTTATATAGTTCTTTAAAAGATAGCCTGGAAAGGCAATGGAAGAACAAAGTGGACAATGTGATGTTCAGGAACGAGAGCCCGAGCGTTAAAAAAACAGGTTAGTCTGATCCAGAAGATGTGTTTTTGCTCTTTATGCCAGCAGCTCTTCTCAAAGGCGAGTTATTTGGTTTCTTTAGTCCCAAGGGCCTTCTCTACATATTTCATCTTCTTCTGTAAAGAGCAATGCTTCTTTGAAATGTGGTACTGAACAACAGCAGCCCTTCCCTCGGATTAGCTGAATAGAATATTAAATAGCTTCAACGGGGGCCAAAGTGTGCTAGCCCCTAAAAAGGCCTGCAAAAGTTGTTTTTTAGCAGAACTTATTTTGAATGCAGGTCATTGAGTAACATTAAATCAGATAAACAAAAGTTCAATTAAATGTATAGTACGGTGTTCTTTCATGTTCCAACACTAGTTTTATGAGTATGCTGCCCTTAAAGTCCATTCCGTATTATTGTTTACCAAGCAACCCTGTGCAGTAACCAGCTCAGTTGACTTTAAAAATAAGAAATACCTTAAAGGACCTGCAGAGCTGCTCAAAGCTGCCATTTTAGTGAAAATCATAAACTGTTCACCTGTTCATCACACTTCTTCATCCATCACACTGCTAAGCACCGCGTCCTATAGCATGATAACCGCATTTCAGTGACCCTCACACACGACATGGAAACACTTCCCATATAGGATCAAAACAAGCACAAGATCCTTCCACCCACACACCCTACACAGTGTAGCATACTAGCCATGTAGGCAAGGGCTTCAGCACTCCACATAGGAGTAGTAAGCACTATATAAATGTTGCAGTACAATGCAATACAAAATGAAGAAATTGAAAGTTTAATATGGCTCCTTGTTTTGTCCTCCATGTTTACACTGGCTGTCAATCCAGGGCTCTGGAAGTCTGTGCACTGGATAAGCTGGAACGCCAAAGTCCCTGTGCTAAGACAAATCCTTTTTTGAAAGTGCCAGGGCAAATATTGAACGGATTCAGTCTCTAAATCAAGGCAGCGGGATAAGTCATGTGCCATCCCCAACTGATGATTAACTCTAACGTGTAAATAGACTTCATGACCAGGGTTGGTGAGCCGATCTCTGCTTTCACATAAGCTTTCATTTCGTTTTTTTCAAATTTAGTTTTGTGATGGGTCATTCATTTTTCCTTTTGCAAACATATGTATGCCACCTTAACAGAACTGTTCATGCCTTTTTCATATGTTTGGAAGATCAATAAAATAGCAGTCTGGTAAAAGCTAATACTTTTGGATTTGCCGGTGCTTGTTTTCGATAGTTTAAAATCCGGGCAACAGAAGAATGTGTGGCACGAGGTAATGTGGTGATTTGCCCAGGATCAGAACCTTTGGCCACACGCAGAAGCAAAGTTTAAAACACAGGACTGCTGCTTAAACAGGCATCCACCTTCCCCAGCAGACGCCAGCAGCTCCCGTATGCTTGTGGTAGATGCTGCTCAGCTCTGCTGAACTCCACGTGAACCGTGCAAAGAATGTTAGTTCTTGAAGTATAGCTTGCCCAGAGCGTGTCTGCCTCCCTCGTGGTTCATTGTTTGCAAATGTCTGTAGTCTGACTCAGGCTCTGCAGGGCATCGGTGCTGAAGTGTTGCATGCATTCATTTCACTGCCTGCATCTGCAGCCCTAGAAGAGATGGGTGGGCTGGACTGATATAACGAATGAATGCCTGAACATTACTTTATGTTGACAAGTACTCGGAAGTGCAGACTGAGCACCAGTGCTGAAAGGTCTCACCTAAGGGCGTGATTGTAAGCAGGGTCTCTAGCTAACCGAAGATGCTTCTTAAACCTGCCCACAGTGAATGTAACACTATTGGATTCATATGTAGTTCGGATCTCATGCTAAAACGGGTGCAAACATGATTTTCCCCCATATATATATATCAAAGCGCTAAATCAATCAAAACATCTGTGGTAACATGGTGCAAACACTAATTGTGCCTTTGAAGCTCGCAGACAGAGAGGTGCGTTAAGATTTATGTCAGGATTTCGCACCCATTGCCTTGCTGAAGAATAATTTTAGGAACTTCAACAGTGACTATAAATATTCACGTCTGCCTCTCACACTTCCTCATCCAACACATTGCCATGACGCACTAATCACGCCAAGGTGGCAGTTCCTGATTACCAAACAGGCAAAGTAGGCACCGGCCTATGGGCCCCACTCCTTTTAGGGGCACTGCGACAATGAATATTACGTTTTGCAAAAGGTAGACTTCCAAGATATCCTGAAAGATCTCACCACAAACAAATTGAGGAAAGTAAATATTTAAAGTTTTGTTGGATTGGAATTATTTTTTTGTTAATGTTTCGTTTTGTGTAATAAAACTGGTTTATTAAAATTGTTGGTTGTTAAAATTAAAAACATATTAGGAGATAATTTGCAAGGGGGGCTCTGAAATTTCGACTGCCTAGGGGCCTCCACAGGGTTTAATCCGGCACTGCTTGGTGGTCATCATGCACGAAAAGGAAATACTTCCCAATAGACTTAAAGCAAAGCCAACCACCCCGTCCAAGGACAGACCCACCCACACGGTGTGGCATGCGATCCCTCATTGAAATGCTTCAGTGTGGTACTGCGCCAGAGCAACTCTAGGACCTACGAGTGCACTCATGATTGACAGCATTGAGATTAGACTCTACTAAGCGCTCACTAGGGCTTTCTTTTGCAAGCAAATACAACACAATGCCAGCCACATCTGCTCCTGGTATGTGCCCTTTGCTGCTACCTTTGTTCCAAAAACCTTTACTTCATGAGTGAGAACAAATTCTTCCCCTGACTCCTGTGTGAATGTTTCATGTTGGTTAAGGTAGGTTCAAACAACTTTTTATTATATGAAGAAAACACTAAACTCTCGCCTTATACTGTGGCAAGCATCCAACCCACCCCCTCATCTCATTGATGAGACGAGACGGGTTATTGGTGGTGCAGGTTGTACTGTGAGATTTGTATTTTTATTAATTTATTTAGCACTTGGAAGAGAAAAGTGTGCACAAATAATATCAAAAGTAGATATTTTTTAAGGGTACGGTTGTGGAAACATACATGTGGGTTGTGTTGTAGTTAGAAGGCACAAGACAATTCCATGAAGAATGGATCTGTGGACGGGTAGTTGATGGAGAATCTTCATGTTAGGAATGTGGTTTATGTGCCAACATAGAAAAAAACTATATTGCAATAACTAGCTTTTAATTCTAAATAGAACTCATTCATTAAGCTGAAGTGTTAGACGGAGGAGCCCATCAAATTGTTTCCTGATTTACTTCTAGAATTCTTGTATCAATCAATTAGTACGAATTGTGGATCGACGTGCACAGTAGAAGTTACCAAAAAGACTTGGAAAAAAAGAACATGGGCCACACAACACTCAACCAAGCTGATTTTCCTCCCCAAGAAATTTCATCCACTTAACTCACATGCTCACACCTTGTATTTGATTTCAGTGCCAAATGAATGATAGAGAAATAGTCTTCTGCTGGACTGAAGTTAACAAATGTTATGACTTCACAAATATAGAGGGCAAGCTAATTAAAATTGAGGGAAACCCGATTGGAACACATCAGTTGAGTAGAAACAAACATAGATAGATCATTGTGGGTACGAAGAGGCCAGAGGACGTGTGTTTAGAAGAATACTTATATATTTTAATGGACAAGCATTTCTAGTGAATTCACCACTGCTTTACCTCCAGGAGACATAATTCTGATATTGTATGTTCTCTTTCCAAAAGCTCTACTTTTCATAGACATTGTTCTGGTGGGGACTGTTCAGGGCAGGTTCCATATCAGGTTTTCAGAATGTCCACATAACATACATATACTCTTAAATGTAATTCATTTGCATAGTGATTATCCTTAAAGTCTAGCATGAAACTGGCTCTCTGGGCCCACACTGGACTCTTCTGGTATATGTGAACTCTCTCGTCTCAGTGACTACAGGGAGAAAAACCTTCATAGTAAGAAAAGTCTTTTTTTCCTCCAAGCTAGGGTTTTTAGAACAGTGGTAGCAAGGACAGTGCCTGTGGTACCAAAGGTCAAGCTAGAGATAGCAGTGACCACCCCAGCCTAGCCCCAACTAGCATCCATGTTACGTGATGACTGATTTCCGCATGTAGTGTGACTGCTTTGGACTACGGACATGGTCTGTGAGCACTAGTTGCCCACGGAGACATGTAACGTCCTGTTAATTGCATTTATTTGAGTGAGTAATGTGAAAGGTTTCTTTTCACTTTAGAGACAACTACTCAGTAACCAGGCAAACATAAGGTAGGCTTTAGTTAACTAACTAACACCTGCATGGGTGGGTAACATTCCTGAGACTCTAAGGAGCCCAACAAGAGGAAACAGTGGGACCCTTAAATTGGAATTAGGCCATTAATTGCTAAAGAGAAACATTTTTAGCAGTTTCCTGAATTTTGTCAAACAGGACTCTGCTCGAAGTTGTAAATGAAGATTATTCCCTTAAATATGGATGCTGGCCCTGAAAAAGCTCTATCTCCATAGATATCTTCTTTGGGAGCGTGAAGTAGATACTGATGTGTCGAGCACAGGCTTGGGCTCAGCCTGCACGAGTTGAGCTTGCCAGCCCTTGACTCTGGGCTAAGTAGCATAGATGGCCCTAAGGACGATGGTCATGGCTTTAAAGGAAGTCCTGTGCTCCACAGGCAGCCAATGAAGAGGTCTCAGCACTGGGGTATTGTGTGTGCATCTAGAATCTGGACAGGTCACAGATCTACCCGGCCTCTGCATTCTACACTAATTGTAGCCAATGTCACAAATTGACACGAGCAGCAAGATATATGGCATTTCCATAATTTAGGCATAATTTAATTAGTGCACTGACTATTACCATGTGCCTTTTAGCATTTCTTATGGGAAGCATTCTCCTCAGAGATCTGACTTGGAGGAAGCAGGAGCTGGTGACTTTGGAGACCTGAGTCTCCAAAGACAATCCTCCAAAAGGGATAGGCATGCCCTGCGGTAAACTGTAAATGAACCACAGGGTGCCACATGCATGTGCATTTAAATGCAATGTCCACTCGTTTAGTCTCATGAAAGTATTCATTTCACTCCTCCACATAGATGTGGTTAGTCTCTTGAAATTACAGGCAGCAATTAATTGGTGCTACTTAACCCAGATGCCTCCAACTGACAGCATTTAATCAGGTGGCTGGGAGAGACGTCATAAATGACCTCAAAAGCGGTGGGTGGGAGTTTATGTAATATCTAACTACAGGGAGCTCGGTCTGGTTCTCTGGTAGCACTCTGTAAAGCAAGAGATTCATCTTGTTTGTCTTGGGCAGCTAATGCTTCTTTTCAAGCCCCAGTTCTTCCTCAAGAGATCACCTGCTCTGCCACCCCTAAGTGAGACATTGCTAAAGGCCCTTCGTGTATTGCACACTAGCAAGACACATTGTATCAGGGTCTGTGGTAATGTTCAATCGAAAGGTAAGTTACAAACTGATAAACAAGTTTATAATATGTTCGGGTCATCAGTGAGGCAGCAGTAATCGTGCTGAGACAGATCACACATTGAAGTCAGGTAGCCCGGCCATACACATAACACAGAGCCCACTCCTGTCTCCACAGGTCACATCACAATGCACGATTGTCATGATAGTCCTATTGTTTTGTAATAGGATACCTAGGACCTGATTACGAGTTTATGTGATATTTATCGCACCTGATAAATAACGATACCATAGGCTACCTTATTTATCAGGTGATATAAATAATACAGATTACAAGTTGGTGGGGAATAACATGGGGATTTTGGTGTTTAACGCACTAAAGTCCTCATGATATGGTGAATATCGTATGCCTTTCCCCTGTTAAATTTTGGCAGGTTTGACCTGCTGAAATGTAACGAAGTAAGAGGTATTTATTTAATGCATCCGATAATGATCAGATGCGTTAAATACCTACCAACTCATAATTCCAACCGTGTGTAAACAGGGGTTTACACACAGGTTGGAATATACTGACCAACTAGTAATCAGGGCCATAAATTCAAACCTGTACTTGCAGGGCAGTTTAGTACAGTAGAATTCAATGGAGAAGGCAGGTAAAGAGGACCCACTGTCCTGGTCGCTGATTCACATTGGATGATGTGCGAGGCACCATGTGACACTGAATCAAGCACTGTGTTTCAGGGGAAAAACTTAATATACACGATCCCATTTATTGGGTGTGCATAGAAACCTGTTTCCCTCGGTATTCAGTGCTATATAAAACACTTGATGTTAAACTTTGATTAAGCAGTTGCTTTATATCAAGAGCCCCTTGTGTGAGCTGTGTCATGGGAGGGAGTGGAACATATGACCCTTTGATCAGCCTCATGCAGATTGGGTGAAAGAATGCACCAATAGAGCCCACTTTCTGCAGATGACTGCCACGTGGTTTGGTCATAAGGTCACTAAACGGAGTGCCCACTTTAGAAATATAAAATAGATGATGACGGTTTGTGCAACTGATTTCAACAGTGCCTAGTGGCCAGGTTCTTAACGGTGATCCATACCAAAGAGATATTTACTTAATTGTGATATTGATGCCTTATGCAATCTGTATAAAATAAGTGAAAAATAGTAATTTGTATCAGGGATAGCAATATCCAGGTCACTGATAGAATGGCAATGCTGCTTTTTACGCCATGTCTGGATCATTTTCCCTCATATCTGTAAGTGAATTTCAGAACAAATAATGGCCTTGCAGCCCCTAGATGATGCCAAATTTAAAATATTAATTCCCCATGGACCCTTCAAGGGAATCTCTGTCTGGGCTTTGACCTCGGTTTGCTTTAAATACCAACTGTATAGTGTGCTGAAAATTCATGCATCTGCCAATATCTGTGATTCATCTGATTGCAGTAGGTGCCTGTGCTGGTAGGCACAATTCCAGCGGCGGCGGCTCCTCCTCTAAGGCGGAGAAGCGTAGCCCCACCAAAAATGGCAGGAAAGGAAAAATAAAACTCTCGTTTTATTTCTCCTTTACTGTCGTTTTGTGGGTGGGATCTGGGGGTGACAACACTGAGGGGAGTGGTGTGTGCACCCCCTTCACTGCACATGACGGTTTGGCCGGCCGTCTCAGGCTGGCCAAACCGTCATGTGCAGTGAAGCTCTCTCCAACCCCAGCTGCATTGCTGGGGTTGGAGAGAGCAGGCACAGACTCCCAGTCTGTCCAGGAGCACTAATCGAGGGCGCTCAGGCCAATCCTGAAGCAGCTCTGATGCGAGAGCAGCTTCAGGATTGGCTGCAGGGCATGCTGGGAGCCTGTGCCTGAAGAAGAGGAAGGAGCAGAGGAGCGCAACGCGCCCAGCTGAAGGTAAGTGTTTTTAAATTTCTTTAAAAAAAAAATTCTCTCCCTCCCTTTGCGACCCGAATGCCCCTCGCACCCCCTCCCCATGCCCACCCCGCCACTCACCAGCCGCTACTGCACAATTCATACTGAAAAATTATGCTGGGAGATAATATTGTCACAGTAATGTGATCAGTATTGAGTGTCAGTCGGCCATAACTTGTACACGCATTGGTTGGTTTGACCAGGCAGTTTCACATTTTCCTGTTTTCTTACTGTAGCATTCAGTACTGCTATTTGCCTGATTCCAAGCACTCAAAGTGATAGCAGGTGAAGTAAATGAGATGCAGGTTTGGTGACTTGCCGAATGTTTTGTTTGGTCGGCAAGTACGTTTTAGAGCCCAGAACAAGTGGGTCCTTGATCCCAGATCGCCTGGTTCTACGGTTGGCATCTCAGCATTCCTTCCTCGTTCGATCCCAGGATACGCAACGCTGCAGGAGTCATTGTAGTCATGCTGTAGACCTCTGTTTCTCTTATTTCCCCTTAGAGATCTGATGTGGAGGGATAGTGATCCTGCTGCTGCTCAGAGTAGACTCATTCCATTGATGAAGGCAGAGAGCTAAACTCAATCTGCCTCCTTTCACTGGCACCAGTGAGATGGGAGAGCTAGGTAAAACTTTGACTTTACAGTGAGAATTCACTTTGGGCCTCTTAGTCACCAGAGCAGTTCTTGTCCTGCTCTCTCATAGGCTGATGTCAATGTTGTCTCACTGTCCTTTGGATGCCTCCTAAGTGTACACACTAGATGCGTCAGATGGCGGTAGGCGCAGACACATCCCATAAAGTGCTGGACTCAGGCCATGCTTATGAAGGTGTTGGTGTGCACCACGAGGCTTGTAACAGGTCAATTGAACAAATGCCAATTTATTTATGACCCATCTTGGCAAAGGATAATCAAAAGTAAAGTGATGATCTGACTCATTAAATAATAGCAAACTATCTTAAAGGTAAGAAAAAATCCTGCCAAGTTCTGGGCTGTTCAGACAAAATATTCTACTGCTCTGGTTTGCTTTCTGAAAGCAGCACACTAGTTGCAATGAATCACGCCCCTGCTAGCCGTCCAAGCTGAGAGCTAAGGGAAACAAAAGTAACAATTCCACAAGAGCAGGTCCTTAGGAGTACAGCGAGCTAAACTCTGCAGAAACCGGTCTCACGCTCAACCCACCTGCTCTTCAGCGAACTCATGAAAATTCAGCAGCATACCCAAGCCTTATGCCTGCGCGAAGGGCCACTGCACACAGTGACAGAATTGCAGTGAACAAGGACCTTGCTCCTCATGTTGACCAGATTCCAGCTGGCCCCCATCACAAAGCTTCCCTTCTAAATGTCCTCACTCGTACTGTTAATCATGTGTCAGTCTCCAACACATATGACTGACACCTCAAGCACAGATGACTCATCTTTGTTGGATTCAATTTCCCTGTGAAAAGGGGGAGCGGTGCTGTTAATTACCCCATATACCGCCACCCTATAGGCTGATGAATCTACTGTGCTCAACTAAGTGTACAGAAGCACTCTATAGCTGCCAGAATGACATGTTTGGAGCTACAAATTCACAAAGGCATCTTGGAGTACGTAAAAATGTTCTGCTGCAGTACTCTTCACATACTCTTACACACCTTTTTTGAATTATCCCAACAATATCTAATATAGGAATAAAATGAGGATATTTATGGGATAGTCATGTACAGTAAGTACAAATAGAAAGGACAAGGACTGTGTCCTCTTTGCGCTTGTAGTCATGGGGAGTTGGACGTTTCCAAGCTGATTCACAAAAGCATCTAAGTGTACATGAAAGAGTATAGTATATATACAGAAGCGTGTTTTTATGTACTCCAAAAAGCCTTTGTAAATAAGCCGCTCTGGGATTACCATACTGTTACTCATGTATCTTACAAAGCGTATGCATGGCACTTACTTCTAAATGAATTTTTTTAAAAAACTCAGAATTTGGATAATTCTTAGTCCATGCATTGCGCTGATTGCCAATGGAGTTTTATTTGTAAATAAGCCTCTGTTGTGGACACCATAATAATGATATAATAAAAAGGAGCCCCTCAATATCACTGGCGCTATCACCTCAAGGCACTTACTTGTCCCACAAATGCCGCCGCCTTCTCTTTATAATCTGCCTGGATGAAGATAGGCTCTAATGTCATACGTATCCTCGACTGAGCCAATAAATGCACATACAGTATATCAAAAGGCCGGCACAGTAAAGTCTGCCAATGCACATAAAATATATGATGCGTTCAGAGGACTGGTCAGCTGGGGCCAGCGGCTGCTTGATTGCACGCGGAGGCGATGTAAATTCGCAATCTGAAAGTATACACAGGAATTTACGAACCCTGGAATTGTGTCGGTAAAGGTCTGACCTTGTTTTGCTTTTACAACCTAATAATAGCTTATGATATTGTCTCTGTAAGTTTGCATATCATTTTAAGGCAATCAGCATCATCGACTGAGCATCTCGAAGCACAGGGCATCATCTGAATGATATTTTAGATTTTTTAGGGTGCGAATGGGAGGTTGTCATTGACGCAAAAGCAAATAACTCACACTTTGTGGTCTTGCAGCAGTCTTTTCATTCAAGCATAAATTATGGTCCTCTGCAATATGTAGCAAAAGAGGAGATGGACTAGGGAAGAGATGGGCGAGCACAACTTCTGCACCAAAAGTTGCCACCATGACTGGGTAAATAGATGCTTTCTACCATGAGGATGAAAATAAATAGTTTCTCACTACCAGGTTATATATATCAACTGTATCACTAAACACACATTTGCACATTTATTACTACAGTCAAAACGCACAACTCTATGTCCGTATTACAGTGAAATTAGCAGTGCCTCACAGATTACAGATTACAATGACTTTGCACAGGAAAAAAAAATAATAAAGGCCTCTTCAATTTGATTCTACCTTTCTGCTTAAATGTAGCTGCGTGCATCCTGGTTTTGCTAAAAACATTATATAAAGTATAGTGCTCAAGACCATTGTTGTGGTTGAAACACGTTAGGGTTTTTTAATGTGAGAAATCCAACTTCTTTAAATTAAATTAGCAGCACTCTACGTGCCATGATTTTTTCTTTTTGTAAAGGGTTGTAAAGTTTCTTTTTGTAAAGGGCTGTAAAGGTTCCTTTTGTAAAGGTTTGGTGACCCTCACTGGCACCAGTGCAGTGTAGTGTGCGCTGCATCACTCTTGTCTACCATTTGAGAATATGGGTGGATGGATTATAAATAGGCAGGTAGGTAGATGGATAGATAGATAAATAGATAGATAGATAGATAGATAGATAGATAGATTAACGTTTCATCTACAGAGGATCTGTGGTTATTTATGTAGTTAGAGTTTCACTTGAAAAGTTGTTTTTGTTTTGCTACTAACTTTGGCATTATTTGCCAAGTCTGCCTGAAACTTTGCAAAAAAATGTATCTGGCTTAGGTTCAGCACGGCAAATTTCTTGCAGATCTACCCAGAGTCAGGTTAATAAAACAGAGGGCGGTAAGGGGGGTGCAGGGGGGAGGTAGGAGTTGCTCTCTGTATCAAAAAATAGGCAGAACGGAATTACTCAAAATTAGAACAACATTCTTATTTTACTCAGGGGAGTGTCTTTGTTTGGTATGATGTCAATTTGAGTTTTTAGAAATGAGTGTTACAAAAATATGTCAGATAGCCTTGAACTGTGAAAGGTTAGATATACCAGGATAGGTTAAAAGTTGCACATCCTTTATGGGAGTGCATAGTTAAAAGGGGAGTCAAAGTATTAATCTGTTTATAACTGTGGCATCTGTTGACAAATCCACAGGTAATTTGGTAGACATTAGCATGTTTAGTTTTCTATAGGCGAGACAATTTTCATGCTGCTCCAGCAAGGAGAGACAAAGTTAAACGATGGGGCCAAAAATGTTTTCATGTGTTTATTACTTTGGTGCTGTTTATTGAATCTGCATAAAATTTGCCAGACTGTTAGAAAGGAAAGTTAAGCCCAGTGCAGGGATCCCAGAGATCATGCAGATCCAACAAGAAGGACCACATTCAAACGGGGAGGGTTGAAAAATAATTGATTTGCTAATAACTTCGGTTCAGTTTCACAGATATTCAAGAAACTTAGCAAATACCTAATATATTATTTAGCTTACCCTTGATATTTTGAGTGTCTTGCAAACCTGTCACCAGGGGGTGCAGTTAAAACGGGGTCACACATGTTTATTTCCTGGTAACTTTGGCACTGCTTAATATACACAAGGTTTTGCAGACTGTTAGCAAGTTAGGCCTAGTGCAGATTTCAATGAGATCTGATAGGAGAGGGCAAAGTTAAATAGGATAGGACCCCAAAATCTTTGATTTGCAAATCACTTTAGTTATGTTTCATAGATCTGAATAAAATTCTGCACACACTTGCATGTTTAACATTAGGTATTGTCGAGAATTTGCTTAATTTCCTTCTGTATAATTGTGTGAAATTTTGGATAAATTATGAAAAATTACACCAAATGTAAAAACTAGCATTTGGTGCTATACTTTAACACAAAATGCATCCTTGTGTACCCTTTGGATGTGAGGACACATTTCGCTCTAAATAAAAATGCAAAAACCACGAACAACAGCTTCTTGTGTTCTACTGTTCGCCTAGTTGTCATGCATTTGCATTAAATTTTTACAGTGAATCGCATGTTCACAGTAAATGTTTGCTGCAAATGCCACGTAATTACCTGACATAGTGTAATTTCAGGAATTCTGTATAACAAGAGTAATGTGAAATTACCGAATTTATGCCAGATTACGCCAGAGTCTTTGGGTATATTTGACATACTTTGGATATGTTGAGTTTCACGCAGATCCATCAAGGGGATAATGTTAAAGGGGGAGAAAAAAGTGTTAATTTTCTAATGAATTTGTCAACCTTGATCAAATCTGCACAAATTCATCAGGGATTTACATGTTTAGTTTTCTGTTATGTCATGGAAAGCCCAGTGCTGGAATTCCATGTTATATGCTGATTTTACTAGAAGGGTAAAGTTAAAGGGGGTGATCAAAAAAGCTGTGATTTGGTAATCCTGTTTGGCGCATCATTTCACAGACTACCAATAAAGTTGAAGTGTCAGAATTGGGTTTCATTTGCCAGCCTCTGAGGCAGCTGCTGGTTGGCTGCACGGGAGGTTTGTTGCCTCTGGCAATCTACAGCTGTAAATAGCCAATGGCCCTCTGCAGCAGGGGCTTGCTGTCTACAGAGGGTTGGGTGCCGGCTCTATGTCCAACCCCGCTAGACTCGGTTGAAGGCCATTTTACAATGGGTATTAGCCACTTGTGCAGTGGGATGCTTTTACAGAAATCTGATGTAGTATATCATCAAAATGAATCCGGAAATTCACTGACAAAACATAGACAAATGAAGTTATAGATGTTTGGGTTATTACATCTTAATATATTTCTTTTAAAAACTCACGGCCTCTCTCCTCGCTCTTCAATGATAAAAAATATCTCATTACATTCTGTGCCTCTCTATTTTTACAATGCATTAACACTCTAGCAATGTATTATAAATGAATAAATGGATCAACTAAATATGTCCCATAATGTTAAGTTATTAGCATATGTTCATGTTGGCATTTCTTTTCATATCTTATTCCTATTTTACCGTTTACATTCATTTAACAGTATCTTCCTTCCACATCCTGTTCTGCTATCAAAATATTCATGCAATTCATTTAAATACAGTTGTGATCCTTTTATTTGCACCCAGCTTCATTCTTAAAAGACATAATTCCCGATGTCAGGGTTTTGGCGCAGATGCTGCTTTTAGACTTGATGTTCCATGCTCAAGAAAGCATAGTGTTTGCAATGGAACTAGTCTAGTTGCTCTACAAAATGAATCTTGTAGTTGGTGGCAGCTAGACTGGAAGAGCTTCCCGAATTGTAAAATGCAAATTGGTCTTTAGAAATGGTGCCTGGTTGTAGGGCAACAAGATTGGTGCTGAAGTTCTTCATCACTAGCCTCAGTGTATAAAGCAGTCAACTAACTTGTACTAGTGTTTTTTTTTTATTACTCACACAAGTTAGACATTTTCAACAAACAGCATATTGTTTCACGTGTTCACCCAAGTGATGGACAGCATTACAGTGTAGCCCTTTCACTGCTCTTATGACGTATACATTTGTCATATAATGCATAGAAATGCATTGTATCTTTGGTAATAAAAGGGTTAGCGGCCATCTTAAATAATGTCCCTTTTTTAGGTCTCGCGCCTAGCGTTGCAGTGCGTAGCACTGCTCGCGCAGCGCGAGACCTTTAGAAAGGGCTTCTGAAAGCTACCCACACGCTCGTGCGTGTGGTTTTGCTTTTGGAAGCCCACATTGGCTGGAGCGTGCGTTTTTTTTACTGAGACGGCACGCGATTGGTCAAAGGCGGGTGCATGTCCCGCCTTTGCCGCGCCCATTCCCGACGGTGGCCAGAACGCGCAGCAGCGCGCGTTCGTCTCGCTGCCGCGATCCCCCCCTCGCTCCTCTGTGGTGCGCGCGCACCACTGGAAAGCTGCGCACGTCCTGCCTGGGTGAAAGCGGCGCAGTGAGTGTCCTGTAAGAGCTGCTCACAAATGCTTAACTCATGGGTGAAACGGAACCTCGTGGTCGTCGTACATGCGCCTCACACGTGCATACTGATCATTCCTAGGTCTGTGCCCTGCAACGTTCTGCGTGAGCGGCACGGGGGGTTTCAGAACCTGCTTTGGCCTGTCATGCAGTGTCTTGCGCGAGCTGCACATAGAGCATTGATCTAGCCTGTGCCCTACAATGTCCTGCTCGAGCTGCACATGGGGATATTGACCCTACCTGGCTCTGTGGCCTGCATTGTGCTTCATAAACAGCACGCACATGCATAGATTCTTCCTGTGTCTGCGAACATAAATATCCTGTATGAGCTTCACACGGGTGCGTAATGTCATGACGAGGTCAGAGTTCTGTTGGGTCCAATGTGGGCTGGACACAGTTGCAGGGATCCATACCGGGTCTGTGCTTGTGGGAGTTACTCACAGGTGCAGACATCTTGCAAGGGTCAGTAGTAGGCACCTGTGTTTCATCTAAACACAGCCTACCAAATCGTGCCTGGGTGAGAACCCTGCAGTGTCCACGAGCTGCACACATGCATAGATCGAACCTGTGGTGTCCTGTATGAGCTGGACAGTGCCCGAGGGAGAGCCCCGTGGGGTCGAGTATGAGCTGCACACAGGTGCATAGATCGAGCCTGCAGTGTCTTATGTGAGCTGCACACATGCATAGATCCTGTATGAGCTGGACAGTGCATTAGTCGGAGGCCTGTGGGGTCGAGTATAAGCTGCATACATGTGCATAGATCGAGCCTGCAGTGTCCTTTGTGAGCGGCATAGATCCTGAATGAGCTTGACCGGGCCGAGTCAGAGCCCTGGGGGGTTGGGTATGAGCTGCATATAGGTGCCCAGATCCAGAATCGCGTATGAGCTGCCTGGCTGTGTCCTATAGGAGTTGCACAGAAGTGCTTATGCCCTGCTTGGGTCTGAGCTATACAGTGAGTGCTGTATGAGCTGCACATATGGAGTATTTATCCTACCTCGGATCTGCGCCCTGAGCGTCCTTTTTCAACCCCACTTAGGAGAGTAGAATCTGCCCGAGTCTTTAAATATGACCTATGAGCTTTACAAGGGGACATAGGTCGTGACCAGGTCAGAGTTCTCTTGTGTCCCCTGTGAACTGCACACAGGCGGAGATAATCCTCCCGGAGTTTGTCCTTCAGGGTCCTGTATGAGCTGCACAAACATTAAACCCAGACCTGTGACTGAAGGTGTGTGTCCAAATAGTTTCAGTGCTCCGTCCATCAAATCCTTGTGGCTGCACAAACACCCTGCCTGGCTCAGACCCTGCAGTGAGCTGTACGGAGCTGGTGCCTAGGTCGGAGCACTGCAGTGCGCTGTATAAGCTGCACGGAGCTGTGGAGCGCGTGCCTGGGTCAGAGCACTGCAGTGCGCTGTTTGAGCTGCACAGAGCTGTGGAGCACTTGCCTGGGTCAGAGCACTGCAGTGCGCTGTATGAGCTGCACGGAGCTCGTGCCTGGGTCAGATCACTGCAGTGCACTGTGTGAGGTGCACGAAGCTGTGGAGCACATGCCTGGGTCAGAGGCACAGAGCTGTGGAGCTCGTGCCTGGTTCAGAACACTGCAGTGTGCTGTATGAGCTGCACGGAGCTGTGGAGCTCGTGCCTGGGTCAGAGCACTGCAGTGCGCTGTATGAGCTGCACGAAGCTGTGGAGCTCGTGCCAGGATCAGAGCACTGCAGTGTCCTGTATTAGCTATAGAACGGTGCACATACCAAGTCTGAGCCAGAGCTCGACACTCACGCACAGGTCCTTTAGGAGCTGCATATAGTCTGCCTTTTGTCGGAGCACTGTGGAGTCTTGTTTGCACTGCACAACAGTGCATTGACATTGCGTGCCTGCTTGCCCTGCAGTGACTATGTCAGATCTGGACCATAGCCGTGCATGGTCCTACGTGCGCTGCACACAGGTGCATAGACCCAGCCTGAATCAGAGCTCTCAAGTGTCGTGTATGAACTGCACGTGTGTGTGCACATACGTACAGTGATCCTGCCTGGGTCCGTGTTCTATTCTGCAGTGCCTTGTATGAGCTCTGAGCCCCCAGTGCCCCTTATGAGCCGCACTGAAGTACACAGGTGCGTATGCCCTCCCTGGGTGGTCGCCCGTGTCCTTTATGTGCTGCGTACAGGTGAATAGATCCTGCCTGTGTCTCTGCCCTGCGAAGTCCTGTGTGAGCTGAAAACACATATAAAGCTTTAGCCTGTGCTCCACTAGGCCCCTTGCCCACTGCAGCCCAATACAATCTATGACTAAACGTACAGTGACTGCGATCGGTTCGTTCTGTGGTGTAGTTCAACATTCTATGCGATGAAAGGAAGGGTGTTGTCCCTGAATTTATTGTGTCACCGTTTGTGCTACCCTATTTAGCATCATAGCTTACTGTATGTCTGGACTCTGGGTCCCTTGTGCATTGCATTCTGCAGTACTTATGTCTGGGCCTGGGTGCCTTTTGCATTGCATTCTGCAGCATTGTCTGCCATGTCATGGTCTCGCATAGCAGGCTTTTCAGATTTTGGTCAGCCATCCGTTGTTGAAAGTGAATCTCCTCGCCAAACCTCGCAGGTGATTGTTCGTCGCTGCATATTTGCTCCAGTGTGTAAGGAAGGGAGGTTCTTGTGCAAGATCCTTGTCGATAACACCCACATCCGGTCTTCCCCCGGCTTTCATGTTTGCCGTGCAAGTTTAGCATATTACATTGAACACAAAACTAAACAAGCATCTGCAATGCAATAGGTCTCGCATTTACGCAAGTTTAATCTATTGGCATTGTAAATGACAATACTTTTTTTTATGTTTCAAAAACCAAAACATAAATAAAAGGCATTTTCTTTTACAATGCCAATAGCTCAAACTCACGTAAATGCAAGACCTGTTGCATTGCAAATACTTTTTTAATAGTGTCTGGGTGTGAAAAAATGGCTAACCAATCCCTTATAGTTAATTTTTTTTTTCCAGTGCAGGCAATTAAGCACACACACCCACCTACAAACAGTGGCCAGTGAGGAAACGGCTACCAACTACCCAGCACCCCGTTCCCTTACGTCCCCCTCCTTAAATTCAGCTCCACACATTTCCATTCCACATTACCTAATTCAACAACAAACCACATAATTCAACTCAACCACATGATTACACAACACACCACATGTATCCAATCCACACCACAAAACTCTATATCATGCCACATAACTCAACAGCATACCACATAATTAAACTTCCCTCCACAACACAAAATACCAATCCACATATTTACACTCCATGCCACACAATCCCACTCTACATAATTCCAGTACACTCAATACCACATAATTACTATCCACATAATTCCGCTGCACACCATGCCACATAATTCCTCTACACAAATACACTCCACACCACACTATTCCACGCCACACATTTCTATCCAACTCACATAATTCCACCTCACACCACATACATCCACTCCATAAACATAAGTAAAAGGCATTGCCATTTACAATGCCAATAGCTCTAACTTAAAAAAATGCGAGACCTATTGCATTTCCAATGCTTGTTCTTGTCTTGTTGGTGACTCTGGTGGACCAACAGGGAGGGACTAAAAAACATGGTTACCAACTGATTCAGACTGCTGCATCTCAGTGCTAAAGTATCTTCTCATTGTTGGTCCAGCTTTGGTGGTCGCTGGCTCCCTACCAGTCATGTGGCACTCTGGTAGCACTTCCGATCTAAGGTTTACTTGACAACCTTTGCTCTTTTTCCTAGGGTATTGTTTCAAAGTCAATATGTGGCCACATACATAGATCAACGGAGGCAGGGCATTAGTAGAAGCATTCATTGGCACCTGTTTGAGTACCTAGGATGGATGATTAGTTTATTCGTCAGTGCCCATCAAAAGCATAAAGTTGTGTGTTCAGTTCCCTAGCAGTTTATTAAGTTCCTGGCTGATACCTTTAGAATCCTAAGATAGAACATTATGACACCAGTGCAGACACTCTGGTAGGACACAGAATCCATACACAAAAGAATAATAGATGGACAAAGGATATAACATTCCAAGAATTTTAATTCGTATTTTAAATTTAATTTTGAGGATCTTGCAATTTCTCATTTACTGTTGTTGTAGCAGACTTTCGCTGGCATTCTAATGGTGGTAAAGCGGTATTTAAATGCAGTTACCATAACATAGAATAGCAATTATCAGGAAATTCAGGATAAGGGACATTTGTTTTATGATTTCTTTTTGTTGATTGAATTAGTCACACTTTAGGCAGAAAAGTTGTGTTCAGTAGTCCACTATAATGTGTTCTGACATGTTTATCATCGATTTTTATCATTGCTGAGTTTTTGTATGGATTGTATCCGCTATGTCCATGTGAATGCACCATTTCGTGGGCATTATTTGACTGATGACCACACAGTCTTCCCTTTCTGCATGTGTATCTAACTGATACTACTGATGAGGAGGAGAGGAGTCCATGATTATGAGTTATCAGCAATACTAAATCTGTAGAATGGTCACAGACCCTAGGCAAAATAGATGATTCTAAGATGTAGAACAAAAAACCTTGTCTCTCTCAAGTTTGTGTTCCCTTTAATGGTTAGTAGGATTTTCAGTCCCTGTAATTCAGAGGATTATGTCAAATCCTTGCATTGTGAGCTGTTTGATAGCTTTCCTATTATTTACTCCCTACTCTACTACTCAGCAGAGTACCATGAAATACCTAGGCACATATCTGCCGCCCTTCGCTTGTCTGCAGAAAGGATACAGTTCAGGGCTATTTTCTCACCATCCATTAGTATGTTTCTCTGTTGTACTCACTGTTCATAGGCAAGAAGGACATAAATCTAAGAACCAGACTCCATCTCCACTAAAACACCTATTCATGTCTTCGCCCCTGTATTCACCCTCATTCCTGCAGCTCTGCTCCTAACAAATGGTTAACAGTCATATGTCCTTGCTCTGGATTAAAAGAGAGGGTATACATTAATGCACGGCGGGCTGCTGTGAACTTCAACTGTATGCAGCCACCAAGGGGTTCTGATAATATAAGGAATCACGACACCAAAAGTTGAGTCATTGTGTAATGTCGTCAGAAACCCAATATGGCATATAAAGTTTGAACTTCTCAAGCACCCATTGCTACATTTTACTTTGTATATCTTCATTTGTATTTGTATTCACATGGCACATAATGCTAGTTTTTTGTCCAGACAGGAAATTATTTATTGAATAGACTTGCATAGAAAAGAATGCTTTGGCAATCTGTAGTAAAAGTAATACTAAATTAATGTTATGCTTATATTGTGTTGTGTTATCCACATTAGTTACAACATGCCGAACAAAGTCCGTAGTAAATGCCTTTACTGGGTTTGAAGTGTATATTTTTATTTTAATTTTAAAGTTTCTACACTGCAGCAATTTTGCATTGTTTAAGGAGAAAGGAAGGCGGGCGATAGTAACAAAGGAGCTAATTTAATGAGGTGTTGCTATGTTTTCATTAAAATTGAAGTACATAGAATACTCAGCCAAGAAATCAAACTAATTGATTGTCAAGAGGAAAGCCTCAGGAACTACTTTTTCAGAACTGACTGGTGAACAAAAAAGTCGCAATGAACAGCAAACTGTGAAATACAAGACTTTGTTTAAATTAGTACTGTGAGGTGTAGAACAATTAGCAAATGGTCACCCCCTGTATGGTACAAAAATCAAATATAAATTTATGAATATATATATATATATGCGAAATATACATAGATATAGACATACACACACATATATATGCATAACAAGGTATGGGAGAAAGAAGGAGAAGAGAGAGAGAGATTAACAAAATGATAGGGAGACAGGTAAGAGATAAGAAAAACAAAACAATTTGGAACAAGACAATAGATGCATGGCAAATATTTAAAACATTTTTGCTGATGCCGCTGCCGTAACAAAATAAAATGCAAGCATATAATTAATGAAGGGTTCAGCATTCTGACCTCTCTTCTACACTGACACACAGGGGATATCCATTTGTAAATCAAAGTTTGCGTCTTTCATCTCTTGATGCAAGTTTACCTCCATTTGTCTCTAGCAGGAATTACTTCATAAACCGTAGGTTGTCTTCAGCTAAAAGTATTGTCACCAGAACACGTCAACACACTGAGGCTTTGCTAATAAAGTTACCAAGAAACAGTTCTGTACATCAAAATATCTCCCCTCGTCCCAAATAAAATAAGCTGGCACACATCCAAGCCTGGAGGTTTCTTTGACAGATTTTTTCCCTTTTCTTTTCTATCATTAACAGAAACCTCCAGTGCCAGGAAAGAGTCTGCTGAGCGGCCGTGCAGTGCGATTCCAGGCATGTCAAATTCTATAGCTTCCTTCCTAGCATGTCTTAATTCATCTGCCGCCATCTTGCTCCTTTCATTCCTTCTCTTTTATGTTTTTCCTTTAATTATTATATCTTCTGTAACTTATTTTGTATGTAAACTAATCTGAAATATTTATAAATAATTGTGTTCTGGATTATGATAGGTTACCTAGTAGCCTCAGTCTGGCTACATACACCAGTATTGACCTCCACACTGTTAGTAAGAAAGTCAATAGCTGCCTGACTCAATGACCAGAAATTATACCATAGTTCCTTTTGCATAATGTATGTGTCACTGTGTTTGCGAGGAGTTGGTTTACCTTTTCTTGGTGTCTGTCTCGTTAGGGCCCTCCAATGAAAATCACTTAGAATGGGTGCTCTATTACCATTCCATATGTTGAATATTTTTTGATAGACTGGTGGTTTCTTAACTCAGTTTGAGGATCGGCGGCAATACGGATAAAATGATATTGTTAGAAATTGGGTTTCTGGTTGGCAAAGGTATGCACCCTATCCAAGCAGAAGCCACAGTCCTAGTCAGGGTAAACTAGATATACACTATAACATGTGCTCACTCTCTGGTAGCGTGGCACAGAGCAGTCAGGCTTATCTAAAGAGGCTATGTATAAAGTGTTTGTGCAACATACACACACATGCACACACACACACTTTTATAAAAATAGGTGATTATATTATAAATAGGGCTCCCAGTTAAATGGTATTTTTTTTTTTACATTTCTGTCTGTATTTATCCATATTTATTTTTTGGCCATATTATTGGTATTTATCCACATTTACTTTGTGTTTTGAGGATAAATGGAGTCGTAAAATGGTATATTTCCTAATTTATTTAACAGGAAAACATGCACTCATACTTTCATGTGTGTCGTATTTTAGCAGATTAAGCTGCTAAATATAACAAAACACTATAGCCACAGGCCAAAATTGGCATTATATATAAATGTATGTTAACATATGCCTGTATTTAAGAACATCTCATCCTGTTTTTTAACTCCCCATGCTGTCTATCTGTACAGCTGTTGGCCTCGAATTCATGTAGGAAAGCACGGAGAGTCACTAAGAAAAGGCACAATGTTCTGTATTTTTCCACTTTTAAAAATAAATACAGACAGGAAATACATTACTTTCTGTCTGTATTTATCTGTAAAAATCAGTAAAAACTGAAAACTGAGAGCCTTAATTATAAACAAAACAAGACCAGAACCATAAAAATCCAATGTATAGAAGTTGAGATATTGAATTTTAAAAGAATAAATTCAGTGAAGCGCTTAGAAGCAAGTAGCGCTAAAAAGGTTACTTTAGGTCGTGCTGGACTGGGGCAAAGTCAGAGTTTGGGCCAACCTCATGGAAGTGCAGGCTGTCTACAGGACCCATGCAGGACCCAGTGAACAAAGTACCTTTCCTGGGCGTAAAACAGCTAGATGCGTCGATCTTCTCCACGCAGTGAAGGTGATGTGTAAATGTGCTGGAGTCGAGAGGCGTTGAGCGATGCCCAAGAATCTGCCGCACAGAAGAGCAGCGGCAGCAATACGCTGTCCGAAGTGCTGATCTCGGGAGGCAAATCGCTGGTTCCGATGCAATGTGTCAATTTTACTCCTGCAACTGGGTTGATGCGCCAGTTCTGCTACAAGCAGACAGGAGATGCGTCAAAAATGAAATCCATGTTGCAAGTTTCTGGGCCACTTCCAGTGAGCCAGGCACAGGAGCAGAGGTGCAGACTTTGATTTTCCTGAGTCTCAAGCAACAGGAGGCAAGCCAACAGGCCCTTGGAGATCACTTGGAGTGAAGGCAGAGTCCAGCTCTCCTTCAGCTGAGTCAGAGAGCAGCAAGCAGCAGGGCAACACAAGAGAAAAGCAGGCCTTCAAAGTCTGCAGTCCAAAGATGAGTTATTTAAGCAGCACCGCAATCCATCTGACAGAGGTTCAGTTCAAGATCCAGAAATTTCTGATTTTAGGGGATCAGAGACTCAGTACTTATACCCCATACTGCCTTGATGTGGGGGGTGACTTCAAAGCAGCTCTTTGAAGTGCACAGGTTCTTCTTTCAGCCCAGTCCTGTCTACCAGGCTATCTATGGGGGGTAAATCGTCCTTTGTGTGGGGGCAGGACACTACCTATTCAAGACCCCCCTTCCATCCTGCCCAGGCAAGGCCATCAGAATGCAGATGTATGTAGATGGGTACTCAGACACACCTATCCTTCTTGTGTCTAGAGGGAATGCACAAAGTGTAGCTGTCACCCACCCCAGACGTATATTTGAGACAGACTGTCAGGCACACAGAGCAGTAAGTGCAGAGAAATATCCACTTTCTAAAAGTTGCATTTCTAAACTGGTAATGTTAAATCCAACTTCACCAGTAAGTAGGATTTATCAATACCATCCCAAACATATGAAACATGAAACAGCTCTCTCCTCTCCACTCATGAATTACAGCTTAAATGTGTCTTTAAGGATTTCCCAATGCTAACCTTTGAGAGGAGAAGGCTTGACAGTAGTTAAAACGAAATAGGCTGTTTGTCGCTACCAGGACATGCAAAACATAAAATTACATGTCCTACCTTTTATTACATAGCACCCTGCCCTTAGGGCTACCTAGGGCCTACCTTAGGGGTAACTTATATGTAATAAAAAGGGTAGTTTAAGGCTTGGCAAGTAGATTTAAATGTCAAGTTGATGTGGCAGTAAACTGCACACAAAGGCACTGCAGTGGCAAGCCTGAGAAGTTTGAAAGGCTACTTATGTGGGTGGCACGATCAGTGCTGCAGCCCACTAGTAGCATTTAACTCACAGGACCTGGGCATATGATATACCACCTTGCAAGGGACTTACAAGTAAATTAAATATGTCAATCAGGTGTACACCAATTACATGCTTAGGGAAGAAGCACAAGCACTTTAGCACTGATTAGCAGTGGTAAAGTGCTCAGACTCCTAAGGCATACAAAAAGATTCAGGTAAACGTGGAGGCAAAAAGCAAACAAATTGGGGGAAGACCACCCGAAGGCTGACAGGTCTAACAGTAACTTATGCCCATGATCCAGGCAGAAAACTGACTTTTAACTGTGACTAGAGATAGCAATGCCTAAAGTATAATGTGCAAAAAGAGCCATAACATTATATTGGAAGTAGGGAGTCAAAAGGGTTCTCTGCACAAAATGTGCAAATCCAATCGCTCAATTACTATTTGCCTCCTGCAGAGATATTTTTGAGGTCCATTGAATGCAAGTTTGAATTCCTCTGGCTTGATTCGATTCAGAATCATTTGTATAGCACAGACACAAATTCAATTGGCTCTTTGTGCTTCTAAGCCAATGCCAAAATCTAACAGACACTTAAAAGAAAATATTGTTCTGAATGAGCACGTATACTCTGACGTGTGACTCAGTCCCCAGTTTCCTGTCTATTCTTTGGAGCTGCTTTTGACTCAGAAACGCACATAGCCTTCAATGGTGAAGGTTATCGTCTGCGGTGGTGCAAGAGAAAAAGCCTTGGATAGTGAAAATTAAAAGCAAATTGACAAGCCAGTTCAGCAACCATTTCTAACACTTTTAACAGTTATTTAAGAGCACTAAATAGAATAAAACATACTAATACGAAGGTCAGATAAATATTTTTTGGGTAATTCCTAGATTGATTGGTGTTTGCTAGAGCAGCAGTGCAATTTGAATTGACCCAAGTCAGCATACTGTCATTTTATCCCAGTATGTTTCAGAAAATGAACGAATTTCGGTGAAAAATAATTGATTGCACTACAGAAATGTAGTGCATAGTATGGTCATGGTTAAAGCTAGAAAAAAGTTTAGTTTTACAGTTAGAAAAAAGCTAGAATCAAAGTTAGGGTTAAATTAAGGTCACAGTAATGATCAGGGATAACAGCTGCAGGTACACTAAGGGGCAGGGTCTGGCTAAAGGTCTGTGTTGGGTTGGAGTGTTGGATAGGAGTAACTTAGAAGTGGGATCGTGGTTAGAGTTAAGTTTTTAGAAACAAGTACAAAACAATACTGTAAAAAGGGAGAACATTTATGGAAAATCAATATTCAATAAATCATCTTTCACCCTTATTGTATTAAATGAATGTCGAATTCAGTACAGACTCTAGCAAAATCCGATATTTTCATTCTAATGATTTTCATTGAAAATATATCTGTGAAATGGTATTTCTATGAAAAGCACTAAAATAAAATAATATTGATTCCACAAGTGATTTTTAAACTGAGGGAGTGAAAGGATGGAGATTAAGCAACGTCAGTTTTGAGTTGTTGCCTGAATATAGGTGGCACTGTGGTCTAGTGACTTCTGTGTGTCAGGATACAACACTTTACTTCCTTGTGCTTTTACTACCTTATCTATCAAAATTGGGAACACTTTGCAACCATTATCCAGCTTTTAAATAGCTATTACGGGAATATACTATGTAGAATGGAAAAACAAGCACTGGCAATTTCTCTTGTGTTCAGCAGCTGGTGTTCTTGGAAGTGCCTATAACCAGTTGAACAGCACTGTGCTATGGGGATGTGCAATAGGCTGATTTAGTCTCTGGTTGGATAACTAGCTCCTAGAATGGTGTGCCTTATGTTTTTTAAACGGTTATTTCCTGGAGTTTGCCTTTGTAATATTTGCATGTGATACACAGAACTTTTAAGGTTACACGAATACTAACATGGACTCTGGGGTTAGAACAGCTGTAGTATAACTACTGTGTCCATCTACTATTTGCATTTTAAACCACTCACAGGTAAGAATTGTATTGTTTCATTAGACTGAGGTTGAGAAAGTTGAATCAGTCAAAAAGAAACTTCATGTTTGTTCTCACTACTTTTGGTAACTCTAGACAGAGAAAAAGGTGGAAGATGTTTCAGAGTTCATTAAATCAGTGACATGTGGCAAAAATAAAAAAAGAATCCTATCGGGACATTAAAAGTAATTTTTAAATCTTTGATGACTCGTAAGTAATTGATCATGGTGCTGATGAAGAAATGATTGCCTGTGAGAGTGTGGAGAAGTTACCTCTGCGATGATCTAAATGGTGCATCTATTGCTGAGTAACCAGAGTACATGGAAGCCCTTCATTTCAGGATGTTTGAGGCAACCCATTATTGAATGGGTGGCTTTCAGTCATCAGAGGTCCAGTAGTAGGTTTGCTTTTTGGTAATGTGTAGAATTGGTAACATGGGTTTTGTCTATAAGAGTTTGATCGTGGGTCTGGAGGTAGATACAGAAGAGAATTGTTTGGATGTGATATTCTTGAAGAGCTCAACACATGGAGTTTTATACAAACACCTTACTTTGAACCCAACAGTATCAGCTGGACAAGAAGGAGCAAACCTGGAGGCAGAGGAGTCAATGACCTCTGTTAATTTGGCGAGACATTGAGGCAGGACCTCGTTGTCTTTAGTTTCAAAAGTCACACTGAAATCAAACAGTACATGCAGGAATGGCTTACCCTCATTAGATGCTTCAAAGACATCACCATAGATTTTGAGGAATTTATTTGGCATTATTACTGGTGATTTAGTAGGCATCACATTCCACTTGCATGTCATTTCAGAATGCCTCAGAATGCAAAGGGGTTAGATGAAGAGAAGGGGAAGAAAATGAATATGACCAATACAGACAAAGACATGACATATTCAGAGCACTCAGGTAGTTGAATACCGTTTTCTGTTGTCCACAACTAGATTGTGCTGTCCCTATACGCAGCTAAAATTGGATAGAAAACTCAGTTACCACATGCTACAATCAGATTTTATTTCAACTAGATTAGCACAGATTGAGATATCATCTGGGGAGAAAAGTCACAATCATTGTCAGATAGCTAGTCTATCAGTGAGTAGGCTCAGTGAAAGCCTGATGGAGCAAAAAAAAATCCCCCCTGAAACTGAGGACGTTTTATTGTTGTCTAGGGATGGGGGAGGCTTTTCTAGACTTTTGGACCAAGTGACCCCACAGTTTTCCAACAGCTCTCTACTGAAGATAGTGTCCATTCCTCCCAGAAAATGACTTCAGGACTCCTGGTCAAGCACTCATACATTCTGCATCTGGATGGTGGCAACACACATCTCCACGGGTGTCCTGACCCCACATTGACCCTAATCAACACCCTGAGGCAATATTACCACATCACATCACCCTGATGGAATGCCATTGACTTCACTTTCCATCCCTCACCATCTTCAAAACCAGCTTCGTCATCTACAGAACAATCCTTAAAGGCATCTCCGTCTACCTGACTTTTAAGCTTTCGACTTCCAGTGGCTCTTGGCATGCCCATAGCCAGGACGTCATCAGACTTCATTTGAAGAAGTGCAAAAAAGAAAAAAAGACAACAGATCTTCGCCATCTATGCACTCTGCATCCAGAATGACAACTCTCTATTAATCAGGACTGTGTCAGCCCAATTCAGGAAAGAGCATGAAGAATACTAGATCGCAATGAAGCAACAGTTCATTTCCGCTCTCAGAACCCAGCTCATCTCCAGTCGCTCATTGTCCTTCTTCTTGCATACGACTCTGTTCAGTGCTTTGCTTCCTTTTCTCTAGGTTTGCAATATACAAATACCACAAACAAATATACATTTGAAAGACACAGGGATGATCCTGCGTTGAATGTTGATCTTAATTTGGGAGATGTGGAAAATTCAGATACGTGTTTCAGACTTCGAAATTAACAAGGTCTGTGGATAAGGCAAAGCATTTTGAAAGCATACCACCCGTTTTATGGGAGAAATGTAAGGTATATGTAAAGCCTGAAAGGCGGAGTGATGTGTTCTGACTTTCTCACTTCTAGGGCTAGTCTTGCCTTCATTCTTATACCAGCTGAACTAGATATAGACTCTTCTTCCAGAACCTAAAGTAATGCTGGTAGAATCATTGAGGCACACCAGTGAGCAGACAAAGTCCACTTTGTGACGAAAGCTTAACATTGGCGTGACTTTGTCAAGTATGTGGAGATGGATGTGCACACACTGTGTCACAGCATCCACTTATTTTTTATTCCATGACCATAATAAGTTGCTGGATATGGTTGCAGGAGAGTATAGTGGTCAAATTTGTTGTTCTTGAAGCGAATTTGAAGTTGGGAAATCATTTTACTCAAGGCTCTCGGGTTTGGAGGAGAGTTGATGATGAACCTGAAGTAGGGGTTTTCAATTGTTTTTGACAAAGTTGTCATTTCTTGCCATTCACGAAGTTTGTAATATTTCCAGTAAGCACACGTGGAACTTTTCTCTGCCTATTGAGAGACAACTTTCAATCGATTGTGAGATAAGGTTCACTCTACTGAAACCCAGTCAAGAATGAAAGAGTATGCAGAATATTTGTCTGTAAGTTTACTTTTTCTGACACAAATTGTCACAGAAGAAACAATTCTCATGCAAATGTGGGTAAAGTGTAAAGCTTTACAAGTTTGGGAAGTTGTAAACTTTTCCATAACTCTGCAAAAAAAAAATCCTTGCAACTTCATAGTCCTAGCCTGAAGATGTGGGGAATGATCACACTGCGTTGGAACTTTGTGATGGGGAAAGGTTATGATTCTTTTAGTTAGACTGTTGATATATCTTTCTTTGATACCTGATGACTCCCAGCTCACAGAGAGGGAGGATGTATTTTTGGTATAAGACTAAAAGGTTACACCTAACAATCTCTTGTTTACAAGCACACACAAAATCTTTCCCTTGATGAGGGAGGGGGTTTGATTAATACATATCACACAAATTACAGTGCTTCAGGCTATTCATGTTCAGCCTGACGTTTTGTAACTTCTTTTTAGGAAGGTTTAAGGGGTTGTTTGAATCAAAACACATTTTCTATTAAACAGTTGTTTTCTTCTGTGAAGCAATGGCTAATAGAATTAACTCTAAACCTCAAAAGCCCAAGTCAGGGGAAAGACTTTGTTTTTTTATGTGAAATATGAACTTTGTAGAGTATTCTAACTTTGCCAACTTCTCTTGCAAGAAAAGTTTCCTGCTAACAAGAAAAAGAACTTGCAAGAGAACTTACATGCAACGTTTTTGAGAGAATTTTGAGAAATGTGCGGTTTTCTTTCTTGAGCTTATTTTAGTTGATGTTCTCTCCTATTAATTGCTTTATTGAAACTCCCCAACGTTTGGGAAGTTTGAAGATTATGTAGTTTAAAAAAATGCGTCATGAAGCTATGAAAGATAACCGTTCAGTTCTTCCACACACCTAGTTTTTCTCATGTACAATTTTAAAGATGGTTGAAGTTAAAGCCTAACTTTACCTCCTTTACTATATAGTGTCTGCCAAGGGTTAATATAGCTAATCTATATAGTTAAGGGGCTGATTGTCCGGGGCTGCTGACATGAGTGGATATCTGTAGCAGGAAAGGTACTGCCGGAGACATCGCACTAGTCCACCAAACGTTCCAGCAGAGGCAACACTCCAGAGAAGTAAAACCAGACTAAAGCCGCTTTTGTCTTCCTTAAGTTCCCGTGCTGTCAGGCAAGCAGGGCGTGCCAGTCCAGTTTGAGGGAATTGCCCTAGGAAAGTGATAGAGTGTGTGCGTGAGTGAGAGAGAGAGAAGGAATGAAAAAAAAAAGAAGCGCCTTCAATCCTGAGTTTGATGTGCAAAAATGCAGTACCAGCTCACTCCTCAGCCCAGCCAGTGATAAGCTAACAAAGCATGACAGATTGGAATACTGTTTGAATTAAGACCCAGCCGGCGGTAGACTCCCTTCATTCTGCCCCTTGGTCAATCAGCCAACTGGATACTATTGGCGTAGCCTAAATCTTTAGTACCTACTCAAGTGCCTGGCTTTCCTCATGGGTGATTAGTGCGCTATACAATAGACATAACATATCATAACAAAGGAGACATGCAAGTGATAGTTTATTTTTCTACGAGAGAATAAGTACTGTTCGAAGTGCCCCTACAGCTATTCAGCATTCATAGGCCTGTTGGTGATATTTCCCTTTAGATCTTGCAGCAGAATCGCACTCTGAGTTAGCATTTGTCTCTTCTCAAACAGAGAATTGAAATATCATTATTATTGCAAGTAATTTATAGGACAGCTATTAAAAATGTGTTCTTAAGCTTATGCTAAATGCGATATTTGAAATGTTTAATGTTTTTTAGATTTAGTCACTGATGCGAGGGTCCAATTTGAGAATAACACAAAATTACATTGTTTATAATTTTCTTTTAACACAATAAATCCTCTGGGCATAGCAGCTCCATATTTTTTCCTCACAGGGCCTATAGATACATTTCCAATTAGTTGTTTAAGTAATTAACTGGGAAAAGTTCGATTTTTGTTTCTGAGTTCTGTGCATTAAAATCAGTTTGCCATTATTCAATTGATGAAGAATAAAGTCATTACTGATAGGACCATATAGAAAAAAATGAACCAATCACCATTCAAAACTAACAACTGCCAATCCTTCAAGGCATTGTCAAATCGCATTTGTCATTTTTTAATTGGTAATTTAACTATTGTACGCCAGCAGTTCTGCAATGATGGTATGGTCAATCTGAATAGTTGGTGAAGACAATTTAGCAATCACAAAATGCTGCTAGCATGATAATCTCTTTTACCGTTCTTGATTAATATTTGCAGATTCAGTGAATCAAAAATAAAGATTGAAGAATAGTTAAACATTTTTCAATAAAGAGATTGTTTACTATAAATCGTTTTGGATTACCATGACGCCTCCTCAGGATAAATGCTGGGGTATCATTTCTGAGTCATGGAAAAAATAACCCAGATGCTTAGAAAGAGCAGAAAAGAAACACCACTCCTATCTAATCTTCATTTTGCATGCACTAGCCACATCCCTTACCAGTCTTAAGTTCAACCTGAAGTGACCAATTGCCTGTTCTAACCGCTCCATGCTATAGACCAGCTGAGAGGTGCCATATTTGTGCTTCAACAAAACAGGAGAACTGGCCACATGGCAAAGATGACTTTGTGGAGCTATTGTCTTGAAACTAATGAAATGCATACTATTGTTAAAATGGCCACATTAGTGACACAAATGTTATCAATAAGTAATAAAATTTCAAATGCACCATTCTAAATATTCTTAGAATGTACTGTAATGTACAGAATACTGGGAAAAAACACACCAATCAACTAAACCAAGCACATTTACATGTTCAATTTTACAAAACTAGAGAATCATGAAAAGAGACATACATGTGATAATTCTATTCCATAGTGCTTTGTATGTTTTATTCATATATGTATGTCAATGAGTCCTTAGGTTCTTCATGCTAAACGTACAGATTAATCACCAGTAGAAATAGACATTTTGTTTATCACTCTCAAACAGTTGTGGGTACTGCTCACAGAAACTTCATGCCATGAAGCATAAACGCAGAAGAAATATGACAGGATACTTTCTACTTTCTAATGCCTCCAATTAGGAGTATACTTGTGCCCCCAGAGATTATAATAATAATTAATATTATAACATTATAATCGTACTGTATTAAAGTATAAAAAATGATAGTACTGCCAACGTCCTTCTGCAGAAAACCGCTCATTGTGTACAAGGGTGATGGTACGTAACTGCCAATAATGATACTCAATATTACTGAGCCAGGATGCCATCCAGGTTTAACATGACCATTAATGACATTACTCATGACCTCAAGAGGAGAAATTCAAGATTATTACATCTGGAGTTAATGTTGAAATTAAGACGACACAGATCCATGTAAGAGCATGTGAGTAGAATACACGTTTCTTATGTGGAGGTTCGGTGATGATGTGAAGACTACTTAGATTCATAACTGAGAAAACAATCCACCTCCCTAAATGGATCTTCATTGGTTTAACTTCATCATGACTTAAGGTGATTGACTAGCAAGAGAGAGACCATAACTGAAGTATATAATATTAATTAGTTTTACTAACCATTACCAAGCTCAATAAACTACTACTACTGCTAGTACTATTACTACTACTAATAATAATATTAATATATAAATAATACACCCACAAGTATCAGTATAATGTTCTAGTCTTCCAATTTTAAAAATGGGCATTTTATTGAAGGCAAAGGATACAAAATAATTGTTTTAACTTTTCAATTAATTTTTTCAGTCAGGGAAGACTTTGCCATTCAAGGTCCAAG
This sequence comes from Calotriton arnoldi, assembly GCA_963921515.1. NCBI lineage: Eukaryota > Metazoa > Chordata > Amphibia > Caudata > Salamandridae > Calotriton > Calotriton arnoldi. Next base: position 809,028 of record CAWUFW010003433.1, on the reverse strand, counting down.
GTACGTGCTTCAATCACTTCATCCCTTGTGCTATAGGCCATCAGCAGAAATTGAGATTTCAACATTTCAATTAGAAGGAACATTAGGCCAATCAGACAGAGCAACAATATGAATATTTCTTCTTTATGGCCTGTGCCTTCTCAATTATTTGTAATGAACTTCTTAACCGAGGCAGAGATCTTTTTTTATATGCAAATTGGGCCTCTGTTCAATGCGCTGCAATGGCAGCTTTGTTAATGAACTTGAAACAAGTGTTCTCGTAAACCAAGGTGGCGGCAGAGAGAAAGAGGGCGGAGGAAGGAACAAGCCCTGAAAATGCTTCCTCGCTTGGTGCTCTGAATTAACAGGGCTCAGTGCACTGCTGACTTTATGAGAAGGGAAAAAGATGCGCAGCAAATCAGCAGCTACAGACAGGTCTATAGTAGGCAAGAGTTTAAAATAATAACATTGCAAGGGAAATATATTGGTCCATTAGAAATGTATATCTCTGCTTCCACGCTGCATCCCTCCAGATGAAACCCTCTAGATGATTCTACAATAGGATCTACTCAGTAACACACAAATGTAGAATTTGGTCACAAATAAAACCCATGCGGCTCACTAGTTTGATCATTTCCCTAATATACTGATACACTGGCTCTACACAATCTCTGGTTTGCTTTCTTACTTCATTGCCCCCTGTCCACGAATCAATATCACAATCTTCTGAACCCCTTGTTGTAGGAGCACTGATACACTGTTGGCAATTAATGCAATAAAGCTGAGTCAACTCTCCTCAGTCTGGAGGGATTTATGTATATAAATGCTTGAGCTTCTTCTGGTAGAGCTTAACCATGTACCAATGTAAGGTCCTTGCTCTGAGCTGCCCCCAGTATGTTTCAGTATTGTGGTGTATGTGGCCTTTAGAATCAAATGCAGTACTAACAGCTAACACCCAAAAGAGCTGTCTACAAATTATTTGTATTTATGTATGTATTTTCCATAGTGCTGCAACGCAGGAAGCTATTAGAGCAGTTTACAACAAACTAAACTGCATATACAAAATACATTTACATAACAAATTAACATCAAAAGAACTGAGCAAGGACAAGGGCTTAGGAGGGGAGTATAGGGCAGGGAGGAGGGAAGAAGGGGTTCTTTGGAGAAGATAAAGTTGAACACTAAATAGAATGTGGTGAGAGTCTTAAAGGTGTTAGCCCCATCAGAGGGTTTGAATAATCAAGGGTGTCCCTCAGTAAGATTTCTTATGCATAGGAAAGCCTTGAGCCTTTTTCTTTAGGACAGTGGCAAAGCAGACCTCCAACCACTCTGATTGGGTGGGTTAAGGCTGACCAAGCGCATCCCAATATTGCTCTATAAGGCCACAGATATAAGCCACATATTCTACTTTGCACAATTGTCACTGTCATGGTCAGCAGCAGCTCTATTGTAAGGGCAGGGCTAGGTCTAGTCCTAGGCAATAGAAGCAGCTGTCTGGAGTGACACGAGACAGGCTTCAGAATGGATCTAAATGCAGAAACAATAACTTGTTTGTATCTGGAGGCGTGAGCAAAATGTTGTGTTTTCCATGCGGTGCTGCCAAAAATTGTTCCACCTTTTGCCATTTTTAGCACAGCACTACCAGAAAACAGGCTCCTGTCCAGGCAGGCAGAATTAGAGGGCTGTGATCATCGACTTATGAGCGACTTAAAATTGCCTTATTGCCATTAGATTACTGTCCCTACTCTCTCAAAGCTCACTGTGGGAGAGTCTTTCGTTATGATTATTTGCGAGGTAAGTCTTAACACAAAACTGCAACATACTGCAAATAAAGGCCTTTGCAAAATCCCATTGATTTTCGTTTCAAAGTTTATATCACCCATGGCGATTTTACAGCTCGGACACCATGCGCTGCTGGCGAGCTTGCACATAAAAGAAGAGGTTGAGGGGACACAGTTGTTCGGAGAGAGGACTTATTTACAAAAGGCATTTTTGCTGTTCACTTCTGAAATGGCTTTAATAACTGTAATAAGAAACTAGCTGTAAACCATTCTTTGCTGGATCATTGATACTCAAGTTATGCCTTTCAAGCTACCTTCTTGAAAACAATGTTACTGTTAAATAACAACACAAACACATTCATTTGCTTCACGGCATTCTTCTTCTGTTGTAGCATAGCAGAGTGCGTGGTCATGGTCTGCAGATCTCCGCAGATACTAGCAGAAACCGTTTAAATCAATGTTCCATCTTGGCAGTATAAGTCTGCATGAGGGAAGAGAGCTCCTCTTGCTTCCTTAGTGGTTTCCTTGCCCACTGGCCTGTTCAACAGCCACCCCTTACATTTGTACACATGGATGTCCTTTTATCCTCTTGCATGCGCTAATCTCCCACAACTTTGGGATTCAGCAAGGGCAGAATTGACAATCCTAACTATGCCTACAAGTGACAATTGGGATCATTCATGAGTGCAAATTATTGTTCGAGTTATATAATATTAATTTGCCATCTGAAGTGGACTTACGCACACATAAATTTACATTCGCAAACGCGATTTTGAGTGTGAATTAAGCTCCTAAAAGGGTTGAGTTCTAAAATGTCAGTGTAGGTACACCTGCACAAAAGGTGTCGATGTACAAATTCACACATTTATGATTACACACACACCTTTTGCAGTTAGTTTCTCAGCCGTCAATACAGTTGCATATTTACCTCAGCCAATTGTAGGACTAAATCCGTTTCCAGTTAGCAAACGGCGTCCAAATCTTGTGGCAAGAGATGTGGTTTCTCTACAGGTAGAAAGTGACGTGTTGTGAAACAGCCAAATTGCATACCCGTGAGATTTAATCATGCATTTGGGTTACAGTAGTGCCATTTCTATTAGAAGGCACTTCTAGGCACTCCATGCCGCCAGTCAGCAGGATAGCACAACATCGGCCCAACAATAAGCAAATGTGGCCACATTGGAAGAGGAGGGATGGCAAATGTTACTTCGCTCAAGGTCTTGTGCTGGCCATGGACCTGACCTTGAGGTAGCAGCAGGACCGGTGGCCAAGATGGAAAGGACCTCCTCCTACTCTACGCCAAGTAGAGTTAGGAATATAATCTACTGTGAATTCTGTTGGGTGAAACAATTACTTAGTAAAAATGTCAAGCATTTTTTTATTTGTGTTCACTAAGCAATTGTTTTACCCAACAGAACTCACTGTAGATGATATTGCTCATACCCAGGTTCTGAGGGCCACAGGGTGTACCCCATTATCTTTAACAGTAGAGTTAGGAAGCAGAAGCACAGACTGCCTACACCGTACTGAAAATCAACAGGTATTTGTTTTTGACGTTTTATCAGCATCCTTGTACTTTGTGTCCATAAGAAGCGATAAGTTCCCTTAAATATGGCCTCGGTGTCACAGCTGGGGGTCAGAACGCATTAGCGAGTTCAATTCAGATGAAGCGGCTTGATGTCTGCACAAGACACAGATTTTCAGTGCTAAAAATAGAGTTAATGGTGAACAATGAACACCTCCTGCCTTCCTCCGCCATTGATTCTTGGGTCTCCTGCTGGCTGGGAAGCGCTGCGAGCTGAAGGCGGCAGAAAGGCTGCATTGTGACTTGTATCAGAAATGAAAGCACCCCTCTGCCTGATCCTAGGAATTAAACTTAAAAAGACCCCTCAGGAGAAGGAAAGGAGGCCTTGAAGCAAGGCTTTGACTAATTCCCTATTGGAATACTTTGAGTGAGCGTGGCACCTGTCCTCACTCAAGGTTTCCCATTCTTCCAGTAAAAAAGTTATTTCTGAGCATTGATCAAAAAGTCTTTGTCTGGCAACTTCTTAGTTAGCCTTTATAAACAACACTTAAAATGTGTTAGCTAAAATCCGAACGCTAAATAACATTTTCAAAAGGTTACAGTTTCAGAGCCTCTTTTTGTATGCACTGAAAAGAGCTTTTGGTTGATTGAATATTGTGCATGAAAGCAGGGCAATACCGGCTTCACAAAGTAGCTCCGTCTTTTAAGGAGCACTTCTAACAAATCTGTCCATTGGGAGCACTTTAATCAAATAAAATGCTGAAAGAAGCACTTAAATTCTTCCGGTCAACTGAACTCCATTATAGGTGAAGCTAGCGCTGCCTACTATTCTGCCGTAAGGCGTCTTGTTTGTGCTGTCTGGCTTCTGTCTCTAGTGTGTCTTTATATGCAACCTTTATGCAAAGTGCATATTCAAAACGTCCCTAATACCATATTCTCTTACTTGTAGATGTTAAATGTGACTACTATTTTGCACAATCAAGACATGACTGTATCCACATTTTCACACCATTAACAGCATGTTGCCTTCAAGACGCTCACACTACTTTAACTATGGACTGGCTTTGGGACATGTGACGCTCATCATTGTTGCACCCTTATCACAAACAATGCCCAATTGAAGTCATCACGTTGGACCACACAACACTAAGGCCCGTTGAGTTAGTGTGAACATCGTGTGTGCTGTCGAGCAGCCTCCCGCTTGACCATGTAGCACTTGTTACTGATGCACCAGTTACACAATATTGACTCCCATCAGATTCCATGTTGGTGCTCATTGCGTTAAACAATAAAGGTCAGTCACTTGTGTATGAAGACCATCATTCATGGTCTCATCTTTAATCATGTCATATCATTGGTAAAAGTTTGCATCAGTTGTTGTTTGCTGGTTAGATCCCACTTGTGGAGAGTAACTTCCTACCCCTGCCTTATTATCTGCCTTTGGAGATTTGAGGTATATCGGCCTCCACCTCCGGCGAGAGTCCTAATTGCTGGCCCCCTCTTCAAAAAACAGCAGAGTGTGAATGTGTCCGTATCCCACAGACTTGCAGGCAGGGGTGGTTCACAACAGGGGGCAGTGCAGGAGTGAAGAAGAGGATCCGAAGTTGTTTCTATAAGAGCTGCTTGCCTGGATGGCTATTCTGCCCACATCAGTTTTCAGGCTGCATTAAACTGAAGTAACCCACTGAAGGGAGATGGAGTTGCAGGACATGATGGCCTAGGGAATTTTCATTACCTGCCTGGGCCAGCTGCATTCCTGTTTATCAATGAATTCCAGCTGCATCCCAACAAAATCAAAGAAGGACTCTTCTATATATTCAAACTGGAAAGGAGTAAATGTTTGGTGAATTCGGATGGAGTGGAACTATCAGAATAAAAACTTTTGATGCACAATTGATCCAGAATTTATTTGTTGAGGCTTCTCACGGGTTTACTGCATGTGACCTGTGTGCTAAAATCCATGCTTCGAGATATTTCCTTATGTTTTTGAGGATAAAGTTAGAAAGTGACAAATATTTGTGCCTATTGGCTCCATGTCATGAGGGTCATCTTTATCCCCTATCACTGTGTGCTTGCACAATTGGATTTGCAGGCCCATCCTTATAAAAGGAAAATCAAATCTACAAGCCCTAGGCCAGCTCTTTCAAATTCACAGACACCTAAAACACATTATTGTCAATTTCCATAAACACAACAGAGCAGTGAGCCACCTCTAGGCTTCACTGGCGACACGTGCGGGTTGCACCACAAAATATTGGTGGTGTAGGACATAAATTAAGGCGTCTGAGATGGGGGCCTATTAGGCTACCCTGACTGAATTATTGATATCAGCAGGAGACATGAGGATATATTACGATTAAGGGATTGAACTTGCATTGAGTGAAGATTATACCTGACGGATGCACAACTTCAATTGCCCTGATGAAGTTCACATGTGGTGAATGAAAAGCGTTGGCTGTTTGTTTCATGTCACCAAAGAAAATTGAAAATAAAGACCTATTGGACTATATTCTACTGTGATTGGACTTGTATATAAATGGACTCTAAATCTAGCGGTGCATCACCATTTCTGTGTTTGTACATTATTGTCATTTTCTTAATACTAGGGCTCATCTCGTCTTCTTGGCTTCTCGCTTACTCTCATCCCTCGCCTCAAAATCTGTGTTCCATTCCTTTATTTATTGTGTAATCCTCCTCCTCCCCCTCAATTCTCTCCCTCCTTTAGTTCTCTTCACTAGTTACAATTCCACTCGCCTCTCCTGTTTCCTCTTCTTCGTATTGTTTTTAAGTTTGCTGTTGGTCTGACTCCTTCTTATCATTGCATTCTAGTCCCTGTCTGCACCTTTCCTCTCAGATCCTTCCATGTGCCACATCCCACTCCCTATCATGCCTCTTACTTGCCCCCAAACACGGGAACAGCCTTCCCCTCTCTCCACCCCTACTGTCTCCAGTGTCTCCTGTGCATTTAAATAGCACCTCCTTTCATTGGTTTCTACTCATGGCCACAGAATGCTGCCGAATCCTGCTCTTCTTTTGTTGTGCCATTGTATGGTCGTGCTCAGCACTTTGGCAAAAGTGCTTTATACATTAAATGCAATTAAATAGCATTATTGAGCTGTGTGTTGCCTGGTATATATTATTATATTACATGCAAAGAAAATGTAGGCGACAAACTGGTTGAGGCACATAATTCACAGAAGGAGACCACTCTGAGAGCTGTTGAACAAAAATAACATACATGGCATAATTTATTTGAAATACTGCCATTTGTGTAATACCAATTGGCAAACATGAAAACTACAGTATGACTGTGTCTTTCAGAAGCTGTGTCTTGCTTTTCACTTCCTGGGCTCCTCACTCTGTGCAGTGTGGCTTATAATTCACTTCACGTTGTAAATAAGCTGTTTACGAAGGATGCGTGCTCACTGATGTCACATGCACGTGCTTATAACTTCTGCTTTCTCGTGTCTCCTCCAGGAATGCCCACAGTTGCTTCAAGCCGAGAGGATCCTGGTGCCCGTGGAAGTGGTCAAGCCCATCACCCTGAAGGCCAAGAACCTGCCGCAACCCCAGTCAGGCCAGAGGGGGTACGAGTGCATACTGCACATTCAGGGCCGGGAGCAGCGGGTGCCGGCGCTGAGGTTCAACAGCTCCAGCGTGCAGTGCCAGAACACTTCTGTAAGTGGGCTCTGAAAGCTAGAAACGTATTGATTCGTGCACATCACTGTAAAGGAAGCCTTCATCTGGGCAGATCACATTATGTGCTAAAACTCCAAATGATGCTAATGTCACACTTATTTCCCTCCTATTCCTGCAGCTACACTGCTCTTTTCTATCGTGTCTTTGATTAACATTTTCTTCATTCATTTTTCCAAGAAAGCTACTATTGCTTTTGTCAAAAGTGAGTTGTTTGTCTGCCATCTTGAGGCGTAGGATTACATGAGTACGATGCAGAATGTGATTGAACCTCCCCATTGGATATAGGTCGTAACAACAAATGCCATTACAATGAATGGCTTTCCAACGCAGTTTTTTACAACGCAAATGCCATTTCAACGAAAGTCTTTACCAACTTTTTTACAACAGATATGCCTTTACCACGGATAGTTTTAGCACGAAAGTAAGTATATATATATATATATATATATATATATATATACACATATATATATATATATATACACATATATATATATATATATACTCGAAAAACGCTTCCTTTCCTCCACAAATGCAGGCGCAAACGGCACTCAACAGGTTTCCAAACTGGCTTTTATTCCATTTGGTATAACATCAACGCGTTTCAGCCGTTACCTCATGGCCTTGCTCACGATCTATATATATATGTGTGTTGCATATAGTTAGGACCTAAACAATATAACATGAAAATGGGCAGAGGACCTGAAGGCAAATACAGCACCCCCCACCCTTATATCCCTATAGGTAATAAAAAGATTGGATAATATTTCATAAATCCTGTGTGCACTTCTCTGTATGCACTTTCTGCCCACAGAGTGCTTCCCTCACTAGGGAAAATTAAATATACAAAGACCAGAGCTGCACCACATAGGAGCCAAAAAGAACATTTTAGCACATAAATATTTCATGGCTTTATATCAATACTTCCTGAACACTCCAGTAGTGTTTCTTCATTTATTGTTGCTTCAAATAATTGTTCATAAGTGTCAGCCAACGCGTTTCCTCCAATAAACAATGGACTTCTTTAGGGCTCGGATAGTTCCAGTCATTGAAATGATTAGATGAAATTGGTTCATTGCGTACAAGCCATTTCAGTATGGCATCTGTATCTACAAGTAGTTACAGTCCTAAAGACAGGGGAGAGCCCACCCAGTGCCTGGCACTTCAATAGGTTCGGACAAGGTCTCACCGCGCCGGACGCCAAACACCGGAGGCTTCTCGCCGTTATTCCTAGCTCCATGGCACCTATTGAAGTGCCAGGCACTGGGTGGACTCTCCCCTGTCTTTAGGACTGTAACTACTTGAGAATCGGATATCTACACCTGGATGGACTTTTGACTAACCTGCTTATACAAATTGCATTTCATCAACATTGTAGATACAAATGCCATACTGAAATGGTTTGTACGCAATGAACCAATTTCATCTAATCATTTCAATAAGTGGAACTTACCGAGTCCTGAGGAAGTCAGGACGAAACGCGTTGGCTGACTCTTATGAACAATAATATGAAGCAACAATAAATGAAGAAACACTACTGTAGTGTTCAGGAATTATTGATATAAAGCCATGAAATATTTATGTGCTAATAAGTTCTTTTTGTCTCCTATGTGGTGCAGCTCAGGTCTTTGTATGTATAGGTAGGACCTAATTTCCATAGGAAAAGCGTTTTTTCATTTGCCAATAACTTTGGCATCATTTGACAAATCCTCGGCAAATTAAAAAAAACTAGTATGACGCTCACTTCAGCTGCTGTCTTTAAAGTTTCGCGGTGATCCGTCAAGTGGGGGCAGAGAAAAAGGGGAGTCCCAAAACGCTTTAACCCCATGTTAATTCCTGTAGAGATTATAGACACAACTACAGCCCAAACTGCTCAAAGGTATTACACCAAATGTGGCAGAGAGATAGCTGTTAGTCTAGACAGCAACCTTTTTTGTAAATTGGCGTAAATCCGTTCAGTAGTTTTTGAAATATTAGGGAAAATCCAAATTTGTATATATAGGGACTCGTGCTGAGATCTGATTGACTGCCAACACTTCAAACCATGAAGTGTCGGCAGCGATCTTGGGACTCATCTTGAGCCGAGTCCCAGAAAAAAGGTTAAAAAAAAAGAAAAGGTGGCAGGGTAGGAATACCCTGACCCCCTAGGCCTCTTAGGGGGGTCTCAGCGGGACCCCGCAAGGCCACAAACGTGTTTAAAAAAAAGATTTAGGCATGAGCCATTTTGGATCCGCAGCTCCCAATGAAAATGAAAAAAAAAAAACGCGTGGGCTCCCGCTCTTCTTTATTAATCGACCACCAGGTGGGCCAGGTCCCGGTGGGATTTGGAAGATAAACCGAGGGGGGGCGCACTGGCCCCCCATCCTGGGGCTTATAAATGCCCCAGGGACCACCACCTCCATAGGGCTTATGCACAATTAAAGGGTGAGAGCCTCTCGGACCCCCCTCCAGGACCCGGGACCACCACCTTCCCAGGGCCTCATAGACCCCCTGTGCCCCAGGGACCGCCACCTCCCTGGGGATTTTAAATTTGTACTGGGGCGGCCTCAGGGACACCCCCTGAGCCCCAGGGATCACCACCTCCATGGGGCCAACTTGTTTTTTTTAAAATGGGAGGGTGGCCACGTGGCTCCCCTCCCGGGCGGTTCTCGGCCCAGGGGATCTCCACCTCCCAGGGCAGGCCCTACAGCAAGAAAGGAGGGGGCAGCGTGGCCCCCCTCCTGGAGCCATAGATAGCCCTGGGGACCGCCACCCCCCAGAGCTGGCTCCGGCTATGTCTCGGGGTTCCCACCACCCTGGACATAGCTGTTTGCTGTGGCTTGGTTCTTACCGCTCCCACCAAGCCACAGCAAACGCTCCACTTCCAGCAAGCGAGAGCAGAAAAATGCTCTTGCTTGCTGGAAGCGGAGCAGGATTGCTTACAGACACAGGGACCTGCATGTTTACAAGCTCCCTGTATCCGAAAGCAATGCTACCTCCCGCAGGAGGCAAGGAGCTGACAGGGACCATGGTGGCATTCAGGCTCCCCCTGTGGTCCCAATGTAGACTGGGTGCCCTGGGTGCACCCATGAGATATGGCTGGACTCCAGGGGATGGGGTCCCCAGGGCCAAAATTGGCCTGTGGAGGGGGGCTGCACCGCCCCCCCTCCTCCTTTTGGAAAAAGGCCGGGCCCTGGGAGATGGGGTCCCCAGGGCCAAAATTCAGCTTGGGGAGGGGGCCGAGCTGGCCTCCTCACCAATAAAAAATATAACATTGAACAGTCCAGGCCCCAGGGGGTGGGGTCCCTGAAGCCGAAATCGGCCTCGTGAGGGGGGATGCGCTGCCTCCCTTTCCTATTGCAAATAGGCCGGGTCCCAGGGTATGGGGTCTCCGAGGCAGAAATTGGCCCAGAGAGGGGAGCCATGCGCCCCCCTCCCCTATTAAACAACATTTTTTAAAAAGGCCAGGCTCCATCGATGGGGGTCTCAGGAGGTGGACCGCGTGGCCCCTCTCCCCTAATTAATTGTTTGGTTTTTTTTAAACGCCGGACCCGGAGAGAAGTCACCGGAGGCCTCGCCCCTTTCTCAACTACTCTTCAGAGGGGCCTCCTGGCGCAGAACTTGTTGAGGGATAAAGTCCCCTTCACTGGTGAGGGTCCTTGGGGGCCAACAGCTCCTCCTGTTACCTTCAGTAAGTCCCACACAGTGGGACTGCTGAGAGATAGTCGGAGGCCCCACCCCCTTTCACCACCACTCTGCAAACGTGCCTCCTGGCACACTACTCGTTGGGGGATGAAGTCCCCTTGGCTCCTGAGGGTCCTTGGCGGCCAACAGCTCCTCCTGTTACCTCCAGTAAGTCCCACACAGTGGGATTGCTGAGAGATCCTCGGAGACCCCGCTCCCTTTCAACACCACTCTGCAAACGCGCCTCCTGGTGTACTACTAGTTGGGGATTAATTCCCCTTGGCTCCTGAGGGTTCTTGGGGGCCAACAACCCCTCCTGTTACCTCCAGTAAGTCCCACACAGCAGGATTATTGAGAGGTTATTGGAGGCCCGCCCCCTTTTTCCACCACTCTGTAAACACGCCTACTGGAGCACTACTGGTTGGGTATTAAGTCCCCTTGTAAGCTGAGGGTCCTTGGGGCCAACAACTTCTCCTGTTACCTCCAGTAAGTCCCACAAAGCAGGATTACCGAGAGGTTGTGGCAGGCCCCGCTCTCTTCCCCCACCACTCTGCAAACGCGCCTCCTGGTGCACTACTGGTTGGGGGATGAAGTCACCTTGGCTGCTGAATGCCCTTGGGGTCCTAGAACTCCTATTATTGCCACCAGTAAGTCCCCCACAGCAGGATTGCTGAGACCTCGTTGGAGGCCCCACCCCTTTTCCCCACCACTTTGCAAGCGCACCTTAGAAATTCACTGAAAAAAACAAAGGTTACAGGGACATTATAGTTAGGCTCAGATTTCACTTGTACAAAACCACTGAAATTCAGCAGTTATAGTTACCTGTGCTAATTAAAACTTATGCCCATGCAATGTACAGCTTAAGACCTCACTTGTTACATCACTCATGACATGGTCAGTGACATCACTGATGACATCTCAAGTGATATCACTGATGATATCATCCACATAACCACTCACACTCTCACTCACACCTCCATATAACTTCTCATACACCCACTTATGCACTCACACAATCACACACATACCCATCCACAAACCTATGCAAATACTCATGCACCCACACACTAATGTATAAAGGCACTTACACACCCTTTCACTTACTCATCCAGGCACTCACACAACCACTCACTCACCCATATAGCTACTCCTACAACCAGTCGCTCACCCATACAGCCACTCACAAACTCACTCATACAGCTGCTCACACACCCACTTATCCAACCATACAGCCACTCACACACACATACAGCCTCTCAACACAGCCACTCACTCACCCAAAGAAGCATTCACACACTCACCCGACACACCCACACAACCACTTACATACCCATTCACACATCCATACAAGCACTCTCATATCTGCTCACTCACCCATACAGTCATTCACACAGACACTCACCATCCAGTACACTCACAGACCAACTTACCTAACCACTCACTCACTGAAACAACCACACACTCACCCATACAGCCACTGACACACACACTCACTCACCAACATTGTTACTCACACACCCACCCACTCACTCACTCACCCACACCGCTACTCAGATATCTACTTATGCACCCATACAGCCACTCACACACCCACAGAACAACTCTCACACTCACACAACCACTCAGATACCCTTTGTTACAACCAATCACACATCTACAGACCTAGTCAGAAATACCCTCACTCACCCATGCAGTCACTCATGTATGCAGTCACACACCCATACAGCCACTCACACACCCAGTCACACACTGATACAGACAGTCACACACCCACTCAAGTTATACATTTTAGAGACAGCATCACTCATTAGTAGTGCAACTAGTATACTAACCTAGCTTTTGTAGTAGGTTAGTATATATGTTTAACACCCATTAAATCTTAAAAACACTTACACTCACTGGATGATGTCAACAGTGTTATCATCAGTGATGTCATTTGAGGTGTCAATAGTGATGTCACTGACCATGTCATGAGTGATGTAATATGTGAGGTCAAAAGAAGTGCATTGCAGGGACATAAGTTATAGTTTTGTACGAGTGAAGTCTGAGCCTAACTATAACGTACCTGTAACCTTTGGTTCTTACAGTGAAAATAAATAAATATAAATATATATATACATATATATATATATATATATATGTGTGTATATATATATATATATCCTTTAGCACTCCAGCTCACCTTCGCTGGGTTCCTCGGCGCTTCTTAGCAGTGCATTTGCTCCACGGCTGAGATACGCCGTATTAAATCCAAAACACACTCCCCAAACGGAGAAAAATGGAGCGCACTCACGGAGATGTTGAAATACTTTTAATCCAACTTTCAGTTCCTTTACGGGCAAATACCACAACCAACGCGTTTCAGTCTGGCGTTGGTTGTGGTATTTGCCCGTAAAGGAACTGAAAGTTGGATTAAAAGTATTTCAACATCTCCATGAGTGCGCTCCATTTTTCTCCGTTTGGGGTGTGTGTTTTCGATGTATATATATATATATATATATATATATATATGTACATAATGGGTTGATACCTGTAAAATACTTAAATTTTTGTGGTAAAGGCATATGTGTGGTAGAAAAGTAACAGGTAAGTTTAAAATATACATATAGACAATATAAATACATATTTGTTTTTAAATAAATATATATATATATATATATATATATATATATATATATATATATATATATATATATATATATATATATATTCTTTCTTATGATCTAATACTGTGGCACTTCACCGTTGGAATGTCTCTTTGAAAGTCACAAAATGTGGGAGAACTGATTGGATTAGGAATACCTTATAGTTCTCAGGTTGGTATTGATGGAGTGCTCATAATGGTTATGACATAGTGCTTAAGAATAGGAAAGGACTTATGGGACTGGTGATATGTATCATTCTGAGCCTGGAGCAGAAAATGTGCTCGTCATATTTGAATGCTTACAAGGTACTTTACCATTGGATTATCGGCAGGGAATGTGAACTGAGCATTATGCCACATTGTAAAGGGACTGAAAGAACTAAGGGATCTGTTAAATATGTCATGATTCAGAGCTTGGGGCTGAAAGTGCGCTCATTTTATTTAAAAATACCTTTGTCGGCGCATATTTTGTAAAATGAATCTTCATATAACCTAGTACTTTACTATTTGGAACCAGCAGCGGCCTGTGCAGGTAAGAGTGGTGGGCCTGGTTGGGGGGGGGGGAAAGAGGGGGTGGTTCAACAGACGACGACAAGGAAAATTAATTATTTAATTTTCCCTTGTGGTCATCTGTCGAATCCCCCCAACCAGGCCCCACCGCTCCACCGCTTTTACCTGCATGGGCTGCTCCTTTTTGGAACATTTGTACAGAATGTGAAATATTCATTGAATCGCCAATATATTGCACTTTTGGAGCATAACGCCTTATTGGGAATGGTGATCGATCTGTGAACCTTTTCAAAATGCTGTTTTGCAGTCTAGTTGCTTCCTATTTGATTGTTTCTGAGGGGTGAGGGGCTTTCCCTTTAAAAATACTCTTCACATTAAGAAACTCTATGGCCAGTTCAAGTCTCCGCCCAAAACGCCTCGCCAGACTTACACTTATTGGCAGTATGGACAATTAAATGTTTCAATAATTTTAATTTGTGGTAACTGCTCTGGTTGTGCTGCCCTTTCTTCGTGCTACCCTGGGGAGTGGATTCGCTTGGGAAAGGATGGTGTTGAGGAAGACGCTGTTGGAAATGTTTGTGTGTGTGTGTGTGTGTGTGTATATATATATATATATATGTATATTTTACCCTATTAACCTACAACCCTTGAACCGTAAGAATTCCCTTGCCTCCCTAAAAATTCCCGTTCCACCCAAAAATCCATACCCACCCTAAAGATTCCCTTACCACCCAAACCCACTCTAAACCCTAAAAATTCCCCAACCACTCAAAAATCTATACCCACCCTAAACCTCAAAATACCGTTACCACCCAAAAACCCACACCCACCTTAAACCCTAAAAATTCCTTTACCACCCAGAAACCCAAAAATGCCCTTACCACCCAAAAACCCACCCCCACCCTAAACGTTAAAAATTCCCTTGCCACCCAAAAACCCATACCCACCCTAAACCCTAAAAATGCCCTTGCCACCCATAAACCCCGACCCACCCTAAATCCTAAAAATTCCGTTGCCCCCCAAAAAGCTATATTGACTCTAAACCCTAAAATTTCCCTTGCCACCCTAAAACCCATACCCACCCTAATATGTACTCTGATTGCTGGGTTCGGGTCACTCCCCGTGCTAGTGTGTCAGCGGTGCCTTAGCCAATCGAAGAGGGGCATACTGCTTTTTAAACTGTGGGCTGATAGTTCATTTGAAACCTGATGGCATCTGAGGAAGTTATTGTAATGAAACGCGTCATGCCGATGGTTTCAATAAAGGCAGCTTACCTGACAATCCCGTGTGTGCTCGACCTTCTGCCATCAACGAGGAAGTGTGTTTTGGATATATATATATATATATATATATATATATATATATATATATGTCTCTCGGGTTTTTGCTCCTTCTGCCTTCCCCCGCCCTCTGCAGTAGATCGCTGATAGTTGGCGGAGCACGCCAAACGTTAAAATTTCCAAGCATTCAAAATGAAAGCGATCATTCAGAGGTTGTTGCAAAAAACACCAGTAGTTGGTTTTTATTCCAGGTAACGCGTTTCGCTTGCACAGCAAGCTTGGTCACACAGTTTGTTATGGGAAAGGGGCGGCAATAGATAGGGGAGACAAGAAATTGAAGAGGGACCACAGAATACATGTTGTGTAACAGAAATTTGGCATCCATATTGGAGTGTCCTTTTAGCCATGTTACTGTATTCAGATCATACCAGTGACTGTTAGGAAACGACTGTGTGTATTTAAATCATACATTTTTATCCAAAATGGATTCTTTCTCATTACTAACCCGGTAATCGTAATACGTGACTCAGGTTTAGTGTGCCCCAGAATACATATAAAGAAACAATAATTTTTTGGCATCCATTTTGAAGTGTCCTTTTTAGCCATGTTAATGTACTCAAATCATACCGGTGACTGTTTAAGAACGACAATTTGTATTTAAATCATACATTTTTATCCAAAATGGGTCCTTTGTCATTACTAACTCGGTAATCATGATACGTGGCTCAGGTATAGTATGTCACCTCGGTGTAGTGGTCACATGGAATATCTACAAGATCACGGTTTCCATATTGTAACATGTGTGTTAATGTCTTAAAATCCAACAAGAGCGTAACAGATTGTATTATAATCATATACAAAAACAACAGTGAACAATGATATATGTTAAAAGGTCATAAGGTTGTATCTCAAATGAGTATTTGGCATAGTGCCTGTTAACAGCCTAGAGAGATACACTGTGTGTTGAACTCAGACCTGACTGGGCTGCACCTCGGCTACATTCGGCATAGTCATTTGAGATGTCATCAGTGATGTCATCAATGATGTCACTGACCATGTCATGAGTGATGTCATATGTGACGTCATCAGCAGTGCATTGCGGGGGCGCGAGTTATAGTTAGCTGAACTAACTATATCGGGGGAATTTCTCTGGTTTTGTTCGAGTGAAATGTCCAACTAACTATAACTTTCCCTAAAACCTATGGTTTTTTCAGTGAATTTCTAAGGTTTTTTAAATGCTAATTTCTAACTATAACGTGCCTGAAACCTATGGTTTTTTTCAGTGAATTTCAAAGGTTTTTTAAATGCTAATTTCTCTATAACATGCCTGAAACCTATGGTTTTTTCAGTGAATGTCAAAGGTTTTTTAAATGCTAGTTTCTAACTATGCCTACAGAGGTAGGACATGTGAAGAAAGAAAGAAGAAGAAAAGCACAGAAAGAAGGAAGACAAATGCAGAAAGAGGCAACAGAAGTCCAGAAAGACGAAGAAAAGTGCAAGAAGAAGGAAGAGATGTGCAGAAAGAACCAACAGAGGAGTAGAAAGTACTCCTGTGCCCCCAACTTTTGCTGATGGGTACTAGTGGTAACTGACTCTGTCTCTGGTGGTAAAAGACACTTAGAATACAGTGAAAACACCTACATACACTAGGGAACACTATGCGTTGGGGTACCCCTGTGATTAGCATGACTTCCTCTGTATTTGCCATGAGTTAGTGCCTGGGTCATTGGATGAGTACATGGGTACTGACTGGATGATTAGAGTACTGCAAGGAGAGTGGATGGTGAATTTATAAGTGCTTGTGTTTTGGCGGAGTGATTGGATAAGTACATGGTGCTCGCTGGTTGATTGGAGGAGTGCATGGGTAGTGACAGGGCGATGGCTGGACTGCATCAGTAGTGCTCAGGGTAAGTTGGAGGATTAATTCCCCTTGAATCCTGAGGGTCCCTATTTGATAAAAGCCCTGGCAGTGGCGGTCCCCGGGGACATTAAAAAAACAAGCCCCGGGAGGTGGCGGTCCCAGGGGCTGCGGGGGCCCCCGCGGGCCCTGCATATATTTGTTGGCAATGCTCCCGGGACCTGGCCCACCCTGGGGTCTCAATTAAATGAAGCGCGGTAAATTTTTTTTTTACATTTCGGCGGGATTCGCGACCCCAGCGCGAATTTCGCCAATTTTTTTTTAAAAAAAATGCTTTTTTTGTCCCTGGGGGTCCTTGTGGGACCCCCTGAGCAGGCCTAGGGGGTCAGGGTGTTTCTACCCTGCCCCCTTTTCTTCTTTTTCACCTTTGTTTCCCTGTTTTCTTGTGACTTGGTTCTACCGAGTCACAAGATGGCTGCCAACACTTCCTGGTTTGGAGTGTTGGCAGCCAATTAAAATGAAGCTCGTGGTCGGGAGGGTTCGCGGATCCACCGCGCCTCTAGATATCGATATTTGTTTTTTTACAATTTCTCAGCAACTACCGAACGGATTTACACCATTTTTAAAAAGGTCGCTTTCTAGGCCAAGCAGTTCTCAAATAGCGACAAAGCACTTTTGAATTATTTGTTATCTCTCTGTTTTTTTATCCAGTTGACCACTTGATTAAATGTTACGCTTAGGGGAGAAAATGTGGTGTTACCAAGTTGGAGTTTCTGCTTCAGCTCGTCATTCTGTGATTCTGGTCAAATCACTTAATCTCCCCATGCCTACAACCAAAATGAGTTTGTCCTTGTATGATGTAACCAATGCTCATGTAAAGCACTCCAATATCTGACCAGCCTGCACTATATAAAACTGCAAAAAAACAAAAGATAAAAAGTGTTTTCCACACTTCTGTCATTGGGCTATACGTGGGCTACATCTGGGTGATATTTGTGCTACATTTGGGCTCATTTTTCTCTGGTGGCCATCTTGGGAGACTTCAATTACATTCATTAAACTTTATTCGATCTGATTTAGAAACATAGATCATAAAAGTGTACATAAAAACAGTAAATCCTCTTTCTTAATACAATACAGTGAGAATTAATTAAAACCAGTAGGTAAAAACGGGTGTTACAAAGCCCGGTTCAGAGCAACTTCAGGTTAACAGAATAGTAAAGTTCAATGTTTCGCAAGATCAATCTCATGTACTTCGTGCAAAATACGCAATAAGGGGTCCAAGTAAGATGCAACGCTCCAATACCTGACCAGTCTGCACTATATAAAACTGCAAAAAAACTAAAAATAAAAAGTGTTTTCCACACTTCTGTCATTGGGCTATATGTGGGCTACATGTGGGTGATATTTGTGCTACATTTGGGCTCTTTTTTCACTGGTGGCCATCTTGGAAGACTTCTTTGTTATGAAGTTTCCTAATTTCCTCATTTACTGCAGTCTCCTCAGTAGGAAATGCTTTCAGTTTTTACTTTGATTCCATCAAGAAGGCATTCAGATGTGCCACACATTTGCCATAAATTCAGAATGTTAGCACTCTAGTTGCTCATTAGATCACTGTAGTAAAGCTACTGCTCACCAGGGAGTTAACTGGAAGTCTACTGCTGGTATTGAAAGTGATTGTTTCAGTCTGCATGTCAGAATTTTCTAATGAAATAGAAGAGGATTTGAGATCTCACTTAAAACATGCCCTAATTTTTCTTTCTGCAGAACTAACCATAATTTCTATGGCAAAATGAACCCCCTCATTTTTTCCCTTTTTAAATTAAATGTTTTAAGTGTTACCGGTTTATTCCAATCAAGATGGCTTCAGGTGTGCCATAAATTTGTCATAAGTAAGACTGTTAGCGCTCTAGTTGTTCTTTAGAATACTCTGGGAAGCTGCAGTAGAACACAAAGGAATCAACTGGCAGGCTGCTCCTATTGAAATATAACAGGAAGATATTTGTAATCTCACTTAAAACATGTCCTGATTTTTCTTTCTACAGCACTAACCATAATTTCTATGACAAAATGAACCCCCTCATTTTGTTCCTTTTTAAATTAAATGTTTTAAGAGTTACCGGTTTATTCCAATCAAGATGGCTTCAGGTGTGCCATAATTTTTTCATAAGTAAGACTGTTAGCGCTCTAGTTGTTCTTTAGAACACTCTGGGAAGCTTCAGTAGAACACAAAGGAATCAACTGGCAGGCTGCTCCTGTTGAAATATAACAGGAAGATATTTGAGATCTCACTTAAACATGTCCTAATTTTTCTTTCTACAGCACTAACCATAATTTCTAAGACAAAATGAACCCCATCATTTTGTTCCTTTTTAAATTAAATGTTTTAAGTGTTACCAGTTTATTCCAATCAAGATGGCTTCAGGTGTGCCATACTTTTGTCATAGGTACGGTTGTTAGCGCTCTAGTTGTTCTTAAGAACACTCTGGGAAGCTGCAGTAGAACACAAAGGAATCAACTGACAGTTTCTGCCCTTGTTGGATTTACATGTTTTACTGAGAATGTCAGACTTCATTCTCACATGACTGAGAAAGATAATGTGAATTTACAGAAAATATGCTCTCATTTTAGCTTCTGGAGCACCTTCTAAACCTCTGTGGGACAAGCATGAGAAAATTGTTTTCTCTCAAACATGAATCATGAAATCCCAGCAGAAGGTTTTTCACAGGGTAAAATCACCCTAGAACACACCACAATTCCTAAAATTAGTATGGTACCATCAACAAATGAATTCTAATGTAACTAAAGTCTGTTATCACCCTTTATAGTTCTCCTTTTGGTGACCCTCAAAATCTTCTATTCACTACAATGCATTTCATTGGGGTGCTATCATGTATATTGGTCCCAAGATGGCTGCCAACACTTCTTGGATGAAGTGCTGACAGCCAATCAGATCTCACAATGACGTGTGGTTAGGCTCCACCCAGATATATATAGTTCTTTTTCCTTTAATATTTAAAAAACTACTGAACGGATTTACACCATTTTTGAAAAGGTCGCTTTTGAGACAAGCAGTACCTTTATGCCAAATTTGGGGTAAATCCGTTCAGTAGTTTCCGCTGTAGCCTTGCACAAAGTTACCTATGGGAAATTGATTTTTTGACTCTTATTTTTTTAATTTCTCAGCAACTACTGAACGGATTTACACCATTTAAAAAAAAGGTCGCTTTCTGAACCAAGCGCTACCTTTTTGCCAAATTTGGTGTAATTCCGTTCAGCAGTTCGGGCTGTAGCTGTGTCTAAAATTTCCTATTGGAATGAACATGGAGAAAACACGTTTTGGGACCCCCTTTTTCTCGGCCCTCGCTTGCCAAATCACCCCGAAACTTTCAGGATACGAGCAGACCAGAGCGCCCCACGAGTTTTGAAAATTTCGCGAAGATTCGTCAACCGGCGCCAAAGTTATTGGAAATAGAATGTTGTGAATTTCCTATGGAAAATAGGTCCTAACTATAACTATCTACTGGCGACTGCCAGTAGATAATATATATATATATATATATATATATATATATATATATATATACATACATTTATTTATTTAAATACTTTCTACTTACCTGCAAAATACTTACATTTACAACGATTTTCGTGGTAAAAAGCATCTGTGGTAAAGGCACATTTGTTGTAAAAATAATTGTGGTAAAAGACTGTTCTTGTAAAAGCTTTTTCAAAGTAAAGCCTTCGTTGTAAAGGCTGTTTCGCTTCCCCATTGCATCATCAGTAGTCCACACTACCCGTGTCACCTCCAGTGCATCTTGCCCTCTGCTGTTGATATGGACGTCTCTGTAACAGCCCAGAAATACACAAATTACAAGTTATGCAGAATAATAGCCAAAATAATTGATCACTTTCATGAGACCATGTCACACCCCTCTTCAAGAAACTGCACTCTGTCATCCTATTCACATCATGGGAGCCCCAGTAATAACCGGGTTCCTGTCACACCACAGACTCCTTCATCTGCCTTTAAACCCTAAATCGTAACACTGCCAACAGAAATATTGTCAAAGCAGCATCATACTAGTTGACAATTAGTCGTGCCCTTTCTGGCCCTAGTAAGTGATACTCCTTGGGGGAGGGAGGTTTTGAACTGAATATTCTAGAGTCACGTGAAGTTAGCACCTTTGTACTGCAGCTGCACGGCATAACAAAGTATTCCAACTTGGCCCATTTTCACCAGATAGCACACTGTACAACAAAAAACAAGATTTTGCAAGACATTTTTTCCATATGGTCTGTGTTAGGGTGTGTAGTATAACTGCCCTCTTAATCAGAGTGAGCAGTTTGAATCACCTACATGGGCTATGTTTGAAACTCTACATGGGCTATGTTTGAAACTCTCAGGGTGTGGGGGACTTCAGTTTTCAGTGCTCACAACCTATACCCAAGGTCCGAATTCAAACAAATAATAGAGAGTGTTATGTAAAACAACTCACCTACTGGCCCAACCCCTTGACTCATTTGCTTCCATCAACTAAAGCCAACCATTCACTCTCATTTAAACACGGCACAGTCACCCAACCCACCTTTTCATCCTCAGCCACTCATCTATTTGCTATTTACCTAATACTGTCATTCACTCCTTTATGCACGTATTCAACCAACCAATTTACTCCTATCCACAAACCAAAACCAGCCAACCCATTGACTTATTTAGCCACCTATTTACTTTCACTGCCTTAATGACTCTCCCAACCAGCTACTCATTCACCCACTCATTCGATCTTTCTCTGTTTCAGTCTCTCACTAACTAATCTATCCGCCTGTTCAAGCACACATCACCACCACCACCCTGAGCATCCACTCACCCTTTCACTCAACAGATTGTGCACTTTCCCACCCTCCATTCATTCATTGACTTAACATTAGCTTGTGAATCCTTTGACACATCCACCTACTTGCCAACACACAACTCGCTTACCAAAACTGTCACCTGCAAAGAGTCATTCACTTACTCAGTCACACACTCATCCACTCACTGTTATCATGTGTGGTACACGGTTGATTGTGCCAGTAGAGCGACGGCGCCCTCCTCGGTTTGTTTTCAGGTGCATTGGCATCTGCAGTAAAGGGCTTTGCTTTCTTAGCCAAATAACACACTCAATGTAAGATAAAGCATGCCATTTTAGAAGAACCAAAAAGGAATTTCAAACTAAAATATTGGGGTACAAAACATATTTTTCTACGTTAAATAAAAAATTCAGTTAATGAGTTCTTGAACATGATTTGGCACTGTATTCCTATCTTGGAGGATGAGACAAGAAAGCTCTTAAAACTTGACACAAAATCAAATATAATAATCCCCTTTCTCCTGGAGGTTTCTGCGTTGGAGAACCCCTGGTATGTAGCATTGCCGAATTACCCCACACCCCATTCTTTATTCTTGAAAGCCCACCCCCATTAAAGAGCCTCTATTGAATGTTCAAGCAGCTTAAAGGGAAGAACGCTGAGCAGGCCTGTGAATTCCCTCTACTTTCTGTTGGGAGGCCATCTCCATTTTCCGTCCTCACAGCTGCCATTGTGGAATGTAATCGTACACCTGAATAGAAGGGACCCGGCTGCCCAAGGTTTCGAGCCACCTGCTAAAGTGCTTTCAATGGAGCCGCAAGGGGCTCGTCAATCTTTGATCCCCTTCTTTGGCACCAGAGGTGGCTGCGGCCACCAAGCCCTTCTCAGTTCCACAATGGAAGCTCTACAAGGGCGTAATGATACATCCTCGAGTGCTGATGAGTTGACGTGGATTCGCTTTACTTTAACATGCATAACAGGAGAATCAGACCAGCACATCTGCAATGAGCTGTGCTCTGGCAGGGGGCTTTTTTGCTAATAAGAGCTAAGAAAAACCCCTATTTTTGATGATACAGTACTCCTCAATACTTGTAAGTGTTTTATAAGAAAGCAGACATATATATTTTATAAATATTTCTTGTCTCACTGCCCCACCAAAAACTGTCATACGATGTCGCTTTTTTAATGCACTTGGTGTATGTGGCAGGAGCATGTGTCATTTTTGCCTTCAACCAACAGTATTTTGTTGCGCACCTGCCGTATAGATCTTAGTAGCTGATGGTCATTGCTGATCTATGTATATTCTGATGGTTGTGGCTGGAAAAGTCTTTATCCTCAGAGGTTGACAAACTCAGCACCATTGAATTTGTTACTGATAAGGACATTGTTTAACCAGTGGCTCTGCAGGGTGTAGTCGTTTGTTGTTGTTACTGAGGAAGCCTGCAATTGCTTTATTTATTTATTTATTTATAAAGTTTTGTATAGCGCGAACAAGACCCTAAAGGGTATCAGAGTGCTTCACACTGTAGGGTAGGTAGGATACAGTTGTAAGAAAAGACATTCGTTACAAATATGAGAGTGGCAAGGTAACGCTGGAGTTCAAGGTTGTACATCAATGTACTTGTCAATCCGCGCATCGTGATAGTGGTCAGGTGAGTAAACAATAGGACCTAGAGTCACTTTAGGGCAGAAACTTGTTCATTAGTATTGTTTTCACTTCTTTTTTGAAAGAAGAGGAAGATGAGATTCGACAGACATCTGGTGGCAGAGAGTTCCATATCTTCGGGGCGATGCCCGAGAAGGCTCTGTAACTCGTTCTCTTTTATGCTTTAATGTGCTACACTGTCCTTCAGACCTGCTTTTCAGTCTTGTTTTGTAGTGCTGCTGTATTATGCGTTTTTTAGGAATCACACCCAATTATGTACCTCCAAGCGTGCTTTAGAGAAAAGCCTTTGATTGGTATAAAAGTGAAGGGAATTAATTTCACATCATTGTGCTTTGCCATTTTATCAATGAGTCATCAAGTGTAGTTGAGAAGAATCTTTTCTCTCATCAATGAATCTTTTGTGACAATTGGGCAAGTGGCATGAGTTAACTTTTCTGAAGTTTTAGTTTTATGAATTTGTCTATTGTTCAACAGTTCTATTTAATGCCTATTATACCCTAAGGGTGTCAGAGCGCCATAGTTTTCTTTTGAGCTTAGGAAAAAGTCAACAACTTGATTTCTCTTTGCTCACTCAAAACAAGCTAAGAGGTTTTCTGCTCTTCTTAGTTACTGGTGACACATCATTAGTTTCCCTTTCTTTCTTGTGACTTGAAATACAACAAGTACTTTCTTTATCTTTGTAGACTTTGGAGGTGAAAATAAACTATACTGTTTGTCGTCGTGAAAGACACAAGTCTTTTTTCTAGTCTCTGGATACACAGCAATAGTTTTCCAGCTTCATCATTGAAGTAACTCCATGTGTGCCTCTTCTTTGTGGCCACTGGAGATGCAACATCTTTGTTTCTCTCTTTTTTGACGCACAGTGACAGGTTTCACCGCACTAAGGGCCTTATTATGAGTTTGGCCGTAATGGGACTGGTAACTCCAGCCCAGCGCTACTGTTAGCTGTCACTACTGTAACTCTGGAGTGGCTGCTGAAAAACCTTGCCAGTAAACGCTGGATCATGTGGGTCCACTAGGAAATGAGGAATACCTGGGGCATTGGGTTTACAGCATGCACTTCTCCTCTTTCGCACCTGCATTTTCACGTGGAAAATTCAGCCGCTGTGAGTAGGCTGAAGAGTCTCTCCAGGGGGCTGGCCTGCGGTGCTTCCACACTACTTTTGATCCTGATTTGCCTATTGAATGTTGCTACCAGCCCCATCGGAATGACAAGAAACTCATGAGGGTTGTAGTAGTTCCAGAGATAGTGATACAACAATAGTTTGCCATCTCTCTTTTTTTTTTTATTAGAGCTTTATATAGCGCGAACTAGACCCGAGACATCGGGTATCAGAGCGCTTTACATGAGCACCAGTTTCGTTACAGAAGGACACATTAATTTTTTTTAGGCACGGGGAGAGTAAGTGATTTGCCCAGAATCACAGGATG
This sequence comes from Calotriton arnoldi, assembly GCA_963921515.1. NCBI lineage: Eukaryota > Metazoa > Chordata > Amphibia > Caudata > Salamandridae > Calotriton > Calotriton arnoldi. The sequence goes on along the minus strand of CAWUFW010003433.1, from coordinate 784,141 downwards.
ATGAGCGTCGTTGCCGAGACTCGAACCCGGTTCCCCAGCTTCGAGGTCGACCGCTCTAGCCGTAAGGCTACATCCTTTATACTGATTGGTGACACAGAGGGTCTGCTCCCTTTACAGGCATTGGTAACACAAAAGTTTTCAGTCTGTCTGTAGGTACTGGCAACAGAATTGGTTTCTCTTTCCCTTATCATAAATGACATGATAAGGCTTTTACTTCTTTTTGTAATCATTGTACCCACAAGAAAATCTCTCCCTTTCCTCCCAGTTACAGTAGACACAGCAAGGGGTTTTTCACCCTTTGGAAACGCAATTTTTTTTTCCTTTCTTAGCAGTTATGGGTGACACAAAATATATAAGAATTGAGTTGTTTCCAACCCAGGCTGTGACATATATTAGATAATGAGGGAAAACTCAAATATTGGTCTGCATTGGCATTACTTTGCTGACTTTACACAAAAAACACAAATTTATTTTTCAGAGTCATTCAATAAGCAAGATTACTCTATTTAATTTCTTTTAGAAGCAATACTTCCCACTTCCAGAGAAACAAGGCTTCTCCCTTCTCATGCACTGCAGAATGAAGACTTCTTTTTGTGGAGAAGAAAGCCTTTTCAGTCTGTTTTATCGTAGAAACAGCTATGCATGCTTCTCCGAGAGAAGCATGACTTTTTCTTTCTCATTAATTGTAGAAAATGGATTTCTCCCTTCTGGAGAAACAAGGCGACTTTCTTTCATTTATTGTAAAATGAAGTCTCCTCCTTGCCAAAGAAAGAAGATGTGTTCCTTCTAGAGAAATAAGTTATTTCCCTTGTTCTGTGTATTACAGAACTGACAATTAACACACAACGTCTGCATTTTCTGTCAGTATAGAAACCCTGCATGCATTTTTGGGAAATAGACCTTTTTTCTATTTAGTTATGGGAGAACCAAGAGGAAGCCATTTTTGCTGTCTTAATTATTTATGTGAGTTGATACGCGCACCACCTATATTTTAAAGTAGGTTTAATCAGTTCAGTGTGCTCCTTGGGTGTGTACTCTGGTCTCGTACACTATTTACAATGATTTACTGAGTGCCCTATGCTAGGAGACGTCCCCTCGGGCACAACTTGGCCTCTTGCGAGGTTATCGTAATGTTCTTTTCTGCGGTTGTAAACTTGATGTAAACAATAGTTCTCCGAAAAATGTTTATCACTTCATATTTTATTTTTCATCATATGATTTCAATCCATTCTAAATTCTGTACAAAGTATTCCTGTTCATTTTTTAATTCATACTCCTCATGCTCCAATGCATTTCGGGTTGAATACCCTTCATCAGGGAACAAAACGCTGTAAAAATAATGTGAGCGAAAACTTAATACATGAGGGGACTCGGTATGTAACTCAGTGTCGGGTTAGCGTGATATTAACTGTGCCGCTAAAAGAAAAGTGTGAGTTGTGCTCTGGTGATGTTGATTCGCATCTACATGCTGCTTTAAGATAACGAGAACTAAAGGTCAATGAATGGGTAACCGATGTTTATAAATAAATTCATCACGACCTTGGGTGTCCTATAACCTGTGTATTTAAACAAATCTAAACGTGCAATAAAAAGAACCTCGGGAACACCCGACTGCTAACAAGAGCAGTCGCGCGTGGTATTCTCTAGCAGTTAAGCCATGGTATATTGCCCGTGCTTATAAGAAGGTGTTATCTTATGTTACGAGTGTAAACATCGCTAATGTTTACAAGTGATTTACTTCTTCGCGACCTAAAGTGTCTCTTAAAATGTGCACATTCCCGAGTTTAAACATGCAAGTGGGATACCACAGAAAATACGAAACAAACTACTTACGAGCAAGGGTAACACGTAACTGCCTAACCGCTGGAGAACGCCAAGCGTGATTGCTCCCGTAAGTAGTTTGTTTCGTATTTTCTGTGGTATCCCACTTGCATGTTTAAACTCGGGAATGTGCACATTTTAAGAGACACTTTAGGTCGCGAAGAAGTAAATCACTTGTAAACATTAGCGATGTTTACACTCGTAACATAAGATAACACCTTCTTATAAGCACGGGCAATATACCATGGCTTAACTGCTAGAGAATACCACGCGCGACTGCTCTTGTTAGCAGTCGGGTGTTCCCGAGGTTCTTTTTATTGCACGTTTAGATTTGTTTAAATACACAGGTTATAGGACACCCAAGGTCGTGATGAATTTATTTATAAACATCGGTTACCCATTCATTGACCTTTAGTTCTCGTTATCTTAAAGCAGCATGTAGATGCGAATTAACATCACCAGAGCACAACTCACACTTTTCTTTTAGCGGCACAGTTAATATCACGCTAACCCGACACTGAGTTACATACCGAGTCCCCTCATGTATTAAGTTTTCGCTCACATTATTTTTACAGCGTTTTGTTCCCTGATGAAGGGTATTCAACCCGAAATGCATTGGAGCATGAGGAGTATGTATTAAAAAATGAACAGGAATACTTTGTACAGAATTTAGAATGGATTGAAATCATATGATGAAAAATAAAATATGAAGTGATAAACATTTTTCGGAGAACTATTGTTTACATCAAGTTTACAACCGCAGAAAAGAACGTTACGATAACCTCGCAAGAGGCCAAGTTGTGCCCGAGGGGACGTCTCCTAGCATAGGGCACGCAGTAAATCAGTCTTAATTATTTAAACATGCCCCAGAAGTTGTTTTTGCAGGCTATTCTAAATCTCAGTATGCACTGGTCAAGAGTTCATTGCGCTTCTAGATGTCGCTAGACTGAGGTGTTTCTGCCTCCCAGTTTCAGAGGTAATACCTTAGCTTTGTATTTGTCAGTCTGAATTTCAAGTTTGAAGACAGTCTTTTTTATTTTTTACGCAATCGTAATCTTTGTTTTCTTACAACACAGCTCATATCTGTGTATGTATTTATGTGCTTGTCAGGTTTCTCTCTTTTCCCATCGCCTCTTACAAGTTGTGTTACATTATCTGCCATCTTGTAAGCGAGTCAGGGCTGCGATTGATTGAGTGATGAAGATGAGGCAGGTAAACACATCTTGCATCTTAGGCTATCCTCCCCGCCGCTGACTGACAGGTCTTTGCGAGCGGCTGGGTTACACTTCATAGGTACAGAGATCATATTTCCCTGATGAAGAAAGTGCACAGAAGGGCCGCAGCCTATCAAATGACACGGCTGGGAACAGAGTTATTTTTACCAGCCAGACGTGGCCTTAACCACTTCAGCAAAGGCTCAGCCACACGGGGCGTTGACCGGCCGTTGCTACGAGATATAAATAAATGGAATGTTTCCTGTGGGATGGTGGGTCTCAGACTTATATGTTACGGCTTCAAAACACAGCTCTTGCACTAGCCCTCCATGGGAGTCTATAAAATACATTATGGGTTTATGTGGTGCTTAAATGTCGCTGGGGTATCCAGTGCCGCAATAGGAGATGTCAATGTCACCCAACTCAATGGCAGTCCCTTTATCAACCTTGGAATCATGAAAGGGTGAGTCTATACCCCTGGGATTCCATTTTGTGATGTGCAGGTTGCAAACATATTTCTGCAGCAGGCACATTAAACCAATGATGTCACTGTAATACCATTCAAGGACATTTGAGAGATATAATGTAGTGAATATTTCCTTAATATAGACATCAGATTAAAGAATACATTGTGTGACTGTCTCTGGGAATGAGGGTGTGCCACGCGGAGGGCATCAGTGTTAGAGACCTACACCCCACCTACCCAGTTCACCGTTGCATCAGCTGCACTAACTTTGCAGATAAAGTGCTTCAAAGCTTTTGTGTACACTTTACTACACAGGCTAGGACTGGTGAGTTTGCTGAAAATTGTGCGTTGCTGTAGTTATGAGTTTCAATTAGTATAGTAAGTTCATTTTATGTTAGTTCCGAATTTGAATTAATCCTGCAGCAATGCAAGTGTGTCTTTTCCTTGTAATGAAATCTAGAATACAATTGGAAGCAATTTTTTATCAGGAAAGGTAGCCAGGATTTTATTCTGCATACCAAAGAAGTTTATAATCATCACATGTGGCTTTTTATGTATTTATTTTTACAACATATTAGAACTATAATCCTGACGCTACCTAAATTATCTTTGACATTTTCTGGTGAATAACAAAGAGCTGATAACAAAAAACATCAAGTCCAGGCTCTTGTGGGATAGATAGATGTCCGTCCATCCATTCATGCATCCATCCATCCATTCATCCCCACACACCCATCCATCCACTCACCCACCCACCCATCCATACAACCATCCCCACCCACCCATGTTATGTTATGTTATGTCATTTTAATCTTATAAGGCGCACAGCTACCCGAAGGTTTCCCGGCGCCGCCTGACAGGAACAGAAGGAAGGGACATAATCTATTGATTAAACAGCCAAGTTTTTAAGCACTTACGAAAGTTCCCATAAACGGTTTCATTCCTAAGTGACATGGGGAGGGAGTTCCACATAGAAGGACCTAGACAAGAGAAGGACCGACCACCCACCCATTCGCGACAGTCTGGTCCTAGGAACTGAAAATTTAGCCTGAGTGGAGGAACGAAGAATGCGCGGAGGTAAGTAAGGATGGACTAGAGCGTTCAGGTACTGAGGTGCCTTGCAAGATTTGATCTTGAACATATAACTCAGGGCTTTTAATTTAATGCGATTCTCAACCCTGAGCCAATGAAGGTCACGAAGAGAACCAGAGATGGAAGCCATTCTGGGAACCTAAAGCAGTCTAGCAGCCGCATTCTGCACCACCTGTAATTTGCGCATCACATCCTTATTGGCTCCTAGATACAGGATGTTGCCGTAATCCAGTCTAGAAGTGACAAGAGCCTGGACCACGGTTCTTTGAGTGGAGCCGGGCAACATCCAAAGGATTTTCTTGAGCCATTTAAGGATGGTGAAGCGGGTCGAGGCCACCTTCACCGCTTGTTGCTTCATTGCTAGCTGGTTATCAATGATAAAGCCTAAGTTGCGGACCTGATGCGTAGGTTGGGGAAGAGCACCCATTTCAGAAGGCCAGTGTTGAGGACCCCAGAGATCTTTATTATTCCCCAAAATTAACACTTCCGTCTTTTCGCCGTTGAGTTTAAGCAAGTTGGCTTGCGTCCAGCATGCAATTTTCCTCAATCCAGACTGAAGAGATGATGACTTATACGCCCTTTCAGCAGGAGAAAAGATTATCTGGGTGTCATCAGCGTAAGAGAAAATGGACAACCCAGCATCTTCAGCAATAGCCGCCAAAGGCCTGACATAAACATTAAACAATAGAGGGCTGAGAATGGAGCCCTGCGGTACCCCATAAGGTGATACATGGGTTTTAGAACTCATCCATCATCCATCCACCACCCACCCACCCATCCATCCATCCCCCAACCACCCAGCCATTCATCCATCCCCAGCCACCCACCCATTCATGCATCCATCTATCCATCCCCACCCACCCATCCATCCCCAACCACCCATCCATTCCTCCATCCCCACCAACCCACCCACCCATCCATCCCCACCCTCAGATCCATCCCCACCCACCCATCCACCTATCCATCCATCCATCTACCATCCATCCCAATCCAGCGAGCCGTCTTGTTGTACATTCATAAAGCTATTTGTCTCTACAAACATACGTCTACGTGCCTCTATCTAGAAACAGATTTAAATAGCTGTCTAGCTGTGCATCCATATAACTACGTGTATCTCCATACATTGATCCATATAACTCTTTACCTCTCCATACATCTATCTACCTCTCCATTCAGTCTCCAATCTGCATCTCCATACATATACCTATCTGCCTCTCCAAGCAACAGCCTATCACTCCCTCCATACATCCATGTAACAATCCCCTTCTGCATACATCTGTCTACCGATCTCTTCCTATCACTCCCTGACTCTCCAAACATCTGTCTGGCTACAAGTCTTCTAGCTGCTTTACCATATATCCTTCTGTTACCTTCACCATTCATCTTTCTATATGCCGCTCCGTATATCCATATAACTAACTGCCTCTCAATAGTTTTGTTTCTACCTACCCTTTTTTAACCTACCTCTTCTACAAAATGGTTCTATCTGCCTCTCTATACTCTAGTCTCTGTCTCTTTATGTTGTTAAATAACAGTCTGTCTCTCAGTACCTCTATCTGTCTCTCAGTACACTTCTCTATCTGCCTATTTGTGTGTTTCTGTCTCGTCATGTGTCCTTCCATCAGTCCTCCTCTCCATCCATCAGTCTATCCAGCAGTCTCTCAATTGATCTATCCAATAACTAGGAGGTCCCTCTTTCTAGGTAGGCGACCAGTTTCAAGCCTGGAAATAGTATACCCTTCATTTCACCAAAACAAGCCGAATATAGCCATAAGTGCATTAACTTCAGGAAAGAGCATGGATATTCTGAGATCGCACAGCAATCGGAAAATCAGGCCCAATGTACAAACAGACGGGTCACAAATTGTCTGTAATTGTGTGATGCCACCTATCTACTAACAGATTGTGTTGCAAAATCTCCAGTTGCAGGGGTAACGAGCTACCCAATGGATATTAATTAGGCAGGTTGCTGTTTGTGACTCCCTGTGATTGGCTACAAACACAGGGATGGTGGCCTGTAAGGAACACTAGGTCACGTACCTTGCATTTGCATTCCCAAACACAGGATTTTGTTTTAAAGCTGCCTTAAAGCACATTGTCTGCTTTAAGTAAAAAAATACATATATATATATATATATATATATATATATATATATATATATATATATATATATATATATATATATATAATTTGGGAAGAAATCGGGGGAACAGGATATCTGTTTCACCCAGGTCACCTGACTCAATTCCTAAAGGGGAAGCTGTTCAGTGGGGACAGCTTCTCTTTCAAGAATGGGTTACCGGCTCCTTTAAGGAGCAGTCATGTTCAATGGTTTGCAACTGCAATTGCATTCACAAGCCATTCATTTCATTGTGAAACGCAAAACGGCGGGGACACCCCTTTCACATCCCCTCCTATTTGTGATTTGGAATGATTCATTAAACCCATTTTGCAATATTCAGACTTTTTTTTTTTTTATCTGAAAATGGGTTTAGTATATGGCAAAACGTTGCAAACCCCTCTATTTTTTGCCAATCACAGGGTTTGCAGCTGAAAGATGATTTCATACTTTTACATTTGGCCCAAAATTCCAGGCCGTGGCCGCTTGGAAGTGGAAACAGCTCTCCATTCTCCTTGCAAAAACTGTTTGTGAGCCTTAAGTAGCGAGCAGAGCGGGTCTCGATGTCCCGTTAGCCGTGTCAAAAGTCACATCATTTGAGACCTCTGTGTGGACTCACCAACAACGATACATCGACTTTCAAAGTTCTAAAGACTTCTACATCAGTAAGTCTTTGGCCCCTTAAAATAGTATGCATTCTAGCATGGTAGCCTACAATTTGGGCTAGTTCAATAAAAGGCATCAAAGCTTCTTGTATGGCTACAGAGATTGGTTAATTCGCGCAGGCGGGTCGTGGATCAGTAAATCCTTACTTCGATCCTGAAGGCACCTTGTGCTGATCCCATAAATATTGACTTGAATCATGGCGCCGCCCTAGAGTATGAGTGATTCCATCTGTTTCCCCTCTGCTTGCAGTATTCGTACGAAGGCATGGAGATTAATAGTCTACCTGTGGAGCTGACGGTGGTGTGGAACGAGGATTTCAGCATCGACAACCCAGCTCTGAACAAAGGTGAGGAATTATTTCAGTGCGTCCTTGGAACTAGTAGCCATAGCAACATGCTCCGTAGATTCCGCCATTGACAAAGAAGGATTCCTGTGCATTTCTCTCTTTTATTTTAATGGGCTGGGAAAATTGAAAATGCTTGTGCTGGGCATTTTTGTGACACTGGCTTTTTTTTCTTGCTTGCTGTACATGCAGTTCTATTATAAACTCTTATGAGCGTGTTTTTCTTTCTGGAAGACATATTGTACAATCATCATGTTTCCTTTTCATTTTGATTGCAAAATCAATTACTCACATAGGAAGTCATTTTAAAATGCATGGAAATCTAGCAGTTGCAATGAAAATTCGCACACGGCATGCAGATGTTTCAATTCCTCCAGAAGCCACCAAATGTGCAGTGACAGAGAATTCAACATTGTGTCACAGGCTTAAATTTAGGGCACAGACAATAGAATTGGAAAAAGGACAAATAACATTTTTACTCACAGTAAAGCGGCACAATTCAGACTCGTAGTTGTTCTTAATTTTAAGTTAGATCCCTTGATTTGTGCATGTGGCCTCTTTGAGTTTGTGAAATGGAAAAACCTAGAGCTTAAAAACACATGCAGCCAACAACCACATAGCTGACACAACTTGTTGGCCATTCCTCCCATATACTAACCTTCCCTCTCCCTTGACCGAGGTCCCCATGGTCCACTAACTAACCTGGAAATGTCAACGGGAGACCATATTAAGATCTTCTTCCACCTCCTGCTTCCCGTTCCAGTGCTTCGCTTCTCTCCTCTCAATGCACCCGAATAATATGGCAGAAGACTGCTGAGCCCCTAAATTTTTCTGCCTCCTTCTTCAGGTCCTTCTCCCCATCCTAAGGCAGGGATCCCACACCAATGCAACAGTGCCCATACTGACTCTGAGTGGTACAACTCCTCACAATCTCCTCTCGCCAAATTATCAAGGTACACCAACATTGTATTTGGTGATCAGACAGGCCATGTTGACCTATGCTAGCGTGGCTTATGTTCTCTACCCGGTCGTAATTAAGAAAATAGCAACGAAAGATGCAAGCGGGCTAAACGTGTTGACTTGTGTAAATTTGTGACAACGACAGGTGCAAACACCTATGCATCTGCTTCGGTAGATGCACAGAACACTGTGTGTTATCATGTCAGAGACCAAAGGTGGGTTTTCACCTGTAGAACTGTGTTCATTTCTGCAGGCTAAATCCTACAAAAAACATAAGCAGTACAGGATTGAGCTATAAAGAGTAGCATGAGGAGGCCTTTTTACAGGAAGATATCTCTGTAAGGACGGACTAGGGACTTTCCAGAGAGAGAGAGACATACATTAAGATTATAAAAAAATAGTAGAACCGTGAACATAGTACTGTGGCGAGTGTATTCTAGAGATGCAATTCTAGAACAAACAGGCTTCATGCTGGCTCCAGGCTCAGTCAGGAGTAAAATAAGGGAACTTTTCATTAAAATGTGGGGGTGATGCACACGCACCCACGATCCAGGAAGAGTGGTATGACAAAATCAGTCTTAAAATTCAAAAAGGCTTTTGCAGAGATAGAGGAGGAATCATAACATTAAAGCAAGGGTCACAATTGGGAATAAATAGAGTGTAAGACCAGGGTGTCTAATGTAGGTCCAGGAGTGCCAGATATGTATCATATTTTCAGGATAACAATTGACTATGTTAATTTTTTGCATTTAGAATTATTGCATGTAAGTATACCACATGAAGATACCGTAAAACGCTTCCACGGAACCCACCTTCCTGGACAAATGTTGGACACCGTTGGAGTGAGATGTTGTTTTATGGGAGGAGATTCAATGTCTTGGGCAGCGTTTCTTTGCCATCATTTTCTAAACATCTGTGAATCTCTGTCTTGTGGGTGTGCCCTGATGCTGTTCCCCTCTTGCCTTCCTTCTGTCCGCAGTTCACCTGTACAAGTGTGCAGCCAAGAGGGAGAGCTGCGGCCTGTGTTTGAAAGCAGACCTCGCCTTCGAGTGCGGCTGGTGCAAGGGAGAAAACAAGTGCACCCTGAAGCCACACTGCCAGACACCAGAGAACCAGTGGCTGGAGCTCTCCGGGGCCCACAGCAAGTGCACCAACCCACGGATTACAGAGGTAAACATGGCTGGGAAGGGACCAGAGATTGAGATGCTGGCCACATTTTAAATATGTTGTTCACCTTATATGGCAGTTATTACACCTGTAACTTTGAGTTCTCCGTTGAAATGCTACTTTTCATGGCCTTGACGTGCAGTTACTTCACAACAGAAATGTGCATTACAAGGCTGTTATAGTATGTTATGTTATCAGAGTATCTGAAAGAGACAGTTATATATTCCTTACCTTAGAATTACCCCCAGGCGTCAGACTGGATCCGGAGAATTTTTCGTCAGCAGCACCCTTGCACGTCAAAAGGTGGCATCGGTCGACTCCACGTTCGTCGCCGGCATCACGGTCGCCGGAATGACGTCGCGGTAGCCACTTAGACGCCACCCTCGCGCACTGACGTCAGTTCTTTCTTTTTCTGCGCCAGCCAGCGCAGATCCGGAGAGATCGGTACTTCCAGTCACTTTTTGACTGACTTTTTGCCGACTTTTGTCGACGCCGTTTTTGAGTCTTTGACTCCTGGTGCACGTCAGGGATGCCCGGTTTCAAGGCTTGCGGTTCCTACCGACGTTTGATGTCGGTGACGGATCCGCACCGCCTGTGCCTGGTCTACCTGGATCCCGACCACAACTCCAAGTCGTGTTCCGACTGCTGGACCATGAATCCGAAGTCTTTGCGTGAGCGGTCCCGAAAGCTTCTCGAGGCCCGGCAGTCCGCTCTGCGCCGCTCGAGGCCCCGGTCGCGTGGGAGGTCGAGGGACCGGTCGCAGAGTCACCAACACTCTTCTAAGTCTTCGCACTCTTCAGGTAAGTCGAAGCACAAGAAGAAGTCGAAGAAGCATCGTCGCTCTTCGACTTCTCCCCGTCAGTCGGCCGACGCGACGAGGGATGCGGTTGGTGCCCCTTTGCTGCTCCGCGAGCGGAGCCCGCTGGGCCGACTCCGGGTTTCCCTCCCTTTCCGGTGCCCGGTGCGACCCCTGCCCAGCTTCGGAGTTTCTACGAAGCGATGCATGCCATCTTTGGGCAGTCTGACTCTGCTGGTGCGCCTTCGGGCCCCACTGACTCGGCTGGGGGCCCTGGGACTACGGCGACGGCGGCTTCGGCCCCGGCACCACAGGGTTCCCTCGCATCCAGGCTTGGATCCAGATAGGCGCAGGTCGACCTGACCACGCCTCCCCCGGCGCCGATTCCACCGGCACCACGTCCGCAGCCGACGCCGGCGGTGTCCCCCAGCCGGTGTCGACCCCGGCCTCCACCCCGATGTGGACATGGAGCCGGACTGACGCCGGTGCCGGCGGCGATGGGTACTTTTGTGCGCCTGTTCCACCCTGGTTCTTTTAGGTCCAATTGGCAACCAGAGGAGGGTGAGGAGGACTGGGAGGGGTCTGGGGACCCTTTAACTGACCAGTTGGAGTATAACCCAGACTGGCGAGAGGAGTTGGGGGATGCCAGTGGGCTGGACACTTCCCCAGACCGTGGCATGTTGTCTCCTCCTACCGTGGCTATGGAGGAGGGAGCTTCTTACGCCGTGGTGTTGCGTAGGGCAGCCGAGGCCCTCAACCTCAAGCTACCTATGGTGGCGGTCAGGACTAACCTCCTGACAGAGGTGCTTCAACCGGCAGCGAGCTCTTCGGAGCCCCTGCTGCCATTCAATGAAGCCCTCACTGACATCCTTTTGGGCACCTGGTCCAGGCCCAACACAGGGGCTCCTGTGGATAGGATGATCGCCCGACGCCACCACCCGGCTCCCGGCAACACTTTCCTCTCCCAACACCCCACCCCGGAGAACTTGGTGGTCCAAGCCTCTACGTTCAAAGGCGCATTCCCTAACGCACCACCCGATAGGGAATCCAAAAAGCTGGACCACCTTGGGAAAAAGATGTTTTCTTCCTCCAGCTTGGGACTGCGGTCGGTAAACACTGCATGTCTGTTGGGCCGTTACACCCACTCTGTGTGGGATACAGTGGCGCAGGTGCTGCCCTAGTGCCTGGAGGAGGCCCGGGCCATCCTCTCCTGTGCAGTTGCCGAGGGGAGAGACGCAGCCAACTTTAACATTCGCTGTGGACTGGACACCGCCGATTCGCTAGGCAGGACGATTTCAACATCGGTAGCCCTTCGACGCTATGCCTGACTGAGGTCAACTGGTTTCTCCGGGGATGTCCAAGCTACCCTTATGGACATGCCCTTTGATGGCGGTCGCCTGTTCGGCGACAAGGCAGACAACGCGCTAGAGCGCTTCAAGGACTCTCGGGCTACGGCCAAGTCCTTGGGCCTCTCCACCACCCGCCCTGCGCAGTCTGCCTTTCGCCCCTTTCGTGGCTACGGAAGGGGTGCCCCGCCACGTTCTGGCCAGAGCCACAGACCGGTGCAAGCTGTTCAGCCCTTGCGCGGCCGGGGACGTGGGAACCACCGCCGTGGTTCTGGCGGCCAGCGAGCGGGCCAGTCCACCACAGCCCCCTCTGCAGCAGCCTCCAAACCCTCCTAGTCTGACCTTTCAGGGCCACCGATCGCCAGTGGGCGGCAGGATTCGCCATCACCTCCCCCACTGGCGCACCATCACGTCGGATAGGTGGGTTTTGCAGATAGTCCGAAGGGGCTACTCCCTCCCCTTCGAGACTACCCCTCCATCCATGCCACCTCAGCACTATCGCATGTCGGAGGATCATCTGGCCCTTCTCCAACAGGAAGTTTCGGCACTCTTGGCCAAGGGAGCCGTCGAGCGAGTTCCTGCCCCAGAAGTAGGTTGTGGTTGTTATTCCCACTACTTTCTGGTGGCCAAGAAGGACAAAGGCCTGCGTCCTATCTTGGATCTCAGGAACGTCAACCGCTACCTCCAGAAGGAGAAGTTCAAAATGTTGACGCTAGCTCAGGTTCTGTCTGCTCTCGACCCTGGAGACTGGATGGTAGCGTTGGACTTGCAGGACGCATACTTTCACATTCCCGTCCTGCTGGCCCACCGGCGTTACCTGCGGTTCACGGTAGGCCACGAGCACTTTCAGTTTACCGTGCTCCCCTTTGGCCTTACCAGCGCCCCGCGGGTGTTCACGAAAGTGATAGCGGTGGTCGCAGCTCATCTGCGCAGTTCAGGGGGTTCCAGTCTTCCCCTATCTTGATGACTGGCTGCTGAAGGCGGGCTCGCCCCAGGCAGTCGTCTCCCACCTCCAGACCATAGCGGACCTCCTGCATTCTCTGGGGTTCACTATCAATGTGCCGAAGTCACACCTGACTCCCTCTCAGAAGCTCCTTTTCATCGAGCGGTTCTGGACACGACGCAGTTTCGGGCTTATCCTCCCGAGCAGCGAGTTCGGGATATTCGGGCTATGATTCCGATCTTTCAGCCTCTGTCCCGGTTTTCGGTCAGAATGACACTGCACTGCTGGGCCTCATGGCCGCCTGCATCTTGCTGGTGGATCATGCCAGGTGGCATATGCGGGCTCTGCAGTGGGACCTGAAGTTCCAGTGGGCACAGCATCATGGGAATCTGTCCGATTGCGTCCAGATCTTGGAGGGCACTGCTCAACAATTGCAGTGTTGGCTCACGAACCAGTATTGGGTCAATGGCAGATCCCTCTCCCTTCCCCAACCAGAGTTTACAGTGGTGACGGATGCATTACTTCTGGGGTGGGGCGGCCACATGGGAGAGGCGGAGATCAGAGGCCTCTGGTCTCTGGCGGAATCCGGGCTCCACATCAACCTTCTGGAGCTTCGAGCGATTCGTCTTGCACTAAAGGCATTCCTTCCCTCTGTCCGGGGAAGAGTATTGCAGGTGTTCACGGACAACACCACCGCCATGTGCTACTGCAACAAACAGGGCTGGGTGGGGTTGTGGACCCTATGTCAAGAGGCTCGCCGCCTTTGGACATGGCTGGAACATCAGGGCATATCCCTGGTGGTTCAACACCTGGCAGGTTCTCTGAACGCCAGAGCGGACGAACTCAGCCGCAGGTGCATGATGGATCACGAATGGCATCTTCACTCGGAGGTGGTGCAAGGTCTCTTTCAGCAGTGGAGAGAGCCTTGGTTAGATCTATTCGCCACCGAAGAGAACGCGCAATGTCATCAGTTCTGCGCGTTGGAATTTCCAAGGTGGCACTCGCTAGGCGACGCTTTTCGTCGCGAGTGGAGTTGCGGTCTTCTATACGCTTTTCCGCCTATACCACTTCTACCCAGAGTGCTGAAGAAGATCAAGCACAACCGGGCCCAAGTCATTCTTGTGGCTCCGGATTGGGCACGAAGAGTATGGTATCCCGAGCTGTTACAAATGGCCATCGATCCTCCGATCAGACTGCCTCTTCGGGAGGATCTTCTGTCGCAGCAGCGGGGGACGGTCCTCCACCCGAACCTGTCCAGCCTCCACCTCCTTGCGTGGAGATTGAGCGGCGGCAGGTGACAGCCTTTGAGCTTCCTCCTGAAGTCTGTAATGTTATCTTGGCAGCCAGGCGTCCCTCCACTAAAACGGTATACGACTGTAGATGGAACAAATTTGTGGCATGGCGCACAGCAAAGGCTCTGGATCCCCTTTCTGTCCTTCTTTCTGAAGTTCTCTTGTTCCCCCTGTCTTGAGCTCTGCTCTGGGCACTCTGAAGGGCTACCTCTCGGCCATTTCAGCCTTTCTTAGGCTTCCTGATCAGCCTTCTTTTTTCAAATCCACTGTTGTAAATCGCTTCCTTAAGGGCATTACTCATCTTTTTCCTCCTGTTCCCTTTGTAATGCCTCAGTGGGACTTGAACTTGGTTCTTACTTACCTTATGTGTGCTCCCTTTGAGCCGCTCCATAACTGTCCTCTCAGACTTCTTACTTTAAAGACTGCTTTTCTGGTTGACATCACCTCTGCTCGCAGGGTGAGTGAGCTCCAAGCTCTTTCTTCAAAGCCTCCTTTTCTGGCTGTTCATCCGGACAAGGTCGTCCTAAGAACCAGAACTTCCTTTCTTCCCAAGGTGGTTACTTCTTTCCACATTGGTCAAACCATCACTTTGCCCACCTTCTTTCCGCCTCCGCATCCTTCTAAGGAGGAAGAGAGGCTCCACCGTCTGGATCCAAAACGTGCGCTTTCCTTTTATTTGGATCGCACCAAGCAATTCCGGGTGGTTGACCAGCTCTTTGTTGGCTACGTGGGCGCCAAAAAAGGTCGGCCGTGCACAAATGGACCATCTCCAGGTGGGTCGTTTTGTGCATTAAAGCTTGCTAGTCTTTGGCAAGGAAGGAGCCTCCAGTGGGACTGCGCGCCCATTCCACCAGGGCGACGGCAGCTACCACTGCTTTGGGACCGGGGGGTCCCCCTAAATGACATCTGTCAGGCAGCTACGTGGGCATCTCTGCACACGTTCACAAAACACTACTGCCTCGACAGCCAAGTCCGGCGAGACGACTTCTTTGGCCGTTCTGTTCTCCAGGACTTTCTGGTGTGAACTTGGTTCGCAGACCCACCTCCGGGGTTGGCATTGCTGGGGTAACTATTCTAAGGTAACGAATCTATAACTAATTGTCTCTTTCAGATGAACAAGTTACTTACCTTTGGTAACAATATATCTGTAAGAGACATAGATTAGTTATAGATTCCTTACCGCCCCACCCATCTTCCCCGTTCTGCGAACTGACTTCTAGGGTCAGGGAATCTCTTTTAGGACCCTAGTTTTGTGCACCAGTGGTCAGTGTCTTGCATGGCTCTGCGCTTCTCGCGTGGAATGTCGTGTAAGGAACTGATGTCAGCGCGTGAGGGTGGCGTCTAAGTGGCTACCGCGACGTCATTCCGGCAACCACGACGCCGGCGACGAACGCGGAGTCGGCCGACGCCACCTTTCGACGAGCAGGGGTGCTGCTGACGAAAAATTCTCCGGATCCAGTCTGACGCCTGGGGTTAATTCTAAGGTAAGGAATCTATAACTAATCTATGTCTCTTATGGACATATCGTTACCGAAGGTAAGTAACTTGTTCTTCTATAACGCACTCTGCCATTTGTCTGCCCCATTGTCCGTTCTGAATCTGGACACCCTCGGTGCTGGTATTCTCATAGACTGTGTCTAGGAGGTCTGGTGATATCGTGTTTATAATGACTATTGGTCTGTCTGATGTATTCTTTAATAGTGCTTCTTATTTGTCAACGGGGTGTATTTGATGTAAGACAACCTGTCTGAGGTCTGTGTAGTGCAGCATTTGTACGTGAGCATGTGGCGGAGGACCGCACTGGTTATTCCATTCCACTGGGGTACATAATTGTCCACTGGGTGCCCCGAGGAAACTGTGCTTGGCAGACATATCTTGGGTAAAATGTTTAAGATAATTTGGCCTGAATAGCTCTGTTGAGAAATGTGCTGACATCTAAACAAACCTGTTACAAAGTATAGTTTTAATTGATCCACAAGTTTGCCTTACCAGCCACCATCCAGTTACCAGTGAGCTTGGAGTAATTATTATATTCGGGATTTCATGCCTACAAAAGTTGAGTGACCTTTTCTGCACGTGGAAGTTTTGAAAGCAAATGATTAATATTTCAGAAAGTGATTTCTTCCTATTCAAATGCTGCACATAGAACATCACAGCATGTTCTTTCTGTTTCACAAGGCACCCTGATGTAATAAGGATGCAGTAATGTAAGGATGCAGTAATGTAATAAGGAGCAGTTGCTCATTATTTCATGTAATATAAATAATGCATGTGTGCATGTGACTTATATTGCAGCTTCCTAGGTGTAAAGTAATGGCGTCAGTCTACTTTCACAATATGCTTCCCTATCCACAGTGTTCTTTTAGTTTAAAGGCGCACTCACAGAGTGCTTGTTGGATGAAGGCTCAGTGTGTGTGGGCTTCCTGCGGCAGGACACACTCACGGTTGCTTGCTGCCCGGATGTGTACATCTGTTGTGCTCTTCCACCTTATGTATGTCTGTATGCTGTGTGTCGCCGCCTGGGGGGAGGGTCTTCCCTCCTATGGAATAGTGCTACCTTGAGTGTTCCACACTTGTTGATGCTTCAGCTCATAAGCTTAGTTCAGTGAACATGTGAGCAAAATTTAGAAGTCCGCTAATGGTAAACTTGGTGTCATCTTTTCAAACTTCGCAAATTTCAAAACTTAAAAAAGGGGATTGGCCTTACCCGCTCGGAAGCAGTCGCTGCTGGGGCTGCTGCTGCTCCTGGGCCGGGATCCTTTCTCGTAGGCACCCCTGCACCATCCCCTGCCCAGAGTCACCCTGGTGTATTCTATCTCTGTGAGATGTTCAGTCATGGCTTCCTTCAGCAGGGTGTCTATTCCTGCATGAGTGGGCGATCACATCCGGTGGGCTGGGTGGGTTAACCCTTTCCCACCTTCGCAAAGGGCGACGTTTCCAGTCTTCATACTCTGCTGAAAGTCACCACTGCCCCTGATGGTGTGGTGATGGTTACTACATCTCAAGAGTAAGGGGATTACATTAAATTGGGACTGATGTGGGCCATTCGTGAATATGGTCCCTATGAGCTGCTTATTTTAACATTGAACACGTACCGCAGGGTTAGAAATAGGATTAGAAATGAAAAGCACCGAAACATGCACAATGCATTTAGAAAGGCAGAAATACAGAGATACTGAGAAAAGACACACACACACTCTCCCACTCTCATATTTATAGGTGTAAACAACACACAGACTCTCTCTCTGTCATATATATAGGGGTAAACAACAGACGCATACACACACATTCTCTCTCATATATATATAGGCGTAAACAACCCTCCCTCTAAACCGCCTCACTGACACAGACAATAGGGGCATGAGAGACCACTGATCCCAGACCCTAATTTAGCCCTGTGTGCACTTACAATAGAACCAAAAGTACATTAAGCGCTTACCTCTGCAGGCCTGACTGTGAGAAGAAAGATAATTATTGTCATTTTTACTAATAGCGTTCTATTTTACATTAATGCATTCTGAATTACTTCACAAATCATAATAATTACACCCCCAACTGCACATAATTAAGCCGTAAAAAGTCACTGGTATTTCCCCGTGCCTTGTGGAGTAGGAGTCTGTAGAGCAAGTATTCCCAGATCAGTTCAAATCCTGAAGGTGATGTCTAGAGTAAGTTTCATGGGGAAGGGCATGTAATATTAACACTTCCCGATTGAAACACACATGGCATTCATTTTACTTCATGTTCATTCAGATAGCAACAGTATAGTGTAAATTTGCCACTAATTTTCATGCACAAGAGTCATTTAATTTTGTCGTAAAATGCTAATTATTTGGCCTTAATTGTTATTTTGTTTTTTTACCTTTTTTGATGCCCATAACTTAAGATCTTTGACTGTGTAGTACTGGCCTGAATTGTATCTTGTATTTGGCCTACAAATGCCTGCACATTTATCCAATCCTATCTTTATTCCTTTTTAATTTGCCTTCCAAAAAAATTGTATTTTTGATGCCTTTGGAATATATATAAATGGTTCTCTGTAAGGGTCTGTTACCTGAATGTGGGACTGCACCATGCTCCACTGCTGTGTCGTGATGTGGAATATGCCGTATGTAGGTGGGAGGGTGAAGGTTGCTCGGTGGAGTGACTTGTCATCTCTTTTCTACCACGACGGACCACAAGATATACTTAACTTACTGTCCTACCACCACCCTAAACCTCTTGCTTCTGGATGGAATACATAAAGCACCACTACTCTACTCTCGGTTTCAGTCACTTTCCAGCAAAGTGTAAGCTGCTGGTCCACAACAATTCGTTGTGGTGTGGGTGTGACGTAGGAGTAGACGAACTTTCGTATTCACATAAAGCTTAAATTATTCCTACCAATAAGAGTAACTTCATACACGGTTTTCGCCCACCAAAAACGTTGTTTTTTTCTAATCAAAATGTGTTTCTTTGCAATGTTGACGAGGCAGGGCTCATCGGCTCTTCTGGATGCAGGTTCCTCTTATCTCAATGTTTATGAAAAATGATTCCATAATATAGGCCCGTAGAATCGTTCAGAAATACTTAGTTGAGTGTTTTTTTGTATAGAAATAGAAGTGTACATCCAAAGACAAGTAACTCATCCCAGTAATGTAACACATCCGGGAGTTGGTCACCCTTGACAGCAGGAAATCATCGGCTAATAGACATTGCACATTGACTATGAATACTTTCAGATCCTTATATCAAAGTGTGCACAGCAGTTAGACCTAGCTCCAAAAATATAGCACATCTCCCCCTATATTCCACCTCTTCACACGGAGAAGTTGGCCGGTACTTGTGCTACCACAAGTGAAAAAACCCAATAATCTCATACAAGCTGAATCGAGCTCAATAGTCTCTTTCAATCTCTCGATCTTTCCCAAAAGCACATCTCTCTTCTAAAGGTACCCGTATTATTCACCAGCCAGTGCAAGGCAGATAGTAGGGGAGATGATAAACTTTATTGTTTATAGTCCAACAATAATAACATCACCACCCAACGACATCTCCTGGTTTTGGGGTTTACCCAGATAAATTGGGAGTGGCATTTGGTAACTGTTACTGCAGATTTCTCGTGATGTGCACAACTCTGGCTACTTAGGAGACGATTAGACCCAAGGTGTGCACTGTGCAAAGAATTTCAACCAACCAATGATTCTTTTGTGGATTTCTAAAAGTGGAAGTTCACAATTTTTATTGACACTCCATGGAACTTAAGCCCTCTGTGCACACCTAAGATGCCCCATGGACTGCAAGTTAAAGTTCTCATCTTCTCAACCTACAGGACCCAGCCTGTAAGAGGGCCACGTTTTATAGGTGACATAAGTATCTACATGCATATCCACCCGCTGGTTTGTTCTGGTGAGGTGAAAGAGCCTACAAGTGCAGTTCACTAACCTGCCTGTGGAACGGTAGTTAGGGTGTGAGGCAACAGGTTTATCCTGCTTGTGCAGTATTTTAGGGACTATTCTCTTACTATATGCATTGTTGGCTCTAGCTGTGTAGCCTAGCTAAACTATGCTAAGCTCATCCACGTGTTCCATGCGCAGCAGCAGCGGGCACAAACTCTTTGGCAACCCCCTGCTAAGGTCTGGCTTCTGTGCCGCTGCAGTGGTGCCAGAGGGAATCCATGCCACAGGGGGAGACAAAGAAGAGAAGTTGTACTCACTCTACAACTAGTACTCTCGTCTGCAGTATCAGGAGAAAGGAGGTGCCTGCTCTTTGCTGCCCGCCTTCAATAAATATGCCTGGCTTCTCCTCATTTAGAACTGTGGACCTTCAGCGAGGTCTTATCAATTGAGCAACTTTGGAGTAATACAGCAGGGGAAATATTCCGGCAAGGTCTAGAACAGATTACTGTTGTGTTCAGATATTAATAAGATATGTTTTCATCATTCATTTTTCACCCAGGGCGCACCCATTGATATAAATAAAAGCCTTAACCTTTGTTGCTTATGAAGGGAGGCTCAGTATCTCTGTGAAATCTACAGGAGGGCCCTCCTGTCCTGCACTGCTGGTTCTATTTCATATAGTTTTGTCATCCCTACTTGGTCTGCCTCTGTCAGTTTAATATACATCTTTCCCCAAACACACTTTGCATGCACCCATCACTCAGTACTGTAGCAGTCCACAGCAATAAACCACCCATCGCCAACTAAAAAGGCATTGAATAGCTGAAGAGATCTGTCACGTGACGCTGGCCATTGGAGGACTTTTATTTAGTCCACCAGTGCAGGTCCCAACAAACTACATATTATGACTGCTGTTCGATATCCCACAGCAGCAATCAGATATAGGATGATATTAGCAAAGCCCATTCCAGCAGATATTGTCACCATTTCTCCCTCCAACCTGTGCATATACCACACCATAAACTTTAAACAAAATATCTCAGAAAGGGCAACACAGCTAGCTGGATGGTGATCATAAACAAATACTGCTGCTTAAAGCTGCCAGCTTTCTAAAACCATAAACTGCATGCCTATACCTCGCACTTAAATATCCATCACACAGCTAAATACTGCCTCCCATAACACGATAACCACACCTCAGTGGTCCTCACACACCACATGGAAACATTTCCCGTATAGAATCAAAAACAAAGACAACACCCTTCCTTTCACACACCTTACACTGCATAGCATGCTGCATATGTATGTAGGTGCTTCGACATTCCACAATAAGCGCTGCGTGAATGTTGCAATACAACACAATACATCCACAAAGAAAAAGTAGATGGAAGAAGTCCTGTTGCCCACCCTCTGGCCTCCAAGGATAGAGCAGGGTGTCAGCGTGTGCCACATTGCCCGTTTCGTGCAGTTACAAGAGGTGGTGGCCATCTAGGTTGTAGAACAACAAACAAAGCATGTCTTTTAGGTAGTAGATCCACCTTACTGTTTTATCCTGACTGTTGATTGCAAACAACAGGATGCATTGTGTAGCACCCAGTATTTAAGTACCTTTGAAAAACAAGCAGACAATAACATGAGGTATTGAGACGTTTCTACGACGTGGCGAAGGAACCCAAGGCAAAGTTTGTGACTAGTAATTAATACCAACGAAGTAATGAGAAAGGTCATTAGTTTGAACCAATTACTACTAACACCAATTTGTTCGAAAAACAATTAGATTAAACTGGCAAGAAATTCGGAAAAACATTTAAAAAGTAACACCCTTCAGTTTTCAAATTAATTCTCACAGTAGGGAAGGAGGATGGTCCAGTAAGCAAGTGGGAAGGGATAGGGACAAGGGTATGTAGTAATTGGGTGGGGGGGGGCAAGGTGGGCACCAAAATCCCCCTAGTTTAACAATATTACGAATTTGAGGAACATGTGTGTTTTACTGATTGTTTCCACCTAACTGAACTTTCATTATGTAAGCGGAATTTCAAACTAACTGCTTTCAAAGAATTTTGAATCGAACAAATGGTAATGTGGGTACAGTTTAATTAGACAATAAATCGACAAAGTCACATTAGTAGCAGACATTTTGTATACCCAGGATAAGAATCACACCCCATAGTCGGCATTATTATAACTCCTCTAATAACTTAACAAACAAAGGCAGGGGTGACCCCTACTGTTCTTTAGCCATGAATGATGCACCAACATCATTCTGAGGATACTGACCAATTGTTGAAAGCCCATGCCCCTCGCTCCAGATAAGCTGTGTACAGAGAATTCTATTTCCATTGATTGAAAATATAGAAGTGTCAGGAGAACTGAAATGGTATTCTTTGGACAGTGGATCTCAATGCGACTAATACTGATTTGTGTCTCCCCCTCCCTTCCGCACCCCCGGAGTAATGGATCTCTTCCCTGAAAACTATTGTGAGATATACATCCTTCTCAAGTTCAAAGTGGGCAATGACTCTCATCTTTTCTTCAGAGAGAATAGAAATTGTCTCCTTATAGAAATTTTGCTGAAGGACATTTTGTGGGCAGGATATTTAAATATCATTGCTAATCTATTGAATGCTAGGGGATTACATAGCTACGAGGGAACTTTTGTTGCTTATAGATTCCTCCCCATTTAAGAATCGTTTTTTAGCTACGTGCCATATTGGCTTTGGTGTACACATTATTATTGAAGAGTTCAGTGACCAAGATGTAGCCATTGAATTTTATGAAAATTAGGTAAGAGCGTGCAAATATAGTTGGTCGACTTTGCCTATCGTAAAGAGAGCTTCCAGCTCATTTTCACAAGATGTTAGGACATTAGTTTTGAAAAGCATTACTAAGCTGTATGACAGTGGTGTTGAGAACTGTCCAATACTGCTGACAAACCTTTTTTGACTTAGGGCCTGATTTAGATCTCGGCGGACGGGTTACTCCATCACAACAGTGACAGATATCCCATCCGCCAAAATATAAATCCCATTATATCTTATGGGATTTATCTTTCGGCGGACGGGATATCTGTCACCGTTGTGACGGAGTAACACGTCCCCCGAGTACAAAATCAGGCCCTTAGTGTATGTGTTTGTTTCGAAGAACATTATCTGCACCACCATACAGAGCATATATGAAGTTTCTATTTCATCACTTCCTTGTCCCCATTTAAAGCTGCTGAAGCTCGGACTTTTAGGACTGCTGAAGAAGTGGATGGCATAATTTTGATGAGAATCTTTCCAGGATTTCTCGAGAGGGTGCACCTCCAGTTCATACTGAGTCCTGTTCTCATGTCCCCTATAGATGTCCTTTGTTGTTGCGGGGTAATTCAAAAGTCATTGGTTCCTGATGTGCTCAGCTGGTATGGAGACCAAATTGGCCATGGGATCCCCTTAAGTTTGATTACAAGTACTTTACTGCAGTGTTTAGCTAGCAGAGTTAAATACACTATTCGAAGATGTGGACAGGTTAAAAGAATGTAATTCGCATTTACTTTCTAAAAGAGAGATTCTAGTACTGTGTCGAACATGGACTCTCAGCGACACTGAAATGATGATGTTAGCCTTAGCTGTGAATTGACTTGTCTCCAGATCCTACAATGGTTGTATGTCACAATATTGACGTCATTGATATTTTCATAAACAAATATTGAAATATTAACTCCACCATATAGACTACCACTATATTGTCAATGTAAGTACACATAAGGAATTATAGATTTACTATTCTTAACTCAACATGTAGTTACATTAACAATGTAGTGACAGTTGCATATTATGTATTGTACATATTCCAGGTTGATATTTCGACCGCAATGTAGTGACTGAACTCCCACCCCTCCAACACTTTAAAGAAATTTGCAAGCCATTGAGCTAAACATGATACGATGACCTTTGTTTGTAAAGGATTTCGCACTAGGGCATCATAAACCATTGAGAGCCAATAGTCAGAAGTCATAGACACCAAAAACTTCTCCCCCACTTCTTAACACACACCACGTGCTGCACATCTGTCTCCCATGCTGTGAAAAGGGGGCAGATATTAATGATGAACACTACATCCCCGTGCCTAAAGAAATCCTTGTGCTTCCATTTTAGTGCACGGATTCTCTAGGCCTCTGAGACCTTACAAATCATTGCAATTTTGCTCTTATAAAATATTCTGATTGCCTGATGCACTTGTTAGCAGCCCTTGGAAGGTCTTTTTTTCTGGAGCATTAGCATGGCAGTAATCTCAAGTGGCTGGATATATATTGCAGCTAATGGTGTGTCTGCAGCCGCCAGCAGGCACTCTCTGGCCTCGAGCCAAGGCGATATTGGCCATGAGAGAGGGCGGGAGAGGCAGAAAGAGACTGAGAAAAAGAGACAGAGAGAGGCAGAGAAATGATAGATAGAGGCAGAAAAGGAACATATCAGATTCGGTTATTCACAGCCTCCCTCTGCAGTGTCCTCACTCCGTGAAATTAGAGGACCACGAACGAGCTTGAGTGCAAAATGATTTTTAAATATGACAAGCCGAGTAGGAAGAAAACACGGATGTTAGCATCAGCAACAGGCAATAATGGTGACGTGCAGATAGGGACTTCTGGAATAGATGGCAAGCTGCAATTTTAGCGCTTTGCTATTCTTGAAATCCACCCTCTGGGAGTCATGGACACGTGGCGGCAGCAGCTGCCGCTGTACTGACGCTCTGCTGGCTCTGTTGACGAGAGGACACATCCACAGTAGGGAAAGGACTGCACCGAAGGCGCAATGGCCTCCAGCTGAGTGGATTCCCCAGTGATACCGACATGCATTACTCAAGGTTGGAACGCAGCACAATTTGAACCAAGGGGGAGAAAATGCAAACGTAGTCATAGTTCATCTTTTAATGTTTAATGTGAGTAAACTGCCCTCTTGAGGGCATCTTCTTGGATTATTGCTCCTATGAAATCGACCCTTCTCTTGGAAATCTTTTCTCCAGGCTCATTTCAGAGAAAATCCAGGTCTTCACCAATGGGGTTATGAGGTCTGGTGTTTTCAAACAGCCCTATTCTTACAATATACATAGAGTGGACATTGGGTCCACCCCTGTCAACCATTGGCTTTTTCGACTATCATCTTTCAGAAATTGTCTGTAAACGTTGTTTATGATGTCTTAGCTCAGATCAGTGGAGAATGTATTTCTCACCTAATGCTATTGGCTGTTCAGGTGTTTCCTTCCTCCTCCGATACATGCAGTGCTTGCATTGAGCAGCATGAGAGACCTCTTTACAACTATAGCCTGAACAGTCTGCTCTTTCTATCGCCACCTCATGTGTCTCGCTTAGTTTGCTAACTTTGTATGAGTTAACACTTCAAAGCCAGATGTGTTGGCTTTGCCAATCAGCGGCGGCCGGCACAGATCGGGTGGTAGAGGGGGCTGTAGGGGGGGAGGCCACGGTAGGAAGCGGGTATAAAACAAAAAAAACCTCCTTGCCACATCTCTCCTACTCAGTCCTCCCTCACTCTGCCTCAACAGGAAGCAAACCCAGGCTCCCAGTCAGCCAATCACAACGCTGCCTTAGCTGCGTTGTGCTTGGTCTGAGCACCATGTTTTGGCGCTCAGACACTGACTGGGAGCCGGGGAATGTTCTCCACGCAGGCTATAATGCAGTCTGCATGGACAACATGCGAAGTGCTCAAGACTGTTTTGGGCGGCCCAAGAGGGCAGGCCAAGCAGTCATTTCGCACTTAGGAGGGTGCTACCACTCCTCCCCTGCCCCCTCCCCTTCACACAAAGCTGCTGAAGAAGGCGAAAATAAAATGATATTAACGCAAATTATTATAATTTTATTTTTTCTTTGATTTACTGAAAAAAAGCAGTGTGGCCATGCTCCTCCGCCTTAGCTGAGGAGCCGCCACTGTTGCCAATGCTTGTTTTTAAAGCAGCCCCTACCCCTGAACTGTGCTCAGTGTGGCTGCATGTTCTTTCAGTTACTAGAATTGTATTGTAGTTGCATTTATATTTATTTATATTTATTTATTCTCACTACGCACTTTGGCAGCAAAGCAGTGCTTTAATCCATAGATTGGGCTTAGTTAGAAGGCTGCAACTTTGCAGCATGGCCTGTGTGGGAAGTGTTTTGGTGTCATGACCAGATGGATGCTCTTATCATGTCAAAGATTGCTGCACCTATTCTTGTAGCTGAACATAGAGGACTGTGAGGTAGGTGTTCATGTGGTGATACCTACTATCACGGTGTGAAAATTTACTTTCATCCACCTGCCCATCTTCGTGCACATATGTCCATTTCCAGTTCAAGGACTTGTCAGGTCCTTTGAACTCTTAAATTACGGCATCTGCCCTGTCAGCATCCGAGCTAATACTCTGGTAGGACCACTTGAATGGCATGTTCCCTGAAGGTCCCCATGGCCTTTAGGCTACCCTAGAACAGCTCAGAGAGCAGAAGGTGAACTGAAGAGAGGAGATACAAGAGACACGGGAAGGAGGAGGAGTAGAACCTGGAGAAAGAGGGTGTAGGGCAGAAAGAATATACCAAACATACTGTTCTGCCGATGGATGCCTGTGTAGCTCTTACGAAACACAAAGGCCACCAAACGGTGCTGATTCTGCCACAGCATGACTTGTGAAGGCAGTTCAAGGCAGCAATGGCTGCCGCTTTTCATAATCTGGGCTGGGTTTTCCTTGCACTCTGGCTTCATCTTCACAGTCTTTAGGCATAACTGGCAACTTATTTTCTAAAAACATATAGGCATTGAAGATTGATTAAATACATAAAAAGTGCTAGGACCCCTTATAAAATGCATGGTTTCCAACACTAATAGGCATATCAATATTTACAAGATATAAAATGCAATCTTAACAAACCCAGTATCTATACCTCAGTGGCACCCATCTTTCCCTTGCATTCACCCACTGACTTATCACACTATTCTTTTGTAATGATCTGTCACCTATGTTTCCTTCATCCCCTTTAAATACCATTACCGCTCTTTCTACATTTCCTCCCTTGTTATCCAACATTATCAGAGAATTCTCTCTGATTTCCTGTGCCACCATTGCTTCTTTAAATGTGGACATCCCCATGCACAAAATCTGGCTTCATATTCCCCACATAGTGACCCACTTGACACTTAACAAAATGTATATATTACCCATTTTTCCATCATATTTTTTGTCATATTCCCTTCACTTACTCACATCTTATCTCTAGCAGCATTACATACATTATCCACCATCTCTTCCCACTGTCTTCAGTTTTTCTTCCCAATATGCATGTTTGCATACTTACTCTTCTGCTTCTCCTGCACTCAATTTACCTCACACCAATCACAATATTAGAAGTTGTCCTAATCTACCACAGCATGCTCCTCACTACCCTAATACATCTACATGCCCTCTGATCGCACGTTGAATGAATTAAACAATCTCTCTTTCAAATCTCCCCACTAACCAATTTTCACTCATCTTAATAGATGACAAATTATCACTATCACCTACCCTATCCTATTAGAGAAAGACATTTATTGACCTAAGAAATCTACTCCAATTTTTCATACTACGCTTGGACAATTCATAGGCTGCAACAATCACTAGTACCTAACCGCTTTAAACAGTGCATACTGCAATTCCAGAACGTTACCTCCCCACTCCTGTCCATGCCAGGCCCCCAGAATTCCTCTCTCATCACCTTTTCTAAGTGTGATCTTTATGTACCCCTAGAGCGATCTCTTTTCTAGACTTGCTAAGTGCCACATACTTGTCCCCCCTCAAATATGTCCCATTCTCAGCAGACAATTTCCGTGCCACTTTGTAAAATCTTTGTAATATCTCTTGCAAAATGTGTTCCCTTGTCCATCCTGACACCACCATCCCCGTAATCCTTTTTAACATTAGATCCTCTTCCGTAGCCACACCCTGTCTTCCTTTGCTCCATATTTCAGAACATTCTCATCCACTTCAGTTATCAAACACTCCACTATTTTATCACTGTCCTTATGTTTCTCCTTTGTGTTAGCTTCCATTGGAAGATGTACCTCCCTCCCCATCAACTATACTCCGCAAGAAAACTGAATTCCAGCAACTTGGTTGTCTGTGTGGACAACGAAGCTGTAGATATATTTTGCCTTTCTTCACCCAAAATGCCAACTAGAAGTCTACGATCTGTCCTAAAAATCAATGGTTTCCCCCACAAAAATTCTTGGAACCTATTTGCACGTCATACACATGCGAACAGCGATTTCTTTTTCAACAGAGGTATGAAACGCACTCGTTTTAATGCAAAGCCCAGAAAAAATCTGGTATAAAGTTTACATATACGTAAGAATATACCAACTGTCCTCCGTTCATTGGTGTAGAACACACGACAATCTCATTTAGAAATAAAGTTCTCAGCCTCTCACCTTCCTCTGATATTACCTGGATATTCCACCTTAACACTAAGTACACATGTAACTCCCACATCAATCATTCATATTCTTCAATACTTGGGCCCATCCTCGTCGCCAGTATTTTGCTGATGAGTAATAGGGTGATTTATTGAAAAAGGACACACAAAAAATACCACAGCAGCAGACAGCTCAAGGAGAAACAGCAACTGCCATTCTACAGAACGCTAATGCTATACACATGCACACATATTTCGTAACACACACCCAGCCTGTAACAGAACATGCACGCACCCTAGTGTTTTAAAGTGTGATTAACAGATGCCCTCTGACATGGAAAAAAAGTATGGAAAAGTGACTTAAGGTAATGGTTTGCTTTGCTGAAAGGAGACATCTATCACTCCTTGTACACTTGCGTTGTGCTTTGTTTCATTAATCCTGCACTGCGAAATCCGACTACGGTTAGATCTGGTCGTGTGTGTTTCTTAAGCAAGCACTGACATTATTGTTCCAGTTTTTGGCGAATATTTAGATATTTGTCCGATTTCAATATTCGATGAAGCATGTTTCCCCCCCTTTTAAACGTCCATCCCATCTCCTCATTCGGTTCCTTCGACATCATGTCCCGTTTCCATGGAAATAGCGTGGTCCAGGCACCAGCATCAGAGCACACATTTAGAAGTGATGGGGGAAACAGAAGACCGTCTGTAAAGGAATGGCTTTGTGCTTGCGGTCATCCCATTTATCTACAGAACAACAAACAACTCCGGCATCGTTTTACTGGGCACACTCTAACGACCATTACAATACATATTTTCAGCACTTGCTCAGGAAGAGTAATATTTTCCTTGAGAGAGAAAAATAAATCATTTAAATAAAAAAATATGGAGCAAGCCACATCTCAAATGTATTTTCTTGCCATCTGCTCAATTAGCCGTACACTTGGCCACAGCATCTCTGCTCTTTACAATGTTTGACATAGAACATCTAGAAGTATCAACTCAGCTACAGAGTTTATTGATCACAGAAGGATGAACAGCTGGCTCGGCCAAACCCGAATTCCATAGGGCGTGCAGTCTATGAAGAATGCATTCAACAGGTGTGTTAATCCCCAGAGCTATCTTGTCAATCATCTAAACAAAACTCATCAAGTGGCTTCATCAACATATTTAGAAGAAACTCAGCCAGATCAGACGTCATCTATTAACTGAATATCAAATTAATCCATTACATTATTCATCTTCCATTAAAGTCACTTTTCTCCTCTAGGCTTCATCAGTCACAAACCAAATTCATCCAGTTGAGAGGTCATCTTCCCCCAACAACCCTCATTGCGAAGAGGCTTCAGTTTCCAAAAATCTGCCTCTTTCACTCATGAAAGCTTGTATCACTTTCAACAAACAAACTTTGTGCAGACTAGGCTTCATCTTCTACAAACCAAACTTTTCCAGAGAAGGCTCATTTCTTTGCTGAGCACCATATCCACTCATCCACAGGAGTCCTCTTCTATTACAAAGCAAACTTTCGAGAACAGAGTTCCTCCTGAAATAAGACTTTTAAAATAGGAACAGCACAATACATTTAGAATACCAGCCAGGTTAGAATAGTAAAATTCATATCCACCAGGCACCCGTAGTGACAACTTTCTTTTTGAATGATGCACAGAATTGTGGATGAGTAGCTGTCTAAGTGTTATTTTGCATTGAGGGGTTCCAAGAGATGAGGGTTTCAAATAGACCCCAAACAGATAGCAAGAGTGAAGGTAGTATTGTCTGCAATGTACATTCAAGCAACAAGATTGAAAACTCAATGTAACTCAATGTAATGACCTCTCGTGTCTCCCTGTAAGGCAAAGTTGTGCAGTGAAGACCAGTCCTGGGGGAGACGTGCAGCATTGCCTTATTTACACTCTGACAGCTTCATTTGCTCCTTAAATATATTTAGTGCCGCTCCGCTTTGCCCCATCCTCAGCAACATCCTCCGCACTTACCAATTATTAAAAATATATGAATACTTCTAGTTTTTACACCCCATTGGCACTCTTTGCATCAACTACTTCTCCCCCACCAAAATACAAAAAAATACAAACTGGTCCCCTTCTACTCTACCTTACCACCCACAGCGACGCTCTCCTGCCCCCAAATATAGAACAATGCAGAACACGTTTGTTCATTCATTCATTGTCTCCCACCGGTGGTGTCAGGAAGAATCTGTGTCCTGTGCTTCGTCTCCTGTTATTATCAGGCCCCAAGCAGCACGCTATGCAGCTATGTCTCTCTTAACATGTGCAGCCTACATTTGTTGGGCTGTCTGATCTTTTCCCCTGCAGCTCATAATGGACTCTCATATCAACTAGTCTTTTGTGTCTGCCTTGAAGGATAGTAGTCGCCATCTTCTAATGGACGGTGTGCTTTGAAGGTAAGCGTGAAAGAGAGCGGGGAGTGAAAAATATACAGCTTGCAAGAAAAAATGCGGCATACTTCTTCATGTTCTAGGAAAGCGTGTTCTCTAAACATTAAAAGCTTTGGGGGTTACTGAAGAACTTTAGCCCTCTCATCTACTTGTTATTCATGTGATCCTCTTTGTCAAGGTTGTGCTCCTGAGTCAAGATGTCTTTTAACCCCTTCCTTGCTCATGACGAGCTCAGCTCGTCATGCTGCGCGGTCGGGCTGTGCGCATGACGAGCTGAGCTCGTCACGACCACGCCCGCGATTGGAATGTCCAGCACCTGGCTGGAATTCCGCTCGCAGCGAAGGCGTTAACTAATTTCTTTAATTTAGTTCCATTTTGTTTATTCTTCATACTGTATTCAAGGCCAGGTGCAAAAGCCTTCAAACTTTGCCAAAATTTGGCTTTCAGCCAATCAACAACTTGCAAAGTGTTTTCTCTACCTAACAGAGACAATGGTCTTGAAAAGTTTTACTTTGGAAAAGTCCTGAACAATGGGCTCTGCGTGTCAATCCAAGATCTTAGGGAAACCACTAAAGTCCTGCTGTAAAGGAATAGGCATGAAGAGTATGTGCTGTTTTTGTTGCTAATTATTGGCAGAAGTGTCTGAAGCGGTCTGCCTCTGGTGGCTTTTGTCAAATATGAAACGTGCCTCTATAGTAACCAGGTGATAATCCCTTGAATTCCTTGAGTTAGTGTAAGGGCTTGTGTTCTGCTCTGAAGGCAGAGAAGCAAAGACAACTTCCTTAAAGAGAGAGAATTTTTTTACCACGATGGGAGGTCTGTCGCCAACTTTCTCGATACATTCTATGCGGCTGTTAACTTGCGAGCATCTGTAACTCGAGCATCGAGTTCAAAAGCCCATTCATCTAGAAAAGGTCGGGTTCTTATAGACACTTAATGGCCCCTAGAGTAAATTGTTCACCAATAGGGAGCAGTATTTATGGGCACAATGTTATCAAATAACAGTCCACAACATTTTGTTAGGGTATCCATGTGCCCAGATGTGAAGAGGGCACTAACCTGTGCTCAACCCCCCCCTGGTAGCTTGGCACAAAGGAAGCAATGTATAAAGTATTTGTGCACACTTCAAACAGTAAAACAGTGAAAACACCATACAAAAAGATCCCACACCAGGTTAGAAAAATAGAGCTTGATTTAATAAATAAAACCAGACAAAAATCCAATCATTAGAACCGAAGTTAGGAATTTGTAAAGAATAAACTGCAATGTAGCCCCTAAAATCAAAAGAACCAACCGTGGCTATCTAGTCACACTGAACTGGGTCAAAGTCAAAAGTTCAAGCTGATCACAATGGAGCGTGGGTCGGACACAGTCCCAGATTAGTCCCACTGAAAAGTTTACCTTCTCAAGTTCTGTGCCAGTGTCCGCTTCGCATTGGAGAGGGCTGGAGGAAGCAAGGAGAGTGTCGCTGCGGTGGTCGACATGGCGTGAGGAGCAGTCCAGGCATTGTGGATGGGAGGGCTGGAGCCTTGCTTTGGTAGTCCTCTGTGGCAATCAATGCTTGCACTGATTTTCTGTGTGAGTGGCATGGTTCCGGTGCGAACAGGCCTGTTCGCTGTCACAAAGAACCCAAAAGCTTTATTTAAAAACCAGTGAGCCACATCAAGGATCCAGGACCTGAGGGGCACCAATTGGGGAACTAGCGGAAGACTGGTACAGGAGCTGTTGGAGAGCCTTTTATGTCCCTGAGGCTCAAATCAGGAGGCCAGCTGACTAGTCCTTTGAGTTAATCTGTGGTCATGGGTTCAAGATGGGTTGCAGGTCCAAATCTTCCTCCCCAGGAATGAGGGCAGCAGGTCAGAAGAACAGGGTAGCAGATCCTTCAGAGTGGCAGTCCAGCAGAGTGACAGTCATTTCAGAAGCACCGCATTCCTTCTTCCTGACAGAATATCCACAGGTCCATAAGTGTACTGAAGAGTTGGTGTCTGAGGTTCTTCTTTTAAACACTGGTGCCCTGGTTCTAGAAGGTGGGAGAAATGTCTAGACAATGTCTTAGAAGTGCTTGGGATTCCTTACCTCCTGTGCCTGGCTCGAACTGGCTGAAGTGACAATGCAGGGTTGTTAGGTCCTTTGTGTGAGGACGGGACACAGCCTATTCAACTATAAGTGAGGCTGGACTCAGCTCCTCCCTCCCATCTTACCAGTGGTGGCCCACTCAGTCACACCTAAGCTCCCATTGTGTGTGGCTGTCTAGGGGGAATACACAAATCCCAAATGCCAACTATACCCAGTCATGTGGCCAGAGACAAGCTGCAAGCCCTAAATGGCTAAGGCAGGAAAATGGCAACTTCATAAAAGTGGCATTTTCATAATTGTTATTTAAAACCCAACTTCACCATAAGTTAGGATTTTAAATTAAGATTCCAGGGATACCGAACATGAACCAGTTATCTCTTCCCATTTGCAAATTACACTTATAGAAGGCAAAAAGGCAACTCCAGTGTTATCCTATAGGAGAAATAGGCTGTGCAGTAGTGAAAAACGTACGTTTTGGTCTTAAGACCAAAACTTAAGTTTAACTGGGACAACATCCTAACTTTACGACTTTCGGTATTCACAAAGGGCATTTAGGAGTACTAAAGTTAGGATTCCTAACTTTAGTACTCCTAAATGCATTTTGTGAATGCCGAAAGTCGTAAAGTTAGGATTTTGTCTCAGATTACTTTTGTGAATCGGGCCCTAAGTATTCAATTGTAATCCATATTTATTTTGGAAGTTTCAAAGTTCACAACGGAGGCAGCATGATTACCAACTTTAAGTGCTGAAGAAATGCCCATCCAGGCTTTTTTCAATGGCACATCAGAATACGCATATAATCCTGGGTAACTGTGCAAATGTTCAACCAATTCATTTCGGGCAATAAGCCCTTCTTCAGGGGTAATTCCAGTATAAAAAACAACCCATCAGCGACCATAAATAATTTCATGACAGTAAACTACAATAAAAGCTTTGAAATGTATAATCAGTGGAGTGATTACACACCACCCATCACTAAAATTAAACCAATTTAACTGCTGAATCCATGCCCAGTATAAACCGAGGTATTGTCAAGAAATTAAATACAAAATATGGGTGTAATTATGCCTTAAGTGCAATGTGCCCCATGCAAAACTGTGTGCGCAGAAACAATTATCATAAACCAAGCAAATGCCAAACATAAACTTACAGTGCAACAAGTGTAAGATCTGAAAACCCAGTGTCTTAACGCCGTGACCCGCAGCGTGACTGCTTCGTCCAAACACCACAAAAATTGTGCACCAAACGACCTCGTGATTGTTAAACCTATTGCGTACATCAAAGGTAAAACCCATCCATTTAAAGACCTACTGTGAAATTCAAACCAGACACGTGACCACAAAACCAATCCAAAAATAAACATAAAAGCTCCCTGAACCACTGTGTTAAAACATATTGTGCCCTTCATGCTCACATGCAAGTTCAAACGACACTAATAAATAATCAAATTGAAATATGCTGAGAACATCAAACCATAATACAAACTCTCAAATATGCAAACAGTGCAAAATTAAATTAAGATAAATTAAAATGCTGGTTGCAAAAATACACATGAACATAAACAATAATTCACTCATGATTTTATTAGCAATGAACTTGTCGATAGAATCCAATGACAAGAATCCAAGCAATCAATTGTAATCCATATTTATTTTGGAAGATTCAAAGTTCTCAATGGAGGCAGCGTGATTACCAACTTTAAATGCTGAAGAAATACCCATTCAGGCTTTTTTCAATGCCACTTCAGAATACAATATAATCCTGGGCAAGTGTGCTAAAGTTCACCCAATGCATTTCGGCCAACAAGCCCTTCTTCAGGGGGTAACTGCAGCATGAAAACAGCTCATCAGTGACCATAAATAATTTCATAACAGTGAACAACAAAACCTTTGAACGGTATAGTCCGTGGAGTGACTACGCACCACCCAGGTTTAATTTACCAGGTCGAAATGATAGGTTAAAACTGCACACACAGGCTGTGCAATGGCAGGCCTGAGACATGTTTAAAGGGCTACTTATGTGGGTGGCACAATCAGTGCTGCAGGCCCACTAGGATCATTTAAATTACTGGCCCTGGGCACATGGAGTGCACTTTACTAGGGACTTATAAGTAAATTAAATATGCCAACTGGGTGTAAGCCAATTCTGTTTTAAGGAGATAGCACTTTAGCACTGGTTAGCAGTGGTAAAGTGCACAGATTCCTAAAGGCAAAAAAACAAATTTTGCAAAAAAGGGAGGAGAAAGACAAAAAGGGCCATTTCCAGCAGTTATGATGGGCATTGAGGGTGAGGGACCCGTCTTAAGATCTTTTTGATGGTCAATAAAACCTTGAGTTTGCCTTGATTTTGAGTAATGCAATGTGGTGGGGTGAGTTTATGCATTTTTGCTGTATTCATCTTTACTCCTCTACCTCATCAAATGTTTTCACCTATATTTTGTTTCAGATCATCCCATTGACTGGCCCTCGAGAAGGAGGGACAAGGGTCACCATTCGTGGACAAAACCTGGGTCTTGAGTTCAAAGAAATTAAGGATTATGTTAAGGTCGCTGAGGTCAATTGCACACCTGTTGCTGAGGAATACATCCCTGCAGAACAGTAAGTGGGTGTGATGTTCTTGATGACTTCATTACATCTCATGTCACCACCATTGGCATATCTTATGATTGTTTCTAGTTGTTTAATAAACATCTGGGAAATTCAAGCGCTCCAAATCTGCCAGCAGTTTCTTTATTGCATGGATGAGTAATTGCTTCATTGGACTAGAGCATGAGATGATGTAGGAAATCAAGATAAGGATGATGCTCAAAGGTTGAATTCCATCACAAGTTTCATCCCCAAGCGTTCAGAGTCAGTGGAGCAAACACCTCATCAAGCATCTGCTCCTCACTACCCAACACAACCTATAGCACACCAGAGCTATGACTTCCAAGTAAAGGAGTGTTGTTGAAACGTGGCATGCTTTTCTCCATCTCATACATTAAGCTCCACGCATCAAACACAAACCTTTCCCTTCATCAAGAAACAGGAGGTACAGAAAAGAAACATTGGGAAACAGAACCCTCCATCTACCTTGCAATAATCATGGTCATAATGGGAAAATGTCCACCAAGATAATACTACATGCAATTTAGGGAATGAAATATGAAACAACTTAGGCAAACAACGTTAAAGAGTCACCAAATAGGTAATCGTGATAGTGGGAGCTAGAGAGACAATTTACCACCAGTAATGGCGAGAAAGTAGGACATAACGCACAAGGCTACAAAATATTGAAGAGGCTTTCTAACAACATTTGATGGCTCCATTCTCTCACGTCTCTCTTGATCCCCCTCCGTATCTCGATCTCTTTTCTGTTCTCTCTAGTCTCTTAATTTCCCCCTTCTTTGTTTTGTTTTACTTTTTGCTTTTCATATCTCTCTCCCACTCTTCCCATCTTTAGGTATGTATCTTCCCTTATAGTCCTCTCACCTTACTCTATCTCCCCTATCTCCATCTCCTGTTCTCTCTTTACACTCTCTTTCTGTGATGCTTTTGCTTTTTGTCTCTCATTCACTCCACCCTCCAGCAAGCTCCCTTACTTCCTCTCTCTTTTCTCCCTCTGTTTCTTTTCCTTCTGCTTCCAAACCTCTCTGTCTCTCCTCTCTTATGTATCTCTACCTACACCTTTCTCACTTTTACTTACACTGTCCATAACCGTGAGTTTCTCTCTTTCTTTCTACCTTTTTTCTCTCTTTATTCATGCCCCCTTCTCTCTTTTCCTCATATCTCTCACTCTATCTCTTGGTCTCTCCCTCAGTCTTTCTCATTTGCTCTCTTTTTTCAGTTCTATCTCTGTCTTTATCTTTTTCTCTCTCTCTTGCTTCCTCTTTCCATGCAAAGGAAATCTAATATTGAGACAAATAATAATACTAGACAAATTAAGATCTCTCTTGGCACATTGCAAAGTACAATAGCTATTCATGGGAAAATGGTGTTGGTCCATTAAAGGCCAGTGGTTGTCAGTCCTATAAGAATCGTTGACATACTCTGCTTAACAAAGCGTATCTGTTCATACAGACTTCAGACAAGTGTGGCAGCAGTTGTTTGCTAATTTAAAATGAGATAAAAGTTGTCCCAGGTGTCATTTCATGGCAAATCCCAAAGATATGGACTTGTCCTATCATGGCGCCTGCCTTATCGTGCCATCTCTGCTTTGATCTACAGGATAGTCTGTGAGATGGGGGAGGCCAAGCTGAGCCAGTATGCTGGATTCGTGGATGTTTGTGTGGGCGACTGCAGACCTGAGTTTAAGGCCAGATCCTCTCAGCTCTACTACTTTGTGGTAAGTGTGACGGTACCTGACCATGTCATGCACAACATGGTTTGCATCGACTGGATGGTTGTCATGACAGTCAATGCTTCACTAATTCTTGCTATACACCCAACAATCTACCACTCATTAATATGTTTTGTAAGATACGTTTTTTACCCTAAGGACGGAGGGATTACTTTTTCTTTTTCAAAAAACAGTTTGGTTGGGTTTTTTACAATTACATCCAAAGTAAAATTCTGTCATGCATCCCATTAACATTTCTTGGTATTATGATACATGAAAAAGGAATTGATTTAATCAATAAAAGATCATGTGAAAAATGGGGACCCAAGTACTACACCGTACTATAGCACTTGCCCAAATTGTCTGGTCTTCCCTGAGTGAAGGAGGTTAACTTATGGCAGTGGCTTTGTTTCCATACCTGTCCAAACTGAGAGTTCAAAACTAATACTTAGTAATAACTGCTGTTGATAGGGCCACTACAATTAAGCGACAATGGATAACCAAATTATGTGGCAGGGTTGACTGAATTATGTGACAGGAAAAGGCATGTTCTGCAGCACGCACATTCTGTGTATTGTTTTGCTTGTTTTTTTATTTTTACACATATTTCTACTAACTGGGCAAATGTTTCACCTTGTCTGTATCAGTTTAAAAACTTGAATACAGCAATCAGTAACTGAAAGGTGACCAGTTAACCCTTTGAAAGGGTCTGCCACTGTGTGGAACTAAGAATGGCGCTTTCTTTTAGTTTTGTAACTTGTTGCCTGTTTGAGATAGTTTTAGACCTGGCATCTTTGACATGATTTCCCCAGTCTTTTTGCTTCTGACCTCCTGTTTCTGATTGTGTGCAGAACTTTGTTTTTGCTGGTTTTAGGACTCTGTGCACTTTAACACTCCTGGCAATTGCTAAAGTGCATGTGCTTGGTGTCTAAAATGTCTTAGCATTTGGTTTCTCCATGATTGGCATATTTGATTTACTAATAAGTCCCTAGTACAGTGCACTGTGTGCCCAGGGCCTGTAAATCAGATGCTAGTCCTTGGCCTGCACCATGGGTTGTGCCGCCCACATGAGTCGCCCTGCAAACATGTCTCAGGCCTGCCACTGCAGAGTTGTGTGTGCAGTGTTTTACTGCATGTCAACCTGGCAAGTACATCTACTTGCCTGGCCCGGACCTTCCCTTTTACTACTTATAAGGCACCGCTAAGGTAGACCCTAGGTAGCCCCAGGGGCAGGGTGCTGTGCATTTAAAAGGTGGGACATGTGCCCGCAAGTTTACATGTCCTGGTAGTGAAACAACACTAAATTCGCTTTTCACTACAGGGAGCCTATCTCTCCCATAGGTTACCATTGGGGCTGCCCTGAGGCATTTTACATGGGTATTGTCCAATTGGGAGCTGATAGAAAATTGGAGTTTGGTGTCTCTCGACTCACAATTTAAAAACACGTTATTTGTGAAATTGTTTTTTAAATTGCAGGTCAGAAAGTTTGGATTTTCTTACTTTAAACCATTCGGTGCCTTTGCCTGTCCCTAGAATACACGTCTGGGTTGGATGATAGTTGGGCTTTGTGAATTCACTCTGGACAGTCACACACAAAGGGAGGGCAAGCGTGCCCTGCATATCCCGATGGCCCATCACCAGGCTGATGGGTCTTTCTGAGCTTAAGTGGTGGGAGGAGTTGACACTTGCACCTGAGTAGGTCTGTGCCGGTCCCCACACAAAGAACTGCATACCCCCTGCAGTGTGTCTGGAGCCAGGGCCAGGAAGGGCTGGGTCTTGCGCACTCTCAAAGACCTTTCTTTGAAGTCTCCCTACTTCAAAGGCCAAAATGGGTATAAGTACTGGACCTCTGAGACAATATACTCAAAAACTCTTCTCGACTGAGGATATTCTGCCAGGAAGAAGAGCTGTTGGACTGGCAGGAGGGACTGCCACTTTGCTGCTTGCTTTGCTGTGTTGGCCTGTTGTCTGCTGCTTCTTGCCTGGGAGTGAGAAGACTGGGCTTTGCTCTCTACATCCTGCTATCTAAAGTTTCTCCAAGGGCTTGAGTTGAGTTTGCCTTGTGCTGAAACTCTCAGTGGCATGAAAGACTTCACCTGCATCTTGCTACCAGCATCTGGGCTCCTCTGCTGTGAGTCCTGACCTTCTTAGTGGTGTCAAACCCAGTGCTGGACACTTGGAGGTGATTTTGGTCCTGTAACCAAGAAATCGATGCATCGACTCCAAGCGTCACTTTGGAACCGACCCATCCCTGTGAAATCGATGCATCACCGCTGCCTGCACCGAACCCACAGTCCCCGCTCGCTGAGTGCGCAACACAATGACCGCAACTTACAACACAAGCCCCGACGGTGCCACAGCGCCTCCGAAGTACCGCCGCTGCATGAGTCTCAAGCACCGCTTCACCGAAGTCCGTGACGCACTGCTCCGACGCAGCACCTGCGGCCTGGTGGTTCAACGCCGTGGAATTGGCGCACTTCGCTGTGACATCAACGAATCATCGACACTGCATTGCCTTCAGGCCCCGAGGTCTCGCACATGCAACCGACGCATCACCTCCTCTGAGCGCCACATCGTTCCCGGACGTTAGCGGCTCAAAGACCCTGCATCGCCTCTAGAAACCGACGCCTCACCTTGCCACAGTGACACTTCACCTCCTTTGCGCAGCGCATTGTCCTCGAGCACCAACGTGCAATGACCTGCATAGCAGTAAGGAACTGATGCCTCACCTGCCTTTGCGACACCTCACCTGCGCTTTGCCCCATCTTTGACTTTGTGACTCATCCAAGGTACTGTCCTGGGGTCCATGTGACTCCTGTAGCCGGCCTGCGTTCCTTCACAGTCAGACGTAACTTGTGGATTTGTCCCGGTCAAGGGCTACCAGATAGCCCCGCTGGGAGCTATTGGTTTCTAAGTGCCATAATTGCATTTATTATTGAAAGATTCATATCTTGACTTGTGTATCTTTGATTTTTGTCAGTCTAGTCTAGTTTTACCCAGATAAGTATTGACTTTTTTTCTAAACTGGTGTGGAGTACTTTTGTGGTGTTTACACTGGGTTACTGTGTGTGTGTGTCAGTAGCGGGTGGTAGGGCGGGAATACAAATATAAATAAAAGCTCTTACCTGAATACCGCCGGCCACCGTCTTTCCTCCGTCCTCTTCTCAGTCGCAGGAAGCACTCAGCCTCCCAGAATCCCCTAGTCAATCACGACTCTGCCTTTCAACAGCATTGTGATTGGTCTGAGCGCCGTGGTTTGGCGCTCAGAAAGGGACTGGGAGGCTGGGCATGTTCTCTACCCAGGGTGTACAATACAGCCTGTGGAGAACATGCAAAGTGCGCATGACGGTTTGGCCGGCCCGAAACGGGCGGCCAAACCGTCATGCGCACTTTGGTGCAGCCACCACTTCTCCTCCCTCAATGTCATGGGAGCCCTGCCCGGCCCTAACCTAACCTAACCTAACCTAACCTGTCTTCAATTGTAAGCTCAATACAAAAAATAAAATGATAATACCAGAACGTTATCATTTTATTTTTTGTATTGAGCTTGCAGTTAAAGCAGTGGGGTGACGCTCCTCTGCCTTAGCGGAGGAGCCGCCGCTGGTGTGTCTGCACAAATACTTTACATATTGCCTCTTTAGTTTAGCCTGAGTGCTCTATTTTAAGCTTCCCGAGGATGAGCACAGGTAAACTTAGTGTGTACTACACTTACCCTGAGTAGAGTGTGGGTCCCTACTTGGGCATGGTGCAAACCACTGCCAAACAGAGACCCCATTTCTAACAGATAGAAACACATTTTGTGTTTAGATGCCCAATTTATGCAGCAGATGGCAAGCACGGTAAATCTCATGTTCTATAGGAAAAAAATTGCAACACTGAATTCTATGTTTCCAGTGGCCGTGGTTAAGGATAAACAATTGTGCCTTTGTAGTAGTGGTACATTACTCCATACTGCAAGAAGATCACAAATATGTCATTGTTCCTATCCTGATATGCAGTTATTACTTTGTCAGAGATGATAAAATAACTTAATAGGAGCATAAACTACTGAAATACGTTTCATGATTTTATTCGTATCATAAGTAACTAATTGGTCGCATATTTTTAACTATGATTTAATTCAGAAAGTCGGTGTCTTTTTAATATTCCTTATCCCAATTCTCATGAATTTTTCGCACCCAGTTGCTTATTATTCATGTAGCAGTAAAGAAACTCCATAGTTTGGGGATGATGTATCAGCACCATTCAGAAGCAGCATCCTAACTTCTCAGACTACAGGAGGTCTATAGCATCTGCTGCTGAACAACTACAAACAAACAGAGAGGGCCAATCAGCTGAATGCTGGTTTCGTTAAGAAGTGTTCCTTCGTGGCTTGCATGCATCTGAGTGTTTTTGATTTGAGAAACTTGAAACAGCAAGGAAATTCATTGCACAGAGTCACTCACTGCCCTCTAACTCAATGTTCAACCCCAGAGACTCACTCTAGAACATACTCACTCCTACATTCAAATCTCGCTGCAGTCACTCACTCGCATTTACTGAAGTTACAGTGGCTCTCACTCACAGTGCTCACTCATTCACCGCAATCTCTCATTCATCAACTCAACTGTGTAGAGGGGGTGTACTCTCTGCCCAATTTCAGGCAGTAGTAACATTCTCACTCACTGAGTCTCATACTCACTCTTAGACTATGCACTCAGGCACTCTGTCTTTTACACATTGCTTAATGGTTCATCGCTCTTTCAGTAACACGCTCTCTACTCGAAGTCACTCTCTGCAGTCGATCAGTCTCACGCTACCTCTCATTGCTCTTTGGGGGATGCCTTGTTCCCTTCCACCCTGTTCATAGTGGATTTAATTTTTAACCTTATCATAAATAGGAGTAAACTTCATTAAATAAAATACGTCCAGGCAGCCCTAAACATGATGCTAAACGCTGTGAGAGAGTTATGAGGCAATGTGCAGCGGCTAGTGTCTGCGGCATCGTGTGGGTGGCACCACATGAGATCAATGGAACAAATCATTTGTAATTAAAACCAGACGTAGACGCAGGATGTCATGTCGCCGTGGGGAGAGGTTGCATAATCCCTAGGTGACCTTCAAATATGGCCGCCACCTTGACATGCATCACGAATCCCTTCAACAGAGACATCCGAGCATAGACATGTTCTTAGGGACTGCAGAGGAAAAAACATATTTTCATTTAAGGAAAACAAACAACTGCTCTCACTTCTTCTCAGGCTGGACCAGCAAAGAGCTTTGCAGGCCAGGCCTTTGAGAGGCTCGGCTTGAGTGAAGGGGTGCGCATGCGCACAACAGAAGCTTCCTTTATGGATCGTGTTCTCCTGTTAGTTATGATTCCACATAGATACAAATATATGCATCCACTATGTTCTAGGGATTCATATTATTTCGGTTGGACAGCGTGGGTACAACCAAGAAATTGGAGAAGACCAAACTTCTGTCTGTGACCATATTTAGCAATTTACAAATCAGGCGAAAATGTTTAGTGCTGCAACATTTGGTCAGAAATAAAATTGATTTAATTTTAATGCAATTTTAATAATTGCCAGGATATAAAATTATATTTCTTGATCCTACGCTACCTTTTCACACTTACAAATGTCATCAGCCAAAGGGCTCCATTCAGGATTGTGCTGCCAGCTCCCCTTCCTTATGCCTCGCATAATTAGACAGCTTTATAGAAGGTTGCCTTTTCAGTCAACATAGTCAGCACAGCATCTGTATGCAAAGGTACCGCAAACAGCAGGTGCCTGATTAGTACATCTGTAATGCAAAAAACATTAACCTAAAGGCTATATCTAAGTCCTTCGTGGGTACTATGAACAGGGGCGGCTACTCTGTTATGGCGGAGGAGCGTCGCCCAACTCCTGAGATGCAGCAGACACAAACGTGAAAAATAAAATGCTAATAAAACCATTTTATTATCATTTTATTTTTCTTAGGATGCCACAGGCAGCCGAGTCTTAGGGCGAGAGCGTCACAGCGTCAGCAGGAGAGAGGAGGAGTGGTAGATGCACTGTAAGTTCGCATGTCGGTTTGGCCGGCCGTCTTAGGACGGCCAAACTGACATGCACACTTATATTTCTCCATCCCAGCTGTGTTGCACAGCTGGGTTGAGAAATGGCACAGGATCCCTGTGCCTTGAGCGAGCATCAAATCAGCCCGCTCAGGCCAATCAGTTACGCTGCTCTCGTGCTGGTAAATAGTATTACCAGCATGAGAGCAGCATCTGGATTGGAGTCTTGGAGCCTGTGCAGGGAATCGTGAGTCGGGACCAGAGCACCGAAGCGGTGGCTGCAGTGACGGGTGAGTTCTCTTTTATTTATTTATTTTTATTTCCTGCTCCCCACCGCTTCTAATTACGAGCAGCCACCACTGACCATGGAGCACAAACATGAGAGAGCCATACCTGAGACCCACATGGTACTACAGAGCACAAGTACCTGATGCTTGATATGGTTAACCAGAGTTCTGAAACCCGAAGGATTGACCATATGTGGGGCCTGCCATGGTAAAAGCCCTGGCACATGAGGCACCATAGAGCTTAGTTACACAAGGAGTTAGGCCAATATCTGTGAGATCTTGCACTCACAGGTGATGGAGGGGTATGTCTGAGGGCTTCCATGGTAGAACCGAATACAGATACCTAAGGTTTATAGCTGCGACCTACAGAACACAGGCACATTAGGTTTACAAGGTAATGCAGAGCACAGGATCTGAGGGATTGACTAAGCCAAGGCTTTTGAGGTACCACATTCCACAGTTGCCTCAGGGATATGCCTGAAGAGTTCCTTAACGGGAGAAGGGGTTAGGGTCATCTGTCCAGCCGTGCATAGTACAAACGGTTTGATATAGGTTCACGGCACAGATAGTTCATTTTTCGTAGACTCTTTCCTCTATAGGAAGAGTGCATTATTCATTAGTAGGACTGTCCAGACTAGTCTTTATCTATATCCAGGTCAGTTCTACTCGGCCGCACTACAGCACGTGTTACCCTTCTTTCAAGGCCTGGACCAGTTTAGGCACACCACCGAAATCACACTAACTTCTAGGATCAGCTCAGGAAGAGGGGTGATAGCACATTGTTTATTTTTATCTTTTCTCAGTGCCTTTTCCAATACTTTAGCTGCAGCTGCTCGAATTGTTCTGGTAAATATCTTTTTAACATGCCCATTTTTTAATCCAATGTTAGCCGATTAGTGTTGAGATGCTTGCATCTGCATTTGAAAGGCTATCTCTGCTCTCTCACCTAAAGGACATTTTAACGATTGATTACCTACAAGAAGAAAAAGGCAGAAAGTCAGGAACTACATTTTATTTTGCATTTCAGAAGTCTGACAATTAGCACTATGACACATAATCAGGGCCGCTGGAAATATGGGGGCTGATAATGACAGTGGACAAGTAGGCGGCAGTCTGACCGGCTCATTACGATGCGACCGGCGCGCTGGTGGTTGCAAAGTGCTCCTTTTCACAGCAGTTTGGGCTGCGGGCAAGGAAAAGTGCTTCAGCACAAGCCACCATGAAAAGGAGCACTTCCTGCACATCCATGGAGTTGTTTGGGGGCACTAAATGTGCCCTCAGGGTCACTTTACAGTGGCCCATGATGGATGGGGGCCCTGTTTGGGGCCCCCAAATTCCATTTTCGACAGCCTTTTCATGGCAGTCTACCATGAAAAGGCTGTCGGAAAGGGATATCGTAATCCCGATGGCAGTGCTTATCTCAGCACCTCTGCCATTTGGGAATACGAGTCCAATTGCCGCCCCATCAGGATCACTGATCCTGGCGGAGGCGGCTGTATTCCCCTGACCTTTGTGGGTCCGACCGCTGGTAATGTAATCCGGAAGTCGGATCGAGGAGCTGTCGGCGGGTGGTCTGCCACAGACGGCTTGTCTGTGGCTGTCCGCC
The DNA here is from genome assembly GCA_963921515.1 of Calotriton arnoldi. Taxonomy (NCBI): domain Eukaryota; kingdom Metazoa; phylum Chordata; class Amphibia; order Caudata; family Salamandridae; genus Calotriton; species Calotriton arnoldi. The sequence goes on along the minus strand of CAWUFW010003433.1, from coordinate 739,391 downwards.
CGCCATCATAAGTTTGACGAATCTTCAGGAAGCTTTCCAAAAGAAAGTTCGTCCACCTCAGCTCCTTCCTGGCAGGTTTAACTGTGATCCGTCTTGAGGGGGCCGAGAAAAGGAGGCAATGGGTCCCGAAATGTGTCCCCCCCCGCCCCCCCCCACCCCAACACAATTTTCCATAGGAAAATTAAATAGGGCCATCGCCAAACCGGCTAAACGGAATCACACAGAGTTTGGCAGAAAGCCAGATATTGGTCCAGAAAGCAAGTTTTCTGTTTGGTGTCAGTCCGTTGAGTGGTTTTGTAGACATTGGGGGTAAAAAACTGTATATTTTACAGGACGAAGGATCTGCATCTTGCGATGGGATTTGATTGGCCGCCACCACCTCAACGGTGATGTGGCGGCAGCCATTTTGGGACTCATGAGAACTTATAATATTTTTTAAACCACTCCAAGCTGGAGCTGTATGCTCTCCAGCTACAGTGCTGGGCCCCTTTGTGGTTGGTCCTTTGTCATCTACACTAAGTGGCCTGAAAATGTTAATAATAAACTCTGGCATGTTGATTTTGTTTTTGTCTAAATAAGGCTTTATTTTATGACAACCACTTTAATTAAATATTATAATGTGTGAATTTTTTAAATGTACATTTGATTATAGTTTTGTATAGTTTAGTTTTATAGGACTATTATTTTGTAACTTGTAAATCGCTGATCCTCATGTAAAGCGCTCTGATACCTCCGGGTTTAGCCAGCGCTATATAAAACTCTGCAAATAAATAAAATAAAATAATCAGGCCCTATGTGTTTCTGCTGCAGTTGTGTTTCCTGCAAAATCATGGATTTTTCTTATTTGTCACGTTATGCACCATTGGCGGTACAATTTGAAGAATTTACAAAATAATTAGTAGTGGGCAGAGTATTCCATTCTGCTTTTGAAATTGATGGAATTTTGGTGACTCACGTGGAGTTCCGGGCAAATTTCACCAATCTCCTTGTGGTGGAATTTTTTTTCTCATGCGCATATGCAGAACAGTAAGTTGGCGAGCATGAGTTTAAATTGACATCCCCTAGTGCAATTTAAGGTTGCTAGGAGGACATCCTGTGAGATTTTTCTAACCTGGGCAGTCATGACTGTTTGCAGTCAGAAGACTGCCACTCAAGTAGAAAATCCACTTGGGTGGCAGCAAAATCAACTCGAGCAGCTGCACCCTCTAGCTGTTTGCGCTGATTTTTCAATGCGGAATGCGATACCGACGCTAAATCACAGCACGAGCATAGCAAGCTGTGCACTGTGCCTTTTTCCACCTGTTGGCAGGGCTCCACGGAATCTTGTGGAGTTTTTATGTAACTCCATGGAAGTTATTAAACTAAAAGCAAGGTTTTTAGAGCAGAACTTGCCAGCACAAATTGTGAAACATGCGTATCTTCATCTATGTCTACCTAAATATCAATCCAGCTAGCTGTTGATCTTATCTAATCTATCTGTTTATCCACCTATCTGCCCATATATTGTCTATCTGCAGTGCACCTTCAGCCCTCGTGCATGCCATCTCCTCCTTATCTTATAGGATATGCGTTTTATGGCCCCTGAAGATCTGCACCATAAATATAGGCGAATAAATGCGCTGGGCGTGCTCTTGCTTTGATGCTCTGGCATGTGCCTCTTTGTTGCTCCAGTATGAACAGTGAATTGCCCCGATGTAAGAAGTTGCTCTCTTTGAACAGGAAGGATGACACAGTAGCATCTATGTGCTAAATCAAGGCCTTGACAGTGAACGCATCTCCGTCGCCAAGAGGCAATGTCTACATGCCCTCAAGAAGGCACAGGATGGAAGTTGACTGTCTGAATGCGGCTGTTGTAATCTTAGTTTAATGACACACATTATTTTAGTTCAAGCAGTGTCTGTCTATTACCACACTTGGCACTGGATTAAACAAAGTCTCCATAAGGGCCTGAGGACCTCATACTGCAGCTGTCCACAAACCTGGGATTGTTGTGGTCCTTATCACTGCCCCTCTGACGGTGTACCAAGCCCCACTTTGAATCATTGCCCCGCTCACTGCTGAGTGCAGTATGTTGTAACCTGTATTATATTTATCTGGTTGCTCTCTGTTACTTTCTCCCTAGCTGCTCAGCCAGTGTGAATGTGATGTATGGAATGTTGGTGTGATGGTCTTGAATGGAATGTTTGGGTGCCTGGATGCTTGAGTGTGACAGTTGGAGTATGGGCTGAGCAGCAGGCTCACAAAGAAATGCTGAAACAGCTACACGAGTATGTGCACACTTCCTCTTTGTGCCTTCTATGTTGACTTGGACAGTTTGGGATTTTATGAACATGTTACTTATGGACATCACTTTTATTGTGAGATATTGGGGTTTGCTGCCCAAAGCTGTTTTCTCAGCGTGTGTTTTATTGCTGAAGTTTACACAATTTTATGAGGAGCCAAGCCATGGTACCGGCGGAAGGTATGGAACATTTGCGGTGAGGACATTATTCGTGACAAGCAGTTGTGATTTAAAAAAAAAAAACAATAGTATTTTACACTTTGTCTTGTCACTTGTGGCAGTTCAACCGCTGCACAACATTTTAAAATGGATGCACTAGTCAAGTAATGCACGCGCAAACTCACCTTCAACCGGTGTTGCACGGCGTCTCTTCTGTGACGCATCTTCAACTCTGCTGCTGCTTTTGGACGCTATGCAGCGCGGCAATGCCGGTAGCCATCCGGCACAGCATCACCTGCGTGCCGCCATTTTGGGATTGGAGGCACCCCGCAAATACCTGTGCTTTGAAGTGTCCCGTATTATCCAACCTGTTTGGTTCGATTTCTGCCAACCACATGTTGTACCTATACATTTTCACAGCAATTTGAAGGAGACCGGAGACGTCGATAAATCCTGTTGCTTTTTATCTCTTTACGGTCAGCTCTAATGGTACAATTAAGAATGTTTGACTCTCTCCGATCATCAGGATTTGTTCTGTTCGGCAGTTTGGCTGTCTCATCTTGTGGGTGTAATTCAAACAGTAGTCTACAAGGTTGTTTTCTAGTTTGGGACTGCTTTTCTTCAAAAGTGTAATGCTAATATTTCCTTGCCATTCCATCAGTCCAGTTCTGAAAACCCATGTAGAATGTTTCTACTGAGGTAACCCGCAATAATATAGAAGTGTTCTGTACTTTTGGGTGTTCTGCCCTGTTTTCAACTTTCTCATGGTTCAACATTGCAAAGGATTTTCGGGAGACATCGCTCTTGCATGTTAGTGTTGCTGGTTTATTTTTGCCATGTTGCTGTTTCTGCCCTTTATGTTGAATTGTAATGAGCGATTTTCACACGGTACTCTGTGTGGGTAGGTTGGCATTCTTACAGCACAACTTATATTTCATTTATACTCTCAATCCTATATATCTCTTACACGTGGGATTGTTAATATGTTTAATTTTCTCGTGTTTTCGTTGCCTTTGGGGGTTTAGTCCCATTCAACACAGATTAAGGGGTGTCTCTCCCTTATCACGGTTGATGGGTTTTAGTCCCATTCAACACTGTTTTAACAGTTATGGGTGTTAGTCCCCTCTTTACAGTTTGTAGTGGGTGTCAGTCCCACTTACACAGTTTCTAATGGGTATTAGTCCCATGTGTTATTTTGTTCTGTGCACATTTCTAACCTCCTCACAGGGGTTCTAATGGGTACGAGTCCCATGTGTTCTGCTGTTCTTTTCATTCTACTAACCTCTAAGTAGGGGTTCTAATGGGTATGAGTACCATGTGTTCTGTTCATGCTACTAACCTTCACATAGAGGTTCTAATGGGTACGAGTCCCATGTGTATCATTGTTTGTGCGCACTAGTGTGGCACACTCATGGTTGTCTGCCCCTAGGCCTGTTTGGCTGTATGGTTAGCAGTCAACGTTCTTTTTCTTTCTTCCCCTAACTTTTTTTTTTCTTCGGTTGATGTTGGGTGTAGATGTTCCATGTTTCTGGTCCATTTATTCACCTGTCATTTGGGGAAAGTCAGTTTGGGTGTCCGTCACCCATTTCTAATGTGTCTTTAAAACTTTTTATAGGAGGATGATGGGTGGGTGATATACATATTATGTATATTTGTCTATGCATCTTCTCTACATTGTGTATTCATCTTACAGGTATTTCTTGTACATCTCTTTTATATTTTCTCTGAATTTTCTTTCCATTTCTCTTGTACTTCGGTCTTAACCTTTTATTTCATTTTCTCTTGTACTTACTCTTGTATATCTCTGGTGCTTTTTCTTCCTTGCTCATGCTTGATTTTCTTGGTATCTTTGCTATGATCCCTTCACGTTTGGGTTCACTTTCTTCTTGCTTTTTCTCTACTTTTCCATTTTTTTATTTCTTGGGGTTCTCCTTGTTTGAACCTGTTAGAAATGGGGGTCTCTAGTTGGCAATGGTTTGCACCTTGTCCAAGTAGGGACCCTTACTTCTAGTCAGGATAAGGGAGTTACACTCCTAAAATAACCCCTGCTCACCCCCTTGGTAGCTTGTCACAAGCAGTCAGGCTTATCTTAGAGGCAGTGTGTAAAGCATTTGCACATAACCAACAGTAATACAGTGTAAGCACTACAAAAGGACACCACACCAGTTTAGAAAAATATCCAATATGTTTATATACTTAAGACAAGACCAAAAACGATAAAAATCCGCAATACAGTATTTAGAAATCTTCAGTTATCAAAATAACCTTGAAAAACAGTTCCTTGAAGTCGATAACTCCCTCTGGGGCTATCACGGCGTCGTGAACAACAAATCCAAACAGTTCTGGCTGACCGCGGCGTCGTGGGCCAGCTACGGTGTCTGGAAGACCCGCAAGACAGTACCTTTAGAAATGCAGGGCGTCGGCGACCTCTCGTTGAGCTTCCGAAAGCACGGCGTCCGCAGGCTTCGGTTCCGAAGGTCGGCTCAGGAGTCGTCGGGCCCTTGAAGTCACATGCGTTGCAGATCGAACTCCTCTCTGTTGAAGTCAGGAGCGCTGGCGTCGGCAGGCGCCGGGTGCTGCGGTGCGAAGTGCGGCGTGCAATGCCCTCAGGTCGCGGTGCGAGCAGCGGCTTGGTGGCGGCGTCAGATGGCGGCATCGGTGAGACCAGGGTCGCGGTGCGAAGTGATGCGGTGCTCGTCGCGGTGCTGGCAGATCACGGTGCAAGCAGCGGCATCGTCGTTGCTGAAGCGCTGTCGTCGGCTGACGAACTGGAGTCGATGGCGCCGGCATCGGTAGGCCAAGGCTGCGGTGCGGGATGAGGGCGGTGCGTCGTGTAACTCTATGAGCGGTGCCCTCGAACCACGGTGCAAGCAGCGGCATCGATTTCGGCGTGGAGCAGCGTCGTCGGGGATACCAAGGCGGCGTCGTGAAGCGAGGCGATGCGGAGGGCAGTGCCCACAGGTCGAGGTGCGTGCAACGGCTCTGTGGCGGCGTCAGCAGGCGTCATCGGTGAGACCAGGGTCGCGTTGCGGCAGTGCCCTCTGCGGTGCCTTCAGGACACGGAGTCGGCAGCGGCGTCGTAGACTGTGTCGGGTTGCTTTTCCTTCTGTTACAGCACAAAACACACAGTCCCCAGTGCTGAGGGCAGAAGAATTTGAAGTCTTTGCTGTTCCTGAGACTTCTTGAACAGGGGGCAAGCTCTACCTCAAGCCCTTGGAGAAACTCACAAAAATAGATTGCAGAGAGTTCAGTCCAGTCCTTTCACTGCCCAAGACAGAAGCAGCCACTACAGGCCAGCACAGCAAAGCACTCAGCAAAGTGATAGTTCCTCCTCACAGCTTTTCCAGCTCTTCTTCTTTGCAGTCTTCTTGGTCCAAAAGAGTTCTAAAGTTCAGGGGTTTGGGCTCCACTTTTATAGCCCAAACTCCTTTGTCCTCTCAGGCAGAGAGTGTCTGTGCCCAGCCAGAACCAGTTCTGCCCTCTCTGGTGTGGCTTCCTGGCAGGAGGTGGAGACGGCATTGTCAGAGGCAGACCAGGCCCATTCAGGTGCAAGGAAATCTTCTCCCCCTACTCTAAATGCAGTCCAGGTCTATTCAGCCCTTTCCTGACCCACCTATACTATCTGGAGCCTCTGCTGCTCCCCAGCCCCTGTCATCCAAAACCCAGCAATCCACAAACCCAGCAGAGGCCTGCTGGATGGCTGAGCAAGAAAATACCTACTTTCTAAAAGTGGTATTTTCAAACACAGAATGTAAAAATGACCATCACTAAAAGATGCATCTTTAGATTCTGAGATCAGGCATACTAAACTTTATTTTCCTACCTAGTTCCCAGGGCCAGTTATGTTTATAAGATGTTATAAACAAACTCCCCATTCTGTCCTATGGGGAACAGGTAGCCTTGCAATAGTGAAAAACGAAATTGGCAGTAATTCACTATCAGGACATGCCACACACACCAGGGCATGTCCTACCTTTCACATACACTGCACCCTGCCCACGGGGGTATCTTGGGCCTACCTTATGGGTTGAATGACATGTAAGAAAAGGGAAGGTTAGGGCCTGGCAAGTGGGTGCACTTGCCAAGTCGACATGGCAGTACCAGACTGCTCACAGGCTCTGCAATGGCAGGCCAGAGTTACATTTACGGGCTGTTTGTGTGGATGGCACAATCCAGTGGTGCAGCCCACTAACAGCATTTGATTTACAGGCCCTGGCACACTCAGTGCACTTTACTAGGGACTGACACATAAATCAAATAGGCCAATCATGGAAACACCAATCCATAACACATTTTACCACAGGAGCACTTGCACTTTACTACTGATCAGCAGTGAGAAAAGTGCACAAAAACACTAAGCCAGCAAAAACAGAGTCAAAACCGTGAGGTCAGAAAGCAAAAACTCAGGGGAAACACGCCAAAAGATGCCAAGTCTAACAGAACCTTTTTCTTCTTTGCGCTTTCTATTTTGTTTTGTGGAAGAAGGGAAGGTATGTTGTAACCTGTATTATATTTATCTGGTTGCTCTCTGTTACTTTCTCCCTAGCTGCTCAGCCAGTATGAATGTGATGTATGGAATGTTGGTGTGATGGTCTTGAATGGAATGTTTGGGTGCCTGGATGCTTGAGTGTGACAGTTGGAGTATGGGCTGAGCAGCAGGCAGACTGCTCCTGGTGGGTCTGCATCTCTACAACTCATCTACTTGTAACTGAAGTTAATAAATCTACATGAAACTACATCTTGGCTACGGACCTCATCACTACACAGTCCATGGGTGAAGATTTATTGCAAGGTGTGTTTGCATGGGTAGTTCTATGTGATTGCTCCTGCTTGCACAATACCTGTTTCTAAGTGTAGAGCTATCCCTCTTAAGCGGTCATATCCCACAAGTCTGTTTTCTATGTCTATGATATGACGTGCATCATTGATCTAGATTCTTGCTGAAGAGAATCCCCTGCTTGCTCTATGTGTTCCCAGCCTCTGGGGTTAATTGATCCGGATTCCCATGGAGACACATGTTAAGCAGGAGACACTCAGGATGTAAATCCAGTGACGATACCTCAGAACTGCAGAAGTACAACATGAAAGAAGATTGAGCTTTGGAAACTGAGGTATGAAAAAATAGAAGCTGGCATGTGTCATAGGCGATCCTCCGCCATCTTGACTCCTCTACGCCATCGGTCCTCAGACAGAGCCTCTGTGATCTCCAAGGTCTTCCGGTCCAGGCGGAGAGGATTTCCACGCCGACCAGGTATTTGGAAACGTCCAGGCACCTGCGCACCTCCACTGTGGAAAGGAGCAGGTTCATTTATATTCAGAGAGTGACTTCCCACTTGGATTGTGTCTGGAAAGTTTTCCCATTAAAATGCTAATGACAGAGTAAACTGTGGCTCCGAGATGTTGCTTCAGAAATAGATCTGGCTGGTATTTTTTGGAAGAATGCTCATTGTATTTTTGTTTAGATGCACAGAAGGCTCACTGGCTCATGAGACGGCTGTTGTCCCTGTGATGGTTGAGAATAATACTTAGGACCAAACTACCATGCAGGACTGAGGGGTGGGGGAGCATGTCGTCGACTCCTCCCAAACAAAGGTTTTTAAAAACTATCACAAGAAGAAAAGATGAAGATCATTAAAACCACTGTATGAGCAGCAGAAAATAAAATGAATACTATGTGACGCCACTTGCTTCCAGTTCATATTCAATTTCCTAGCACTCTAGACAACAATTGCTACACTTGCCACTCTGTGCTCATTTTTACCAATCGGAGAAGGATAAAAGGTGGGAGTCAACCCTGCCAGGGTTCAAATCCGTGTTTTGAAGTTTACATACAGATTAATGCGACATGTGTTAAACCTTTTGAGCCTGTAGCGGGTTTTAGAAATATTTCACTCCACGATCAAAAGGCGCAGTGAAGCGGGTTAGATGGGCACTCGTATAACTCCTTGCACAGCCATGACTTCTGCATTGATTTTGGGTGGATCCACAGACAAAGGGCTGTTTTGTGGAGGGGTGGTCTCGGCGGCTCGCAGACACTTTTCACGCAGGAATATTAAAGTTTAAGCAAGACATTCCCGCTAAGGCCCATGTTAAAAGATCGCTAGATTTACGTTGCTTTGATGCCCGGGCTAGGAATGATTATTCTGGCCAGTATCTCCTAACCTAAATCTGACCATCGTGCGTTTTTGTGCCTGGAATGGGGAATAACAGCTTGGACCCCAGAGGACCTGCTTCTTCTTCCACATGGTTAAATCCGATTCATGGGACACATCCAGTCAGATTTACCACCTGCTCTTGAGATAGTTTGGCGTGCATTGGTAATGGCGTCGGCTAATGGAAGTTTTTATTTTTGGCCAGCAAAGGTTTTGAATAAAAGATGCTACTTCAGGGGCAGCTTCAGGCCAGCCTACCAGATACTGGCACCCTATGCGAACCATGAAATAGGCATTCCCAGATATGTTTTTTAAATGTATTTTCTTTTGTCCTCGAATTTCGGCACCACTTCACGTCCTAGACAACTGCCTAATTTGCCTAAAGAGACTGCTAACACCTGAGCTACTTGTTCACCTGCTGCATTCATTCTATTGCCCCATTTTACAGTCCAACGTGTCATTGAACCATTTTCTAACAGGAATGGACGCTCACTGCAGTTAGCATTATTAGGACTAGGTAGAAGAAAGGGGAATGGATTATGAGACATGTTTTTTAGAGGTAAAGTGGATAAATGCAATAATGTATTGGGTACTACAAAAGAATGTAGAATGTAAATGTTCACAAACTAACTGCTGATTTCAGATTTTGTTACCGATTTTTAAAAAAAACTTTAAAAAAAATATTTTGAAAGAGTACCCATGCAATAAACGTTTTAATATCTTACCTTTTAAACAATGGTAGAGAAGTATGCAGTGAAACATACGAATGTGTAAACACTTTGGGGTTTATCTGATGGCAAAATTCGAAACTGTGTCTTTTTATTGCTCTAATAAACACTTTGACCTAGAGCCGTTACAATGCTTAATTTGTGCAGGTGCTTGCTGGTGGTGGGCACCAGCAAATATTTCTGGGGGTCCGGGCTTATTTCTCGTCATCAGACCTTGACCAGAACAAGAGAGGGAGAAAGGCAGAAGAAGAGAAAGGAGGCAGTGAAAGTTAGGGAAGCAGTGACCAATGGCGAAAGCATGGACGAAAAGAACCTACAAAACTGAGATAACAAGACACAAAGTGGAAGGTGGCGGAAGAAAGAGGCCGGAGTTGACTAGGACTATAGCCTTAGTTTTTCATAACCACAGCATTCAGTGGCACTCATTAGCACCAGTGGCAGGCTACTAGAATAGATTGTGGGACCTTGCACTTACTTTTTTTTTTAGAAATTAAGCATTGAGCAGTGGGGGGTTGTATTTACAGCATGGTACATCAGAGCATGGCGGACAGGTCATACGGTAAGCTAGAAGCATTACTAATACTCTCCAACTGTTCTTAATATGCCTTGTGTCTCCGCAGCCCATCAGCCTCTTCAACCTGAAGCCCAGTCGAGGCCCTGTCTCAGGAGGTACCCAGGTGACAATCAAGGGGGATAACCTGAATGCTGGAAGCAGTGTGACCGTGATGTTTGGCCGTCATCCATGCATATTTCATAGGTAAGCATGACGTAGGTTCAGGGCAGAGCATGCCCATGTGCTGTTGCGGCACCTTATTGGTGATTTCAGTTGGCCACTCACAAATGGCTTTTACTGAATCCGCTTGTGGCAAATGGGTTGTGGACAATGAATTACGCATGTGCAGCAGACAAAACAATGGAAATCCTAATTATCGGAAAAACTAGCAACTGAAGACAATAGCATCAGAACCCAATTCCTAGATGGAAGATGTGGCTGTAATCAACTGGATTTTTGTCCCTGAAATTTCAGTAGATATTCACACCATTATGCTATCAACTAAATTAAGTATGAAGCGTTTTACTGGTCAACTGAAATTTCCACCAAAGCTGACAAAAGCATCTGCGCCAAGCCACTTCTTAGTTCTTACCCAGTATACAGTGCATGAGCTGTCTGTTGAGAGACTATTGTTCGCTTACGGTGGGCTTAGAGCCCGCCCATTGCTTATCATTGATTGGATTCATTGTCACTCTCATTTGCTTGCTTTTCTTTTGTTGGCATGTCTGGGCATTCTTTCCTTTATTGTGTTTATGCCTCCCCTGGAGCATGGGTACATTACTAGTGTCCTTCCACTGCTTCCTTTTCGGGTTGATTTTTTTTCTTTTTGTTTAAGCACTTTATGAACGACCATGTGTTTTCTGTTTGTTTCACCAATATACTTCTCTCCCCCACCCTCTGCATTGCTCCGATGTTGTTCTCTCTTGCCTGTGTGCATCTCCCCCACTACCTCTTGCTTTCTCATCCTTGTTCTTCTCCCCGCTAGCTCCACTTTGCACCTTTTTGCACGTTTGCTACCACTCTCTTGCCTCCACTTTGATCTCTTGCTGTATCCTTCCCCTCTCCCGCAACCCCATGTAGCTTCCGCCTCCATCTGTGCCCCCACTGTATTGTTTCCTCCTCCAATCCCATGTGTCATTTCTGCCACTGTGACTTAATGGCTTTGCCAATGCTTATTATTTCAGAGGTGATACTATTCTCAATATTTGTCCTGAACTATCCAGCATGTCACGTTGCAGAGCTGTCAATGTACCACATTGCTCCTCTCCTAACATACTCTTGCACTCACAGGTGTTTCTTTGCAGTTGTAAAGTCAAGTACTGTCATTGTCAGCTGCTTCTGTGCGTTTTTACAGTTTTGGTGCTTTATGAAAAGAAAGAAATGATTCAGAATTGCACCTCATTTTAAAATAAACGTCTTCAATGAATTCAAACGTAGAATTTAACCAAATCTTCCTTGCGTTAGATGCACCCAATAGTCAAATTCCCTTTACATTGCCTGGCACTTGTTTTCCCTGTCTCATGGTTGGTATATCCGTGCAAGTTTGACAAACAAGGTGGCACATAAATATCTGTTTTGCCGTATGTCTTGCGATAAAAGAAAACTACTCATCAATTTTGGATGATTTTTCAAAGACAATTGTCAGGTGTTGATCTTTTATTCCTCTCCTTCATCACGCTTAGGAGAACCGCCAATCAGATCGTCTGTAACACCACCGCCGCGACAGAAGGGCCTATCAAGGTGTCGGTGCAGGTGGATAAAGCGAGGATCAGCCATGAGTTACAGTATGAGTACGTGGAGGATCCGACGGTGCACCGCATCGAGCCCGACTGGAGCATCATGAGGTTTGTTGGTCATCATAGGGTGCTGCCGTTCAACAGCAAGTATTGCTGGGCTTTCTTTTAACTTCTAGTGAAGTTCAGGAATATCGAGTGTACTGTTGTCAGTCTATGTGACTCTAGATGTCGCTACTACTTGTCCTGTATGGTATGTTACTATCTGCAATATTCTCTATTTTTCTTACAGAATTCTATGGAGTGTTTTCAGAAGGTTATATCATTTCCAAGAGTTAGCTATCGTCTTTCTATCAGAGTGACATGGCCTTATCTAGACTATATAATACAATTTCCTACAGTACCATAACTTTTCCTAGAGAGTGTTATAGACCACCATAAACATCTGTGATGAGCCTTTCCTGAAAAAACACAATATCATTTAGTTAACTATTCCATTTCCTTTCTGCGCGTGCCATAGACTTTGACCAGAGTGCTGTAGCCTTTCCAAGGTGACGGCATAATCTTTCCTAAAATGTCACAGCCTTTCCCAAACTAAGCCGTAGCCTTTCTTAGACTTTGCTGCAGCCTTTCCTTCAGAGTGGCATAGCCCGTTTTACAGAGTAGCATACCCTCTCATTTTAGAGTGCAATAGCCTTACTTAGAATGCCGAAGAGTTTCCTACAGTGCCCTAGACTTTTATGCAGAGTGCAAGGCAGTGCTTAATTTGAGCAGGGGGTTGCCAGTGAGGGCCACTGGCACTTATTTTTGAGGACCGGCACTTATTTTTCCATATCAGATAATTACCACGTGCAAGAAAGGGAAAAATGCACAGATCGGAAAGACGGAGGAAGCGAAAAGTAGAGAAACTGTCGCAAAGGAAGAAAAGAGGAACCTGCAAAAGTGAACTAAAGGGGCAGGGAGTGTCTGGTAGTGGATTAAAGAGGCCTGAGGTGGTTTAAGACTACCCCCAGCCTTGGCATTTGGCGTGCCGACGTTTAAGTGCACTGGCTGCCGGCTTGTTTTGTTATGTTACAAAGATTTATATAGCGCGTGCATACCCGTGGGTGGCTTCTGAGTAGAGCTTCGGGCACTGACACTCTTTCTTTCACAAATTAAGCACTGGTGACAGAGTCTTTCCTGGGTGCCCGATGTTTTTGAACACGGTGCCACTGCCCTTCTTGGAGTGCGGGAACATTTCTTACAAAGTGAAATAGCGCCTTCTACAGTATTGCAGCGTTGTCCACAAATTGTCTTAAATTTTCCTGTACTATGAAACAGCTTTTCTATTGAGCTGCATGTTTTTTTTTTTTTAAAGACAATGAATTAATGTTTTGTACAAAGAATTGTGGATTATGCATTTTTCTAAGCGTGCATATGCCTTTACTAAGTGTGCCGTATGTAACCTTTCCTTAACTATACCATAGCCTTTCATCCCTACAAAGTGTCTTGTATTTCCAAATATATGCGGAATCTCCTTCAATATCATGCTGTAAGGCACATCATAGAGTGTACACATAATATTTAACTCCCCAGGGTATGTGGGTCATCCTACATATTCTCCTTACCCGCTGAAATCATAAATCATGTATTAGCATTCAGTGTAGAAACTTGGGTCTTGCATCCCAGCTGGCGAAAAAAACCACGCATCACTCAGTAAGGTATTTATCAAATTGTTAAGCACGCACCTCTTATTTAATTTTCAACCGGAACGCTTTCCTCTTACTATAGTCCTGAAGTTATCCCTGATGCAAAGAAACACTCAAACAAATAAATAAAATATTATTTCGAGCAACAACCAGCTGGGAGTATGCCAAATTGGAATTCCACGAGAATAAGTCTCTAAATTCATGTATCACCCCCAAAGGTGGATATTGTGTTATACTGAAGACATGAGTCACCCTTTGTACACCCGGCTCAAATAATCACAGATTTCAAGACCCATGTCCCTGTCTCCGAGGGGACCAGGGTTTCTGGTTGCACGTGGAGCCTGCTGAAGAGGCAGGTACCAGCACAAGCCCTTGTATTGTCTGCTGGCCTACCTGCCAATCAGCGGCTTTGTTCCGCCTGCCTCTCTGTACAGTGGGGGCCAGCATGGCTGGCTGCATCTGAAGACGGAATCAAAGAGGTAAAGATCTCTAATGGTTTAATTAGTGTTTGCAAAGTGTGGAATACTTAAACAGAGTGCAGGACCGCGTGCGGGGAGGAATTATTCTTCTTAGCACGAGAGGAGCGCGCCACCAAAAGTACATCTGCATAATGGGATACTGTGCCCATTCCCTTCCTTGAAAGCAGAGGTTCCATGCGGTGCTGGCAGGCCTGTGATGGCAGAGCGCGCCCGTGGCCAGGATATCCTGCAGCTATTTAATGTCTGTTTTTTTCACAATGCTACATTCTTATGTCCAAAAAAAGAACTGCAGAGTCAACTAACGACGATCGCGAGCTGTAATTCCTCAGATATAACAGCCAGGCTCTCAGAGATCTTCAAAACATAGATGAACTCTTTGTAGCCGTTGTCTAACCTCTAGCTTCATTCACCCTTTGTGGCTGTTTTAGTTTCTAAACCTCCGTTTTGTGAATTCCGTCTCAAAATATGTTGAATTTAAAGGTACGATCCTATTTAAAATTAAGAACTGTCCATAAACTACGGAAGCCATTCTTGTAAGAAGATTTGCGTACAAGGATGTGTTTGAAAAACAATGGCAATTTGTACATTTTAAGGTGCATATGGGCAGGGAGAAATGGGCAAAATGTGGTAGACTTTGAAGATGCGGGCATTCTTCCCAATGGATTCTGGAGTCATTAAGTTCCACTGGGAGTTTTTTGAAGCACATTACATTAGTAACTTGGTAACAATTAAAAAGAAATTAAAGAGGGATGGTGGCCTGCTCCAATGCTTTGTTCAAGAAATTTAACCAAGCCTATGCAATTTCATGGGCAATGGCCTGCTTTTAGATCAAATTTGTGAAAACTTTGTAGTATTTAACTATATCTATGTACTGGTATTTAGACACCGTGATCTTAATTGGTTAGAAACGGAGTGCACTTAAATTTCACAATTACATTACATCTTGTATTTTTAAATTAATTACATTTCACGTATATTCACAATTTTAGACACAGGGTGATGAGGGATTTGACAAGTATCACACTATTTTCATTCAAACACTGTGTCAGGATCTGAGCCCAGGCCTCCATGTCCCCACATCAGCAGCTTAGTCGCGAGGCCAGGAGGGACTACTGTAGCAATCAGAGCACCACAAACCAATGTTTGTCAAACACTACATAAGAATTATCACAAGTATAAACAATAACAAAGTTCTTCACAAGGCGAGTACCAGATCAATAGAACGGTACATTGGCAACATACCTCTAAAGGTTGCAAAAGTGTGGTGTGCCCTATATGGATTGAGGAAATAGGCTAAGTACGTTCAAATTGTTAGTAGACTCAGGCCATTAACTTATTTGGGTACAACTTTCAATGCACTAGTTTTTATAATGCATGTGTCAACATACTCTGCTTTGCAAGCTTTCATAGTGGTCCTAATATGATTGTATGACAGGAAAACGAGAACCAAATATAGTGGCAAAAATATCGAGAATCAAAATATTGAGAAGGCAAGTTCATATAGGTAAGTATAGATTTACTATACTTACCTCCACAGCTAGTTACCTTGAAGACATATTTATATAGTCAAAGTACATAGACGTGGAGTTAAATACAGTACACCTATGCTTATCTATATAAACTTACCTCCACGATATGTTGGTCCTCAATATTTTTGCTACAATATTCTGCCCCAACAACATTCTATCGTCGATATTCTGGTGGAATACCTCCTAGCACCGACTCATGTGAAACTCCTAAATGCCCCAGGTAGTGCGTTGTGTTGCATTTGCATATGTAGCACTTTGCAAGTTTCCAAACGGCTGCCGTAAACACCGGGCAGGTCTCCAGAGCTCCAGAACTAGTAGACTATGCAGTTTTCTATAATACCAAATTTTCATGATGCTCCAGGCAACGCATTCTGCAAACTTTAGTTTCAAGTTCCATAATTTGACAGCTATCACATGCTGTTGCATTTTATAAAGATGTCTATAGCCAGGTACTTCAATTTGTATAAAGCTGCAGTTTTCAGAATGCATGATCTTTCTCAGGATGCCCAGATGTTAAACCAATAGCTGGTGCTCTCTTGGCTGTATCTTTATCTTAACATATTCTTGTAAACGGAAAACATGCACAGTCTTGCTATCTATCACATGAGGAATCTAGCTGATCCCATCAGTGATTGCAGCAGGAATTTTCACCAATCATAATGCACCACTACAGGGGTTTCAATCACACTCCTTAGACCTCGGGATCCTGGACCAATTGTGGTTCTGCCTGAACATGCCCCTTGGGAAACGTAATTAGAGAAGCAACTGGAAGCATGGAATCTGAAGGGGTTCATATGCTCTCTTTCACAAAAAATGCTTGTGGTGTAAAAAGCCTCTAAAAATAAAGCGAACAACATTTTAGGGTGCAGAGAGCAACATGTTGGAGATCACTGTTGTAAGGCAGTGCACATAGGTGCCTTGTAATAGGTAAGCCTTGTAATACATATGCAATTATCAGGAATTCCAAGATCCAGCATTGAGGATGCGACGCATAGCAGCAGTTCCAGTGAGCAGCGGGCTGCGATGTGAGGTCCTGCATCGAGGATGCGTCGCATAGTGGCAAGTCCAGGGAGCTGCAGGGCTGCGATGGGAGGTCCTGCATGAAGGATGCGTTGCGCAGCTGTGGTAAGAGCTGCGGGGTCCTGCATCAGGGTTACGCTGCACAGTGGCAGTACTGATGTGGAGCAGCGAGGAAGTGCATCACGCTAGGTCAGTTCCACCCAAAAGACCACAGCTGGTCTGGCAGAGCACCTTAAGGCCCAGTTTCAAGGGTCCAGGACTAGACTGGAGTTGCACCCCTTGGGGGACAGGACTTACAGCAGGCAGAGTCCAGGTGCTGGATTCAATGTGGCTTCAGCCTTTCCTGTCCCTGAGGTTATGATAAGGAGGCCAGCCAACTAGCCCTTGGATTCACTCTAGTGGTACTGGGTTCTAGATGCAGGTCTGGTCCATCTCACTCAGGCAGCAGAGTAGCAGTCCCTCGTGCAGCAGAGCAGCACAGCAGTCGTCCTTCTGAGTCTTCTATAGGTCAGAGGTCTACTGAAGAGTTTGGTCTGTGGGCCCACTATTCATATCTGATGCCAGCTTGGAAGTATTGGAAGATTTTGGAGGTTTCCACCCACAAAGGTTTTTGGAACTTCCTGGCCCCAGCTTGTCTGGGGGCACAAAGGACTAGTGTGAAACCGTTTGTGAGTGTGCTGAGGCAGAGCTGTCACATGGCTAGGTCATGCCCGGGAAGAAACATTGCCAATTTACATTTACACTTTTTTTAGGTTGCCTTCTTTTCTACACGATGACACACATTTGCTTGCGTAACAGTGCAGGATTAGTTTCTCTGAAACCACGTTGCTTACAATTTCGCTTCATAAGTACACTATCACATTACGTGAACATTTAGTAGAAGGCCTGAAAACACATTGTGCATATGTTGTTGTTTAACTGTCAATGAGGCAACATGGCTATCACAAAGAAAATAAAAAATGTTGGCCCAGCTGAAACCTCGGCCCGGAAACACGGATGGTGTTATTTTAAATGCACATGCATTTCCGTGCTGAAATTAGAGAAGCGCTCTGCTGTCATTGCAAGGTCATTGCTGTGTCAAAGTCTCAGCCCAGCTGATTCCTATTTACCCCCTGCAAGGAGGGATGTCCAACTTATGACCAAGATGCGGATCTCCATACATTGCCTTTAGGTAATGGCGAGTTAGATCATCCACTATGGGTTTCTTGGCAGCACATGCCCTCGGCAACTAGGTTAGAGAGTGCTTAGTAGGAGTACACTGTACCCAGTACTCATATGCCAGCTTATATACACTGTTTTAGCACCATGTTGGAATCGTTTATCCTTTTCACTGTTCTTATATTGCTAAAAACTTTTATCTGCTTCTGTCTGCTAATCATTGCAGCGCATATATTTTATACAAGATTCACAATGGTTCAATAAATATTGAAAACGCCCCTTTGTGTACTATTTGTGTACCTTTCTGAGTGAGCACGAGTGACTGAGCGAAAAGGTTCTAGATCTGTTACCACGATTCCTTGTGGAGACAGGGTTGTCAAGTTCTGAGGTTGCCCAAACCATTTGTTACCTTGCCAGGTTTAGGGGTACTTATGGTGGCACTGTGAACTAGCAGGTCTATAGACCAACATATCCTGAGGGGGTGCGTGGAACAGCCGCGGCTCGTGCAGGTAAGAGCGAGGGGGCGGTGGGGCCGGGTTGGGGGGGGGGTATTTCAACAGACGACGACAAGGGAAAATTAATTATTTATCTAATTTTCCCTCCTGGTTGTCTGTCGTTATTACATGCTCCCAACTAAAAGTCATCACTTATCAAATGTAATAAGTTAACCTAATGTTATCATATATATAGGAGAGGCAGGCCTTGCAGTTGTGAAAAACGAATGTAAGAGTTTTTCATTACCAGGACATGTAAAAGAGAAAAGTGCATGTCCAACATTTTAAATACACTGCATCCTACCCTGTGGGTTGTTTAGAGCCTGCTCTAGGCGTGACTTATATGTATTAAAATGGAAGGTTTAAGCCTGGCAAAAGGTTTATTTTGTCAGGTCAAAATGGCAGTTTAAAACTACACACTCAGGCTGCGGTGGCAGGCCTGAAACATGATTAAAAGGCTACGTAGGTGGGGGGCACAATCAATTCTGCAGGCCCACTAGTAGCATTCAATTTACAGGCCCTGGGTACATGTAGCACCAATCTTCTAGGGACTTCCAGGTAAATTAAATGTGTCAGTTGGGTGTAAGTAAATGTCTATCAAACAGTAGAAGGAGTACACCCTGGAGACATAACAATGTCTACGAGGTATAGGGGGAGGTGCACAAAAAGGAGAATTCCTCCTTTTTAAAAAGACCCCTCACTCACAAACCTAGTTGGAGACATGCTTCATCATAGGGGTCCCACCCGAATAGCCGAGTGCTATCCGTGTGTGCTTCAACACCTGATTACAGTTGAGCAGGTTTTTTCGTGGTGCAAGTGGGTGAAAAAACTGAATTAAAAATTGGCCAGATTTAACTCCCTCAAAGACTTTAATCTGGAGCAACTGGACAATAATAAAAATTTGTTGAGATGCCGTGCTCGGTTAGATTGACCTCCGGTATCTTGGTAGTGATAAACAGTGAAAGAATGGTCTACATGTTTCAACCTGATGGCGATAATACCAGGTTTTTGTCAGGACCAGGTGACGTGACCAGGGTGGTCTACACACGCTAAGGTGTACCCAACCCTTGGTCACTACAGAACCAAACCATGTACTCACAGTCAGGCGCCCTCTCTTCAATTGTCGAAAGGGAAATTTCTGACAGACAAACAAATAATCACAGGCAAAACAAATAAATTGCATAAAATGTGCCTTAGAGAGAATGATGAGTGCTCCTCTTATCCACAATCCAGTGTATTAAATGTGAAAATACACAAGATGTGTCTGGTGACTACGTGTAATCACACGCGATGTGCCCCACAGAATGTAAGGCACCATAGAGTGATATATGCCAGTCGCACAATCACTCAGGATTCATAATCAGCTCGTGATTATGTAATACAACCCACATTCAGCATTCATTTAAAGTGGGTGTCTATGCGCTCAGACAAATTGTAAGGCACCATAGAGTGATATTGGCCAGTCGCACAATCACTCAGGATTCATAATCAGCCCGTGATTACGTATTACAACCCACATTTAGCATTCACTTAGAGTGGGTGTCTACGCGCTCAGACAAATGGTGAGAGCGTACAATCATGGGGAAACTCGCCAGTTAAAAAAGCATACAAGCTTCTTGAGAGCGTAAAATGGGAA
Source organism: Calotriton arnoldi (assembly GCA_963921515.1). Classification (NCBI taxonomy): domain Eukaryota; kingdom Metazoa; phylum Chordata; class Amphibia; order Caudata; family Salamandridae; genus Calotriton; species Calotriton arnoldi. The sequence goes on along the minus strand of CAWUFW010003433.1, from coordinate 719,781 downwards.
CTCCCGTGAATCACAAATGAGGAAAAAGGGGGGGCTTACTAGAGACGCAAAATAATGTGCCTCATGGAAGCCGGGGTCAAGGTGCTGGCTCTATTCACAGTCTGCGGTGATTGGGCTTCACACAGTGAGTATTTCAAACACGATGCGGATGGGCTCTTTTCCGCCTTTAACCCCTTTCGCTCTAATATGCCATTTCGTTTACCTTTCCAGACTGTGAATAGTTACACGTAGTCACCAGACACATCTTGTGTATTTTCACGTTTAATACACTGGATTGTGGATAAGAGGAGCACTCATCATTCTCTCTAAGGCACATTTTATGCAATTTATTTGTTTTGCGTGTGATTATTTGTTTGTCTTTCAGAAATTTCCCTTTCGACAATTGAAGAGAGGGCGCCTGACTGTGAGTACATGGTTTGGTTCTGTAGTGACCAAGGGTTGGGTACACCTTAGCGTGTGTAGACCACCCTGGTCACGTCACCTGGTCCTGACGAAAACCTGGTATTATCGCCATCAGGTTGAAACCTGTAGACCATTCTTTCACTGTTTATCACTACCAAGATACCGGAGGTCAATCTAACCGAGCATGACATCTCAACAAATTTTTATTATTGTCCAGTTGCTCCAGATTAAAGTCTTTGAGGGAGTTAAATCTGGCCAATTTTTAATTCACTTTTTTCACCCACTTGCACCACGAAAAAACCTGCTCCACTGTAATCAGATGTTGAAGCACACCCGGATAGCACTCGGCTATTCGGGTGGGACCCCTATGATGAAGCATGTCACCAAATAGGTTGGTGAGTGAGGGGTCTTTTTAAAAAGGAGGAATTCTCCTTTTTGTGCACCTCCCCCTATACCTCGTAGACATTGTTATGTCTCCAGGGTGTACTCCTTCTACTGTTTGATAACTATACTATAAGGGGACCAGGAGTATTCCCTTCAAGAAAACCCTTTCTCTCTCCTTTGTTGTTTGATTGTAAGTAAATGTCACCATGTTTAAGGGAGAGAGCACAAGCACTTTAGAATGGGTTACCAGTGGTAAGTGCTCAATGTTCTAAAGCCAGCAAAAATGAAGTCAGCAAAAACAGGATGATTGAAGGCAAAACGTTTGGGGGAACCCACACCAAGGTTATCAGGTACAACAAATAATATGTCATAAAAGAAATTTCTGGAGGTCGTTTTTGAGATGACCCACAGGTTTCCCTACAGTTGCCCTGGTATCTGACATTGGCTTTTCTTCCATCTTCAACAGTAGTCAAATGGCTCCAACAAAATACGTCTTAAAAACATTGAGATCGACAGGAGTTAACCTGGGTCTCTATTATGCATAGAGCTTTGGGACACAAACGGCAAGTGCGTCCGCTCGGTGCACCCCAGGGCACTATGGTATTACAGAACGGACCGTAGATGCTTGTGCGACACTTTCTGTAATACTAATAGCACTGGTGCACATGTAGCTCTAGCACTATCATTAGAGGACATTCCCTCATTTGCATTGAGAGACTCATTTTGCCTCTGTGCCTGCAAGCTATTATGGATGTGGGCACAGAGGCAAAAGGCCCTTAGGATGTGCATTGACATTGTGCTACAAAAAGGTGGCACATTGTTAGTGCACCGCCTGAGGGCAGCCCTCTGGAGGAAGGAAAGGGGGTTCTATGAACGCCCCAGATATCTCCCTGCAGGCAGGTACAATCATTCACTGCACCCGCCTGCAGGGGGATCTCTGTCTCCTCTTTAAAGTGCAAGCGGTGCCTCCTGCACTGTAAAACACGGAACGGCTTGTAAGCAGATGCTCCGTATTTCACTGAATGTGCTGCCTCCCAGGTCAGCCTCAAGTACATTTGTAGATGTACCTAAAAATAGGTACATCTATTAATATTCACATGTGTTTACACCATGTGGAGGTGTGATCCATTACCCTTCAGCGCTTTAGGACACTTTAACTTGAGAGTTAAGACTATCTCCTACATTTATGGAGATGTGTTCCAGAATCTCATGTGGTGACCAAAGCACTATGAAGCCAGAGTTCAAACTCAGTTTTCCTCGTCATCCACCACTGGGTCTGTTAAATGTTTTAGAAAACCATACATTACCTTATAATTCCAGCATGATCACCGTGAGCTCACGGAGTACATTGCAACATTGCAATACTTTGCCAAAGGCAGTGCCTTGTACTTAAATTTACATAAATAAAAATATATCTGTATTGTTTTGAGTGCTATCTGATTTGAACATGGATGGCTTAGGAGTGCCTTTTCTTCAATCTCATGTCAAAGTGGGCCATCTCATCCTTGCGATACCAACGTTCAGATTAGTCCAAATGCATGTAGTTTGTCTGAGTCCATACTGCGAGGCCTCTTTCATCAGGCCCGCATTGGACAGGCGGCATGGGAGCAAGCTGCCACTGCTATATTGGCTACAATAACAAAGAAGAGAAATTTGACTTGCAAATCAAACCGAGAATGAGTATTAGTCAAGAAAACAGCAGAAAACCAATGGACTGCATCAGTGCAGAGCAGCAGACTGTCATTGGGAACTGAGATATGATAAACTATTCTGTTCAAAATTCAGAACTCGCGCCAGGTGCATTCTGCCATCCTCTGCATTAATGAGGGAGTCCTACAGCGACCCCACTGAAGAGAATGTGTGGGCCGCAAGGGATCTATCATGTAGAGCAATGCCATCCATATATGAACCCAAAAAAGTTTGTATACTCATGACAGCATAGCACAAACCTTGGCAAATCAAGTTACCACAAATTCTCTTGACTCCCACATTATCATCATAGATACTTTAGTTTGGTTAAAAATCTTAAAAGCTATACAAGATATACAACATCCGATATCACACAATTTTATGATCATAGTAGTGGCAAAGCGCATCATAACACAATGGGGTCGAACAAGGTGACGGGAACTCAGTAATTATAAACATGCCTGCATTGATGCCTTAATCTATATGCAAGGTTTGGGGTGAGCACCTTATACCTATAAATGCAAGACTGATTGATAAAAAATATTGTTTTTGAATCAATTGATTGAACTTGGTCTAAAATCTATCTACCACAGCTCACAATCTCATCCCATCCTGATGTTCCCATTTTCTTTTAGTCCTACTATTTACAAAGTTCTTTCCTGCTACTCACACACTAAAAAATATGATTATATATCTCATCTACCAATTTTGAATATTCACGTAGTGCAGAAGATGAGTCGAATTGTCTTCTGATACTTTATTGTGGTTACTTTAATGGGTGTTAACACACACCAGATGAATATTGCTAGCCTTCCCTCCTTCTCCACCCACAAAGATCATGGAACTTGTTATCAAGAGACAGGCACCAGGTTCATTCAGTTAGAAATTGTGGAGGAGTTCCCTGACACGATTAGGGTGTCCAAGTCACTGCAGGTCATTACGGACACTGTCTACTGTCCTGAACATTTCACCTACAAATCGTTGATTTCATGTGTCCTAGTCTAATTAGGTCCATGGAAACGAAACACGGCTACAGCACCCAGAATGTATTTGACTATGACACAAAAGTCCAGTACTGAAAACATTTTTCTTAATGACCTGGAAGAAGGAGGACACCCTTGGCCCAAAAGACTGTAACGTTCTGTACTCTTCTTGTGATGTAAATTGTAATGAGAATACCTTGATCTCTGAATAAAACTTAACCTTTGAACTATCCAATAAGGTGCGAGATGGGCAGATGATCAATAGACTTATAAAGACTTCAAGGAATATTTAGAAGCCATTTTGGATTCTAACATGCCACCAGGACCAAACAGTTTCCTCTAAGATCTTTTCACCTAATCTTTTTCTCATTTTGTGGTCAAAGTGACTGATATTGTCATAGAGACTGTAGACAACCTTAAGGCCACAAGCAACCAGGCAGGTTGTGACTGCATTTCCTGCTTTTTGTAAAGAAAGAATGGACATTAAACCATGTTGCTGGCCTCATCCACTAACTTCTAGCACCTCAAAGGATCCAACTATTGGTTGGTTTGATCTTGTTGATCAGCAAGAAGGCATCTTGATAAGAACTGTGAATGTGCCACGCTTTTACCTCTTTATCTGGAAGGATCCTTAAATAAAAATGCAGTAGTGGATGGTACTTTGAGAAATGTAAAAAATCATTACATATTGGAGAGTTTGAATGGTGTCTTACCAATAACATAGTCCCCCTTTAAATAATATTGAATAAGGACCATGAGAGCAGCCCTCCCCTAGTAACAGTGATGCTATTCTTGGCATCTCTTGGTCATGGTCTCTCAATATTACCGCAACAGCATAATATATTCTGTGAGTCAAAACAATAGGACTGTTTTTATGTAACGAGGAAATCCACAGTTAAATGTTTCTTGGCACTTGTCGGGATGGCTGTTAAGAAAACAGGGCCTAAAGGTCTCCTGGAGCTTTAAGATGACAGTCTAAAAGCTGGATCTTAACTATATTTCCGAATAGGTGAAAATCTGGAAGCCGTCTTGGATTCAGGAATGGTGACCTATCAGAGCCCAGTTCTAGGAAAAACGTTAAGAGCCGTGGCTACCAGGCCAGCCCGGGATGTTCACGACCACATTAAACTGTATCGCTGGGTTCAAAGTTGCAACTTTTGTTTAAAAAATGCCCTTTAGCCAGGATGTTCATGTGCTACCCAACCCATAGTTTACGAGACTAAAAACAAAAGTTAATTATTTTGATCAACACAAATGTTTTATTCCAGTCCTGAATGTAATATTGCATATGATACAGTATTACATATTTTATAATGAAAACTCTACCTAATATTTTCTTGATTCTGAATTCTTCTTTTTTAATATTTTATTGATTCTGACTTCTTCCATTGTGGAATTCCTTTTGCTGCAAAGATTGCTAGACTGTATTCTATGCAATATGATCAAAGACCTAGCACCTTAGCTCACTTTTGCTAAAAATGTCTCCTAGTTATTTTGTTATTTTTACTGTGTGTTTATATAGCGTCACCTGATAGACTGTCGTTTTGCAGTTGGCAGGAGTGAATATTTTACAGTAAGATGTGCATTCGATGAAGACTGGTAGTCAGAGCCGGTGTGGTTTTCTCTGAGTTGGTATCTGTCAAATATGAATGAGATGAACCACGGTAGTACTGTGTTTTAGAAGCCTTTGAGTTAAGTGAGGGCTGCTGAAAAGACCTGGTCGTCTCCAGCACAGAATGGAAATCCTGAAGGCAGGAAAGTGGATCTGAAAGAGGTTTAATCTCATTGAACATTATGCTATAAACTTTTGTCCTCTTGTTGATATATTGATCTTTTTCTAGGACCTCTCAAAGTTTAGTGAGCCGGGCAGTTTAGACACAAGGAGACAGAGTGACTTACCAAGGACCATACCATTTGCACACGTGATGAAGGCTGGAGTATCAGTCATATCCCTTGGACGTATTGCTGAAACTTTAATCAGTAGGGTCGATTATACAGCCAAGGGTATGCAGCTGTAAGGGCTATGCTTGACTAGGTAGATAGTCGGCTGTGGCTAATGGCTATATTGTGAGGGAATGCATCTTTTCACTCTATCAGATGGTGTGCCGCGATATTATGAACATAAATCCTGTAGTGGATTCTGGAACTGAAGAAAGGTCTGAAATCTATTACAATTTTTCCATGCCAAGGTGGAAGGTGATTATGCCGCCCCCTTGTCTCTTCCCACCTCGTGCCGCTGGTCATAAAAACACCACTTGTGGTTGTCGAGGGAGCCCTGCCACTTCTCAATCAGCAGCTCTGTGGTGACATTTATTTAATGGTTCATGGGGACTGTCAGCCTGCATTTTTCAATGTCAGAAAGAAAATGAGGGAAGGAGAAGTTCACAATTTAATGACAAGTCAGCCATTTCAGGCGGAAGCGTGGTGTGTGTTGCAGAGGAAGTGACAACTCCGCAGATGTCTCAATTACGCTCTCCGATGCTTACATGTGTATGGTTGTTTATAGCTATACGAATATTGTGTTTCAGCATGTAACCCGCGTTGTACTTGCTGATTTGATGATACACCCAATTGATTAAAGAGGCCGGATGCAGGTCACTTTTGCAGTCCATGATTTTCTGCCATTTCTTAGCACGCACAACTGATCCTACCTTGAGCTCTGGTTGGCCGAAACAATGAGTATTTGTTTCAAAGCAAGTAAAAACCAATGCACAGTGAATCTCAAAAATGCCATCAGACAGACGAAGCTCTAAAAGTAAACTATGGCGTCTCTACTAGCTTTGTTTTTAAGCTTGGTATAGTAAAGGAACCAGACATCCTCCTGTTCTGAGTATGTGCATAAAGGTTTCATTCTGTTTTTGTTGCTTTGTTTCCACCGTTTGAACCGTGGGGCCATTTTAATCAATTTGATAGGTCAGAAGCTATGGGTAGCAAGCCCATTGCAAACATGGTTGTCCAGATGTGAGTGATTCTGAAGAGTGAGGACCCTCCTGCAGGCACGCTTCAGGTTCTTGGAACCAGGAGCCTATTTCCAGCTCTGACATTAATTCTATACTCCAGTGTTTAGTGTTGAGCGGTCACTGAAGACTGCACACTCCCCATAGGAGACCATCACCCTGCACCATGACATTAATGGCAAGACGCGCTGCTCTCGCCAGTATTGGTTCAACTCCACACAAGGATGGGACGAGCGTCTACCAATAACTGTGAGGTGGGGTAAAATGGTATACGCTCTTTGCGCCATATCAGTAATGCGAGACAGTATGCAAGGAGGTCAGTGTTTGGTGCACTGAAACCACCAATAACTGTGTAGCTCCCCAAAAAGGCACTCCCAGATCCTGCCGAGGAAAGTTTCGGGCATGTACTGGATACAGTCTTAGGTATCGAGAAGCCTCTCTAACTTTCCACTCTGGCCCACCCCCAACATACAAGCCTCTTCCGTAAACAGAAGACCTTTCATGCCGCAGACTGTAGCAACTACCTTTATCTGCATTTGTTGTACTGAGGTGTGACAAGATGGGGAATAACTTGATCTCCATACAAGAGTCGATTCCTGAAGACATTATTCATTCTGCCCTCCGATGGCTTAATGTAAGCGGCAACAAGCAGGAGGTAGCTGTTAAAGATATGGACTCGTTTGAAACACTTGTAGGAATGGCTGTAACAAAACTTTTGCTAACAGGAGTCTTGAGTCTGTTAACTATCACTGCCTCAGGTTTTCATTTTGTATTTGTGTATCAGTTTGTATTTTTAGTCTTTGTAAATCCATGTTTTAACCTGTAGGCTTTGTGGCGTGAGTTACCAAGCTTGCAATTTCATATTAACTGGGTCTGGATCTGTGTTTTCTCATTTCCTGTGATGCCATCAGGGTGCAACCTAGCTGGACGCTTCCTCTGCTGCACCTTTGAATTTGCTGAAATAACTGTAGTTCTTTACTCTATTTCAAACGGAACTGTGCAGGTACAAAACAAAGCCTCAGTTGAAAAACAGGATTTAGCTCATGTTCACTCTACAATGTTTGCAAGGTACGTGTATGCGGCCGTATCCATGCACACAACAATGTACGCAAAGGGCAGAGACTCTTTGAAGTATCCGCATCACATAAGATGAGCACTTGTTTTGTATCCCCTCCGCCTGTCTCCTAAGTCACTCTCCTGAGCCCAGCTGTTAATGCCCTTGACATGAAGGTGTCTTCTGGAAGTGCGAGGGTGAGACATCTGTATGCTGGGTGTGTTGGAGGAGACTTGAACAGAGTTAAAGATGTAATATTTCTAAGGGGAGAAGAAAGCAGACTTATTAATATAAATATCGATTTTGTTTTACTTTGTGTGCTCTACCAGTTGCGGTGCCACTGGAGGACATCTTCTCTCTCCATATTTAAGAGACCCTCCACAGGACTCCTGTGTAACTCTGACCAGTGAAGTACTCACACAGACACGCACACGTTTTATTTATCTGTGAAAATCACTGGAAACTTCCAAAGAAATGCAAGGCCTTTTCTGTGCCTGGGTTATAAGGAGGCACCCAGTGCCACAGGACCTCACATTGACATGTTTGTGTTTTGCTACATGTTATGTTGTATATCGCTACTTCTTGCTTCATACGTGTTGTGCACTGATTTAGAGAGATGAGAGCACTCCCTGCTCCTCCCACGAGCAGGCATAGGGCATAGACAAGCGTAGATTTAAGGGACGTAGATTCATGACATACAGTGTGTGATGTGTGTACTATATGAGACCATATCTCACAGTCCCTGGTGACCGGCTACCCCAGCCCCCCTCAGGAAAGCCTAGGGCTCTCCTGCTCTTGGACACTTTTGAGCCAGTGCGGTCTTTGAGGGCCCTGTCCAGGCGAGGGCACAGGAGTGCACACCATGGTGTGGGGTGAGCTTTTCAAACTCCAGTTGCATACTTCATCTGTAGACAAACTCACTTTCAATCCAGGAAGCTTCATGTGCTTGGCACATTCATCTGACCAATCAGAAACTATCACCAGTCCCATTGAGGCCGAGTCCCGCACAGGTAGCCTCCTGCTCACCAGTACTGTTGCTAAAGGATACCTATATACTGAGCTTAATTTGTGCACGTGGGGGGCATCAGTACTTATTTTGGGGGTCTGGGGCATATTTTTCATGACCAGACTTTGGCCCAGAAGAAGAGATAGAACGGCTGAAAAGTGAGACAGTGGAAGGAAGAGACAAATAGAAGAAGAGTGGCAAAGGAAGAAAGCAGGCATGAAAAGAGCCTGCACCGCTGAGATTAAGAGCCAGCTAGGGTTTTGAAAGAAAGAGACATGAGGCGAAATCCCACCCAACTTGGTATTTGGCAACTCAGCCTTTGGCAGTGGTGAGGCGCCCTTAAGAAAGACATAAGGCCGTTTTACCTGTTTTTTATTTTACAAATTAATAATATATCTCTCCGAGGTGTGTTGTTTTCACACTGTTTTCACTTACAATGTAAACCACAACCTTGCAGAGCACTCATCTTTCCAAAAGAGATTCACTTTCCTTTCTATAACGATGCTTGACTCAACGGAAGTCCATCAGCGTGGTCTCCTAGAGAATTGTGATGTAATGTAAGCCGTATATTTATTTAGAAGATTGTGGGCGACTTAAAGTGTAAAACATTCTCGAAAATGTGGGTGCATTACTGAACTGGAAGCGTATTGTAGTGTTGCTCCATGAAGTAGGTTAAAGGAAGGGTTTTGGCTACTGCTTTTATAAGCCATGTTTAGATAATGCTTGCTTTAATTCTGTGATGCACATGTCTATCGAGCTTGATCATCTAACCTGGCTAGATTATCAAATGTTATTTTCCAGCTAGAGGTCACTTATGAGCACAACTGACTTTCCTAAAAACACAGAAAGCTGTTCTTTAGTTATAAATAGAATGAAATGACAGTGTGTGGTAAGATGGAGGAGCTTGCTATATGAGCTACACTTTGTGTTTAAACTATTCACAGCTTTATAGACAATATGACAGAAACCAGTTTTGGGAATGCCTCAAGAAGTTTGCATGTCTTTTCTTCTTGTTGTGTAGTGGGAACACCTCCATTGCAGTATGGGGTACGCACTTGGATGTCATCCAGAATCCGCAAATACGGGCGAAGTACAACGGAAGAGAACACATCAATGTAAGTAGTCAACTGTGTGAAATGAGTAAATCCTGGAATGTCATGAAACATCTATTACTGACGAGCAACTGGGTCTCCTGTAAGAGCATTTGCCACCACTGATCTGAGCATTGACAATTCAAGTTTGTTTTGTTTCTCCAGACCTGTAAGGTGAGTTAAGGTGTGGACATTTAATTTGTACTTGCATTTAGAAATTTAATGTATTTGTTGTAAAGGACAAGCAGAAATAAAGGACATAAAAGCAGATCATGAGAACAAAATTATCAGTTGCAACAATGGATGTACGTTTTCCAACTCATTGAAAGGAGAAGATGCTCGAGGGAAATGCCCTAAAGGCAACTCATATTTAGGCAAAACGAAAGGAGTGGGGGCCAGATGGGAATGCAACATCAGCAGACGTTTGCCCACAAAACAGTTTTGTATCCAATTGACAAATAATGTGATGTGATTTCTTCTTGCAGTACTCCTGGCTCAATTCATGAGAAATGCAATAGTAAATCACATGCACTGACAGCAAAATAAACCGTGAATCTATTCCAATGTCTAAACCGTAGCTGTGAAGAAAAACACCAAGAAGTTATTCCTCCTTCTATAGAAACGTATTCTCTTTTTCTGGCTGGATAAGATGTGCCTCTTTACGGACAGGGGAATAGCTCACAGAACTCATGATGGGCCAGGTGGATTTAAATTTGGGAATATGGAGCCTGCGAGAGATTTGTGATAAATCTCCTTTCTGGCGAAAATAGCGTAACCTCAAAATTGAATGTACGTAATGTCAGTGGCAGTAATGTTAGGGGAAAATTGGGTGTTACAAGAAATAGTATGGATTCACTAATTTTCAGAACATATCAAAACGGATCCTAAAATGCACAACTGTATCTGATTAGGAGACAGAAATGAAGGCCAGTGGGAGTAAGAGTAGGGGTGTTGCTCACAAATTACCAATGATGTTGAAATTACTTGGAAATCTGTCCTGCTTTTGATAAAAATTTATTTTTGTCATCCAAATTTTCATTGTTTTTCTGGCCCTGTTTGAATTTGGTAAAGTACAGCAGTCTCTTCCTTCTTCAGCGAGAGTATTAAAGTGTCAAGAACAATGAAAGGAAGTAGAGTGCAGCACAGATTTCAGAATATCGAGGTTTGTCAAATGTGCCCTTTTTAAGAGTTCTTGTAACTCTTGACACTTTCTCGACACTCTATTGGCAGAAGGGAATCAACAAGGCGATGGGTGGTCATATCAAACATATACCAATCAAATGATTGCTTCAATGTACAAAAAACAACTTTAGAAAAATATAAAACATTTTAAAATTTGAGAACATGGTACAAGAATATGAGAATCAAAAGGGAAACAAAGAGATTGTTTTTCATGTATTGATTACCAACACTGCACAAAAGATGATACAATTATTCTGAAAACTTGATGAACCTGTCAACTGTTTTGGGTCCACATCCGTTCAGTATAAACTGACTTATGTTTGTAGAATTTACTGAAAATCAAATCTACGAATACCATGGTATTGATTGAGAAGTTATGTTCAAATCAATGCCTTGTGTCTTATTCCAACATCAGTCCTCTCTGTGTTCCATGAATCAATTTTATTTCTGTTGTTGTTCACAGTAAGATGAAAATGTCTATTAAAAAAATGAAGTTATGCACAGTAATTAAATCAAACCTGAACCTCCTAGGTAAAAAGCGGATAGGTGTGATTGCGAGAACATCTGGAATGGATAATGCAGAGAATATGAATGCAATTAAGTTGAACAAATATAATGATAAGTGGTCTCCCTTTCTATAATTGTGTTGCTGGTGCTCCTAGACAATTTTGAATCCATGTAGACTGAATGAGACTTTTTTCAGTGTTGGAAGATATTAGTACAATGGGTTTTGCTTTTCTGCTTCTCCTCCTGAATATTACTTCTACTGATTAGAGTTTAGAAAAGGAATGAATTATGTATAGGCCTATATTAGGTTTCTGAGTTGTAGAGCTACAGACATTTAGAAATGATCTGTATTGTTGAATTCATGCATATATGTATGTATGTGCATGTGTATATAGTTACTGAACAAACCCAAGGTTACAATGACGTTATAGTTAGATGTTGAAATTAGATAAAAACTAATGGCTAAAAAACAAAAAACACTGACATTTGCAAGATATAATTTACTGCCCTGCCATTGAATATGATCTCATATATTACATCACTAATGACGTTAATGACATAATTGATGACATAATTGATGACATCAGTGATGACATCTCAATTGACATAATTGATTATACCACTGATAACACCATAGTCGTGCACAGCATAGAGTTACTGTATGTGCATGTGTGGGTGCATAGGATGGCAAAATCATAATTCCTGGAGGTAAATGTAAGTTGAAATGTGTGTGGTGCACTGTTCACTAACATTTGGGTGCAAGTAGTACTCCATGTTAAACAAGGTAATGATTGAGTGCGCCTCATGTGAGTTGCAGAGGTATGTTTTCAAGTGAGTTGTGGCTTAAAGCTCAAGCTTGTTGCAAAAATCTGTGCGAAAGGCCAAAGCTGCTGTTGACAATTAATTCTCCATCAGTGGTTGCCCATGTTGCCTAGTCATTAAACAGTTGTAAAGACAAATTGTATGTAATGAGAACAGGTATCAAGTGTGGATGTTTATTTCAAGAACTTCACTGAAAATCTTGAGACATTGCATGTTGTTCAAAGATGTAGAATGTGGGTGTGAGCCACTTAAAGATGTTTTAACTCACACTGGGGTTGCAAGCATGTCTTTAAGGTTGTATGCCATTGTGCCAACCTCAAGAATGTGTGTAGTGTATTTTAGCAAACTCTGGATGGCTGTCTATAGGGCCTTTAGAAGATGTCTTATCAGTGTTAAATACATATTTGCCAACCTTTTTACTTAACATTGCGGGTCATGTGAAGTCTTTAAGATGGTGCTCATGTTAAGGTAAATAGCGTACACACCCTGTTTTGGAGCGTGCTCGTGGGGAGGGGGGTGACCAAATTAAACCCTATGGAAGCATTTTGTTTGCTAGGTGGGTGAATACCAGTAAAAACAGTGTCCAGCATGTTGTCAAATGTTATGTCCATTATCACATGATTGGTGATAGAAAATTAGCTGCAGGTGTAGGGTTGTGAATTACTTCAAATTCTCAAAACTATAGGATGCTATCAGAATGGCTGGATGATGTCATAAGTAATGTAATCAATGATAATATTTAACTTGTCATGAGTGATGCAATATGTGAGTTCAAAAGCAGTGCATATCATGAGTGTTAGCTAGCTAAGTAAATTATAACTTGGGAATTTCAGTGGTGTTTGGTTTTTAACCCGTTTACCGCAGCGGCAATTCCGCCGCGGTGCGGGCGTTCCACGGAGTGGGCGGGGCTGCGTCGGCCAATGGTCGTTCGCAGCACTGGGGAGGTAGTGCTCGCGACGGCCGTTGGCCGACGGAAGGGGTTAAGCATTAGTTTTTATCTCAATTCAACATCTAACTATAACACAACTTTAACATTTGTTTTGTTTCAGTGAGCGACTTTTTTTTAACATAAGCTAAAATCGTATTACAATACCTAACTATATCATCATTTTAACCTTTGTTTTTTTCAGTGAATTTCAGTCATTTGTTTTTTTATCATATCCAAACTTAAGCATACACACAACCCTCTCGGGCAACCTATAGTCAATGTCCCTTTTGTGCACAGCGTTTGGCCATGTGCCTAATTCCTCCATGGGCATCCGACCCCCCTTTGCGCACGACCCGCTCGGGTGCCCAACCCGCATTTTCTTCTCCGTTAAAAAACAATTCAGGTACTCTGATACCCGCCATGCAAGTTTACACCCCTTGGGGAAGCTTGCACAGCACTTTGGTACCAGAGGGTGGAAGACTGGACAGAAGCCCCCTTGGGAGAATGTCGAGACCACACAGGAGGTCTACACTGGGGCCCATAGGATAACATGTTTTTTATTTTAACCTCTGGGAGGGTCCCTTTGACTCCCTCGTACAAGTGCCTAGGGGTTATGGTGTCCATACCCTGCCCCCTTATGCCCTGTTTAAAAACGTTTTCATGACATCGGGCCCGAGTCCCATAGATCAGTAATAAGGCCGCAACTTTATGGTCAGGGTTGCGGCCAGCCAATCAGCTCTCTTGGCTCAGCAGTACCAGTACCACAGTACCGAAATTGCAGACTGGGGAGAAAAAGCTCCCTGGGCCAATCGGAAGGCCCTTTTGTAAAGTGCTGATCCTCCCATCCCAGCAAATCTACGGTTCTCCCACCCCATTCCGAGGTGGTGAAACAACTGAGTTCCCATTGGCAGAGCTAAGCTGCGTCTGCAGGTGTTAACCTCTGACCCAATGGCCAATCTGCCACAAGACCCCCTGGGTTATAGTGGCAGATGCCTGTCATATAAGGGCTAGGCAACCATTACTCATTTTCCCTGGCCATATCTGCCGTGTGAAGAATGGCTGATATGGGAGGGAAAATGCAGAATGGCTCTTGCATGCAGGGAGAAAACTCCCTGCACGTCAGTGGAGTTTCTGTTTAGAAAAAAACAAACTCCCTGTGCATCAGGATCATTTGTTTTCTCTAAGAAAATGTTTGCAAAGCAGGTGTTTTAAACATGGGAACTGTCCAATAAACCTACAGTGCTGTAGAAAGAGTTGTAGTGGCTCCTTTCCATCTGTTGGCAAGCAGTGATCTCTAAACAGGGGAGAAAGTCCGCCGTCAAGCCTGAGAAAGCCAGGGCTTCCTCCCTCCTTGAGTACTGGTGAATTGGCTTCCAGGAGCTAAATGGTCCCTTTCTTTTTATTGGCACAAAGCATTGTGTACTCTGCAGGGCTGGACTGGCCGTAGCGGGCACCAGGCATTTCCCCGGTGGGCCGGAGGGGTGGGGGCCGCTTTTGTGCCTGTGGGGGCCAGTTTTGTTCCAGGGTACCAGTTTTGCAGCATTACTGCAATATCGGCCCCCTGTAACAAAAGTGGGAGTGGTGTGTTTCGCTAGCACCCCCCCTCCCCACAGGGCCGGTCGGGCAGCAATCGCCAGGGCTGGTGGCTGTTTCCAGTCCGGCCCTGGTACTCTGTAGAGCTGCCCATCCAAGACAACCCACTGCACCATATTTATTTCCAGGAGAACCTCTTGCACATTTTAAAGTGGTAGCACAGTGCCAGTTTTTAGTCTCTCGAGCATTCATGGGCTGCCACAAACCACTTCACTCATACAATAATTAGAATCAGAGTCTTAGAAACTATGAACTTGGATTTAAAGAACCAAGACGGTAGTATGATTGCCTTTGAATAGACTTCAGGGTAGTGTTACAGATAGCAAGTCGCACGAGCATGCGCCTCATGCAGACATAGACAGTTCATTTTCATTTTGTATTTTTTTTGGCATACCTTTGCTTCTATTCTAATCATTGTATTTGGTTTTTACCAAATTTCCAGAACACAACGGAACGCCCAAGCATTTCACAAAACTGCAAAAACAGGCACCTAATCGCCTTCAGCATGAAACATGTAACTCGGCTGCTGTTTATAGAGGATATTGTGGAATTACGATTAAAATCCAAACAAAGGTTTTAATATATGAATAAACAAGTGCGACTCACACTGCATCCATAAACGTGCAAAACAGCGACACCCTTTATAGAAGGGTCAGTGGCTGAGCGGCCGTACTGATAGGCCATGAATACTAGAAATGCGCAAGAAGGACCTGCACTTTTGGGTTCTTGTTTCCCATTTCAAGCATTGGGGAAAAGAAAAGAGCTGCACTCCAGTCCCACAATCTGACCACAGCCTGCCTGTCCCATTCTCCTGTGTCCAGGCAATACTGTTCCTTTAATATGACCCTGTAATGAAACTTTGGCTTAGCCAAAGGCCTTCCATGCCCCATACCTCGCAGTAGGGCAGTTGCTTCCAATGGCATCCTTCAAATTTTATAATAGGTCATGGCAAACTTTAATTTACACTGGCATAGTTTGCGTATTTTCCAAAATTTTGCATTGCGCAAAATTATTCATATTACACCGTTACACCACTTTGCGTAATTGTGTGCCATTCATGGTAAAAATTGACTGCAAATGTGCAATTTGCAATAAACATTTACTTCGAGCGGCTGTTGTTTGCTGTGCTTTTGTTTGAATATGTACTCATGGCAAAAACTGACGTGAAGATGCATTTCACGCTAATATATAGCACAAAATGATGGATCAGCATTTTGCATAAATGTTTAATTTTGCTTAATACCGATACAGCAAATTACGTAAATTCACCCCTCCACCCAATTTATACCCTTAAATATTTCCCCCATTATTAATGGCCTGTCCTACTTGCAAATTTGGAAAGGCAGTCGAGATGTCAACGCAGTTTTATCTCAGGCATTGGAAAGGGCCCTTTATGCCGGGTTACCCCAAACTTTTTGCCTTCCTCCTCCTATTTTTTCTGACATAGTTTTTGTTGGCTTTGAGACTCTGGGCACTTTACCACTGCTAACCAGTGCTAATGTGCATGTGCTCTCTCCTCTAAACATGGTATAATTGGTTTACACCTGTTTAGCTTATTTGATTCAGTTGTAAATCCCTTATAAAGTGGTGTACCATATACCCAGCACCTGCAAATTAAATGCAACTAGTGGGCCTGCAGCACTGATTGTGCCACCTGCAGAAGTAGCCCTTTAACCATGTCTCAAGCCTGCCACTGCACGGCCTGTGTGTGCAGTTTACTGCTACTTCGACTTGGCATTTAAAACTACTTGCAAAGTCTTAAACTCCCCTTTTAGTAGACATAGGTCACCCCCCCCCTAAGGTAGGCCCTGGGTAGCCCTATGGGCAGGGTGCTGTGTATGTAAAAGGTAGGACATGTACTTTTATGTTTGGCATGTCCTGGTAGTAACAAACAACCTATTTCGTTTATCACTACTGTGAGGCTTAACTCTCTCATAGGCCGGCATTGGGAATTCCTTAATATACTTTTAAGCTGTAATTCCTGATCAGAGAGGAGTAGTTTTTTCATGTTTCATATGTTTGGAGTGGTAATAATAAATCCTCCCTGTTGGTGAAGTTGGAATTAACATTGCTGTTTTAGAAATGCCACTTTTTGAAAGCGGACATTCCTCTGTACTTACTGCTCTGTGTGCCTGACAGCCTGTCTCAATACACATCTAACTGGGTGACAGTCTCACTGTGTGCATTCCCTCTAGACAGCCACAAACACAGGAAGGGCTGGGTGTGACAGAGTACTCATTTGCATGCATTCATGTGCATTTCCTGGGCAGGAGGGGGGAGAGGTGGCTCACACTTACATCTGAATAGGCTGTGTCCTGCCCTCACTCAAAGCACTGATTTAACCCCAGGGTTAGCCTGGCAGACAGGACTGGGTTGAAAGGGATTCTAGTGCACTTCCAAGCACTTTTGGGTATAAGTACTTGTTAGAAATGGGATTCTTGGTAGGCTAGGGCGCGGGCCAAAGCCAGGCAAAAACCACCACTCTAGTCAGGATAAGGGAGTTACACTTCTAAAATAACCCCTGCTCACCCCCTTGGTAGCTTGGCACGAGCAGCCAGGCCTATCTTAGAGGCAGTGTGTAAAGCATTTGCACATAACCAGCAGTAATACAGTGTACGCACTACAAAAGGACACCACACCAGTTTAGAAAAATATCCAATATTATATAATTAAAACAAGACCAAAAAACGATAAAGAACCACAATACTATACTTAAAAGTTCACATTTCAAAAATACGCTGATTAAAAAGAGTTCCTTGTATGGATAGCGCCGTCCGGGCTACCACGGCGTCGTGAACACACAAATCCAAAACAGTTCTGGCTGACCGCGGGGTCGCAGGCCAGCTACGGTGTCGGGAAGACCCGCAAACAGTACCTTTCAGAGATGCAGGGCGATGGGGCCCTCGAAGTCACACGCGTTGCAGGTCGATCTCCTCTCTGATGGAGTCAGGAGCGCTGGCGTCGGCAGGCGTCAGGTGCTGCAGTGCGAGGTGCGGCATGCGGTGTCCTCAGGCCACGGTGCTAGCCGCGGCTCGGTGGCGGCGTCAGATGGCGTCGTCGGTGAGACCAGGGTCGCGGTGCGAGATGAAGGCGGTGCTCGTCACGGTGCTGGCAGATCACGGTGCAAGCAGCGTCGTCGTCGTTGCTGAAGCGCTGTCGTCGGCTGACGAACTGGAGTCGATGGCGCCGGCATCGGTAGGCCAAGGCTGCGGTGTGGGATGAGGGCGGTGCGTCGTGTAACTTACGAGCGGTGCCCCCGAACCACGGTGCAAGCAGCGGCGTCGATCTCGGCGGGAAGGGGCGGCGTCAGGCAGGCCAAGGCGTCCTCGTGAAGCCAGGCGGTGCGGAGTGCGGGGCCCACAGGTCGCGGTGCGAGCAGCGGCTCGGTGGCGGCGTCAACAGGCATCGTCGGTGAGACCAGGGTCGCGGTGCGGCGTTGCGGCGGTGCCCTCTGCGGTGCCAAAGCTTCGGCGTGAAGCGAGGCGGTGCGGAGTGCGGTGCCCACAGGTCGCGGTGCAAGCAGCGGCTCGGTGGCGGCATCAACAGGCATCGTCGGTGAGACCAGGGTTGCGG
The DNA here is from genome assembly GCA_963921515.1 of Calotriton arnoldi. Classification (NCBI taxonomy): domain Eukaryota; kingdom Metazoa; phylum Chordata; class Amphibia; order Caudata; family Salamandridae; genus Calotriton; species Calotriton arnoldi. Next base: position 701,610 of record CAWUFW010003433.1, on the reverse strand, counting down.
TGCGGCGGTGCCCTCTGTGTTGCCTTCAGGACACGGAGTCGGCAGTGGCATTGTAGACGTCGTCGAGATGGTGTTCTTCGGTTTGCAGCACAAAACACACAGTCCCCAGTGCTGCGGGTCGCAGAACTTGAAGTCTTTGCTGTTCCTGAGACTTCGTGAACAGGGGGCAAGCTCTACCTCAAGTCCTTGGAGAGACTCACAAATTTAGGTTGCAGAAAGTCCAGTCCAGGCCTTTCACTACCCAAGACAAAAGCAGCCACTGCAGGTCAGCCCAGCAAAGCACCCAGCAAAGCAGTCGTTCCTTTTCGCAGCTTCTCCGGCTCTTCTTCTTGGCAGTCTTCTTGTCCAGATGAGTTGTAAAGTTCAGGGGTCTGGGACCCAGCATTTATGTCCAAAAATCCTTTGATCTCTTAGGCAGAGAGGGCCTGTGCCCGGTCAGGACCAGTTCTGCCTTCTCTGGTGTGAATTCCTGGCAGGAAGTGGAGACGGCATTTGTCAGAGGCAGAGCAGGCCCTTTGAGGTGCAAGGAAATCTCCTCCCCCTTCCCCCATCGTAACCCAGGTCTCTTCAGCCCTTTCCTGACCTACCTAGACCATCTGGCGCCCCTCCTGCTCCCCCAGCCTTCTGTCATCTAAAACCCAGACAGGCAATCCACATTCCAGCAGAGGCACACGGGATGACTGAGCAAGGAAATGCCCACTTTCCAAAAGTGGTATTTTCAAACACAGAATGTAAAAATCACCTTCACTAAAAGAGGCATCTTTAGATTCTGAGTTCAGGCATACGAAACTTCATTTTCTTACCGAATTCCCTGGGCCAGTTATGTTCATAAGATGTTATGAACAAACCTCCCATTCTGTCCTATGGGGAACTGGTAGCCTTGCAATAGTGAAAAACGAAATTGGCTGTAATTCACTATTAGGACATGCCACACACACCGGGGCATGTCCTACCTTTCACATACATTGCACCCTGCCCACAGGGGTACCTTGGGCCTACCTGAGGGTGCCTGACATGTAAGAAAAGGGAAGGTTAGGGACCGGCCAGTGTGTGCACTGGCCAAGTCGATATGGCAGTTACAAACTGCGCGCAGACTCTGCAATGGCAGGTCTGAGTTACCATTTTCAGGGCTACTCACTGGGGTGGCACAACCAGTGCTGCAGGCCCCCGGGTAGCATTTGATTCACCGGCCCTGGTACACGCAGTGCACTTTACTAGGGGCTAACAGGTAAATCAAATATCCAATCATGGAAACACCAATCCATAACACAATTTACCATAGGAGCACCTGCGCTTTACCACTGATCAGCAGTGCGAAAAGCGCGCAGAACCGTTACACCAGCAAAACAGAGTCAAAACCGGGAGGTCAGAAAGCAAAAACTCAGGGGAAACACGCCAAAAGATGCCAAGTCTAACAGTACTGGTTCTCTGATGCCCTAAAAGCAGACACTTCTGGATCTTGAACTGGACCTCTGTCAGAAGAACTGCTGTGCTGCTCTAAGGACTCAAATGGACTGCTTTTCTTAAAGGACTGCTTTTCTGCTTGTTGTCCTGTTGCCTGATGCTCTATGACTCTGTTGAAGGAGAGTTGCACTTTGCCTTCCCTCCAAAGTGTTCTCCAAGGGCTTCTTGGCTTGCCTCCTGTTTTCTGAAGTCTTAGGGACACAAAAGACTTCTTGCAATTCTGCTGGCACTGCTGGACTCTGCCATCTGTGAGTCTTACCCTTACGTGAGGTGCCTCTCCAGTTCTGGACCTCAGAAGTGGGTGCTGCAGCTGGGTTGCTGCAAAATCAATGCATCTCTTGCCAGCATGTTGCAGAGCCAGAACCAGCGTCTAGCAGTTGCAGGAGTAAAATCCTCGCATTGTATAAGAACCAGCACTTTGCCTTCAGAGATCGACGCATTGGACAGCATGTTGCCGCCGCTGCAGCTTGGTGAGATTGACGTATCCCCTCGACTGCGTGGCAGAATCTGGCACATCGCTCGACGCCCCTCGACTCCGGAACCCTTCTTCAGAACTGACGCATCGCCTTCACACTGTGTGTAGAAGATTGACGCATCCTGTGCCAGCAGGACTCAACATCGACGCATCTCGCTGCTTGCGACCAGGAAAGGTACTTTGTTCACTGGGGCCTGTGTGGCTCTTGTAGCCTGCTGGCACTCCATTGCTGTCGGCCCCAACTTTGACTTTGCCCCAGTCCAGCGCAACATTAAGTAACATTTTTAGCTCTACTTGCTTCTAAGCGCTGTACTGCATTTATTCCTTTAAAATTCAATATCTTGACTTCTACTTGTTTGTTTATAAAATAATCTATTTTTATAAACTTGTGCGAAGTCTTTTTGTGATGTATCCATTGTGTTACTGTGTGTGTGTGTTGCACAAATACTTTACACATTGCCTCTTTAGATAAGCCTGACTACTCTGTGCCAAGCTACCAGAGGATGAGCCCAGGCTATCTTTTAGTGTGTATACAGCTTACCCTGACTAGAGTGGTGGTCCCTGCCTGGCCTGGGTGCATACCTCAGTCAACAGGGAATCCCATTTCTAACACCATGCATCTGGAAATGTAACTTGAACTTCATTGGGCGTGGTCGCTTTTTCTACAGATAAATTCTCTTTGCAATTAAGTAAACGTGTTCACTGTGGTTTTTTGTTTTGTTATTCAACCACTTGGGTTCTTCATGCTTGGAAAAAGTGCTTGCGGCCTGGACTACTTTCTGTGAGGTTAGGATTCTGGCTTATTCAAGAACGCTGCTTGAGGTCTAAAGGTTCAAGTTCAGATTACCCGCTCAATGTCGTGAATGACTTTGGGATTCCTATACGTCAAAAATAGAAAAGATGTCCAAGCATTTGGGCAAGATATAATAAATTGTAGATTTTAAGGCTCACTGTGAACATCACTACATTAGTGACACAGAAAGAAGGGGCTGCTGAGAGGGGTTTTATTATTGATACACAGTAAAACAGTTTTTAAAGATAGATTCATTGCTGCATTTAAGGGGTCTTGGTGGCATATGATTGATTCTGCCTCAGCCATTGGCTGCCTTTGAGGCCAATCAAGTGTGAGGAAATCTCTCTCCCATTTCCAGTAGGACAATTCAGCTGCTAATTCGAGTTATGACACAAATGACATTCTTCAAAGGCAATTCAAAAACACGTACCTCTTTGTGCTCTAAGGTGTTGCTGTATTGTATTCAAGGCCAGTAGAGCCAGTAAGTAATTAATATGTACGGCGGTTAGTCAGGGATTAAGCACAGTCTTTGCTCACAGTGTGTAATTGTCTGGATTGCTGCTGCTTGCAGACCAAGAATGCCTTCCTAAATCTTTGCCCTGTCTTTCTCCTAGTTGTGTGAGGTGCTGAACTCCACAGAGATGACCTGCCAAGCACCAGCACTGCTCTTGGGTTCCACCTTCCAGTCCGAGATCACAGAGCATCCGGAGGAGTTTGGCTTCATCCTGGACAATGTCCAAACTCTGCTTATCCTCAACAAGACAAATTTCACCTACTATCCAGACCCTGTGTTTGAGCCCTTCAGCCCATCGGGGATACTGGAGCTGAAGCCCGGGACACCCATCATTCTGAAGGTGAGCGGAACCTTAGGAGCACAGTGCAAAGGTCAAACCACTGAAATACACACCTCCCTTTTCCTCCCTCTATCCCATCCGTCTAAACACAACACAGATCAATTCAGGAGTCAAATCTTCTTTGTCCGCTTTGACTTCTCCCAGCATCTGTTGCTATAGGTTTGTGGTGTATTCGTTGGCTGCAGCCTTCAAGTTTTGCATGCAGTTTTCCTTACATTGATATGGGCATTACACCACTAATTAAAAATTTGCTTGTAAACCATAGTTTTATAAGACAGATGCCCTCATGTTGGTGCCCCATAGATCCCAAGTACCTTGTCCTGGTACTGCATTATGATCCAAGAGTGATATACTGGCCCGCAACAGAGTCACACACCAAATTTAAAGTATTTCCAGTTCTCTAGACCTGCACCCGCATATGTAAGTACGTAGCTCCAGATTGAGGCTCCCTTAGGCCCTAGTTTCTTACTGATTTTGATGTTCATAAACTGGAGGTATGGATTTTTAGTTGTAGGTTTTCTCCACAGGGTTGTTAACTATTAATTTTGATAATTGGATAATGTTCAATTTAAAAAGGTTCTCAAATAATGTATTTAGTTAATGCTGTATCATCTGCCTCGCTATCAAAGGTGGACTGGAGTGCCATCAGAAATCTGGGCCCCTTGAACATCAATGCACAGAGGTAGTCTGAAATAGAACAGAAGATTTGTGATCTTATTATATACCCAGACGCAGCTCGTACAGTTAAGAGTGGTGGGGAGGTGGGGCCGGGTGGGGGGATTTTGACAAACGACGACGAGGGAAAATGAATTAATTCTTTATTTAATTTTCCCTCGTCGTCGCCTATCGAAATACCCCCCCCCCGCCCGGTCCACCACCCCTCTGCTCTTACCTGCATGAGCCGTGGATGTATATACCTCTTTGAAAGGGAAGAGATGTGGGTTACTTTTGTCTCCATTCTGGCTAATATAGAGTAGGTTCAGGGATGTTCAACGCACTCCCAAGAGAGCCAGATCCATTCCATACAATGAATGTAAATGGAAAGAAGTTATGTAGTCAGTGCTTTCCCTGAAAATCTGGCATACTTTGGACACGCCTACATTTGCATATTATTTTGTCTTTGCGGATGGAGATTGTCTTCCCGCTAAGAATGTAAAAATAATGTTCAAATATAATGAATGAGCTCTAATTAAACCAGTGGGCCAACCCTGGAGACTTTAATGCAGCTGGACAACCGACCATTTGTTTAACCTAGTGAAAGGCGAGTCCTTACTTTGGCATTTTATCTGGAAGCAGTTTACTCAAGACCATGTGTTTTACAGATTTGTAACCATACTTTCACTCTCTCCTTTCCTGATGGACAGATGATGGCACCCTCTCGCATTCCTCAACTAATGACTTGCTCACTCCAACCCTCATTCACTTCCTGCATATATGTTAATCTTAAAAATGTTGATGGTTTCTAGAATCAACTATGGTCAAAAAGATATCTAGCATGAGTATCCCTGAAGTTGAAAATACCAAAATGTCCTTCAGAGTCCTTGCAAACTGTGGTTTTAATCAAGTATTTGCCTTCCAAACTCACCAAGGTAAGTATAACTCACAGTTTACGATAAACTACATGTTCAATGACTTGCATATTTTTGAATTCCCTTGTATTAAACAGTGAGGAGGGTGCAGGAAGGACAACCTCTTGCAGTAAATTATTGAAGATGATTTAATTGGGATCATAGAACCATTGTGCCATTGGACGAAATAAAAGCTATCTCACGTTACAATCATTTTTCTTGTTGATGCAGGGTAAGAATCTAATCCCACCCGTGGCTGGCGGAAACGCAAAGCTCAATTACACAGTGTTGATCGGGGAGAAGCCCTGCACAGTGACAGTGTCGGATGTACAGCTGCTCTGCGAATCGCCCAATCTCACTGGGCGGCACAAAGTCATGGTAACCCTGCATGGATCTACTGCATGGCCAACCCTTTTCTTCTGTGTGCATAAGTGTTACTGTCTGGGACTCAACCATGGGGTTGGGATCGTTTACCTATCATGTCCTGTGGTCTTTCCTATAATGGTTATGTAAGCTGGGCTAAGGACAGCACTTGATTCTCAGTGGCAGCGATAGTGAGCAGTCACAGGCTTCTCAAGGAGGTAGTGGGGGGTGCTCTAGCTCAGAGCTCAAAAAATCAAACAGTACAATAAATGAATTTCCAACACAGTGCTAACTGTGAAGAAAGGGCTCAATGCGGCTAGGTATAGGCCACTCTTCTGCTTGGGCACAGCCACACATAGACCAATCTTCCTTTGGTGATTACGGCCACTCACAAGCTGCTCCTCTGATGACGACAAGGGCCGCAAACAGACCGATCTTCTCATAGTGATGCAGTCGTGCATAGACCTATGTTCTGATGGCAACGTAGCCATGCTCAGACTGATCTTCAGATGTTGACACAGCTATGCACAGGCTGGGTTTTGACTCAGAATCACAGCCCCAACTGGGCCTCAGTGATCACAGTCTGAGGCTTCATGGTTCCCTCCCAGAACCATCATCGAGATACTACAGGCCCACAGACAACAAGGTCAGCAGATCACTCAGCCTTCCTCCTTTGGATGTCCTACAGACATCTATTCAGGGACATACTGCACCTCATTCCACATGGACATACATTCTTCCTGCAGGGTTGGAAGGCTCTTTCCCTCTCATAACAGGCGGGCAGGCTTCTAGGTGTTTCAGGTCAGGTATACAGCTCTTCCAGCAAGGACTTAGACTCAGCCGATGCCCCTTCACCTCTAGAAAGATGGCTGTCAGGCAGTCACCAGCTCTGGTTGCACGCCAGTTCTCTAATTACTTAGCAAAGTTCTTCCTTCCTTGGCCATAGAGCAGTTGGGACTGGAACAACTCGTGGGGCAATATGGTCCCACTTTTATGTAACTAAAGCAAACAGGAGATATGTATCCGCTGTCTGCATCTTTATAACCAGTTTGGGGTAGTTCCTCTTTTAAGTATTTTTCCAGACTGCTCTCCAGACACAGCCTATGTGAAGAATGATGCTCTTTAGAGCTGGAACTCTGCAGCTTGGAGCACGCACATCAGAGGCACAAAGAGGTGTGAGGTTTCTGAACCTGGAAGTCATCAGCCTGAGAGTGTGATCAGGAAAAGACAAAAGGCTGTGCCTCACCTAAAAGAATCCTTCATGTTGCTCAACAGACTCTGCAGTCCCACCCTTCAGCACTGCCATCCACAGATGACAGTGTTCAGCGAGACTAATCATCAGCTCCTTGACGAGCTAAAGGCTTAATTGAGTTTCTAAAATGGACTTGTCTCCACTCCCCTCACTTCAGTGTCTCGGACTCCTCCCTCCAGCTTCACCCATGTCAGCAATACACTTCCATTGTCCACTGAAGGGGGACATGGTGGCACACCATGCAGGGGACACTAATTTCCTAACGGTAACACAGTAGAGGTGTACTAATAGGCATACTAATAGCCCCCTCATTGCAATTCAATGACTGCACACTGAGGACCAGAAAGGACTGTGTTGCCTCAACTGGCCTGATCCCTTGCATGGCTGAGGGGATGGAGGACAAAGTGTGATGTCTGTGGCTGTATTTCACTTGTGGAATGGTTCTCTTTTCAAACCTGACAATCTGATTTTCTCTTTAGACTTCATAAGAATCAGGTACTCTCCCAGTTTCTCTAGTCATCTTGCCTCCCTATGAATTTTCTCTTTTGCTTTAAAGTGCAATTAAAGGTTGGTCAAAGTTGTCAATAAAGTACAATTTTCATGACATAAAAGAGGCACGATTGGGGTAAATGGACAATATCGCCATGTTTTGTGTTGTGATGGTCTGTCTACCAGAGAACTTAAATCAAGTGGACTGTCAAGATAAGGGAGCGTCAAACAAGCAGGCATGTATGTCAACAGTGACACTTTGTTATCTTTCAAGAAGTTGGCAAAACTTCCTCTCTATTGTTTTGGGTTTCTTCTACTGGTGTGCGGACTGTTTGTTCTCCTCCCGTCCTACCCAGTCATCTGCTGCTTATAGAGAAATGGTTTACCATGATCACCAAATATCAGACGCCAAGAGCATGAGCAGGGTGAAGCTGTTCTGTAATATTAAATTTACAGTCTCAGAGTTCTTCAACTGACCCTAATGATGAGTGGGATTTCTAGACTACAGAATTTTTAAGTGCATGATGGTATTTTGCAAAGTTCTGCAAAGTTTTTCATGTAAGTTAAAACTGAACAGACCTTTACTTGATTGACGTGGGTGAGTTGTGAATATTACGTTTACCTCCTAGCTCAATGAATATGACAAATACCTGTCAGATAGATACATGGTCCATTTTACAAGTAAACTCCTGGCTTGATGGGAGTGGCCAGTAAGTGAGGAGCAAAAGTGACAGCCACGCTGCTCCTTTCTCCAGGCTCTGGGTGCAGAGACTTGGAAGGCATGATCAGTAAATGAGGAAAAGTTTAACTGACGAATAGAGGTGTCTGTGAATCTTACTGTTTACAGTGAGAAATAGCAAGAGGGATTATGAGAAAATGACATCATTTGGTGGCTAGAGGCATGACATGTAGTTTCACCTTTATCTTATATATATGCAAAATTGTGCAACTTTGTGCAAATGCGAAGTTTGTTAACTCACCGACTCTTGCTGGAAGAAAACATTGCCCATCTCTACATACAATAACTTATCTCTCTATCATATGCAAAAAGGAAAGAAACTGCTCATATCTGCAATTGCAATTTACCTTTCAATATAACACTGGAACAAAAACGTCACTTATTTCAAGTTGCATTGCAGATGCCCCATTTGCATCTCTACATGTGACAAATGACTCCAGGGCAGTGGCGGCTCGCAGAGGGAGTGCTGCGAGGCAGTGGGGCGGGGGAGGGGCTGGGCCAAGTTGGCGATGCAGCGAGCGCAAGGTAAATTGTTTTATTTATTTATTTACTTACCTTAGAACTGCCCGTCGTATGTCCGACTCCACTACCCCCCACCCAGCCCCTCCCCTGCCCCGCAGCACTCCCTCTGCGAGCCGCCACTGCACCAGTGGCAGTTCTCTGGCAGCACTGGGAGTGCTTTCAAACATATTGATTGTCATTAAATCCAATGTGTAAAACTGGCAATATAAGAAATACCTCTGCGGCCCTAAGTGAACCTCTAGAGAACAGGCTGATAGACAGTTCTGAGTACAGCCCTTACAGTACTGTAGGTGAATTATCAATCGTGCAGTGAGAAGGGTCCGTCGCTGCATGAATGTACTTGTATGTATGCACACAGCAAGGGGGTGAGGTTAGGACTCCTTGACTGGTGCAAGTGTTTGACATTGTTGGAGCAATTTAGAGAATGAGAAAGAAATGGCTGTACCTACACCAGTACACCAAGTGACATGATGACATGCTTCCATCTGCAGAATGCCATGGATTTATGCATTGTTGCAGCAGTTTCTACCACGCTTTTTGTGGATAAAACAATCTCAACTTGCATGTAATCTGTCCATCGGGCAGGAATCCCCGCCTTAACTCTCGTTGCTAAACCCCGACGCGGGGATCCCATGGACACGCCATAAATTCTGCGCCTTGAGGATAATCACATTAAACCATGTTGCTGAGCCTGAATGATATGACACACTGTATTAAATGTGAGTTAAGGACTGGCCATAAATTGAACACACAGTCATTGCTATGTCAATGTGTTGGCTGCAAATCAAAGAATGAAAGGTTATCTGCGAAGGGAGCTGGTGGAGGAAGAGCAGATAAGGATAAAAGTGATTTTGTATTTTTTTATTGCATGCCTTAAGACTGATCCCTGGGCTTGCGAGCGCTGTAAACTCCGTATCCATCACTGTCCGCAGTGGTAAAACAGGGCGTATCGTCAACAAGATGTGGACTGAGTAGTCCAATCTTCGCGGCTGGGATTGTATTTTCTGCTCACTGCAGTGGTTCGTTCCCTCGTCCACATGTCGTGAGGCTGTTTTGGGGCTAGGCATGAGAGAGTTTTAGCTTTCTGTTGACCGGGCCTTTTATTATTCAAAGCAGTATTATGTTATTTGTTTCCCTTATGACTTTTTTAAAATCACGCATCTGCTGTGATTGACCTCTTGCGAGCTGATCGTTCCAGGTGCATACTACCTGCACATTTCGTGGCATTTTATGCAGCAGAAAAGAGTGCTTCTAGCGTTGAAAGCATAGGAATTAAACAGAGAGGGCGACAGAAAGGGATGAGAGAGGAGCAGAGTCTGGGCCTCAATAGTGATAGAGAGGGACCAGCGAGAAGGTTGGGAGACAGCATGTACTCAAAGCAGATGCAAGGAAGGCCACCACTACTATGGATGGAGAACCGCCGAAGGCAAGAAAGAGATTCACGATAAAGAGATAGGTGGTAAGAGATGGAGCCAAAGGAAAAAAAAGCAAGGGAGAGCGAGAAAGAGACTGCATATGCGGTCATCACTGAGAGACTGCAGGAGTATGGATGTGAGGACTGCAAATGCTGCAAGGGTAGAAAAGGCTGCACCAGCAGGGAAGGAGACAGACTGCATTCGAAGGTGGAACTTTTGAGAGATTGGACCAGATGGCTGCGTTGCTCCTGCTGGCGATCCTTTGCTGCGCCGAGATACCCCTCCTGGGGTGATTCGTGTGCGATAACTAATTTCCTTACCTTAACATAACATAACTGTTGCTGTGAGCATATTTGTATGGGTGCTATCTAGAAAACACCTGAGTATTTATATTGATGGACAACTCAACAGTTGTTGAGGACAGAAAGAACCAGCAGGGACTCTGGCCAATTCCTCTCTATGATGCAAACGTATAGCTATAGAATTAATGTCTAGCTCTGACTTTGAACTTACACTATAAAAACTGTAATTGCCTTGGAAAAACATCCAAATAATTAGAATTAATACATTTATTCAATGACTACAACAATTTCTTCATACTAACTCCCTTCTTCCAAGAGTGGGATGTGAGGGGGTCTCTAATATCTTAAGTCAATTCATAGCCATCCTACGATGCAAGCAGTCTCTTTCGTTCACGTGTGGTCTCCTTTAGAAAAGTGCAGTCCCTCTTTCCATAGGAAAGAATGCCATCTGCCATGCACTGACTTATTCCTTCTGAGACAGACACAGAGTTTTGAGCTCACTCTGCTTTTAAATAAAGAGCATCAGTCTGTGTTTGGCATGCTCATTCCATATACAAAATGCATTGTAAACACCTGGGATAACCTGGTGCCCTGCTCTCTCTTCTACTTAGTGGGGAATAAATAGGCAGAGTCTGCATATATTGGCTTGCTGGGCACTCACTCTTCTTCTCTGGGGTACATATATGTAAACTTTATCAACAGCTATTCTTCCTCTGCAAGATCAAAGCATCCTGTACAGAGCACTCTTACAGTTACAGAAATAATTAGAGACCGATGGACTATCTGCATTCACTGGCTATCGGGTGCAGTCCTATATAGGCTGAGTGCTCCAGCCTCTCGTGGATATTTCTTCTAAACTCTGAACGTACAAGATCTATATATGAAATTCAGTCTACTGAGGTGGAAAGACTTCAGACTCCAGTTTTCTCAACCAAAGGCCTTCTACGACCACCAGATCCACACCCTGATTTCTCCTACGTGCCTAAAGACATACACTCTACAAGTTACCCTATTCAAGAGGTCACCATCGTAGGACAAAGAGGAAGCGTACTTGCTAGGTTTTGAGGATCTCCATATGAGATAAATTTACATACATTGAACCTAAATGTAACTCGTTTACAAAATCAGTGGTTATCCTGAAAATCGTCCATGGGCTCATTCCTCTTCCACCTAGGTTGGACACCCCTTGATACAAAAAAATCAACAACAAAAATCCTCACACTGCCAACTCAAATGCTAAGTGTGAAGGTACCAAATGGTGTTTTCAAGCCATATCAGTGGCAGAATGTGCACCAAATTAATTTGTGCAATATAATATATGATAAAACAGACCTTTAAGAAAGATGACAAAATAGACCTACGCTAGTTTCAGGCAGAAGTGCATAAAAGAAGATTGTCTTGTTTATATTCTTTATAAATTATGGCACAGATAGATTCATTTTTGGGTTAATGTATAAGAAGGCAAATATACAATTTGGCAGATGGCAAGAGAGGTAGGTAGATGGGTCTATCTTAATAAAGAACATCACATACCATATCTTTACCTCTTCTGCTGGCATTTCTTGTGGTTGGTCATTTATTCTTGAAAAGACAATAATGCATTAGTATTCAATAATGCCTTAATGTGGAGAGTTACTGCTTCAAAGAACAGTTTGTCTTGTAATGTATTGGCCTGTCGTCGTAACTTGCCTGTTTAGGAAGTCTTAGTCCCTCTGTATTCTTTAAAAGTTTGTGGATGCCAGGACCAGACTGTAGGACCAGACTGTAAAGCAAAATTCCCCCTGGCAAAAATGTTCAACCCAGCCCCATAATTATATTGAAGCATGGTTGAGTTATGGCAGCCCTTCCTGCTCTGAAAGTAGCTCCCTCACCCGCAGCCAACCGGGGTAATGCCAGAGTGGCAGAATGACCATGATTGATTCCATTGTATATTGTTTGATCCTAGGATTTGAGCACAGTGTTATCCTGTTTACTTGAATCTAGCAATATCAGGAACAGCAGAAGTTGGCTAGTGTTTGGATGAACTCAGCTTGATGTCTTGTTGAACCCGTAGGCTCGAGTGGGGGGAATGGAGTACTCCCCTGGCATCGTCTCCATCTCCCCTGACAGTCCACTCAGCTTGCCAGCCATCGTCAGCATTGCTGCGGCTGGGGGGCTGCTCATCATCTTCATTGTGGCCGTTCTGATCGCCTACAAACGGAAATCCCGGGAGAGTGACCTGACGCTGAAGCGACTGCAGATGCAGATGGACAACCTGGAGTCACGCGTAGCACTCGAGTGCAAGGAAGGTAAGCGTGGGCACAGCATTTATATGTGTTTTCTGACAAACTACATACGTGAATCAAAAATATGACACATGCCTGAGTTTGGAAATAAAAGTCTGAGGTATGGGGCTCTCTCTAGCCATCCTAGGTTATCCTAGTTTAATAGACGGGAGTATGAGTCCCACAGGAGAGATGGCTTTGATGCTCATTTTGTTCAAAATGGCAGCCGCTGAAGTCCTATTAGTTTTCTCAATTGCCAGCTATGCCTGCAAAATGGTACACTCAAAATGTCAAGGAGAAATGGACAGAGGGTTAAATATCCACTTCACAGAGATGCATTTATATTTAACATTAGTCATTGATTGGACTCCAGTAAGAAGCCAAGATGAACTCCTGGGAGAAGCTTTGGCTGCTAAACTGCAATTTCTCTTTTCAGTCGAGATGAGCAAATACTCTAAGACATGAATGGTTTATAGTTATTTTGAGTGTACTATATGCCACTGACACAATAAGGCGGGGATAAGAGGAAGAAAGAGGAGAAAATGAAAGAGGGTGAGATAGAGGAAGAGGAGGTGGGGCAGGAGAAGTAGAGAGAGGAGCTGAAAAATGAAGAGTCTCAGAGACAAACAGTGACAGAAAGAAATACTTGAAGAGGGATAGAGAGAAGGATGCGCAAGAGAGAAAGTCAAATAAAAAAGAAAGGAAAATGTGTGAGAAGACCTAATCTCAGAGAGAAACAGAGTGAAACGAGCAAGAGTGAGAAATAGAAATATACCATGAGTGTTAATAAATGTGACTGAAATAAGAGAGAGAGAGTAGGTCATGTAACTGGACAGAGCGATTGCCTACAGAGATGTCAAAACATAAAAGAGTAGATTCTACTGTTGAAAAGCTTTGTAGGGGTACAACCGTGTTCGCTGCTTGTGTCTCTGCACATTTTAGGTAATTTCTAGTTGGCAGAAGGTAAAGTCAACTACTTTTAGAGTAGACACTGAGCATTAAGTCCTCATACTCTCTTATGTGTTTCTCAGCTGCTCTGAAATCTTCTTTTCTAAAGTGGCTGTCCCTCTAGGGTGCAGTGCATATTGTGATGGATATATTTGTCATGTGCAGTGAGGCAAGGAGACAATTTTATTTGTAGTGCATGCTATACCAGTGTGTGTGTAACTGAAATACAAACTTGGGGTGCAGGAAAGAGGCGCTTGAGCTACACAATTAAATGTGTAGTATGTTTATCTTTTAGTGTAGAACAATATTTCTGAAACCACACCAAGCTAGGAAACCGAAATATCAAAAGCCATGGTAGCCATTTTTTGTTTAGTCTAACACAATTTCAAGATTTAGCAGAATGGTCCATGCCAGGACTTCTCCCACGAGAAGCTCTACAAGTCCTTTGATAGCACCAACATAGAACTTTACTCTCTAAGATTGTCAATTGTAACAAATGTCGAGATGCTTGCATGCCTTTATTAAGTCCAAATTTACTTGAGAAACTTAAGTATTCTCAAAGCACCTCAAGACTTGTGCTAGTGCACATCTTACCGGATAATGCCAAGGCTCGATCTGGGTTTGCTGTGGTATTTTAACAGGGAGCTAGTGGGAACTGCTGTGGCGCATTGCGGCATATGTGTGGCAATTTATCGTGCAATATCATGGTAGGCACTTTAGAATGGTATTTAGGGGCACCAGTGACTCACAATCGTTTTACTCACCATGCCTTACTTCCCAGCACTGTGACAGTGTGCCAGCAGTGCGGCTGCCTAGTGTGGTGGTGCAGTAGATCTCTTTGTGAGGTTCTCTCGGCCAGCACTGAGGATGAGTTCGTACTCGGACGCTATGGGGGAATTTCACACTAAAGATTCCCTAACAAAGGCTCTTCGTATCTGTTTTCACTCTCCAAGGAGCAGATTTGTATTCATGTTCACAATGTGGTTATAACCACGCAAGATGTTAGATCTCTATAATTGATGACCAAACAAGACACCATTTTTTATAATTGCTTATTTTATTTATTTTTTGTTCCCTTTCAGCATTTGCAGAGCTTCAAACAGACATCCACGAACTAACCAGTGATTTGGATGGCGCTGGCATCCCCTTCCTGGATTACCGAACCTACACTATGCGCGTCCTGTTTCCTGGCATTGAAGACCACCCTGTGCTGAGGGACCTGGAGGTAAGAGAGGAAGGACATCCCTCCTAGACTGTTCATTGGTTGGGATGAGGGTACACTCTGGAAGGACAATGCTGGGCTGGTAAGGAAGTAAAAGGAATCTGCATTTTAGTATTGGTTTTAGGAGGTGGAGCAGAGCAAATAACTATCTCCTCTTAAATTACCATTAAAGATTGTGTGCGTTCATCTACTTACTGAGATGTAATACATGCTTTTCCTTGTGCAATTATCCCTAAACCAAATTGTGGACAGAACACATACTGGTTTGTTACTCAGTTGCAAAGTCAAGATTTTTTTGCGGTTGTTTTTATTTATGTTTTTTTTTTTTTTTTCTTTGTCTTTTGCAAAATGTGGTGTACCACCTAGGTAGTCTCAGAACGCCCAAAGAGGGGGATACAAAGAAGGGAGAAGTGATAATAGCATTGCAATAGTTTGGCAGGGACTCATAACAAAAGTTCGCCCCGTTGAAAGCAAATGAACAATATCAAAGTCTTAGGATGTGCAGACCACAACATTTGGAGGTTGAGACACTGACCATTATTTGACCAGCAGTTGACCAACTATTCAGAATCTTTGATAGCACACGCTCATTTCAAGCGTAAAGAATGGAGGTTAACCTCCAACTCTAAAACAGTGACCAAAAATGTGAACTTCTCCCATCTAAGACTGTGCCCAATGTGTTTCATTAAACCAGCAAGATCACTCCAGGTAAGTGTGCGATGTCTAAAACTTAATTTCAAGATAGTGTTGCCTTTTTGTTTCCTTTCAACAGGTTCCTGGGTACAGACAGGAACGGGTGGAGAAGGGCCTGAAGCTCTTCGCTCAGATGATCAACAACAAGATCTTCCTGCTTTCCTTCATCAGGACGCTAGAGTCCCAGCGTAGCTTCTCTATGCGCGACCGGGGCAATGTGGCTTCCCTCATCATGACCGTTCTACAGAGCAAGCTGGAATATGCGACTGATGTGCTGAAACAGCTGCTGTCTGACCTCATTGACAAGAACTTGGAGAGCAAGAACCACCCCAAGTTGCTTCTGAGAAGGTGAGACAAATAGATAGTGCCTTTGACTTGCACAAGGTCCTTTATACTCAATTACTTCGCTTTTCAGTGAAGCTGTTTACCCCTATTCCTTTTTCCTGAATGCCCTTGCCTTCAATCTAATTTCTTTTTCTGTTTGTATATTCTTTATTGGTTATAGAATGGACATCAGATATCCAAGAGATACAGCAACAGTATATTGATATATAGTGGTATAGTGAGCAAGTAAATAGTAAGCATGATAATTGTCAAAGTGTGCATGCGAAATTTCAGAAAATTGAATTGCATCTGTATCACAAATCTTGTGTTTCGTGTGGGAGTGAGTGGATACAATAGTATGAAGTACATAATATAGAGAGGAATGTAACGTTTGTGATGCTATGGCACATTACAGCATATGCGGTGCAGTTTAAGATGCAATTCATGATAGGTACCTTAGGAAGGTGTTTAGAGGCGTCCGTGCCTCACAAGCTCCATGCTCACCATGCCTTGCTTCGCAACACTGTGGCAGTGTGCTAGTAATACCTCTGCCTACCATGGTGGTGCAGTAGATCTCATTGTGAGGTTCTCTTGGCCAACACTTACCTGTGGTAGATGAGGATGGGTTGAAATGGCGAGGGTACATTAGTATCCGGGGAGCCTAGGAGTTTGACAGAGACAGGCCGGGGTGGCCTGTCCTAAGGTTTTCCATGTTCAACGTAAATAAATGTTCCCAAATGTCGACTTTTTGTAGTTGGTCATTTAGTTTCTAGATCACCCATTGGTAGCTATATCCACCATAGTCAATGCCCATTCTGTCAACGCTGGTGGCTGTTTCCAGTGCCAAAGTATGCATATAATGCCACTGTGAACTATGTATTTACTCATTGTTTTTTGTGGTTGGTGACACCGTCCATGTCTTGTGTATCATGCAGTAGCACCAGCTCAACAGATGGTTGAATTTGGAGAATTGTAGTATCTTGCAGTCCTTGTCATAGCAACTCCCAGTACAGTTGGATTACTTGGCATGACCAAAGCATATGTACTGTGTCTCCTCTGGTGTAGCCACTTCTGTAGCATTGTACATTTAGGATTAATTTCACCCTATGTAATTTGTATGGAGACCAGTTCCAGTTGTGTAAAATGTTGGAAAAAACTGAATTTCAGTCTTGCTTCTTGGAGGCTTCTATTGTGTGCAGATATGAACTCCTGCCAGTCTGCTTGTGTATTATCCAGATGGAATTCAGTCTGAAGGGTCTAAAAGGATATAAAGTCTCCCTCATGTATGACCGCGCCACAGTAAGTATTCCTTTCAGGGGCCATTGAGTCCAGTTTATAGGCTCTCGGTTGACTCTAAATTCTGTGCTATTCTATCGAGGTGCTGTTTCAAGGAGGTAGCTATTCTGAAACAGGGACTTGTGGCTGGTTTCCCATGCTGTAGTTCTACTGCCAGTTATGACTCACTTTGTCCCATGCAAATTCCCTGTAGAGGAGTGACGAGCCTCTAAGTTTCCCCTGTAGGTGCATTTCCATGTCTACCCAGTCAGGGGCTTCCAGGAAGGCGTGGAAGTAATAACCTAATTGCCTTCAATCTCCTTTCAGCCCATGATAGTCTCCTGTAATCCTGGCATGCATCTCAGACTTACCCTCACAGCCTATAAAGATATTTGTTTCAACTTTCCCTCACGCTCCTTCCATAACAGTAGGTATGATATGATTTATTGTTTAAAATCAACTTTCTCACTGTTTCTAAAACATGATGGCCTCCAGTTGCCATTTATGCTTCTCAAGGCAGCGATTCAAA
This sequence comes from Calotriton arnoldi, assembly GCA_963921515.1. Taxonomy (NCBI): domain Eukaryota; kingdom Metazoa; phylum Chordata; class Amphibia; order Caudata; family Salamandridae; genus Calotriton; species Calotriton arnoldi. The sequence goes on along the minus strand of CAWUFW010003433.1, from coordinate 684,119 downwards.
CAACAGCCACCCTCTTATCCTCAATTAAATGAATTCATTCACTGATTCATATTTTGGAAGTGTCTTGAAAGTATTTATATGTTCTGCTCGGAATCTTGACACCATATCAGCCTCACAGCACCCAGAGGCAGCAGTGAAGTAGAAAATGCAAAGTAAACTCTGAAGATTTTCGGTCTTGTTGACTAGGGCTTTACTGCCGCTCAGCGCCCACTCACATGTTCCGTCTGTACCAGAGGTGTTAGTCTAGCCTCCAAGACAGGAAAGCAGTGCTTAATTTGAGCCGGTGGAGGCCACCGGCACTTCTTTTTAGGGACCAGTGCTTATTTATCCACATCAGATACCTACTGAGAGCAAGTAATGGAAAAATTTATAAATCCGATAGATGGAAGAACAGAAAGACAGACACAGTCACAAAGGGAGAAAGCAGGAACCTGCAAGAGTGAGATAAAGGGGCATCTGGTAGTTGATTAAAGAGTCATAAGGTGAATTTAAGACTACAGCCTTGGTGTTCAGCGGGCCGGCATTTAATTGCACCAACCTCTGCCTACTGAGCGGAGCTTCTGCCACCGGCACCGGCGTTCATTATTTCACAAATTAAGTACTGCTGAAAAGGCCAGCCCACTAGATGCTACTCTGGCAGCCCCCAACCTACTGCTCCCAAGCACTGGATTCCCTTACTGCTTTGCTCATCCTGCCAAATGTCCTACTCTGAACCGAGGTGTAATCTAAAAGGTTTGTGAAAAAGAGATTTGTGTTCTTATACAGATATGAATACCAGAAAGTGGTTCCTCTTCTGCCTCACTTTCACTTTTCAAAAGAAAGCTGGAGCACTCAAAAATGCAAGTTCTGTATATTCACTGTACATTTAAAAGTATGCATATTACCCATCCCCCCTTATAATAATGTAGGGGTTGGTAGAAACAGGATCAAGCGTTACGTTTTTGAGTATGCCGCACCACCAGATAGTTTGATGTAAAATCCTTAAAGCTACTTTTTTCCCTTTACGAGTCACTTATCTTGGTGGGAAGGAAAAAGTTATACAAATATTGATTGAGAAAATATTGCATGGCACATGACATCATCATGATAGTATGGGTGACAAATGCTTACACTCTGTTTACACACTACGCCACGTGTGCACGGGTACCTACTTATATTCTGGTTTTCCACCAACATTACCTTTTACTGATTCTTTTATGTGGATTCAACTATGATAAAAGGTTTGTGAGGTTTGCCTTGCGCACTCTAGCTGGGCCCAATTTGTCGCCGCAGATGGGTTGTGGCTCGTCAATGAAGATGTCTTCACTTCTCTTCATCTTCATCACAAGCAGGGTTCACACTCCCCTGGGGACCTCAGTGTGCAGTCACTGCACTCACGTCCGCCGTACGCCTTCAGAGCGTACTCCAGTGCATTAAGAAAAGATTGGCCGGCCTGCTTCTAAATTTACTTGTGTCTGTCAGCTGTCAGAGCACTGCTTTACTGCGAGTAGCTGTGGTCAGTGGAGAGGACGTCTGCTAAGCAATGCCAGATGTTCCAAATCATTTTACACGGCAGCACAGTGGAGTGCCAATAACACCGTAATTGGAACCATCTTTCAAACATTTGAGTTAGCACGCAGAGACTCTATCTAGTATCAGATATCACTTTTATTTAGCTTTACTTTTGTGAGTGCCTGTTGTGATAATTCAAGGTTTATTTTGGCAAGTCTCTCTACCAATTTTCCCCAGACACCTTCTCCTGAGCATGAATTTTGTGACTGATATTTCTCTTACTTTTTCCTTCTCCCCTTCTCTCCCCTTTAAGGTTTGATGTGTTTGGTACTGCCACCATTCATGAAAATATATATACAACGCTCTATACATAAATTATTGTATTGTATTCTTCCTTCTTCAGCCACTAGCTTCTTATGCTTGGGAACCTTTAGCTATTGGCTTGAGCCATTGTCAATCACTTCTTGCCTGAGCACAGAACTATTCCAGTTTCACCATTTTTAGGTCTCGCAGACCTAGCGCTGGAGCGCGCATGCGCGCTCCTTGCTCTGCGAAGCTTATTGTCATCGATACGATTTCGGAAGGGGGACTTGAAGCCCCACCCCTTCTTCCCATTGGCTTGCGTCATAGCTTAGGTTAAACGCTGGCTTTCTATTGTGAAGAAGGCTTTTTAGTCCCTCCTTGTTACCGCCCTGTCCACTTTTGGCCCCGCCCCCCCCGGACTGGATCGTTTACTTGCGGCGTGATACTGTCTCCTTTAATTAGTGGGTGAGCACTTTCTTTTTGTCATTCCGGCTGTGAAGCGCGATGTTCTAAGTTGTATGTGGACACCGCGCTCCGTTTATTTATTTATTTTTTTACTTTAATTCGGAGCGTGGCGCCCGCTTTAGGGACACCGCGCTCCGTTTATTTATTTATTTTTACTTTAAATCGGAGCGCAGCGCCCGCTTTAGGGACACCGTGCTCCGTTTATTTATTTATTTTTCCGCCTTATTTGCACTCAGCTGGCGGGTTCACGCTGTGATTAGAAGCAGTGTTTCTCCTCAGATGCGTGATGCAGTCGTGTTGTACACCGTTCTCCTGGTAGGCCGACAGCGTCTGTCACCCAAACCTCCACGCTTTCCTGCCGCTTTTGAGGTTTGCACCTTCAGTCGCTGGCCGTCTCTCAGCGGAGTTGACTCCATGCGTGGGAGTCTGTGTAGACCTCCGTTGGCAGAGCCCATCCAAGCTTCCATACTGATTTTGGAAGCTGTAAACAGGTACGTGTTTACACCCGGCGGGCATGTGATTTTTACGGACTGCAGACAGAGAAATCTGACAGGTAAGAGAAGATATAGAAAAGACAAACGGGCATAGTCGACGCTAGAAACATAATAATATTAATAGTAAACATACGAAGGGTCGCGGAACATTACTTGAGAAAAACTATTTATAATTAATCAAAACCGACAATGGAAATATGGAAAATCATCAGTAGGACACGCAAAAAATGAGTACAATAATACTTGAGATAATTTTAAAAGGCGATTGCGCAAAGTGTATTTGAAGGTGTTTTTCCCCAAGTTGCTAGTTCCGATTCTGATCACATTTTGCATTTTAAGATGTCCGGATTACTAGCTGTTTTGTCCTTATCAGTCCCTCTTTTATGTCCACAGTCCCTGCGGCTGGTAGACTAAGTCACTAAAAGGCTCCTCCCACACCGGCCTTGCCCTTCTGTCACTCGTCCCCGTGGTTTGTCTTCTCTTTAGCAAGGGATTCTCCCGCAGGACATTTGAACAAGCCATGGCTTTCGCCACTCGGCAGTTCGTTCGCCCGTTGTCCTCCTCCAGCGCCTCACAGGCAAAGAAAGTGGTCATCAAGCATGTAACGGTGATCGGCGGGGGGCTGATGGGCACAGGCATTGCACAGGTGAGACTAAGGGGAGGGGAGGCACTGCAGCTCAACAGAGGTCAGGCTGCGCCTGCCTTGGGATCATTAGAAAAGCATGATTCAGGGCAGCCTGAGATCGCCCTAGGAAGAATGGGGGGAGAGCTCCATGTGGAATAACTGGGACAAAGGTTTTCGTCAGGAGTCTATGTGGTGTTGGCTGTCCGGAGGTCTGTAAGGAGCCAACTCTCACAGCTGACGGGCATTTAATCAAAGTTTAGCTTTTCATAAGAACACACAGAGCCAGCACTTTAATCTGTAAACTATAGGATTAACAGGTATGATACTGGGTTTACAAATTGCTTTTTATGTATTTTCATAGTACGTATTTCTATGTTGATGAGCGCTATCATTCTGTGGCGCTCAGATACTGTAAAAGTGTAGTCCTTCTATTTTTGGGAACTGTCCTGTATTTTTTGGTTTTTAAAAGCTGGTCATCCTACTTTTCCTCAATGCATTGAATGAGTCATACTTAACAGTTTTTATGTTTTTGTTGTGTTCTGAATGGGGAAGGTGTGTTGAAAGTTGCGAATTTAGTAACAGGGCATCTTTTATGTTGTGACCGTGGTAATAATATTGCTTTTGATTAGACACTCTGCAACATTTGTCAGTTTATATAATTGATCATATTCCCGAGGATTGTCATCGCGCGCATTTGCTTTCCACACTACTTCACCCATCCCCATAAAAGTTTATACACCAGGATTTGACGAATTTGGTAGCACAAAATCTTCATTTTAACTTATTGTGTTGCCTAGCCGCCATAATGGTGAAAGGGTCCCTAAGAGTGTTAAGCAGTCAACTCCATTTTACCCTCCTTGGAACTCACCGTGTGACGCAGATCACAATTCAACAGTATTCAAGCTGGGTGAATCATTCCACAAGTTTACAGCATAGGGGGCTATTATAACGATGCTCTACTCCAGTGTACAGTACTTACAAGTTTCCTTCACACTCCACCTAACGTGTAACAGCTATATCATAATTAAACCACGTCTGGATAGTCGGGTAACCTTACAAACGGTTGTAGTCACCAATTGTCATAATTTCAGGCTTCAGGGCCCCAAAAAACACCATCCTCTGTCACCTTAAAGCACTACACTCCGAAAACTGTTGCGTCATAAAGGACGTCCTGTAATGTACATGTACGTGATGGCAGTGACGGCTAAACTTGCCTGCATGTATTCTTGGTTTTGGGTACTTTTGGAACTCTATTTAATTTTATGTTTAGCTCAAGCAGTAAACTTGTGGTATATTTACAGTGGCACTAACATATATAGTTTCCTGCTTTCCTTGCCAGTTTCGAGGGTTGTGGTTGTTTTGTCTGGCCTCTGTCTGGCCTTTTATCCTTGCTTCACCCCTCCAAAATCAAGCAGAATGGAATGTTACGCTCCATAACACACAATCACACAACACATAATACCAGTACACTCGATGCCACATAATTACTCCATAACACACAATCCCACTCCACATAATCTATATAATTACTACATAATCCATATAATTACTATCCACATAATACCACTGCATGCCATGCCACATAATTCCATTACACATAACTCCACTCAACACCACACATTCCATGCCACACAATTACACAACAAACCATTCCAATCCAGCCCACATACATGCACTCCACTAAACGCAAAGCTATCCACACATTTCCATATCACACAATTCAACTCCACACATTTCCAATCCACACCACATAATTCGACACCCAACCACATAATACAACTCAACAATACAATTGCACAACACACCAAATACATCCAGTACACTCCACACAATTCCACATCCTGTCACAACATTCAACTGCACACCACATAATTAAACTCCACTACATACCACTCCACAACACAAAATACCATTCCTTATAATTACACTCCAGAACACACAATCCCGCTCCACATAATTCCAAAACATGCAATACCATATAATTAATATCCACATAATTCTACATCACACCATGCCACATAATTCCACAACACAACTCCACGCCACACAATTACATAACTAACTAATCCAATCCCTCTCACATAATTCCAGTACACACCACATTCATACACTACGTAACACATAGGTAAAAGACATTGCCATTTACAATGCCAATAGCTCCAACTCAAGCAAATGCGAGACCTATTGCATTTCCAATGCTTGTTCTATTGGCTGTTAGTGCGTGTTTCCACCTTCATCATAATGCACGAGGGACTATTTTACAGTCATTGAACATCCTGGTAGAACTGGTGAGTGAGGGCAGACAAAAGCTTCAGAAAAAAATGTTTATTTGTTTGCTGCACCTTTTTCAGATGTTTTTTATCAGTGCTCATGCTCACAAACAAACCTTGGCAAAGACAACAACATTCTATTAACATCCCATCGATTGGCTTTGTCAATGCTTGTTTTGTTTGCCTTTAGTTCTTTCTTCTACAGTTTTTCCTTCTTCCCTTAGAGTCTTGCAGTCTCTCTTCTCTTTGCTTCCTTTCAAAGTCTCTTCAACTTGCTCATTGCTAATTTCGACTTTTTTTCTCATGGAGTTTATCTTTCTTGGTTTCTGGTGTATGGTTTCATTGCCGTCCTGTATCCCTCCCCTCTTCGTTACCCCATTTGTTATCATTTCCCCATACCTCCAGGCACTTTCATACCATGTCGCTCTTAGGTTCTCTCTCCATTGTGGCAGTCACACTGTTCACCCTTTTTATTGCAGTCAATGTTTCATAACCTAGTTATCATGTCCACCATTTCCTGAATTCCTCCTTTGTTCCTTCATATAATACTTTCTTCCTTCCTAGATGTATCATTTGTCTTTCACCCTTTCTTCCTTCAAACCATTACTCTCACCTTTATTCTTTACCTCTTACTATTCTTTCTTTAATCTTCCATGACTTCCTTCCCTTTACTCATTTACTACATTTTTCAACCAACGTTCCTTCCTCTACCTATACCCTTCCTCCCACCCTTCCTTCCTCCTTGCCTCTATTGCATCCTCCCTCCTCTTCCCTTACCTCCTGCCTTCCTTCCCCCAATCTTCCCTACATGCCTCATTTCAACCCTCTCATGCTCCTTTCCTCTGCCTCATTTGCTTCCATCCATTCGTTCTTCACTACCTTCCCTTTTTTCCACCTGTTTACCCTTATCCTCTCTTTGCCCCCATATTCCTGTATTTCCTGCCATTAAACCCTATGCTGTCTTCCTCAATTTCACTTCACCCTTCAACCTCCTTCCCTCTATTCACCTATCATCTCTCTTCTTACATCCCTGTCTGGCTAGGGTCCAGGCAATGACTTGATTAGGGCTTGGTCTACTGGTGCTCATCATCCTTTGGGAGCTTTTATGCGCATAAGAGAGGCTCAAAATTGTGGCCTCCTTTGAAAGATTGTGCAGTTCCTGCACTTCCACTTATTTTCTTGCGTATGCATCAGTAGACAGTATTCCTGCCTCAAAAATGGTGCATAGCTTCTGCTCATGGCACCAAATTCCCATTTTGCTACTTTGTAATCATTTTACTCTTTTGACAGTATCTCTGCATTGCGCATGTTATGGATTACTGTCCCTTCTCTTATTACACTCCTGTCCCTCTGGCTGGGTTGGTGCTGTGCAGCTGCCTGTATGTTGTGGTCCGCCTGCATCCCAATTTGACCACTTATATCACTGACCATCCAGGCAGATCCCTGCCTCTAGAATAATAGAAAGCATGAAACATGACATGGAATCTGCAGCGTACATTTTAACTGGCAGCTAGTTACAATTATGTTTTGCTTGCTTGTCTCCTATACCTCCTTCTCCTTCACACTGCGAGGCACTGCTCCCCAAGACAAGATGAAAGCACTTTTCTGGTCACTTACGCATGACTCCAGAATGCTTCTCACATAAGATCACAGCCAATGTAACACTCTGCAAACCACACACTTCCTTACAGTGTAAAGTGTAACCTGCCAAAAAATGTGCTTGGGCAGCCTACAACGGGGTATGAAGCATTATATAAATTATACAATATACAAAATACAGTACTTATGTCGTTGCCTGCCCTTCATCGCCGGTTTACTTTTTTGCTACATTGTCTTACATTTTTGCATTTTTTCTTCCTCCTACTTTTTGTTCTTTATATCCTTTCCATTCTTCCCTCTGCCTTTACTTGTACCCACATGTCTCTCATTGCTTTTCTTACTTCCCCTAACTCATTGTCTTTTAGTTTATTCCATCCACCTTTTCTTGTTAACTAATTTCTCTTTCTATACGAATTCACTTCATTTTATCCTCTAATTTTGTTTCTCTGTTTTCCAATTTTCTCTACTCTTTGGTTCAGGTCTCTTCTTCCCAGATCTCTTTCTTCCCTTTCGCCTACTCTTTTTTTTTCCTTCCTTGCGCTTCCTCCTTCCTTCCTGGGACAAATGCCCTTCCTGGACCAGATGCAGTGATCAGTGCTTCTGGAAGGAGAGCTTAGCAGAGGTCAGAGATCTGCTTGTTCTGAAATGGAGCTCTCCTGGTGGGTAGCAATGAGCAGATCCTTCTGATGCTGGGACTGAACATAAAATCCCTGGTGTGGCTTTTGGCTTCAGAATTCCAATGAGCCTGCCGCTGGGCCTGCTGCCCGTGATTGAACTAAAGGTTATCCCCTGCCATATTTGAGAGCGTGCTGGGCCCACATGACTTCTGTTGCCTTCTTGGAAGAGCTACTGCTGTGACAGCATCCTCATGTTATCAGTGATTTCCAAACCACTAGCCAGTAGAAAATAATGACCCATTCCTTGGATAGTTCTGTGGAAGCATTCAGTGTTACATGCCACTCGGTTCTCTGAAGGGGACAGTGCGCAAGCAAGGAGTAAAGCAGGGCTGGACTGGCCTTTTATATCATCGGCACTTCCGCAGTGTGCTGCAGCCAGTGGAGATCAGTTTGAAACCTTAAGGCTGATGCTGGTGCCTCCATCCCTTTCCCCAGCACCCCAAGGTAGATTGCTGCAGGCACAGGGGACTTCAAGAGAGAGAAAGTGAGAGAGGCAGGAAGGTGAAGAGAAACAGATGAGAGGGAGAGGGAATCAATGGATCGAAATAGAAAGATAGAAGGAGGACAGGAAGCGAGTGGAGCTGACTTGAGCATTTTTGGCCAACCCGGCCCTGGCGTGGAGGGTAAATTGTGTGCAATGTATTCACATTAACTTCTAAGTTCATGCAAGCAGGAAAACCCAATATCAATATGAACCTTGCACATTGAATAATTTCTCTGCATCCTGTTGCCTGAAATAGTCAGCCATTGCATGGATGGGGTAGAGTCTATGGGATGGTAAAGAAAAATGATGTATAGGAATTTGTCCCTGTGTCATTGACCCTTTGGGCACCCATACCTGCTGAAAATGTCTCCATTTGTCATGTAATCACCTCTCCCCCGGTACAATTCTCTATGACTCCTAGGAGGGGAAGTGTGCAAGTTTCCTGCAATACCAGAGCAAGAACCCAAAAAACGGGCACACGACGATAGGTTATGGTGTGAGAAAAACCATTTCAGGTTGAATTTATTGCTGCCACATAGTATGCATGGAAAAAACCACAATGACAAAAATAAAATTTTACACAAGAAAACCACATGATTGAAATAACAGATGGGCCAAATACTATGTTTAGCCAATTATATGCGAAATTGCATAAACAACTTCAATTAACAGTCCTTTAAAATCTTGTAACATCATGATTTGCACCAGTCTCTCCCCACCACTGACATCACCGTACTCAAGCAAAGCGAGGCCCATGCCAAATGTAACAAACCACTTACCCAGTGGAGGAGCGAGGCCCATCTCTACAGTTGCCCAGGATCATTTCAGATCTGACCTCGACTCATGGGGCCCTCTAACACCTTTGGGAGATGACCCTGGGCAACCAGGCATAACTTGGTCCTTAGAGTAGGCTCTATCTCTCCACACCTTGTGGGCCACCAGTTGAACACCTTCTGTAGCGCCTGCACAGCTGAGTAAGTGCCTACTGTCCCCTGGTACTGAGAGCCCTCTGAAGTCCACACCTGTGTTAAGAAAACCAACTATGAAATATGGAATTTATCAGAGGTATGAAAATGGCGTTCACCTGTATGTATGCAAATAATGAGCCCATACTGCCAGCTTACACTTTCACACAACATAAAATTGACCATTGAAACCTCTGAAACTCAACAGGAACCCTTGTAAACAGGAATGGGAGGGCATGCTCACAACCCCAATTAGGATGGTCTGGAGCCAAGGGGCAGCTGAGAAAGCAGGAACAAAGAGTTCAAATGACCTGTTTCCACCTTATATGGCAGCTGCCTCCAACCCATTCCCCGCCCCCAGCTCACTGCCCCTTCGCCCGTGCACCCTGTTCCCTTGGAGACAGTGCTTTAAATGGGCCGGTACTGTCCGGTACGGAGTACCAGCACTTTTTTATTTTGAGAGGGAGAGTACCGGGACTTCTCAAGAGAGACATAACACTTTTAATTGGAGAGTACCGGCACTTCTCAGAAATAAGCAGGTACTCTGGTACAGAGTACCTGCAGTTCCATTTTTCCTTTTTAAGCATTGATTGGAGACATGTCAAAGCAGCTTTAACATGGGAACAAATTGCCCGGAAGTGACTGCTCGTGTCAGGCTGAAGTGGGGCAGCCTGCTCTCACTGTGGAGGTCATTTCTCACTATAGAAGGGGGGGGGGGGGGGGAAAGAGCCTACCCTGGCGCAAGAGGAAGAACCCAAAAACTGGACTGGAGACAGAAGATTGTGGTGAGAAAAAATATGTCATATTTATAACTGCCAAACAACAAGGATAGACAATTGTACAATCCCCCCCAACAAAACGTACACAATAAATTCACATACCCGCGTATTCTTAAAGGAAAGGGCTGTGGAGAGCTAGGGGGAGGCCCTGAGGGGGGCTTCTGCAGAGCTACGAGATCCTCAATGCTGTTTACTCTGACCATTACCTGGGTAATATCAAAATCAAGCCCCCATGCCCAGCTTTCCTGTCAACCTGCTCTGGGGGCATTACTGTGGGAGGATGCCACACTAAATAGTAATGTTAGAGGGAGGGAAACCCACCCTCAGTCCCTGTCTAATTCGACACTTGCTAAAAGGAGCATTTGCACAAAAAGAGATGGACAACAGGCTGAACACGGTGCACAAACAATTTGCACCTATTCTCGAGGTGCCTGAAAAGAAGCGTATTAGTCAATTGCTTTATCAGCATGAATAGTGGTATGATTTAGGTAGTCCAGGTGGCCTTCGAGTTCCTGAAAGAGAGACACCAAGCACTTTAAAAACCAAGTCCCACACTACAGGAACTTGAACCTCTAACTTTCACCCTGAGAGTCGGGGGCCTTACCCCCTATTCATGAGTGGTGGCCACAAAAGCTCAAATGAGCTTCTTGCTCCTTCCTAACACCCAAATTGAAACACTGTGGACCTCCTAGTGCTGCACCATGCGACGCTGAACAGCCTTCCCCCTGCGCCTCACCCGGTTCTATCCGAACAATAACAGCATGGGCAAGACAAAGCAAGCACCGCAGTCCTGGCAGCCGCAGAGCAGGTGTCGATGGTCTGGCAGCCACAGGGTAGGCCTCTCTGTCCAGAATAAGGGTGATCTGACAGCTATCGGACTACAAAACAGTCATTGGGATGCAAACAAATCCCAGGATCATCCGATTGCCGACAGCAGGGTTGAAAGATGGAATGGCCCAACAGTTGTCATTGCTGGATGCATTGGTAATGCAACTACGGATGAGAAGGACCAGAGCTGCAAGGGCAGCTTGAGATCAGGGATACAAAGTTGAAATCACCTGGTATCTCAGAGCTGTTCCCGGCCCAATGAATGAATGAATGTGTAGTTTTTATATAGCGCAGCGTTCACTCCAGGGAGTATCTTGGCGCTTTAGCGGAGGAAGGACACCTGAGAGGAGAAGAACTTTATGGCAGAGCTTAGATAAAAGACAACACGGTCCAGTTCCCTTCCCCCAATTTCTGTTCCCGCCCAGAAAAACATCAAGGCACCTTTGACCCCCCCAGTCACGAATGGCCGAAAGGGATGACTTTTGCTTTACTGCTGTGGGGTCCGCCTGCTGACACTAATAACATCACCGCCCCCACACGGGGGCCAGTTCTTACTAGACTTGCAATTTATTGAGCCTTATAAGTTCCTGAATTTTTTACCTCGAACTCCAGGGGAGGTCTTTCTTAATTTGTCCTTTCCTCATGTGGTGCCAGCACAGGGACGTAGTTAATTAGATATTACGACTTACCAGGAGAATTGGGAATTGCGATCATGATTTCCCCCTGGTTAATCCTCGTTTCATACCCGGTGTTTAACTCAGATATTTTGGCTGCTTTCAGCAACTGAAGTCTCTAGCTGTAAGACACCCCATCTCTGGTGTTCCTGCAGATTTTGTAACTTTAAAGTGGCAGGAAGCTCATGTCACTGAGCCCATCAGAATTAATAAGCAGTCATAATAGAAGTGTTAAACTACAGCAGCAGTCTCTATTTGGCCTCCGTTTTTCGGGTAAAGGCTTGTTGACTGCCTGCAGACTCTTTCACGATTAGCTCCTTTGACATTCAGTGCTGAAGTTCACATGCAACATTCCACCATGGTCTCTTTGCTAAAAGCTTGAACTTTGTACTGTCCCACTTTTTTGAGGTGAGCAGTGGGGCAGGCTGTTTCGTGTTGCTTGTGAGTTGTGACCAAACTGTGGCATGCTGCTCTTAGTTCTACTTAGCAACTGAATGACAGTAGAAGCTCCAACTGAGTATAAAAATCTTGCTTATCTACAAACAAGCACTGTCTTGTGCTTAATGGCTCCATGCTGAGGTTAGGGAGTTTTAAGCAAACTACTTCCACTTACAAAACTATCTAAATAACATTTCTAGGAAAGCCTCAAATGTTTCTCATTCACAGTTTGGGAAACTGAGCACAGGGACCACTGTCCGGCAGCAGATCAGCAAACGACTGAACTCAGCCATTCATTCAGTTTGACAAAAAAACCTCACTCAGCCTACCAGGTCTATCCAGCTTTTTAAAGCAGTGAGATACACAATGGTGGAGGGCGGGGGGGGGAGGGGTCAGGGTGAGAGGGACACCGATCAACAGGATCCTCGAGTAACTGTTTATTCTGTGGTCTTTTTCAGTGTCACCTGTCGCCTTGCTCGTCGTCCCTCCAAAGCACTTGTTTACTAGATGAAAGTCGTAATAGCTACATTTTTCTTCCGCATTTATAAAAAAAAAACGGACGGAGCCCAGAGCTCAGGGGCCCTTCTAGGAGATGTTTACTGCACTTTGATGTCCTTCAGTCACCATAACAGCATCACACAAACAAACGCACAGCAGGTGGATGCAATCAGTCACTCAGTTAACCTGTTTTCCCAGTCAAAATATACTTTTCTTCAACATATTACCACTGTAACTAACCTCTTCCGTGACAGGAAGGTCAAGTCAAGAATTACTTTATTGTGGTTCACAAAACCATAAAAGTTTGACAGAATAAAACTTTACAGTTTAATTTTTTTTTTAAGCAATCACGATAAAAAAGGATAAGAAAACAATTCATAAGATTTTCCAATTAAAAAGATTCATTAGTGAGAGTAAAACATTTAGTACGGCATACTGTTCCATATGTCAGGCCAAATTCCAGTGATATAAAAATTAACTAAACCAAAAATTGCATCATTCTTGTTCAGCCTCTAAAACTCATAGCGCTTTCTAATAGCCATCGACACTTTAATATAATTAGACACCGCAGAGCAAGTAACAGGGGTGGCAAATGTATGCAAATAATTAAAACCATCAATATATGTACAAGGGCGAATCTTTGATAATAATGGGGCTAAAAATGTGCTCCTCGCCTCTTTATATAAAGTGCAGAATAAAATAAAATAAAGTGCATGGTGCTCGGCAGGGGCAGGGCATAAGCTTGTCAGCCCACCCTATTTGGCGCGGAAAGGCCGCTAAAAAGTGTAAAGTGCATAAACGAAACCTGCTTAAAAGAAATCTGGCCTGAACATTAGTGGTAAAAGTTAAATAATATTGCTGTAGCACGGGAAAGGAACATGAAGGGCCCATCTCCTCCAGTTCCAAATAGCGCATAGCAGCCTTAGAGTGGTTTGCCTCTTTAATAATAGCTTTTGCGTTTGTGGGAATGCTTTCTGGATTATGATAAAAGTGCCCCAATCCTATCTCTAAAAATGTATCTCTCACATATCGGATCTAAGGAATCGTTAGGGCACTATCCAGGTTAATACAATCTTTGATTACTTCCCTCGAGAACCTTAGTTCATCGGTCAGCCAGATTTTTGCCCATAAAAGCAAAGGGGCGCTATCTATGCAGTCCTCTATATACTCTAACCCCAGTTCTTTGTGACCGAAGCATGTGGGGGCACTAGTCGGAATCATCAATAGTCTTTTTATAAATTTATTTTCCAGAACTTGTAATTGACGACCTTTATAGTGTCCCCACACCCCTGCCCCATATGTTGCAACAGACAAACATTTGGCTTTATAAATGGTAATCAACTCTCTCACTGGCTTGTGACCTAATTTGGATGTAAAGCGAAATAACCCCTCTACAACCCTATTTGTTTTATGCGCCCTTGCTGTGATAAGTGGTTCCCAGTTCATCTTATTATTAAATAAGTTCCCCAGGTAGCTAAAATTATTCAACTTTTCTAATCTTATTCCCTTTACAGCGAAATTCCTGGTTTTTGTCAACTTGGGGCCACACACCATTATATAAGATTTAATAAAATTAACTTTTAAGTCAAGCGACAACATAAATTCTGTAAAAGCGCTAAGTGATTTTTGGAGGCTATTTGCTGTCAATGCCATTAGCACTGTGTCGTCTGCATATGATAGTAATGGAATAAAATTGCCACCAATTCGAGGGAAATCAATCTCCTTGCCTAATAAGTAAGCCTCTAGCCCGTTGGTGTAGATTAAGAAGAGGAAAGGGGCCAAAATGCAGCCTTGCCAAACGCCTTCTGTGGACATGATAGGTTTCACCATGGTGGCCATATCTTATAACAACTGAAGTATTAGAATGTAACCTACGTAAAAGGGATATCGATTCTTCTACACCCATTTTTCCCATCATGTCCCACAATTTGTCCTGATTAGCCATGTCAAAAGCACTGGACAAGTACATGAAGGCCAGGTGATTAGAACCCTTCCTGGCCTTCATATACTTGTTGACAATTAGGGACAAGTTAAGGCATTGCTCAGTAGTACCCAATCCTTTCCTAAAACCATAACATCCGTATCAGACGCCCAGGCCTCTAATCGGGCAAGGAGGACCCTCCCCAAGATTTTTGTTGTGGCATCAATAAGAGAGATTTGTCTGTAACACGCCGGGTCACTCCTATTGCCCTTTTGAAAAACAGGAACCACAATAGCCTCCTTCCAAGATGCTGGCACAAGGCCAATGACTACTGCCTTAAAAACATTTGTCAATAAAGGTGCCAACAGGTTAGGATTAAACAAATCAAGTGGGACCCCATCCGGCCATGGGGCTTTCAAACAAAGTCCCTGAGCTAACGCCTCCTCAACCTCAGATACTGTGATGGAAGAACTTAGGTGGGAGGCTGTAATTAGGTCTAAATGCAAATCCCCTGAGTTCTCTAGCTGCTTAGACTGCGGGTTAAATATAGCAATAAAGTGACTTTCCCAGGCATCTCCTAGGATCAATGAGCCCATCTGAGTAACTTCTTCCATGAAGAGCGATTGGTTAATAATATTCCAAAAGCTTTTAGAATCTTTGAGGGAACTTGCTCTCTCCAAGTCTTCCCATGCCCATCTCCTCAATTCTTCTTTTCTTTTCCCAATGGTAATTTTATAAGTTTGCCTTGCGCTTTTAATTAAAAGGTCTCTAGGTATAGCATGAAGTGCCCTTTTGAGATTCTTTAGGGCCTTTGTACATTCAGTATTAAACCACCGTGCCTTTTGAGGTTCCCTATGGCGAGTGGGTCTAGTCAGCCTCTTAGCTACATCTGAGCAGAGCAGCCCAAATTCCCGAACAACCTCAGCTGGGGGGGGGGGAGGGGGAGAGGAGTCATACTGCAGACACCTCATGATAGAGTGATAATTTACCATAATGGTGTCTGCCTCGAATTTTAGTGGGTTTATCTTGTTAGGCTCCACCGTAAAATCATGGACAAGCGAAATGAATGTCCTAGATATTAACATGTGGTCAATAAAACTTTCCCTACCTCCGCCCACATAGATAGGGTACTGTGAGGAGGGACCACCAACCAAGTTGTTAATAATAGCTAAATCATTGCCAACGAGAATAGAGTTTAAAGCTTCACCTTGAGGTGAATGAATAAAGACCGTGGCTGACCCTCAGTATCTGCCAACCCACAGACTGGTTGGCCACTATGCTTACAGGTTATGCAATTAAAATCCCCCACCCATAAAATGCATAATGGCTGCCACTTCCCAGTTATTTTTGTAACTTCTGCCTGTAGGGATTCAATAACATGACAAATATTTGGATCAAAGATATTGTAATACCAATTTACCACTAATATCTTAGTCTTAATTAAATTTGATAGGATAATCAGTTGGCACCAGGGTAATGAGATTATACAGGAGGCTTTTAAAGTTCCGTATTTCACTGAGATTAGCAACGCAATTCCTCCTTTAGCTCTTCCTGCTGAGGAGGGTATTGCGGGTACTGTGAAAGAGGGAAAACCATGTAGAACAATGTCACCCCTAGACCAAGTTTCTTGGAGACAGATGATGTCAAACCCTCTGATATAATCTAACCATACCTCATTCGTAAGCTTAGGGTGGATTCCTGCGATGTTCCAGGAAATAATTTTAAAGGGAAGTGTAGTGAATCCCTGAATTGATGAATCCTCAGGAGTGTTCTTTAAGATGGGCGATATCTCATGAGCCACAAGTTCAAGCCCTTCCGCTACGGGTTCGCCTACAAGGGTTTTCTCAGAAATTAAAATGTTCCCCTCGTGATTGTCTAGGCCCTTACTAATATTTATGATTATATCTGGTGTTACATCAGCTGAGTATTCGCTCCCTATACTTCCGGGCTCATCTTCATCTTCATCGGAATCGCTCCCTAAGTTATTGCAATGTTGTCCCAGCCCTCCTTTCACCGCAACCTGTCTACGATGAATGTGTAGTCAATCAATATCAGTGAGGCCTGAAAGTGCCTCAAAACGGTTGCGGTGAACAAAAGAGGGAGGCTGTGTGCATGGGTATGGATTTACGCCTGTCGAAAGGGGCCCTTGTCTTACCCTTGATCCCCGATGAGGGGGATAAAAAAAAATCAATGGGTAGGCCCTTATCGTTTCATTCTCGTGGGGTGTATATTTGAGGTGACTTAAGAGAGAATGCACAGTTCTAGCGTCCCTAAAGTTTAGGACCACACAATCCCCTTCAACAGACTTGCCCGTATGCCCCAACCAATTCACCCGCCTGGCCATGATGATATGGTCAGACCAGTTTATCTGGGACGAAGTTTTACCAAGGCACCAATGGGCTGATTTGTTAATTAAGCTTTGGCAACTTTCTTGACTACCGTGAGAGAGATAAGGAACTCCCGTCAAGATCAATGTTTAAGGGGTGCAATCTAGTGGTAAATTTAAAATATCTTTTACACCCACCTTTCTTGGGGAACTATGTACTGGGGCATTACTGCTAGGATTTCCATGATGAGACCTACCCCCATTTAACAAGTCATGTCCCAACTGGTTAGGGGCCCCCTGTCCTAGCTTATAGTTATTCCTCTGTGGTACAGGTTCCCAGGGGGTCAAAACTGGGGAATCATCATTTGGAACCTCTTGAAGAGAGTCACCCCTACTTTGAGTCTGTATTGTATTTTTGGGGACTGGCCTATTAGGGATGACGCTATTTGTACTACTACCTGTCCTACTTGGTTGAATGGCCTTGTCCCTCTGCAAGTTGTCAATATTGTTTGCTATGCTCTTGCTTAAGTCCTGCATCACACAAGAAAGCTGATCTTCAATGCGGGTTAATCAAGCAGAAATAGGGGCCAACGCATCTAATACAATTTTACTAATTTTATCAGTAAGAATATCTGAACTTTCAAATGTAGCCCCTCTTCCTGGCCCCCCTTGTGTTCTGTTTGCCCTGGCTATTGCGTGATCTTGTCTGGTTCTCTTACCCTTGGGTGACTGACCCTTCAATTTAAGATCAGCCCCTGCCGTCTCGGGATGTTTCCTCTTTCCCCCCCACTAATTGCAAAGGTCCATTGCCTCTCCAAAAATGGGTTGAAGACCTGCTTGTTTCCCTCATGTATGGCACCTGATCCAGCCTGGTTCACAATTTTGATGGTGGGTGAAAGGGGTACTTGAGGTCTGAGTTCAAGATCCATCTCAATCGTGTTGTTGCCAAGGGGGCTAGCGAGAGACTTCGCTCTGCCCGCTCTATTTCTTTATTAATGGCCCCCACCGCTTTTTGAAGAAAGCCATCCAGCGTGGTGTCAGTGGGTTTTATGGCGGGCGTTGCTTTTCGTCTCCCCATAGTTTTACTAAAATAGGCTGGATTCTAGATGAAATTTGACCCACCAGAACCAAGAAAACCACAGTAAAAAATAATAGAGGGATAACCGTTTTTACCTTCTCAATGTATCACAAAGCAGGTGGAGTCCAAAAACCAAGAGGGTAGGCCCAGCCCAGTCTCTGCTGGGCTCTGACGGGAGTGGACGGGCCTGCCCTTGGCCCGGGCTTTGCCTGTGCAAGGCCCAGGCGCATCCGCACGGGTCCCACGCTGCGGGAACCCCGAGCTGGCTTAATGCGCTTCCTGGCGCGCGAAAAGCAGCGGCGGCGCCCTAAGTGCCGCAAGGATGCCTGCGACCTGGAGTCCTGCTCCCCCCTGGAGCGGCAAGGCAGGCAGAGTCAGTGATGATGGGCTCCTGCGCTGTGGTAGCCTCGAGTTGCTTAATGCGCCTCATGGTGCGTGAAGAGCGTCGGCGGCAGCCTGAGTGCCGCAAGGATGCCTGGGACCTGGAGTCCTGCTCCCCCTGGAGCGGCAAGGCAGAGTCGGCGATGACGGGCTCCCGCGCTGCAGGAGTCCCGAGCTGGCTTAATGCGCCTCCTGGCGCGTGAAGAGCGTCGGCGGCGGCCTGAGTGCCGCAAGGATGCCTGGGACCTGGAGTCCAGCGCCCCCCTGGAGCGGCAAGGCAGGCATAGTCTGGGATGACAGGAAGGTCTTCTCCCCAAGTGACCAATCCCTACGGAAAGCACTGCACCTGAGACCCATTTTAAGACCCAATAATCTCCTTTCAGAAAAGCGCTGAATATTTAGTTTTAATGTTGCCAATGTCTAGTTGGAAAAAGATTCCATGAATGATTCAAGTAAGTCCACCCCACCCCCTCAGTTAGAAGCTGCAGCAGACATGTAGATATCCAGGTGCCCACTCAACAAAAAGTAGTGTACGAAACAGGACTCACTTGTTAACCCTATAGGGACCGGACTAGTATCTGAGAAAACAGTGGTTCATTTCGTATATCTGCCCAAATTATGTACAAGCATTGCACTCTGCACAGAGCTCCAGGCCATCGGCACTAAGATTCAATTCTTTTTCGCAGTTCATATCTTGTGTGTGTATACATGATTTATATCTACCTGATATGGGGCCCTGCTGGTGTTTAGGACATTAGGAACAATTATGCACTATAATGAATGAGCTCACTTGGAACCCCAGTTTTTATTTATTTTCTACCATAAAGAACATAAAATACACAAGCTTCTCTATGAATTTGATCCTCGTCATTTACACAGGGGCATCTCAGGGCAATCCAGAAGGTGTAAAAGAGCAGATTCAATTAGCGTGTTCGGTGCAGGATAAAAGGGGATTGCTGGGTGTTGTGCGTGGAGCATGAGAATTTTCATATTAGGGGGCAGTTGTATTTCTCAGACTCCGATAGGGCATAGTGTGCCGTTAATCCTATTAACTGGGAAGTTAATCTTATTAGCCGGGATAGTTATCGGCGTCCGCCGCTGCATTTCAATGGATAATTGAATTCAGAAGGAGTGGAGGGACGCAAAGAGAACCCTGCATCCGTAAGAAAAGGCAGTGAGAAGCGGTGGGCATCATTGCGGAGCCCGCTAAAGCCCCCATGAGTCGGCACTGACAGTCCTGTAGGTACTGAGCAAGTGTGAACCCATAGATCTGAAATCCTCGGGGGGGGGGCTGTGAACAATACCTGGTTATTTGAGTTTTAAATAACTGCTTGCCACCCATAAAAGCAGCGCCAACATTAGGGATGTCTCCCCCATGGATTCATATTTAAGCATGAAGCAATTTCATGTAACCAATGATGATAAACTACAGCTGTGGCAAAGTAAAAGAGGACATACATATTTTTCCCAAAAATAACATGTTGTCTTTACTATCAATGTTTTACATTCTGCGTGACTGTCCAATTGAATTCTTGTTCCACTAGTCTTTAGAGGCAGGACTGGCAAGTGGATTGCACGGTGCATAAGTCAACGTGTTGGAGATGCAGGATTACCATGTGTCTAAAAATGCAGTGATAGAGACATCAACATTGACTGTACATGGATGACCACGCCCATAACACTTAGGGCCCGATTACGACTTTGGCAGTGCAGCGCTGGATTCGCCCCTCCACCGCACCTCCAAAGCTGTTGTCCGGCTACCCACCAGATTAGGAGTTTCCTCCTGTTTGGCGGGCTTTGTTTTTGACGTTTCTGCGGCGGTGCCCAGAAAATAGGCACCGGAATGGGAGCGCCAAAAACAGTTCCTGCAGAGCATGGACTGATAAGTCCATGCCGTGTAGAAACTGGGCTGCATACATAGAGGGGGGCACATGTTGTGCCCCCCTGCATGCATCCCAGGGCGCAGAGGCACAAGGGGGTCCTGTAGGGCCCCCTTTGTTTTCTCTCTGCCAGGGTTTTCATGGAGGAGGAACTGCCATGAAAACCATGGTGGAGAGGATACTCCCAATATGCTTGGTGAGACTGGGGCGATCCCGCCAAGCATATAGATGCCTCCTGACTGCCGCAACACCACCACGGCTGCGGTGGGGCAATGGTGGTCCGACCGCCCTAATCGTTATAGGGTGGCCAGGAGACCGCCACCGTTGCACCCCTACGAGTCTGGCGGTCAGTGGACTGCCAGACTCATAATTAAGCCCTTAGACACAAGTGAAGTGTATGATAGTGGGAGACAATGCAAGACTGACACATTAAGGAAGACATTACTCTGATTTTAGCAGACATTCACCAGACTCAGTGCTTTAAAACCAATCACCATAATCACATGGGCGAAACCCGTGTCACTGCTCAGCAACAGGTTTGGATTCACCATCATTTTCCATACATTTTCAAAACGATTAACGATTTATCTTCTCTGTTTGGTTTCAGAACAGAATCTGTCGCTGAGAAGATGCTCACCAACTGGTTTACCTTCCTGCTGTATAAATTCCTTAAGGTAAGGGAGGTGTACACATGAATATTCATAAAACGTTTAAGAGACCCAGCATTTCCAAGTACTAAGTCTTTGTTTACTGATGCCTGTCTCCTGCTAATGAAGACTCTGCAGAAAGTTTCAGAGAATCAGAACAACCTGTAAGATCGCATCAAAGTACCTGACACACAACCACTGCTCACACATGTTGCTGCTTCAACCCTCAAACATCTGAAATGACCAGAGGCGTGCAGAGTTGTTAGCACAACTGTCAAACAAATGAGTAATTTCTAGGGACCCGCAATAATGTAATATATTTCTTCAAGCAGTTTGATTTATTTTATCCTTTGACACCTTTTGTGTTTTTTAATTGATGTGATATATTTCTTTCTTTTAAAGTTTCATTGGAGTTGTTTGTTTCTTCTGGCATCTGGCTTCTGTTTTCCTCCTTTGTCTGCGGCCTCTGTCCGCACAGTGAATGGAAACAATGGCAGTCGATTAATTGGTCTGCATTGAGCATTCTGGGCATCAGGCCAACGTGTAATTAACTTTTCTGTGCCTGTAATTCTTGTGATATGTGCAGAAACGTTTTGAAATAATTCTAATATGTTGGTTTTTGATCAGCATATGGAGACTTCAGTGTATTCGTGTGTGTGGTTGTTTGTGTTTGTTATTGTTATTTTCTATTACCTCGGCCATCAGTGTTTTCACTTACAACGTGAGTACTTTGTAGGTTTGCTCAGTGCCAGGCTTCAATAAAACAAGAGGTGATCTAGGCGGGCCAAATTGGCTGTCGTTCGCAGCAGCCATAACTATTTGTCAACATTGCTGAATAATTGTGCATTTGATACATGAATTAAAAAAACTACTGACTTTATGAAGAGCACATTCCTAATAGCATGGCATGCTATTGGGCAGCACAGATGGGTGGGAAGCTGGCACACCGATCTCCTTTGAAGGGGACAATTCCCATCCAAGTATATGTGGTGCAATGTTTAGGCGTATGTTGATTGGATTGCAAAAGGAATGTGGAAAGTGATGTGCTGTGTCCAGGGCCCCAATATGTCAATCTCTAGCCTCCATTATTTCTATGGTCCGGCTTGACAGCGCAGCTGTCACCAGACAATTATGTGAGTACTTGTAGAGAGCGGCTTTGGCTCCACCTACATGTTGAGATCCAGGAGCATATGGTTTGATTGAGCAGAAGTTGTGTGCTTCCACAAAAAACGTGCTTTCTCTCCACCCCACCAGTTCTGATCATTTTATTTATCCAGCTGGTGGAGCTTAAACTTTTAGGGGCATACACATGACATTATAATTCTGCAAAGGTGTCTTAGGTAACAAGATCATTTATGGTGTTTGACTTTCTCTGGTGGCAGTCATTAACCTACATGGAATTTTAGGTCTGGCTTGACAGTGCAACTGTCACCGATCCTTGTAACCTACATCAATATTATTCTACAGTTCATTGCTTCCACACAAATACAAATGTTATTTGCTTGTAATGCTCCACATTACAATACAACATTTCTTTGAAGCCAGACCTATTGTCATTGCCAATGCTTGTTTGACTTTATGCTGATTTTGGCACCATGACTTCTCTCCCAGACATAATGAAACTTTGTTGCAATGGCTGATTTACTAATGTACATCTGCACAACAGCTGAGCCAATTGCCTAGTATTAAACAGTTTGCAACAGTTTAAACTATGAACTTATGCAAGGTTTTTCTCCTGCAGGTGGGGCTGTGCTTATAGGAGTTATATTCAGGAGTAGGCTGTCCTTAAGGGTGGAGGGAGCCCTCTCCCCCCCACCTTTTTACAGGCATAAAGAGTGTGTCAGGCTGAGCAAAGGTCAGCCTGACAGACACTCTTCATGTTCAGATCAGGCAGCCAGGCGCTATATATATGCCTGGCTGCTATAGCTGAACTTTGACGGGTGAAGGATTTCACTACCCTGTGAGCGTGACCTCCTCCGCCCTCCAAAGTGGCACTTTCCTTTCAATAAGGCCACGCACAATCCTGCTTACTTATCACTTCCCTACGGTCCTGAAGAAGCGCATAGGATCTCCTCCTGAGACCATTCTATAGTGCGAAACATGTCGACGTTATCCCCTTTTTAATAAAACACCGCACTTGTCTAGCTACTGAGGGTCATAACTATTCTCGCGCAGCACATAACATTTTAACTATGACAGAGGGATCACCCTGATTAAATTAGTCAACCACAGATACCCACTAGTCATTTTTAAGTTTTACGCTTCACTTAACACTGCACACAGACCCGCACACACCTTACGGCTAGCTCTATAAAAGATCTCCGATAAAGTGACCTTTCGAGGGACCCGTAGGGCATTGCAGCGCCGGCCCAACGAGGAGCATCGCCCGATGATGAAGCATGACATCCTTCAGGATGTGTGAGGGCATCAAGTAAGAGTCTCTCCGACTCTTCTCCAACTTTCCAAAACGACTGACCCTTTCTTCTAATTCCTGTCTCAGGAACAGTGACTCTCTTTAGTAACTTATCTACGACTTGGGAGCACGAGCCACTGGACCTACATCCAGCTCCGTGTCTCCCCTCCCCCCTTCTCAGGTATTTTTACACAAGGCCATCTGATACCACTGTAACCTTGTTCTTTGGGGTAGGTTCACTTGCATCGTTCTTAAGTTTGATGTTGAATTATAGGAGAAAGCCCCAAGGATCATTGAAGGCAATGTCTTGCTTTTCTGCTCTGCTTTGTTCTGAAACTAAAGATTTATAGCCAACTGGAGCAACCCATGAAGTGTAACATGCCCAATGTACTTGATGCTAAACAATTTTTGTATCTGCTTTTCTTGCTGCCACATTCCAGAATCACCAAGGACCACCCAGTAGTAGTCAGGGAGTGGGCGTCAGCTTTTGAACTTGGTAGTGTTGGCCCACATGCAACCAACACCAAAGGCCTTCATTACTGTACTTGGCCCTACTAATCCACTCAAGCAATCACACCAATTGTATCTTTGACTCATCAATGATCTGGAGCAAAGGCGTTTGCCTTGTTTTATGCAAATGCATCTCAAATATTCAAGGTGGGTCGTAAGTTGACCTAGGTTTATTGATGCGTACGTTGATGTTGGACAAACCAACATAATTTGTCATTGCTGTTTGCATGCTATGCTCACCATCTTCCAGCCAAAGACACTTCGAGAAAAGACGAGTATAGTTGACTAGTGCTCAAGTAAAAGGAGAGCTTCACCACATATACTAGGAGGCTATCATCACTTGTACTGGGTAGCTCAATACATATACTAAAACCATACACCATCCTAAAGGAGGATCTCGTCACATACGTGGGGAGGCCCTCACAACATACTGCAAGAGGGTCCCACCAGATATCTATAACACCTATCTAGTTGGAACCAACAAAGTGTCAGAAATCATCCAGGATAATGTTCATTTGGTAACCAGGAGAGGCAAACCTTGGCTTGTGGTTGCTAGAGAATCTCCTTGGAATCTGTGCTCCATCTCCATCACACCACATCACAACCATCGCTTGTTCGGTTCCGACCCAGGTAGGGATGAACGGTGGCACAATGCACTGTATGGTCTACCATGTCTTTCAGCAATCAGTAAATGATGCTCAATGTGACAAACTATCGTACCGACTGATGGGAAAATCTGGAGTGCTTAGCAAAGGTGCAGGTCCTAGAACCATCTTCTTCCAGCCTGTACTGATCTTCAGCGAGAATGAATCTACAGCTGATAGAAAGCAGCTTCTTTTCGGTGTTTTATAGTCAAAGGTCGGATTGCGCCACTGCATGTTTTAGTGAGTGTCTTTGTTTCTGTCTGAAGACTGTCATCTTTGGAAATCCTGATCAGTAAGGTAAAGGAAGCCTGGAAAATCAATACAGCCACAAGTGGAAAACCTGGCAACATGAGAGACGGCTGTACAGCTCAGTCGGTTGAGGTCCTGCTTCAAGCATCTTCTGTTACTAGGTTTGTACCTCAACAACGATGACTGAGAGTTTCATACTTCAACGTCACTAAAGTAAGGACTACCACCAAGTTGTGAGTCAATGGCAATTGTTAATAACACATTGAGATTGAATTCAGTTTGTGGTGTGTGCAGTGTCTGTGTTTAATACTGTGCAATATGTATCATCTACTGCACTACAGAGACATGCGGAGAGCCCAGTCATAGGGTGAAGCTGTGTACCTGCTTTATTTGAAATTGAACATCTTTTCTAGAACTATTCCTAAGATTATTCATGGATCATGTGATAAGCATATTCAATTATATAGCATTCATGTTCTAACAATGCTGTGGTGTCCGGGTAGTTGTGTGTTTCTGGATGTGCCTTTGTGTGTGTTGGCATGCTTATCTGAGTCTCTGCAAATTTGTATGTTTTCTGTCTATGCGTGTGCATACCTGTGTGTATTTGTTGGCTTTTTTGTCTATGCATGTAGTGCAGCAATTGAGGAGACTCAACAGAATCCCAGATCTGGCATTTATGATTGAGCTGGATCCACAGTGCGGGCTGGATCCAGTGAATTATGCTGAATTTGTCGCCGTGAATGCATTTTCTTATTTACTGTTGCAGCTGGGCCCAAAACAAACACCAAATGTAAGGGGCCATGAGCCTTCCTTTTGGGCAGTCCCACATGGGACTATGCATGCATTCGAAGAATGTCAGTGTATCAGGATTTATATAAATAACAATTTAAACAACACTTACTAGTTTTTTAAATTTTATTTAATTCTTTTACAGCGCTAGTCATCCCAGTATAGGGTGTCAGAGCGCTTTACATCACAGACATGCTATACAGTGACAATAAATCATAGAAGTGTGTAAATCAATGTACAGGATATGTTACATAATCCAATGAGGGTTACAAGGTGTAGGAGTCACACATCATCCTTAGTGGTAGGCATTATATGGTTAAGAGTGAAAGGTCAGACGAAACACAAAGTGTGGATTTAAAACAATTTAATGCTTGGGTTTGTCTGTACTAATAAGACTTTATTGCTACCCAAAGTAATTATTTTTAGCAGCCTTATAACAAAAGACTGAGGAAAATACGTTCTAAACCCATTCCTTGCAGCTCCTTGGTGCTTATATAGCTCACTGTGCTATATTGGAAGGATTGCAATTTATGAACTGCAAATAAAAAAGGTTCTGTGTGTCAAAAGCAGTAACCCACTTACATATCAAGATAAAATAAAAATCGGTCATCTGCATGTTGCACCATAGGCTTTGCAGCCGGCACATTAGCCCTCTATTCTACTTTAGTGGTTAAAACCACTGTGACTAGACAAAATACAGATCCCTCCAGCAAGTGCATTAATCACCAGAGATAACTCACCATTATTATCCACTGAGATTTGCTGGCC
Organism: Calotriton arnoldi; assembly: GCA_963921515.1. Classification (NCBI taxonomy): domain Eukaryota; kingdom Metazoa; phylum Chordata; class Amphibia; order Caudata; family Salamandridae; genus Calotriton; species Calotriton arnoldi. The sequence continues at coordinate 657,923 of CAWUFW010003433.1, read as the reverse complement.
ACTCAAAAATCCCTGCAGCAGGTGCCTTAACCTCATAAGATATTTTAAAATGCAGCCTTTGTAATTGATGAAGCTTGAACAGATTTCTGTTGACTGTCAGCCTCTGCTTCGTATGACTCTGCCCCTCTTGACAAGGGCATAACATAGGCCCCTGCAGCCCACCAGTGCAGGGGGGTCCCCAAGCTTTAAGGCCCCTACCCACCCTTGAGGGGGCCAGATTCAGCCCAAGGTCAATAAATATCAGTGAGATATGGAAGACTCAGGGCCCTTCTTCACATTCTGCAAGGGGGCCCCATCATTCTGCGTTATGCCACAGCCATTTTGACTCCACCCTCTTTCCATTGCCACACATTTACCCCCAATTTGTGGGTTCCCAGCTTCAGCACTGCATACATAAGTGTATCTGTGTTTGTATGTTCCATATATACGTATGTATCTATATGCTTGTGGTTTCTGTCTATACATGTGTATTTGTGTGGGATCTATCTATATGTGTGTGTCAGTGTGACTAGTAACATTTCAGCTATGGACAGACTTGCAATCACTGATGCACGTTGGTTTTCAATGCTCCTCATCGTCCTGCAGCTCACCGATTTCTACTCTGAGCCGTGTAAACCCAGTTTGACCATTATAAAGTAGATTTTAAAAAGTAGGCAAGCGATTTGCAAGAGCAGTGAGTTGATCCCCGAGTCTTGTTAAATGCAGACATGCCAGTCACCTCTTGATAACTCCAGTTATTTGGGAAAAATCCCCTGCCGCTCGCATCACAGCCGTGTTCAGCCTTATCTCTCAAACGCAACATGTCCCCTCTGATTGTCACAGGCCTCCAGCAGCGGTGCAGGAAAAAGGCACAAAGTTTCCAAGGTCCCCGTAAGGTTACCTCAGCGGCTCCCATTATCAGATTCCGCCAATAAGGAAGCGGCTCGCCATGGCTCTGCTCTTGTAATAAGCTTTTTTTCCACTCGGATGCTCCTCTGCCTGCCTTGGCGCAACCGCAGGGCAGATAAGGGCAACTGGGTGGATGATAGAAGCAGCATGCTCCTTCCAGATAAGCTAATTAAGTGGCAGACAGGTGTGGTAAAGGTGCCTGGAAGAGCTTCTGTCTAGAGATTGTGGGCATTTTTGCCTTGAGATGTTTTGAACGTAGGGCCCATTCTGCACTGGGCCCAGGTGTTGTGTATCAACAATAACCAGGGCTAATGGGACTATGTGACAGGAGAGGGCCAAATTATGTGGCAGGGTTGAGTAAATTATGGGGCAAGAAAAGGCAAATTATGCAGCATAATGCGGCACATTTTGTTAAAGTATTACTTCATTATTTCGTCATTTTTAAACTTTGCATTACTGTCTGGGAATAGGTTGCACCTCATTTGTACCAGTTTAACTCCCAAATCTAGAAATAAGCAACAGAAAGGTGACCAGTCCAGCTTTGCAAAGGGACTTCCACTGTGCGGCAACGTGTCGCTGCATTTTTAGTAACTTACAAAACGTTTGAGCCAGAAACAAAATGTGTTTTTTGTGAAAATCTGTAGATAATGCAGCAGATGATGGTTTATGTGGAAAATGCCACAAATCTATATTTATGCGAACATCACCTCAGCCGCACAATCGCATAATTCCAGTGGCCCTGACAAATAACCAAGGCAGGAAAGCTCAGAGACATGAGGTGAGACCGTTTAAAAATAACGATTAATAAGGGTAAAATTAAGGAATGAAAGATAGGGGAGGGGCCCTAAACCGCTGACCGTTTACCAACTGCAGCCATTCTCATTACTTTGACTTCTGTGGATCCCAATTGCATCACTAATGAAACTGATCTAAGCAATTTCTAGGATTTGAACCTAAAAAAAATGCACAAAAATTGACAAAAATACAGAAACAAGCAATCATCAAACAACTATATAATTTATGAAGGATTGTATTTCATTTACAATACAAAATATACAAAAATAGACATTTTAATTGAAGGTTAGACCTTTTCAAAATTTGATTTTATTTCTAAAATATGAAGCAATACGTTAGACTCTAGCCTATCACCTTGTCTTTTTTGCTCTACTTTTGTCTGCATATTCTCTCTTTTCATCTGCTCATAGCAGTGCTTCAGTTGATGCCACTAATAGGCTATACTAGAATCTGTAAGCTATACTTGGTCTACTTCCACAAATCAAGCTAAGGATACCATCTTAGGGTCCTATTCTCAAAATTCATTTTGCATTTTGTAGTATGTTTAGTAGTACTATGATAGTACTACTCAAGTAATAAATAATGCTGTTCAGTAACATCCGTGTGGAGGGCTCCACCTCTCTTATATTTTCTGTGCAGAGATCTCCACCCAATTTAGGGAGGCTTAAGGAGGGGTTTTGAAAGGGACATGCACCCACCCTAAAAATAGCAAGCCCCTTGCTATTCACAATGCACACCTATCAAAATTACAACCAAAAAAGACAAAACAGTTGTAAATGTACTCTAGCACAGACCTGGAGTAAGTCCAGCATCACACATGGCCAGCCACTGGTACTGCAATACCATTCCATAGAAATTAATCACGGTAGGGACTTAAAATAGTATCCCATGGGAAATAATGTTAAAAATTAATTAATGTATTTTGACTTTTGAAAATTATATATAATTTTCAAAAGTCAAAATACATTAATTAATTTTAACATTATTTCCCATGGGATACTATTTTAAGTCCCTACCATGATTAATTTCTTTGGGAGGGTATTGCAGTATATCTACATCTATATATATATATATATATATATATATATATATATATATATATATATTCACTGAAAAAACCATAGGTTTCAGACACGTTATAGTTAGAAATTAGCATTTAAAAAACCTTTGAAATTCACTGAAAAAACCATAGGTTTTAGGGACAGTTATAGTTAGTTGGACATTTCACTCATACAAAACCATAGAAATTCCCCCGTTATAGTTAGTTCAGCTAACTATAACTCGCGCCCGCAATGCACTGCTGATGACGTCACATATTACATCACTCATGACATGGTCAGCGACATCACTGATGACATCACTGATGACATCTCAAATGACATCACTGATGACATCACTGATGACATCATCCAGTGACTGTGTGTTTCTGTAAAGTTTAAATATGTTTAATATATATAGGGAAAGGCGTATTGAAGAATGAGTGGGTGTATAAGTGTCTGAATGGATGATTTAGTACGTGAGTGACTGACTCTACAAGTGAGTGATTAAATGTATCTTACTGAATGCATGGGTTAGTGACTAAACTGTGTGAATGTCTGTATCCGTCTGTCTGTTGGTTTGTAAGCGGCTGCATGGCTTTCTGAATAGCTACATGAGTGTCTACATAGGTTATTGATTGATTGTCTGAGTATCTGTATGGGTGCCTGAGTGTTTGTGTGGGTGGGGTGTGTGTGACTCTGTGCATAGATGTGTGAGTTGGTGATTCACTGGGTGCATGGTTTCAAGAGTGCATCTGTGATGGACTGTATGGGTGGGTGAGTGTGTGTATGGGTGTGTTAGTGATTGAATGTATATCTCAGTGGTACATGTCTGAGTAACTACATTTGTGAAAGGCAGTATATATGTGTGTTGGAGTATATAAATGGCTATAAGTGAGAGTGTGTGATTGTGAGAGTGGCTGTATGGATGAGTGTGTACTTGTATCAGTGATTGTATAAGAGCGTAAGAATGTGCTAGTATTTGTATGAGTAAGTGAGCTGGTGTGTGTATAACTGTATAGGTGAGTAAATGGGTGTGTGATTAAGTTTTTTGCATGACTGACTAGGTGTGTGAGTACCTCTATGGATGAATGGCGGTGTGTGAGTGTTTATATAGGTGTATGAGTGCATATGATAGTCCTGTACTGAGTGACTAAGTATGAGTGACTGTACGGGTGAGTGAGTGGATGTGTGTGTAGACCTAAGAATCAGTGAGTGGGTATGTAGTTTTTGGTGTTGGAGTGTCTATGGTTTTGAGAATGGCGGTCTGTAATTTAGAGTGGGTGTATCAAAAGTTATATTAAGGTGTGAGAAGATGCATGAAATTATCACTTGGATGATGTCATCAGTGATGTCATTTGAGATGTCATCAGTGATGTCATCAGTGATGTCACTGACCATGTCATGAGTGATGTAATATGTGACGTCATCAGCAGTGCATTGCGGGGGCGCGAGTTATAGTTAGCTGAACTAACTATAACGGGGAATTTCTATGGTTTTGTACGAGTGAAATGTCCAACTAACTATAACTGTCCCTAAAACCTATGGTTTTTTCAGTGAATTTCAAAGGTTTTTAAATGCTAATTTCTAACTATAACGTGTCTGAAACCTATGGTTTTTTCAGTGAATTTCAAAGGTTTTTTAAATGCTAATTTCTAACTATAACGTGCCTGAAACCTATGATTTTTTAAGTGAATTTCAAAGGTTTTTTTAAATGCTAGTTTCTAACTATGCCTACAGAGGTAGGACATGTGAAGAAAGAAGAAAAAACGCACAGAAAGAAGCAAAAGATGTGCAGAAAGAACCAACAGAGGAGCAGAAAGAGGCCTTGTTGCAAAATCATCCTGTGCCCACAACTTTTTCAGACGGGTACTGGTGGTAACTGACTCTGACTAACCAGAGCCAGTGCTATGCTAAAAGACACTTAGAATACAGTGAAAACACCTACATACACTAGGGAACACTATGCGTTGGGGTACCCCTGTGATTAGCATGACCTCCTCTGCAAGTCCCTAGTACATAATAGGGCAGGGGGATTAAAACTACCTCTTAAAACGCGCTACAGGGCGCGTTTGCACAGTGGTGAAGGGAGGGGGTGCCTGAGGTGACATGTGTGCAAACGCACCCCGTGGCGCGTTTTAAGTTGCGGGATTAAGTCCCCTTGAATTCTGAGGGTCCCTGGGGCCCAACTAGCCCCCAGGTACCTACAGTTAGGACCACAGAGCTGAGTTGCAGAGAGGCGTTCCGAGGCCACGCACCTTTTTTCACCTCTTTGCAACGCAACTCTGTTGTGCTTACTGAAGGTACCTGGTGGGCTAGTTGGCCCCCAGGGTCCCTCAGGATTCAAAGGGAATTAATTCCCCAACTTAAAACGCACCACAGGGCGTGTTTGCGCACATGTCACCTGAGGCCCCGCCCCCTCCCTTCACCACTGTGCAAACGCGCCCCGTGGTGCATTTTAAGTTGGGGGATTAGGTCACCTTGAATCCTGAGGGTCCCTGGGGCCCAACTAGCCCACTAGGTACTTCCAGTAAGCACCACAGGCCTGCGTTGCAATGCCTGTAACAAATTGTGCAGTTGTGTTTAGGTAGTGAAGAGGGTCGTGTTGGGGGTAGTGTTTTAGGGTTTAGGGTAGTGCAGTGGTGTTTGTGTAGTGTAGGGGGTCATGCTGCGGGTAGATTTAGGGTTTAGGGTAGTGCAGTGGTGTTTGGGTAGTGTAGGGAGTCATGCTGGGGGGAGTGTTTTAGGGTTTAGGGTAGTGCAGTGGTGTTTGGGTAGTGTAGGGGGTCGTGCTGGGGGTAGTGATTTAGGGTTTAGGGTAGTGCAGTGGTGTTTGGGTAGTGTAGGGGGTACTGCTGGGGGTAGATTTAGGGTTTAGGGTAGTGCAGTGGTGTTTGGGTAGTGTAGGGAGTCATGCTGGGGGGAGTGTTTTAGGGTTTAGGGTAGTGCAGTGGTGTTTGGGTAGTGTAGGGGGTCGTGCTGGGGGTAGTGATTTAGGGTTTAGGGTAGTGCAGTGGTGTTTGGGTAGTGTAGGGGTACTGCTGGGGGTAGTTTTTTAGGGTTTAGGGTAGTGCAGTGGTGTTTGGGTAGTGTAGTGGTTCGTGCTGGGGGTAGTTTTTAGGGTTTAGGGTAGTGCAGTGGTGTTTGTGTAGTGTAGGGGTAGTGTTTTAGGGTTTAGGGTAGTGCAGTGGTGTTTGTGTAGTGTAGGAGGTCGTGTTTTAGGGTTTAGGGTAGTGCAGTGGTCTTTGGGTAGTGTAGGGAGTCGTGCGGGGGTAGTGTTTTAGGGTTTAGGGTAGTGTAGGGGGTCATGCGGGGGTAGTGTTTTAAGGATTAGGGTAGTGCATTGGTGTTTGGGTAGTGTAGGGGGTCATGCGGGGGTAGTGTTTTAGGGTTTAGGGCAGTGCAGTGGTGTTTGGGTAGTGTAGGGGTCGTGTTGGGGGGAGTGTTTTAGGGTTTAGGGCAGTGCAGTGGTGTTCGGGTAGTGTAGGGGGTCGTGCTGGGGGAGTGTTTTAGGGTTTAGGGCAGTGCAGTGGTGTTCGGGTAGTGTAGGGGGTCGTGCTGGGGGAGTGTTTGAGGGTTTAGGGCAGTGCAGTCGTGTTCGGGTAGTGTAGGGGGTTGTGCTGGGGGTAGTATTTTAGGGTTTAGGGTAGTGCAGTGGTGTTCGGGTAGTGTAGGGGGTCGTGCTGGGGGTAGTGTTCTAGGGTTTAGGGCAGTGCAGTGGTGTTTGGGCAGTGTAGGGGGTCGTGCTGGGGGTGGTGTTTTAGGGTTTTGGGCAGTGCAGTGGTGTTCGGGCAGTGTTTCAGGGTTTAGGGCAGTGCAGTGGTGTTCGGGCAGTGTAGGGGGTCGTGCAGGGGGTGGTGTTTCAGGGTTTAGGGCAGTGGTGTTCGGGCAGTGTAGGGGGTCGTGCTGGGGGTGGTGTTTCAGGGTTTGGGGCAGTGCAGTGGTGTTCGAGCAGTAAAGGGGGTCGTGCTGGGGGTGGTGTTTCAGGGTTTAGGGCAGTGCAGTGGTGTTCGGGCAGTGTAGGGGGCGGTGCAGGGGTGGTGTTTCAGGGTTTAGGGCAGTGCAGTGGTGTTCGGGCAGTGTAGGGGTCTTGCAGGGGCTGGTGTTTCAGGGTTTAGGGCAGTGCAGTGGTGTTCGGGCAGTGTAGGTGGTAGTGCTGGGGCTGGTGTTTCAGGGTTTAGGGCAGTGCAGTGGTGTTCGGGCAGTGTAGGGGGTCATGCTGGGCCTGGTGTTTCAGGGTTTAGGGCAGTGCAGTGGTGTTCGGGCAGTGTAGGGGGTCGTGCTGGGGCTAGTGTTTCAGGATTTAGGGCAGAGCAATGGTGTTCAGGCAGTGTAGGGGTTTTGCTGGAGGTGGTGTTTCAGGGTTTAGGGCAGTGCAGTGGTGTTTGTGCAGTGTAGGGGTGGTGTTTCAGGGTTTAGGGCAGTGCAGTGGTGTTCGGGCAGTGTAGGGGGTCGTGCAGGGGTGGTGTTTCAGGGTTTAGGGCAGTGGTGTTCGGGCAGTGTAGGGGGTCGTGCTGGGGGTGGTGTTTCAGGGTTTGGGGCAGTGCAGTGGTGTTCGAGCAGTAAAGGGGGTCGTGCTGGGGGTGGTGTTTCAGGGTTTAGGGCAGTGCAGTGGTGTTCGGGCAGTGTAGGGGGCGGTGCAGGGGGTGGTGTTTCAGGGTTTAGGGCAGTGCAGTGGTGTTCGGGCAGTGTAGGGGGTCTTGCAGGGGCTGGTGTTTCAGGGTTTAGGGCAGTGCAGTGGTGTTCGGGCAGTGTAGGTGGTCGTGCTGGGGCTGGTGTTTCAGGGTTTAGGGCAGTGCAGTGGTGTTCGGGCAGTGTAGGGGTCATGCTGGGGCTGGTGTTTCAGGGTTTAGGGCAGTGCAGTGGTGTTCGGGCAGTGTAGGGGTCGTGCTGGGGCTAGTGTTTCAGGATTTAGGGCAGAGCAATGGTGTTCAGGCAGTGTAGGGGGTTTTGCTGGAGGTGGTGTTTCAGGGTTTAGGGCAGTGCAGTGGTGTTTGTGCAGTGTAGGGGGTGGTGTTTCAGGGTTTAGGGCAGTGGTGTTCAGGCAGTGTAGGGGGTCTTGCTGGGGTTGATGTTTCAGGGTTTAGGGCAGTGCAGTGGTGTTCGGGCAGTGTAGGGGGTCGTGCTGGGGGTGGTGTTTCAGGGTTAAGGCAGTGCAGTGGTGTTCCGGCAGTGTAGGAGGTCGTGCAGGGGGTGGTGTTTCAGGGTTTAGGGCAGTGCAGTGGTGTTCGGGCAGTGTAGGGGGTCGTGCTGGGGGTGGTGTTTCAGGGTTTAGGGCAGTGCAGTGGTGTTCGGGCAGTGTAGGGTGTCGTGCTGAGGGGTGGTGTTTCAGGGTTTAGGGCAGTGCAGTGGTGTTCGGGCAGTGTAGGGGGTCGTGCAGGGGGTGGTGTTTCAGGGTTTAGGGCAGTGCAGTGGTGTTTGGGCAGTGTAGGGGGTCGTGCAGGGGGTGGTGTTTCAGGGTTTAGGGCAGTGCAGTGGTGTTCGGCCAGTGTAGGTGGTCTTGCTGGGGGTGGTGTTTCAGGCTTTAGTGCAGTGGTGTTCGGGCAGTGTAGGGGGTCTTTCTGGGGGTGGTGTTTCAGGGTTTAGGGCAGTGCAGTGGTGTTAAGGCAGTGTAGGGGGTCTTGCTGGGGCTGGTGTTTCAGGGTTTAGGGCAGTGCAGTGGTGTTCGGGCAGTGTAGGGGGTCGTGCTGGGGCTGGTGTTTCAGGGTTTAGGGTAGTGCAGTGGTGTTCGGGCAGTGTAGGGGGTCGTGCTGGGGCTGGTGTTTCAGGGTTTAGGGCAGTGCAGTGGTTTTCGGGCAGTGTAGGCGGTCGTGCTGGGGCTGGTGTTTCAGGGTTTAGGGCAGTGCAGTGGTGTTTGGGCAGTGTACGGGGTTGTGCTGGGGCTGGTGTTTCAGGGTTTAGGGCAGTGCAGTGGTGTTCGGGCAGTGTAGGGGGTCGTGCTGGGGGTGGTGTTTCAGGGTTTAGGGCAGTGCAGTGGTGTTCGGGCAGTGTAGGGGGTCATGCTGGGGCTGGTGTTTCATGGTTTAGGGCAGTGCAGTGGTGTTCGGGCAGTGTAGGGGGTCATGCTGGGGGTGGTGTTTCAGGGTTTAGGGCAGTGCAGTGGTGTTCGGGCAGTGTAGGGGGTCATGCTGGGGGTGGTGTTTCAGGGTTTAGGGCAGTGCAGTGGTGTACGGGCAGTGTAGGGGGTCTTGCTGGGGGTGGTGTTTCAGGGTTTAGGGCAGTGGTGTTCGGGCAGTGTAGGGGTCTTGCTGGGGGTAGTGTTTCGGGGTTTAGGGCAGTGCAGTGGTGTTCGTGCAGTGTAGGGGGTCGTGCTGGGGGTGGTGTTTCAGGGTTTAGGGCAGTGCAGTAGTGTTCGGGCAGTGTAGGGGATCGTGCAGGGGGTGGTGTTTCAGGGTTTAGGGCAGTGCAGTGGTGTTCGGGCAGTGTAGGGGGTCGTGCTGGGGTGGTGTTTCAGGGTTTAGGGCAGTGCAGTGGTGTTCGGGCAGTGTAGGGGGTCGTGCAGGGGGTGGTGTTTCAGGGTTTAGGGCAGTGCAGTGGTGTTCGGGCAGTGTAGGGGTCGTGCTGGGGCTGGTGTTTCAGGGTTTAGGACAGTGCAGTGGTGTTCGGTCAGTGTAGGGGGTCTTGCTGGGGGTGGTGTTTTAGGGTTTAGGGCAGTGGTGTTCGGACAGTGTAAGGGGTCTTGCTGGGGGTAGTGTTTCAGGGTTTAGGGCAGTGCAGTGGTGTTCGTGCAGTGTAGGGGGTCGTGCTGGGGATGGTGTTTCAGGGTTTAGGGCAGTGCAGTATTGTTCGGGCAGTGTAGGGGGTCATGCAGGGGGTGGTGTTTCAGGGTTTAGGGCAGTGCAGTGGTGTTCGGGCAGTGTAGGGGGTCGTGCTGGGGGTGGTGTTTCAGGGTTTAGGGCAGTGCAGTGGTGTTCGGGCAGTGTAGGGGGTGGTGTTTCAGGGTTTAGGGCAGTGCAGTGGTGTTCGGGCAGTGTAGGGGGTCGTGCAGGGGGTGGTGTTTCAGGGTTTAGGGCAGTGGTGTTCGGGCAGTGTAGGGGGTCGTGCTGGGGGTGGTGTTTCAGGGTTTGGGGCAGTGCAGTGGTGTTCGAGCAGTAAAGGGGGTCGTGCTGGGGGTGGTGTTTCAGGGTTTAGGGCAGTTCAGTGGTGTTCGGGCAGTGTAGGGGGCGGTGCAGGGGGTGGTGTTTCAGGGTTTAGGGCAGTGCAATGGTGTTCGGGCAGTGTAGGGGTGCTGCAGGGGGTGGTGTTTCAGGGTTTAGGGCAGTGCAGTGGTGTTCGGGCAGTGTAGGGGGTCATGCAGGGGGTGGTGTTTCAGGGTTTAGGGCAGTGCTGTGGTGTTCGGGCAGTGTAGGGGGTCGTGCTGGGGCTGGTGTTTCAGGGTTTAGGGCAGTACAGTGGTGTTCGGGCAGTGTAGGGGGTCGTGCTGGGGCTGGTGTTTCAGGGTTTAGGGCAGTGCAGTGGTGTTCGGGCAGTGTAGGGGTTGTGCTGGGGCTGGTGTTTCAGGGTTTAGGGCAATGCAGTGGTGTTCGGGCAGTGTAGGTGGTCGTGCTGGGGCTGGTGTTTCAGGGTTTAGGGCAGTGCAGTGGTGTTCGGGCAGTGTAGGGGTCATGCTGGGGCTGGTGTTTCAGGGTTTAGGGCAGTGCAGTGGTGTTCGGGCAGTGTAGGGGGTCTTCCTGGGGCTGGTGTTTCAGAGTCTAGTGCAGTGCAGTGTTGTTCGGGCAGTGTAGGGGGTCTTGCTGGGGCTGGTGTTTCAGGGTTTAGGGCAGTGCAGTGGTGTTCGGGCAGTGTAGGGGGTCGTGCTGGGGGTGGTGTTTCAGGGTTTAGGGCAGTGCAGTGGTGTTTGGGCAGTGTAGGGGGTCGTGCTGGGGCTAGTGTTTCAGGATTTAGGGCAGAGCAATGGTGTTCAGGCAGTGTAGGGGTTTTGCTGGAGGTGGTGTTTCAGGGTTTAGGGCAGTGCAGTGGTGTTTGTGCAGTGTAGGGGGTGGTGTTTCAGGGTTTAGGGCAGTGGTGTTCAGGCAGTGTAGGGGTCTTGCTGGGGTTGATGTTTCAGGGTTTAGGGCAGTGCAGTGGTGTTCGGGCAGTGTAGGGGGTCGTGCTGGGGGTGGTGTTTCAGGGTTTAGGGCAGTGCAGTGGTGTTCCGGCAGTGTAGGAGGTCGTGCAGGGGGTGGTGTTTCAGGGTTTAGGGCAGTGCAGTGGTGTTCGGGCAGTGTAGGGGGTCGTGCTGGGGGTGGTGTTTCAGGGTTTAGGGCAGTGCAGTGGTGTTCGGGCAGTGTAGGGTGTCGTGCTGAGGGGTGGTGTTTCAGGGTTTAGGGCAGTGCAGTGGTGTTCGGGCAGTGTAGGGGGTCGTGCAGGGGGTGGTGTTTCAGGGTTTAGGGCAGTGCAGTGGTGTTTGGGCAGTGTAGGGGGTCGTGTAGGGGGTGGTGTTTCAGGGTTTAGTGCAGTGGTGTTCGGCCAGTGTAGGTGGTCTTGCTGGGGGTGGTGTTTCAGGCTTTAGTGCAATGGTGTTCGGGCATTGTAGGGGATCTTGCTGTGGCTGGTGTTTCAGGGTTTAGGGCAGTGCAGTGGTGTTCAGGCAGTGTAGGGGGTCTTGCTGGGGCTGGTGTTTCAGGGTTTAGGGCAGTGCAGTGGTGTTCGGGCAGTGTAGGGGGTCGTGCTGGGGCTGGTGTTTGAGGGTTTAGGGTAGTGCAGTGGTGTTCGGGCAGTGTAGGGGGTCGTGCTGGGGCTGGTGTTTCAGGGTTTAGGGCAGTGCAGTGGTTTTCGGGCAGTGTAGGCGGTCGTGCTGGGGCTGGTGTTTCAGGGTTTAGGGCAGTGCAGTGGTGTTCGGGCAGTGTACGGGGTTGTGCTGGGGCTGGTGTTTCAGGGTTTAGTGCAGTGGTGTTCGGGCCGTGTAGGGGGTCGTGCTGGGGGTGGTGTTTCAGGGTTTAGGGCAGTGCAGTGGTGTTCGGGCAGTGTAGGGGGTCGTGCTGGGGCTGGTGTTTCATGGTTTAGGGCAGTGCAGTGGTGTTCGGGCAGTGTAGGGTGTCGTGCTGGGGGTGGTGTTTCAGGGTTTAGGGCAGTGCAGTGGTGTTCGGGCAGTGTAGGGGTCATGCTGGGGGTGGTGTTTCAGGGTTTAGGGCAGTGCAGTGGTGTACGGGCAGTGTAGGGGGTCTTGCTGGGGGTGGTGTTTCAGGGTTTAGGGCAGTGGTGTTCGGGCAGTGTAGGGGTCTTGCTGGGGGTAGTGTTTCGGGGTTTAGGGCAGTGCAGTGGTGTTCGTGCAGTGTAGGGGGTCGTGCTGGGGGTGGTGTTTCAGGGTTTAGGGCAGTCCAGTAGTGTTCGGGCAGTGTAGGGGATCGTGCAGGGGGTGGTGTTTCAGGGTTTAGGGCAGTGCATTGGTGTTCGGGCAGTGTAGGGGGTCGTGCTGGGGTGGTGTTTCAGGGTTTAGGGCAGTGCAGTGGTGTTCGGGCAGTGTAGGGGGTCATGCAGGGGGTGGTGTTTCAGGGTTTAGGGCAGTGCAGTGGTGTTCGGGCAGTGTAGGGGTCGTGCTGGGGCTGGTGTTTCAGGGTTTAGGGCAGTGCAGTGGTGTTCGGGCAGTGTAGGGGGTCTTGCTGGGGGTGGTGTTTCAGGGTTTAGGGCAGTGGTGTTCGGGCAGTGTAGGGGGTCTTGCTGGAGGTGATGTTTCAGGGTTTAGGGCAGTGCAGTGGTGTTCGGGCAGTGTAGGGGTCTTGCTGGGGGTAGTGTTTCAGGGTTTAGGGCAGTGCAGTGGTGTTCGTGCAGTGTAGGGGGTCGTGCTGGGGATGGTGTTTCAGGGTTTAGGGCAGTGCAGTGGTGTTTGGGTAGTGTAGGGGTCGTGCTGGGGGTAGTGTTTTAGGATTTAGGTTAGTGCAGTGGTGTTGGGGTAGTGTTTTAGGGTTTAGGGTAGTGAAGTGGTGTTTGTGTAGTGTAGGGGGTCATGCTGGGGGTAGTGTTTTAGGGTTTAGGATAGTGCAGTGGTGCTTGTGTAGTGTAGGGGGTCGTGCTGGGGTAGTGTTTTAGGGTAGTGCAGTGGTGTTTTTGTAGTGTAGGGGGTCATGTTTTAAGATGCAACGCTCCAATACCTGACCAGTCTGCACTACATAAAACTGCAAAAACTAAAAATAAAAAGTGTTTTGCACACTTTTGTCATTGGGCTATATGTGGGCTACATCTGGGTAATATTTGTGCTACATTTGGGCTCTTTTTTCACTGGTGGCCATCTTGGAAGACTTCTTTGTTATGAAGTTTCCTAATTTCCTCATTTACTGCAGTCTCCTCAGTAGGAAATGCTTTCAGTTTTTTACTTTGATTCCATCAAGAAGGCATTCAGATGTGTCACACATTTGCCATAAATTCAGAATGTTATTACTCTAGTTGTTCATTAGATCACTGTAGTAAAGCTACTGCTCACCAAGGAGTTAACTGGAAGTCTACTGCTGGTATTGAAAGTGATTGTTTCAGTCTGCATGTCAGAATTTTCTAATGAAATAGAAGAGGATTTGAGATCTCACTTAAAACATGCACTAAATTTTCTTTTGCAGCACTAACCATAATTTCTATGGCAAAATGAACCCCTCATTTTGTTCCTTTTAAATTAAATGTTTTAAGTGTTACCAGTTTATTCCAATCAAGATGGCTTCAGGTGTGCCATACTTTGGTCATAAGTAAGGCTGTTAGCACTCTAGTTGCTCTTTAGAACACTCTGGGAAGCTGCAGTAGAACACAAAGGCATCAACTGACAGGCTGCTCCTGTTGAAATATAACAGGAAGATATTTGAGATCTCACTTAAAACATGTCCTAATTTTTCTTTCTACAGCACTAACCATAATTTCTATGGCAAAATGAACCCCCTCATTTTGTTCCTTTTTAAATTAAATGTTTTAAGTGTTACCAGTTTATTCCAATCAAGATGGCTTCAGGTGTGCCATACTTTTGTCATAAGTAAGACTGTTAGCGCTCTAGTTGTTCTTTAGAACACTCTGGGAAGCTGCAGTAGAACACAAAGGCATCAACTGACAGGCTGCTCCTGTTGAAATATAACAGGAAGATATTTAAGATCACACTTGAAACATGTCCTAATTTTTCTTTCTACAGCACTAACCATAATTTCTATGACAAAATGAACCCCATCATTTTGTTCCTTTTTAAATTAAATGTTTTAAGTGTTACCAGTTTATTCCAATCAAGATGGCTTCAGGTGTGCCATACTTTTGTCATAAGTAAGACTGTTAGCGCTCTAGTTGTTCTTTAGAACACTCTGGGAAGCTGCAGTAGAACACAAAGGCATCAACTGACAGGCTGCTCCTGTTGAAATGTAACAGGAAGATATTTGAGATCACACTTGAAACATGTCCTAATTTTTCTTTCCAGAGCACTAACCATAATTTCTATGACAAGATGAACCCCATCATTTTGTTCCTTTTTAAATTAAATGTTTTAAGTGTTACCAGTTTATTCCAATCAAGATGGCTTCAGGTGTGCCATACTTTTGTCATAAGTAAGGCTGTTAGCACTCTAGTTGTTCTTTAGAACACTCTGGGAAGCTGCAGTAGAACACCAAGGAATCAACTGACAGTCTCTGCCCTTGTTGGATGTACATGTTTTACTGAGAATGTCAGACTTCATTCTCACATGACTGAGAAAGATAATGTGAATTTACAGAAAATATGCTCTCATTTTAGCTTCTGGAGCACCTTCCAAAACTGTATGGGACAAGCATGTGAAAATAGTTTTCTCTCAAACATGATTCATGATATCCCAGCAGAAGGTTTTTCACAGGGTAAAATCACCTTAGAACACACCACAATTCCTGAAATTAGTATGGTACCATCAACAAATGAATTCTAATGTAACTAAAGTCTGTTATCACCCTTTATAGTTCTCCTTTTGGTAACCCTCAAAATCTTCGATTCACTACAATGCATTTCAATGGGGTACTATCATTTATATTGGTCCCAAGATGGCTGCCAGCAATTCCAGGATGAAGTCCTGACAGCCAATCAGATCTCACGATGACATGTGTGGTTAGGCTCCGCCCAGATATATATGTGTTTTTACTTTTGATTTTCTCAGCAACTACTGAACGGATTTACACCATTTAACAAAAAGGGTTCTTTTTGAACCAAGAACTACCTCTTTGCCAAATTTGGTGTAATTCCGTTCAGCAGTTCGGGCTGTAGCCTTGCATAAAGTTTCCTATGGGAAATTGATTTTTGACTCTTATTTTTTAATTTCTCCGCAACTACTGAACGGATTTACACCATTTAACAAAAGGGTTCTTTCTGAACCAAGAACTACCTCTTTGCCAAATTTGGTGTAATTCCGTTCAGCAGTTCGGGCTGTAGCCGTGTCTAAAGTTTCCTATGGGAAAATGAATGGGGAAAACACGTTTTGGGACCCCCTTTTTTCTCGGCCCCCGCTTGACGAATCACCCTGAGACTTTCAGGGTAGGAGCGGACCGGAGCGGGCCATAAAGTTTGAAAATTTTGCGAAGATTCGTCAACTGACGCAAGAGTTATTTCAAATAGAATGTCGCGGATTTCCTATGGAAAATAGGTCCTAACTATAACTATCTACTGGCGACCGCCAGTAGATAATGTGTATATATATCTCTAAATAAAGTCCAATAAAGCGCACACTCGGTGTAAGAGTTTGCTCGTGCCAAGTTTTTACTCAATTGCAACGCGTTTCGGCAGCAAAAACTGCCTTGATCATATATATATATGTATGTATATGTATTATCTACTGGCGGTCGCCAGTAGATAGTTATAGTTAGGACCTAGTTTCCATAGGAAAAGCGTTTTTTGTTTTCCCAATAACTTTGGCGCCGGATGACGAATCATCGCGAAATTTTCAAAACTAGTGGGGCGCTCCGGTCAGCTCCTGTCTTGAAAGTTTTGGGGTGATTCGGCAAGCGGGGGCCGAGAAAAAAGGAGGGTCCCAAAACATGTTTTCTCCATGTTAATTCCCATAGGAAACTTTAGACACGGCTACAGCCCGAACTGCTGAACGGAATTACACCAAATTTGGCAAAAAGGTAGTGCTTGGTTCAGAAAGCGCCCTTTTTTTTAAATGGTGTAAATCCGTTCACTAGTTCTTGAGAAATTCAAAAAATAAAAGTTTCGATATCTATGGCCGCGGAGGATCCGCGCACCCTCCCGATCATGAGCTTCATGCTAATTGGCTGTCAACACTCCAAACCAGGAAGTGTTAGTAGCTAACTTATGCCTCGGCAACCGAGGCACAAGAAAACAGAAAAACTAAGGCGCAAAACAAGAAAAGGGGGCAGGGTAGAAACACCCTGACACCCTAGGCCTGCTCAGGGGGTCCCACAAGGACCCCCAGGGCCCAAAAAGCATTTTTTTAAAAACAGAAATCGGCTGAATTCGCGCTGGGTGCGCGAATCCGGCTGTGAAAAAAAAAAAAAAACGAAGCGCGGGCTCCCGCGCTTCGTTTAATTGAAGCCCCCGGGTGGGCCAGGTCCCGGGGGCAGTAAAAAAATGTGTGGGGGGGGGCCCCAATCCCCCCCACACTGCCCCAGGGACCACCACCCCCCGGGGCTTTGCAAAATATTTGCGGGGGCACACGGCCCTCTGCAGCCCTCGGGACTGCCACCCCCAGGGGCTTGTTTTTTTAGAGTTTGGGGCCTCTAAGGCCCCCAAGCCCCAGGGACCGCCACCCCCGGGCTTAAATCAATTATAATCGCGGGGGCACACTGCCCCCCCCGCAGCCCAGGGGACCGCCACCCCCGGGGCTTCTTTTAAAAAAAAGAAAAATATATACCTGTGTGGGGAGGCTCGAGCCCCCCCACACGCCCCGGGGACCACCACCTCCCCGGGGCACTAATATTTAAATTTGGGGGTCCGTAATGGACCCCCGAGCCCCGGGGACCACCACCGCCCCGGGGCTGTGCAAGTGAAGGGAGGGGGGCCGCGCGGCCCCCTCCTGGAGCCTGTGATGGCCCTGGGGACCGCCACCCCCAGGGCCGGCTCCTGCAGTGTCCCGGGTGCCCACCCTCGGGACACTGCTGTTTGCTATGGCAGGACGGAGCCTCGCGGCTCCCGTCCTGCCATAGCAAACTTGCTTTGGATTTTGGAAGAGAGAGCAGGAAACCTGCTCTCTCTTCCAAAATCTAAAGCAGATTGCTTTTCCACAAGGGGAGCTGCATGTTCGCAGCTCCCCATGTGGAAAAGCAATGCTGGCTCCTGCAGGACGCGGGAAGCCGGAAAGACCGTGGGGGCATTGGGGCTCCCCCCACGGTCCCCAACGGATAGGGCCTGCCCCGGGGATGGGGTCCCTGGGGCTAGTAGTGGCCCTGGAGGGGGCCACGCAGCCCCCCTCCCCAAAATAAAAAATAAAAAAGGCCGGCCCCAGGGGATGGGGTCCCCGGGGCCAATAGAGGCCTCAGGAAGGGGGCCACGCAGCCCCCTCCTTAAAAAATTAAAAAAATGTGGCCATGCCCCGGGGGATGGGGTCCCCGGGGCCGGAATTGGCCACGGGCGGGGGGCCACACGGCCCCCTTCCCGTTCAGCTTTTTTTTTTTTTTTTATAAAAAAAGGGGTCAGGCCCTGGGGCATGGGGTCCCCAGGGCCCAAAAAAGGAAAAAAGAAGGGGGGCCACACAGTCCCCCTTCTAAAAAAAAAAAAAAAAAGGCGCGATCGTGCCTCAGGCCCCGCCCCCTCCCTTCACCACTGTGCAAACGCGCCCTGTGGCGCATTTTAAATTGGGGCATTAATTCCCCTTGAATACTGGGGGTCCCTGGGGGCCAACTAGCCCACCAGGTACCTCCAGTGCGCGCCACAGGGCTGCGCTTGCAGAGAGGTGGTGCAGGCCACGCCCCTTTTTACACCTCTCTGCAATGCAGCTCTGTGGCGCTTACTGGAGGTACCTGGTGGGCTAGTTGGACCCCAGGGACCTCAGGATTCAAGGGGACTTTATCCCCCAACTTAAAATGCGCCACGGGCGCGCTTGCACAGTGGTGAAGGGAGGAGGCGGGGCCTGAGGTGACATGTGTGCAAACACGCCCTGTGGCGTGTTTTAAGTTGGGGGATTAAGTCCCCTTGAATCCTGAGGGTCCCTGGGGTCCAACTAGCCCACCAGGTACCTCCAGTAAGCGCCACAGAGCTGCGTTGCAGAGAGGTGTAAAAGGGCGTGGCCTCGGACCACCTCTCTGCAACGCAGGCCTGTGGCGCTTACTGGAAGTACCTGGTGGGCTAGATGGGCCCCAGGGACCCTCAGGATTCAAGGTGACCTAATACCTCATCTTAAAACGCGCCACAGGGCGCGTTTGCACAGTGGTGAAGGAGGGGCGGGGCCTCAGGTGACATCGTGCAAACACGCCCTGTGGCGCGTTTTAGTTGGGGAATTAATTCCCTTGAATCCTGAGGGACCCTGGGGGCCAACTAGCCCACCAGATACCTCCAGTGCGCACCACAGTTCTGCGTTGCAGAGAGGTGGTTCAGGCCACGCCCCTTTTTACACCTCTGTGCAATGCAGCTCTGTGGCGCTTACTGGAGGTACCTAGTGGGCTAGTTGGACCCCAGAGACCCTCAGGATTCAAGGGGACTTAATCTCCCAACTTAAAACGGCCACAGGGCTTGTTTGCACACATGTCACCTTAGGCCCCCCCTCCCTTCACCACTGTGCAAACGCGCCCCGGGGCGCGTTTTAAGAGGAAGTTTTAATCCCCCTGCCCTATTATGTACTAAGGCCTTACAGAGGAGGTCATGCTAATCACAGGGGTACCCCAACGCATAGTGTTCCCTGGTGTATGTAGGTGTGTTCACTGTATTCTAAGTGTCTTTTAGCATAGCACTGGCTCTAGGCTTGGTTAGTCCGAGTCAGTTACCACCAGTACCCGTCTGAAAAAGTTGTGGGCACAGGATGATTTTGCAACAAGGCCTCTTTCTGCTCCTCTGTTGGTTCTTTCTGCACATGTCTTGCTTCTTCCTGCTCTTTTCTTCGTCTTTGTGGACTTCTGTTGCTTCTTTCTGCATTTCTTTTGCTTCTTTCTGTGCGTTTTTTCTTCTTTCTTCACATGTCCTACCTCTGTAGGCATAGTTAAAAACTAGCATTTAAAAACCTTTGAAATTCACTTAAAAACCATAGGTTTCAGGCACGTTATAGTTAGAAATTAGCATTTAAAAACCTTAGAAATTCACTGAAAAACCATAGGTTTTAGGGACAATTATAGTTAGTTGGACATTTCACTCATACAAAACCATAGAAATTCCCCCGTTATAGTTAGTTCAGCTAACTATAACTCGCGCCCCCGCAATGCACTGCTGATGACGTCACATATTACATCACTCATGACATGGCCAGTGACATCACTGATGACATCACTGATGACATCATCCATGTGATAATTTGATGCATTTTCTCACACCCTAATATAACCTTTGATACACCCACTCTAAATTACAGACTGCCATTCTCAAAACCATAGACACTCCAACACCAATAACTACATACCCATTCACTGATTCTTAGGTCTACACACACATCCACTCACTCACCCGTACAGTCACTCATACTTACGGTCACTCAGTACAGGACTATCATATGCACTCATACACCTACATAGACACTCACACACCGCCACTCATCCATAGAGGTACTCACACACCTAGTCAGTCATGCAAATAATTAATCACACTGCCATTTACTCACCTATACAGTTATACACACACCAGCTCACTTACTCATACAAATACTAGCACATTCTTACGCTCTTATACAATCACTGATACAAGTACACACATCCATACAGCCACTCTCACAATCACACACTCTCACTTTGAGCCATTTATATACTCCAACACACATATATACTGCCTTTCACATATGTAGTTACTCACACATGTACCACTGAGATATACATTCACTCACTAACACACCCATACACACACTCACCCACCCTTACAGTCCATCACAGATGCACTCTTGAAACCATGGACTCAGTGAATCACCCACTCACACATCTATGCACAGAGTCACACACACCCCACCCACACAAACACTCAGGCACCCATATAGATACTCAGATAACCAATCAATAACCCATGTAGACACTCATGTAGCTATTCACAAACCCATGCAGCCGCTTACACACCAACAGACAGACGGATACAGACATTCACACAGTTTAGTCACTAACTCATGCATTCAGTAAGATACGTTTAATCACTCACTTATAGAGTCAGTCACGCACCTACTAAATCATCCATTCAGACACTTATACACCCACTCATTCTTCAATACGCCTTTCCCTATATATATTAAACATATTTAAACTTTACAGAAACACACAGTCACTGGATGATGTCATCAGTGATGTCATTTGAGATGTCATCAGTGATGTCACTGACCATGTCATCAGTGATGTAATTTGTGACGTCATCAGCAGTGCATTGCGGGGGCGCGTGTTATAGTTAGCTGAACTAACTATAACGGGGGAATTTCTATGGTTTTGTATGAGTGAAATGTCCAACTAACTATAACTGTCCCTAAAACCTATGGTTTTTTCAGTGAATTTCTAAGGTTTTTTAAATGCTAATTTCTAACTATAACGTGCCTGAAACCTATGGTTTTTTCAGTGAATTTCAAAGGTTTTTAAATGCTAATTTCTAACTATAACGTGTCTGAAACCTATGGTTTTTTCAGTGAATATATATATGTATATATGTATATATATGTATATATATCCAGTTCCAAAGTACCCGCAGGCAAGGATGCACTCAACAGCAGTTAAAATCACGGGTAAGAGTGAACTCGACAATCTGATTCATTTTACAGCTCTCATGCCGGAAATATTAGCCTGACGCGTTTCTGAACTCCTGTTCTCATCAGAGGCTCGACAATGAGTACGTGCTGACACACCCACATATTTTATGCATGATTAGGCGCCCTCTAATGGGCTACTTCAATAAGTTTAACGCAATGTTTTCTGGGCCACGTAGTGTGTGTCAAAGTCATTAATCCACAAATGGATGCACAATTAATTTGAAGCTGTTGTTCTTTAAAGCCCTCAGATGGGCCTCGGACTGTGTGCCAATCATAAATCCCTTCACCTGCTGTTCCACTTCTTTGGACTCGGCAAGATTCCGGGCCCCGTGACCCCCATGGATCAAGGGGTGGTGCATCATACGCGGCCGGGCAGCCGCGTGTTACATCCAGCTCCAAAGTACCCGCAGGCAAGGATGCACTCAACAGCAGTTAAAATCACGGGTAAGAGTATATATATATATGTATATATGTATGTATATATATATATATATATATATATATATATATATATATATATGTATACAACTCCAAATTCTTCAGAAAGAAGAGACAGCACTCTCGAGGGAGGAAAAGGAACTCGGTTTAATCAGGCGAGTTACCGGTACAATGGATGTGTTTCGGCTTGCGCCTTCATCAACATTCAGAGTAATAGCAGCACTTCGGTGTATTTAAACATTCAATGTCATTACAACTTCCTGTGTAATTCAAGATTTCATTAACATAAACAAGGGACAATGTTAAAAGTCGACCACTTGTGATCTCTGGCGCGCCATCTTATAGCGTGTACGATTTCCATGTCCTCAAAGTAATCATAGACATGGACATGGGACAAAGCATGCCAATCACATTTCTTCCATACGCGCCATCTTAAAACGGATATCTTCTCTTTGATTTATATTAGCCCCGGGTGGAGACCTCCGCTCCGCCCGCGGTATGTGCGGAGATTTGCCCCCTCCGCGTTCCGCAGAGAACGCGGAGAAGGCAAATCTCCGCACACTCCGCGGTGGAGTGGAGTTGGCCAGCCCCCTCCTCCACCCCCCATTAACAACTAATTATAAATGACATAGAAGTAAAGAAAAGCAACTTACCTGGACTGCAGCGTCCCCGGGCTGCCCTCCTCCTCTTCCTTGCCGTCTTTGCAAAAACTGTGCGCGCATTTCTCGCAAGAAATGCGTGGGCGCGTGCACATGTGCAGTTTTCGCAGAGACGGCGAGGAAGAGGAGGAGGGCAGACCGGGGACGCCGCAGTCCAGGTAAGTGGTTTTTCTTTACTTTTGCGTCATTTATAATTAATTGTTAATAGGGGGGTGGAGGCGGGTGGCGTAGCGGAGCTCCACGGATATATAAATTAACCCTGGGCATAGTGGGCGTAGCGGGCTATCGCGGAGTGCCACGGAGTTGAGAACAAACTCCGTGGAGCTCCGCTACGCCACCCGCCTCCACCCCCTATTAACAATTAATTATAAATGACATAAAAGTAAAGAAAAACCACTTACCTGGACAGCGGCGTCCACGGGCTGCCCTCCTCCTCTTCCTCGCCGTCTCTGCGAAAACTGCGCATGCACGCGTACCCGTGCATGCGCATTTCTTGCGAGAAATGCACGCGCATGCGCAGTTTTTGCAAAGACGGCGAGGAAGAGGAAGAGGGCAGCCCGGGGATGCTGCAGTCCAGGTAAGTGTTTTTTCTTTACTTTTACGTCATTTATAATTAATTGTTAATAGGGGGGTGGAGGCGGGTGGCGGAGCGGAGCGTAGTGGAGCTCCACGGAGTTTGTTCTCAATTCCGTGGCCCTCCGCGTAGCCCTGCTATGCCCACTATGCCCAGGGTTAATTTATATATCAGTGGTAAAAATATAATGATTGGCCTACATCAAAATAACACTTACCTATTGCGCTCTGTATGAGCCATTGATTGGACAAATTAATATATCAATTATTTTTAGAATCTTTCTATCACCCATTATTCTTTCAATTGACCATATGCAATTTAGCTCTGTAGGAGCTCGTTATTCAGAGCCACAAAGGATGAATAATATAATTAATATTTAGCTCTGAATGAGCTTATCATGTTGTGTTAAAAAATTAAGCAGAAATCATTATTTGAAAAACATTGCCCCTACTTCTCCTAAACCAAGCGACAACAAACACAAATAAACAATATTATAATAAATTCTTCAATCTATAATCTTGATAACTTGTTCAAAATGGAAATCACCACAATTCATTTAGTTCTAGTTTCCTTTCTTTTCAAATTATCCTAATTGAATCGCTAACTCTTCCTCAGTGTTCAAGCCCAATGGAATCTTAGTTTGCAGATCCACAATATATCTGGACTCCAATCTTTGTAATTTTTGCCCAGATTCCCTCCTCTCTCAGTCAGTGGGATATGGTCTATACAGAAGAATTGAAGAAGATTTATATTGCTTTTATGATGAGTGGCAAAATGCCTTGCAACTGGATAGGTTTGATCCTTTTTCTCAATTGCCTGTGCATCCTCCAAAATCCAACGTTTTGTCGGATGGATCGTACTGCCTACGTACATTAACTGGCATGGACATTTCAGGCAATAAACACAATATGGTGTATTGCATGTTATAAACTTTGTGATGTTTCTAGTTTGTTTGCACATGAAAGTGTTTTAGTACTATTTTTGCATGCCTTGCATTGGGTGCATGGAAAGAATCCTGTAATTTCATTAATCCTAGAACTTGCTGAGATCGATGTTAAATGACTGCATTATTGTATCTTTAATTGAACGACCTTTTCTATATGTTATTTTAGGAAATTTGTGTCTTTCCTATCACAGGGTCAATTTTTAAGATATGCCAATTACGTTGCATGATTTTATTTATAGCTCCAGCATCTCTGGAAAAAGTGATGATGAGTCTAAACTCTTGGTCAAAGTTTTCTTCAATAATCTTGTCTTTAAGTAAAGTAGTGCGTGACACTTTCTCAGCTCTTTCTTGAGCCTGTTTCAAAACAGTATCAGAATATCATCTAAATCTATCCATAGCAGCAGATTAGGGTGGCTGCTGAAATATATATTTCATTTAACATTAAAAAAAATATAAATAATACATATATATTATTTTAAAATATTTTAATAACTGTTTTTAAATATAAAAATATATGTAACTTTATTTAAAAACAATTAAAATAATTCAAATGAATTCAATTAATATTTTTGGTAACTTTTAATACATAATAAATAAATGTAAACATTTTACCATAAGTGGGTACTTTTAAAGAAATATTTAAAAAATATTTTACTTAAATATATGTGTTATTTGAATATTTAACTAAAAAATAAGTTAATAGTGCTGTAGCATTTTAAAAATTGTGTTCTGTATTTACAATAAATATATAAAATTAATGACTATTAATATGTAACATCATAATATTTTAGTGATTTTTTTTAAGTGTTATAAATGGTTTTACAATTTCCTATACTTTATCATACAGAGATCTCTACCTCAGTGCTGGAGACTTTCGCCAACCCCTACCTATGTGTCATAAGTTACTAGAAGTAACATTGAACTCATAAATTATACTCAACCCACTGCATTCAACAGGTGCAGACATGCAAGTCTACAATTTGAAGTACATTTACACTTGCATTTAGGGTGATTCTTTTGATATATATTTGTCTTGTTTGAGACTGCAAGGAAATGCTTGGTGAGCCCAAATACCAAACAATACAAATGACCCCTATGTGATGTCAAAAAAGCCCAATACTCCAGGGCTATGTATTTTTGCTTTTTCAGAAATAACCGCCCTACTATGGGTCTGTTTCTAGAAAACAAAAATATATATGCATAACAGGGTCAAAACAACAAGTGCCCACTTTTGTGCAACCACCACACAGGTGAATAAACCAAGCAGGGGCATTAGGCAGGACCCTGCAACCCCTGAGGCACGGGGGGCAACCCTCCAGGGGTGCCCCAGACCTTTTATGGGAACCCCATTCAACCCAAGGCCAATGAATAGCTGTGAGATCTGAAATACCCAGAGGCCCCTCATCACATTCCGCAAGGTGCCCCCATCAGTTTTCTTTATGCCATTGGAACAGAGTGCAGCGAGATCTCCACTGGCAGGTTTGCACAGGCAAGCGGAGGCCTGTGTCTCCAGTGACCTAGCTGGCTGTCCAGCTAAATATGAATGATGCCAAAATGTATTTATGAACTTTTGCATTGTTCTAAAGAATTTGTTTAGTCCTTAATTTAGTGTAAATAAAATGTATTTATCTTTTTACATGTCTTTTCAATTGAGTTAAATATTTTATTAGGTGGGCAGTATTTAATGAGGCCTGAGAGGTATCCATTCACCCATGCAGCAAAAACAAAATCTATATTACATGTTAGATAAAAAAATGCAATTAGAAACGAAACTCCTGTATCTCAAAAAAGAACCAATCAGATTCAAAAACGACTCGTTGAATAAGTGTAGTGGACATGTCAGGTGATTATGGGCCTGTTCATGAAATAGAATGATACACTTTTTGCTATATCTTTTAGCAAAAAGGCATTTTTTCTGATAAGTTAGACTGAACACAACCCTATAGATCCTCTTAGTGTTACTATTGATCACTAAACGTTACACTGGATGCCCCTTGTGTCACTAAATGTTGTATGGCGTGGACCCTTTGTCTTCGTAAACATCACTGAATATTGCACTGGACCATCTACGTTTACACACAGACATAAGAAAGCTTCGCTACAAGCCCTATGCCGGAAGGCCTAAAAGAGGGGTTGGTCACTTCTGTGGTGAAAAGGCTACATTTCCCCTCTGCAACCTGGCTAACATGATGTCCCACCTCAAGTTTGTCTATGGTAGCCAAAGAAATTAAGAAAGTCAGAGGTCGTCAGCTCCTGTGTCCTCTTGCAATATGCCATGCCAGGGTTTAAACCAGGTCACATGACTGAAACAGCCTTACTTGGCATTTGGCAAAGATTCTGGAGATGGCGGATGAAGTATCAGTCGGCTATGCTAGACCTTTTGGCAGCGTTTGACACATTAGACCGAAATATCCGTTTTGGCACACTGTCTATAGAGGGGGCGGTTAGTGATCACAGCCTGTGTCGGTCTACTCATTCTATAATGGACAGGCTTTTTTCAGCCATTCCTTATCTCGGTCTGCTGTGGTCGACACTCATCCTTACCAAGGTTCTTGCCTCTCCCTGGCCCTGGTATTGTTCAGCAGGGTCCCCTGTTCAAATGTTTGGCTGAATTAGAAATCTCATTTCAACTGGGCACCAATGACACTGAACTGTTTCTTAGCACTTCTCATGTCCCAAGAATCTTCTAGCAGTGCAAAAGACTTGCTAGCTAATAGTCAACTCTCATGTTGATTAATACCAAGTCTTCCATGTTCACAAGCTGCAGTATCTATACAACGACAATAAGTAAAAAATGCTACAGTTTGACTGGAAGTCGGGCTCAGCAAAAAAAAACATGCTTCCAAGGCCAGGTGATATCTTGCCCCACTTCATCCAGCATGCAGAGATACTTTCCCTCATGGAACCACAGAATCCCTCCCTGGGAAACTTTCTCTTCAAATTCTCCGTGAAAGGAAGCCACAGAGGTGCAGTTCTGGTTGTTCAAGTTTGGATAATTTGCCATCTGAATTAATGCAATTCGTATCAAACAATCTTTTGCAACTTTCCTGTAATTTCTCTGGACCTACCTGCTGCAAGGTGATAATATTAGTGCCTAGAGACGCCTTCTTGGGTTAAAAGAGCTACTTAAGGGGGTCTAGTACTAGTCTAAGTGTTACTGTAAGTGCTTATAGTGTAACAATTTGATGGCAGATAAGAACTCATAGAATCACGCAACCCATGTCCAAACTACTCATGTCACACAGACCTATATGGACTCAAGCGATTACCATGCTTACTCTCAAGGTTTAACCAGGCTTACCCAGTACTGTTGTCATCCTGTGTCTGTCACCGTCCTTTTAGGATTCAATGTCTTAAGTAGGTGTGCTCTTTTGGTATAGATTGGACTTGTAAATGTCAGACATTTGCACCACCTCTGTAGTGACAGGTGCCATCTCACCAAGTCACAGTAAAATCAGCTTGCGCATTTCACATCATTTTACAGTGTCTCAAGGCTACGCAATGTGTGGAGGTTGCTAAGCAACGCAGCAGGCAAGAAGTTAACATTGTGTGCTAACCACAGCTTTGCTGCAGTACATTCTCAACACAACTGTGGGTGCTGTGTCTGGAACGTTTTTGTTGAAAGTGATTTGCAATGCTTTTGAATTAGCAATGTTGGTTATGAAAGGATGCACCTGACCCTGTTATGTAAAATAAAAACTTTAAAAAGATTCCCAACACATAAAGCAAACACGTGCTCAACACAGTAGACACTTAATAGACACATTATCTTTGAATATTTTTTAGTATGGACACAGGTATTTCTACTCTCACTGTGACAGAAATGAATTATGATTACCAGAAACCCTGAAACTGTTCTGGCAGCACAGAAAGTCTGCTTTTACCAGCAACTTGCAGATTAGGTCAGATAAAGCAATATTTAAGATGTTGAAACAAGCAACAGCATTGCCATGTTTGAATCATTTTGCACCTCTGAAAAGCTACTACGTGTGACTTATTCTCCCACCAACTCAGTTAGGTCGAGAGACTTTTCTGCATTTTCTAGGAGGATCCTCCAGCCATATCTGATGCCTACGCAGTGCGGTTGATGTGTTACTCCCAATGGCAAGATGTCTGCCACTAAGAGCTCACTCATGTTGGGTGCCATCACCTCCATTACCTCCGAGAAGTTCCCAAATGCCTGGAAACATGCCATGGTCAATGCATTGCTGAAGAAACCCCCGGCAGACATCAATAAACTAGCAAACTACCGCCCAATCTCCCTTCCCCCTACCCGGCTAAGGTCATGGTAAACATAAACAAGCAACTCTCTCAATACCTCAACACACACCAGCTCTTAGACACCACACAATCAGGTTTCTGGCCCAACCACTGTGCCAAGACTGCCGTCACTGCAGCAACAGAAGACATCAGGCTGATCCTCGACCACAGAGCCCTTATACTGCTTGACCTCTTAGCAGTTTTCAACATGGTCTCCCACTCCACCCAGATCAGAAGACTACATGAAATAGGCATCCAAGGGCCTGACTTTAAGTGAATCCACTCCTTCCTCACAGGAAGAACCAAGAGTCAGCCTGCCACCCTACATGGCAGGAACCACATATGTGGTGTTCCCCAAAGATCATTTCTGAGTCCACGGTTATTCAACAGATGAATTCCCTCACTCAATCAATCAATCAGGGTTTTTGAAGTGCGCTACTCACCCATGAGGGTCTCAAGGCGCTGGGGGGGTGGGTACGAGCAGCTCCGTAGGTCATTCGAAGAGCCAGGTCTTGAGGTCCTTTCTGAATTGGTGCAGTGTCGGGCTTCGTCTGATGCAGAGGGGGAGTTCGTTCCAGGTCTTGACCGCGAAGTAGGAGAAGGATCCTCCACCCGATCTGGCCCTGTGGATGCGGGGACCGTAGCTAGGGCTAGGTCGGCGGAGCAGAGGTTTCTCTTGGGGGCGTTGAAGGAGTTTCGTTGGTTGAGCTATTGCGGTCCGGTATTATGGAGGGCTTTGTAGGCGTGTGTGAGCAGTTTGAAGGTTATTCTTTTTTCAACGGGGAGCCAGTGGAGGTCGTGGAGGTGTTCGGTGATGTGGTCATGTCGCGGGATGTCAAGGATAAGTCTGGCTGCAACATTCTGGATGGTCTAGAGATGGCGGAGGAGTTTTTAATTGATTCCGGTGTAGAGGGCATATCCATGGTCCAGTCTGCTGGTGATGAATGCGTGTGTGACGGTCTTCCTGGTGTCACTGGCAGACCTCATATTGCACAACATCAACATGCTCTCCTCTGCAGAGGACACCCGACTGATACTCTCCCTGCCAGACATGACTCCACTAGAAAACACAACTTCGCCACCTACATGACTGTGATAACCACTGGGATGAAATCCACCTGCCTCAAACTCAACACAGACAAAACTGAAGAGGTGATCTTCGGAAGGAAAGCGTCTGCTTGAACTCCACCTGGGGCCGTATTACGCATTGTCATTGTTTGTGGTTCCAATGACAATGCGCCCCATCATGGTGAATGCGCTCCCCCCAGGGCAGCTGCAAACTCGTGCTGCCATGAGGGCAGCACATTCATGTGAAAACCTGGAGCGGCTGCTTGCACCTAGAAGGTGGTGCACTGTGAGTGCGCCCCCTGAGAGCTTCTTTGCCTCTGTGCCCACATCTGTAATATGGTGCGAGCGCAGAGGCAAAGGAATTCCCTCATGTGCATAGGGCACGCCCCTATACAAATGAGGGAACGCCCTCTGATGGTAGCGCTGGTGCTTCAAGTGCGCCAGCACTATCGGTATCACTGAAGGGGACGCACAAACGTCTGCGTCCCCTTCTGTAATACCAAAGTGCCCCAGGGTCGCGCAAAGCGGGTGCAAATGCCTGCTGCGCCCCCGGAGCACTTATTGTATAACGGCCCCTGGTGGCCAACTACCTCGGTCCGTCACCCACCACTGCTACTTATGCCATACATTTTTTAACCATCCTGGACGAGAAGCTCAACATGACACCACAAGTAAATGCAGTAACCTCCACTTGCTTCCACATTTTTAGGATGCTGCAAAAGATCTTCATACGGCTACCAGAGAACATCAGGAAAACGATTACACAGGACCTGATTACCAGCAGTCAGGTCTACGGAAATACACTCTATGCAGGAATCACTAAGAATCTTTTGCACAGTCTCCAAACTATTCCGAACACCACTGCAAGACTCATCCTCAACCTACCTCGCTGCACACATATTGCTCCACATCTCAGAGAACTGCACTGACTCCCAATCGATAAACGCACCCAGTTCAAACTGCTCACACACACACATACAAGGCATACACAACACTGACCCTGCCTACCTTTTTTTTTTCATCTTATACAACAAGCATAAACATGATACCACAAATTGCCATGTATAATGTTACATATCACATGTGCCCTACTATGTTATAAATGCAAATTCATGTAGATACAGTAGGTTATCATTTCCTGGAATATTGGAGCAACCCAACCCACTAGGACTCAGCTGGAATTGATAACAGGGAGGTAATAAAAGGGCTCAAGATGTCTTTAGGCCGCGAGGGCCATGGAAGTTCTTTAGCATATAATTCCAGCTGATCCCTACAGTATGCCAGGTCACAGAGCCACTGTTTGGTCTTTGAGTCTGACTTTTTGCCCCAATGTATAGCCACCCTCCTTTTTGCTAATAGTAGGGCCACTGCCACCAGTTTACGATTGGACCATTGTAAATGTTTGACATGGCCAAGGAAGCCCATCTGGGGGGGGTGGATTTCACTGGCTCCATCGCCACTTCTGTGAGAGTTTTCCCTACTTGCTCCCAGTAATGTCGGACCAGATCACATATCCAAGCTCAGTGGCGTAACACAGGCCCCCGCAGGGTGCGGGGCCCCAAAGCTCCAGGTGGCCCACTCAGCACAGTACTCTGGCCAGAGAGCTCCTGATTGAGTCTGAAGCGGGCCCCTCCACGTACCTTGCAGGGGGGGGCCCCTTAAGTTTCATTACGCCAGTGCCCAAGCTAGATGTATGAAGTCTGCCTCCAAAGCCCTAACATCGCACACAGTTCACGTCTGTTCTGAGCTCATGTCTAAACAATTTGGTAGCTGTATAGTACTTTTGTTGCAAATATTTGAAATGTATAACACATAGGTTACAGTTACATGTGAGCATACCTGTCAGTGCACAACTTAAAGCTCCAATCCGCTGGACTCAACGGGGGCCTCAAGTATGTTGTTCCACTTATCTAAGAGTGTTTCTGGACAGCAATCCCATCTCTCTGTGATGCATTATATAATTTAGTGATAAGGTTCCTACGGGTGGTGCTAATAATCAAAGGCTGGAGTGCCCCCAGGGCAGGAAGTTCATCAGGGAACTGGGGACAGAGCTCTCGTAGGGCAGCCCGAAGGCGGTAGTATATGAAGTTCAAGAGTGGGGTCTGGTGTTGGGCGGTGCGGGCAGAGGAGGCCTGGTGCGTAAGTCCAGCCTGTCTAGAGTATCATGATTTGCTGGAGGGTGCAGGGAGCTCCGGGCCTTGAGGATCTGGCCCCACTGGCCTGAGGACATTGTGGGCTGAGATGGGCCTCGCTGAGATAACGGTGCTGTGAACCGCTATTTAATAACACTGCCTGTGCCTGAGGAGCGCTGGGTTACACGGAGTCCTGCCACTCGACCCAAAACAAGAGACAGTGGGGCAACTAACTGTGAGTATTGAGCGCTGGGGCCCAGTGTAACCCTGAGTGACAGACAGGGGCAGGTTTGGACACTTCAGGGGCCTGCCATCTCCACATGCACATCTTCTCATTGAGAGGAAAGTTGCTGGCATAAGCAGCAGCAGCTGAGTCATAGGACCGAGTCCAGTCACATCACCTATGCCAAGTGCCACGGAATTATGTGAATGCTCGGTCGCATGCGATTTTCGCATATTTATATATTTGCCGCATAATTCATCATCTGCTGCATAATCTACAAATTTTAACAAAATTGTGTTTCTAGCTCAAACAGTTAAAAAGTTACTATAAACGCAGCAACATGTGTTGCCACACAGTGGAAGGCCCTTTGCAAAGTTGTACTGGTAACCTTTCTGCTGCTTATTGCTATATTTGGGTGTTAAACTGGCACTAAAAAGTTGCATCTAATGCCCAGACGGTGTTAACAAGTTTAAAATTGACAAAATAATGAAGCAATAGTATCAAAAAATGTCCTGCATAATGCAGCATAATTTACCTTTTCTTGCCACATAATTTACTCAACCTGGCACATAATTTGGCCCACCACTGCCGCATAATTCTAGTGGCCCTGCCTATGCCCCTATCCTACCTTCCTGAAGGCAATGTCAATTAATCTAGTTCACCATAGGAACATGGAGCTCCTCAGTTTTTACATGCGTTTCCAGGCTGAGGTAACGGCAGCTCCTCCTTTCCCTGCACCTGTAATAGATTCGCCAAGTTCGACAGAAGAACAGGCCTGAAGGGTAGCTGGACTCCAGTGGCACCAACAGAATCCAACTCAAATTGGAAAGAAAGGCAAAACTTGCAAAGTTACCTTTACCACTGTTCATCTCACGAACAGAAACCAACTGGGTAGACTCAGGTAGCACACATATTCATATCAGTGGGAAGACGTGGTGGCTTACCAGATCAGCATACATCAATTTAAAATGATGGACCCAAGTGAAGAATTCATAGATATACCTCCTAGCCTGTAAATGAGGCTAACACGCACTGCAAACAAACACCCTCCGTTAATCCTCTACTGAGAATATAAAATTGAACAGGTTCACCATAAGCCAAAAGGGAGAAACAACGACTTGCAACATTAGCCAGCTCCTTGAGGTAACATTTCTAAAGTTGTGATTAGGATAGCGTGAGCTGGCTGCTTCTGACTCTCAAGCGTATTCCTAGGCTACAGACTCTCATCTGTAAAGCACTGAATTGCCGCCTTATACTGTCATACTGACACGCATTATCTTTGCTATTTTGATACCTCCTCAATGTCATCAGTCATCTCAATGTATTTGTGTCTCAGGATTGCTTTTGATGGGGGAGCTCCACTCATTTAAAATTCTGTAGGAACCTATGATTCTTTATTTTATTGACTTTCAAAGATGGTGCCCACAAAAACAAAGCATTGCACCTCCTTGCAATGTGGGGGTCGACATGTTTCCGCCCCATACCTTTGTTCATGCAGTGTCTTTCTTAGAACCTTGTTTTCCCCTATGTAATCAAAATCTTAAAAGGATTCACAATCTACAGCTTTAACATAGGTCAAGTAACAGAGCAAAATGAAATTACTTCTCTTATCTTTGGTGAAGCTGGAAAATTTGTAAAAAAAGAAACCAGAAACAACATATTTCATGTTCATTATAAAAGAAACTAGTGTCGTTTTTTTGTGGCCCACAGAATCCAGATCTCAAAACATTGGTCTTTTTGATGAAGACTTTTTGATAAAGTGGCATATAATCTACCAGCGCAATCATCTGCATAGCAGATGAATTAGCAAAGGCGCTACGCTACACCTGTTGACTTCCTGGTGGCACATCTATTTACTGGTTTTGATGGTACATAATGAACTGGTGTTGTAAATACAATGGGGAAATCATGTACTAGAACTTGTCATAAACTATGTTACTGATTTGATTGTCACAAAAACATTCACAATAATCCATGCTCCGAAATTACCAAAAGGCAACAAAATTAACAGATGCAAACATAAATAAGGGAGTGCATTCTGCTGGAAAAACTAGCTGATGGGAGAAGTGTACTGACACCGTTATTTTGATGCAAAGGAAATACAATCTTGATCACTTAGTAAATGGTATACAAATTATAGAGGGCAAAGTTACTAAAAGAGTAATTATGGGAATGTTATTAACTAATACAGTAATTATTTTGGGAGCATTTACTACCACAACAACCCTGATGTGCAAATAGTGCTTCGGGAGGATAGACTTCCTCACATAGAATTTTGATTGCTTTTTGTCTGGTACAGAAATTTACGCAGAAGAGTTCTCCAGCACAGCATGGAATATTCTTATGCTCAGTTACACATTTGATATAACCCAGTCGCAGAAGCACTTTGGTACCAATGTCCACTTAACATAAATGTGGTACGCACTTCCCAGCATCTGTTTACATTGGCAGAGTATTCCGACTGTAATTTCCCAGGTGCAGAATTCTGAAGCCTTACTAGTTTTGAAAGCAAAACGCAAACCAGATACAGCACCAAATGATCAGTTCATTGCAGCTTTGGCAAGGACTTTTGAAGCAAATGTCTCAATTAGTCCCTTGTCAAGCGCGAATACTTCCCTAGTTTTACTTGTGGTATTTGTTCTCCTGCATTAACAGTGTGGTAAGCGAGAAACAGGTACCAGCTTTAACGAGACATCCCAGGTCTGGAAAACCTAATTACATTTGAAATGGGAAGACTGAGGTCCATGGTCAATGCTGATAGAAAATCCAACATGTTTCAGCAGTGTATAGGAGGAGATACTCCTTCTTCAGGCAGGGAAGTCTTCAGAATTGATTATTTCACCATTTTATTGCTGCACATTCATATTGCAAGATAAATACAATATTCAATGCATTCGTGGGCAAGGGGCTACACAACTTCAACTTAATTTCAGTGTTATGCCTCAGGTGTGAATAGCTGCTTGGGTTAAAGTTCTGCAGTGCACACTTCTTATAAAATAGTCATGCAAGAAATGTGAAATTTGAATATGCCAACTTGTAAGTAACAACAAGTTTCTGTCAGAGAGCACCCTGCCTGAGTTTTGATTTGATATATCAGCTGATATTAGGTATTATGTTTTTTGTGCCAATCACTGAGGCTCAGTTTGTTCAAATTCCTGTTCAGTAGATTTAAATGGTACCTGTGCTCTGTAGTCATATGCATGTGTATGTACGCTTCTGTGTGTAATGGTTGTATGTCGGAACAACGCATGCTTTTACCACGCATTCCGTTCCTCCACAGTCTTTACAACAAATGCGTCTTTATCACGCACTACATTACCACACATATCGTTATAACAACATGCCTTAGGGAAAGCGCTGGACTTTGGAGCGGTATAATTTACTATTCCAACTCCAGTCTGTGCAACAGTAGGGAAAGCATTGGACTTTAAAGTCCTACACCTCTTTCCCTAAGACATGTCGTTGTAACGATATGTGTGGTAAAAGAATGAGTGGTAAAGACATATTTGTTGTAGCACCTGTGTTGTAATGGCAGCACGGAGTTTACGCTGCATTGTAAATTCTGTTTCCTGTGTGTAACTTGCACCACAGGAAGGACGTTCTATGTCTGGTACTCCCAGGACCCTGAGTAAGACACATCATGAAGAATTATTTCCATTTCAGAGCACAGAGCAGTGACATCTATAGCAAAGTCTGGTAAACTCACAATAGCAGCTGAGTTCAGCTATCACGTAGGCCATGGACGAAAGAGAATTGCGACACTAAATTGTAACCTTGCATTAAGAGTTTATTAAAATCATGCTTCTCAAATTCTTTTCCTTACACAATAGCTTAAATGTTACATGCTTCCGGTCGTGTAAGAAACTGACCTCTTTCTGTGGTTACGCAGAATATGAATTGCAGTCCCAGCTCCCCACATATGCGCTGTGTGATTGTGGGAGTAGTAAATTTCCACTTACCTGTACGTATGCTTGCCGTGATGACATAATGGTAGTGCATACTCTGCACTTGACATCGTTGCAGGCTGATATTTTGACACTCAATGTTGTAACATATAAACTTCATGTTTTACTGAGAGTAGTCGTTCCTTGCTTACCACACTCCTGTATTCTGTCTTTTTTTCACCCAGGAGTGTGCAGGAGAGCCTCTTTTCTCTCTCTTCTGTGCCATCAAGCAGCAGATGGAAAAAGGTCCCATCGACTCCATCACCGGAGAGGCCCGTTACTCACTGAGCGAGGACAAGCTCATCAGGCAGCAGATAGACTACAAGACACTGGTGAGTGAAGGCCAAGAAAAGTAAACAAGGCCTATCTGGGCTTCAAAGGCACAAAGAGCTGGGCATTATTTCAGATGGGTAATTAAGGCCTACTTTTCTGCCCTACGGTAACACCTTTGACAAACGGTCAATTTAACCCAACCCGAATTCCTCAGAGTTCAGGCCAGCTCCATGTACATCTGGCGGAATAACTTTCCAAGCTTTTTTGCGACCAATCAGTCCAAAATTTGAGCAGAGAAAGAAAGTTGAGGAAAACCTCTGAAAAAGAATGTTGCCATAATACAAATTATTTAACTATTTTAACAAGTGAACCACCATGCCTCGACTAAAGTAAAAAGTCAAGCTGCTCACATAGACGGGATGTAATGTAGAATACACAATTGTCAACTTGAATTTTGTTGAAGATGCACTTCCTTCTTAATGTATACAGTAACAACTATGCATCTACCATACATATATGCATTAAACATGCCACACAGCACCCCATGCAAATCAAAGGTAGAATGAATACCTTCACACCTTCATTGCACTGAAACGCACCTGCCCCAGCACAATACCAGTGTTACCCAAGCTGATATTCCGACCAAATCCTTTGATAATCTCAGCCATTGCGCACTGTTGATGGTCTCTACTTTTACAAATTGTATATATTGGGATGATTTATGCCCTCCCAATCATGGGAGCCAGGTTCATAAAGTTGTTGGCAGGTTATAAAATCAATTTGAATATAAATGGAACCCATGAGTCGACTACCCAAGGGATACGTTCACCTTGGTGGCCTGTCGCTTACCATGGACTCTTTGCCCAAATTGCCCAAAGACTTCTGGACAAGTTGGGGGCCTGCGCCACACTCGTCACATCACACAGAGTTCTTTTGGGCAACTCCACCCTATCCACATCCATCTTCATTTATGATGCTCGGTCTCCATCTGACTTTAGCTCAGGACACTCACACACTCCACATCCCTCTATGTACAATGAGCATCTTGCCATGTTTCAGAACTGTTTTCTATTGGTTCGTCTTCCTGCCAGGAGGAGATCCAACAAATCACAGTTAGGGAGATTTTCAACAGCTGTTCCTGAAGCGAGCTTCCATGGATTTATGGGAGGGCCTAACATGTTGACTCATTGGATGCTCTCATATGATTGAGTCAGTCTATTGCCATGGGGAACAAGCATTTGCAAGATGATTCTAGTTCTGGTAAGTGCTTAATTTGTATCTGTGGTTTCCGGTGCAAAGCACCAGCACTTAATTGTTAACACCGGCAACTATGACAGTCTGCCACATGGTGGTGCTGTTTGAGTAATTTAGAGATGAGCAGAACAACAGTTGTTCATTAATTCAATGTACATTAAAAACGTCTAATACTTGCCTCCCAAGCCATTCTTTTATCTTTTTGGGCCTGGAATAGTCTGAATTAACACACTTGTAGGAATTTGTTGGTTAGTAGTTGTGTACATAATGTCGTTCGCGGTGTTGACAAGTGCAATGGGTGTTGCAACCTGCTGAGGCCTCCTGACAAGGGCCCTGGCACTTATTTTTATGCATTTAAATTTTGCAAATTAAGCACTGGGTAGAGGGGTGGTGATAGAGGGATACAGTGAGTGAGACAGAGCATGAGGGACTTATTAATGTACTGACTTCAACAAGCATCACTCCCTATCGTAGTTATGTGATGGTAATCAGCTCTCCATCTGACATCTCAAGAGAAGCCAGATGAATTCTGACTCCGATGTTAACAGATTTACTAAGACAGGCTTTCGGGACTCACATGAAAAGGAGAGGAGGAAGAAAGAGAGCGAGAGAGATTCGAAATGCCACTGTCTTTAGATTATGACATTATACTGAACACTTGCCTGGAATCAGTGAAGCTAAAAGCAGACGTTCTGCAATGAAAATGTGCAAATCAATATCATCTACATTGCTTAAACATAATAATGCCCTGTTGAGAAGTGTACCATGTGCTCTCTTAAATATAATGCCCTATTGAGAAGTGCACCGTATGCTCTCTTAAATATAATGCCCTGTTGAGAAGTGTACCTTGTGCTCTCTTTAATATAATGCCTTGATGAGAAGTGTACCATGTGCTCTCTTGAATATAATGCCCTATTGAGAAGTGCACCGTATGCTCTCTTAAATATAATGCCCTGTTGAGAAGTGTAACTTGTGCTCTTTTAAATGTAATGCCCTATTGAGAAGTGTACCATACGCTCTCTTAATTATATCATATTGAGAAGTGTACTATGTACTCTCTCAAATATAATGCCCTGTTGAGAAGTGTATCCTGTGCTCTCTTAAATATAATGCCTTATTGAGAAGTGTAACTTGTGCTCTCTAAAATATAATGCCCTGTTGAGAAGTGTACATTGTGCTATCTTAAATATAATGACATGTTGAGAAGTGTACCTTGAACTCTCTTAAATATAAGTCCCTGCTGTGAAGTGTACCATGCGTACTCTTAAACATAATGCCCTGTTGAAGATTGTACCATGTGCTCTCCTCCTAAATATAATGCCGTGTTGAGAAGTGTACCATACGCTCTCTTAAACATAATACATTATTTATAAGTGTACTATGTACTCTCTCAAAAATAATGCCCTGTTGAGAAGTGTACCCTGTGCTCTCTTAAATATAATGTCTTATTGAGAAATGTACCTTGCACTCTCTTAAATATAATGCCTTTTTGAGAAATGTACCTGGCGCTCTCTTAAATATAACACCCTGTTGAGAAGTGTACCTTGTGCTCTCTTAAATATAACACCCTGTTGAGAAGTGTACCTTGTGCTCTCTTAAATATAACACCCTGTTGAGAAGTGTACCTTGTGCTCTCTTAAATATAATGCCTTGATGAGAAGTGTACCATGTGCTCTCTTAAATATAATGCCCTGTTGAGAAGTGTTCCATACTGACGAATGCATGTATGGCTCTGTTGAAAAAGTCAGGAGTGCCCGAGAAAAGTATGGAAACCCTGCAGGGTTTCTATAATTTTTCAGGCTTTGAAAGAATTTTAAATCCAATTAATACACCCATGATGGTAACTTTCCACTTACAGGGGCTGCTCAGAACACTGAGATTTCTTAAATAATAAGATGATTTCATACAGGAAAAAATGGACCGCATTGGTAAATATGTGTGTCTCAACAAATTCGTGCAGCGACACTGTGTACATCATGGGCTCAATGCCTTGTACAATGTGCATTCCCTTCTGGTGGTACTTGTAGGTAGGGAAAGAACAATTCCTATGCTCAACAAGTGCGCTGGTTTGAATACAGCAGTATCCAGGGGCAACTCTAGCCTGAGCAGCGCAGTGTGTGCATCAGGGTAGCTGCGCGGAGCTTGGATCGTGGAAGGCTTGGGATCCTCAAGTAAAAAGCTTGCAGCAACTTATACACACACCGGATAGGTGCCACATCTTTTGCATCAGCACCGGATCCCTGCAAGTATTTGTTGTTAATTGTTTCGCTATGTTTTTTTGTGGGTTCTCATCACAGCACCCATCCAGTCATTTTTTTTCTTGTTGCATCTGTTCGCCTTTTATTTTCAGGTTGGGATTCTTGAGTGTTACTGGTGTTTTTTCCACCTTCTCGCATGGATGAATTGCTTAGGTTGAAGCTTACCAGAGAGCGCAGCTGTCTGGTTTGCTAACGGCATCTTGGGGACATTTGGAAAACTTCCCAGGGAATGCACTCCACCCATTGCTTACCATTGGCTTTGTGGTTTGTGACTTACATTTGCTAGCGTTCTACTTGCTGGCTGTGTTTGTTTTAGGCTGTCCAGCTTGAGTTCCTCCCTTCCATTGCCCAATTCATATTTATTGCATTCTTCCACCAGCACTGAATTTATGTAAACAGGCCTTTAAATCTTGTTCTTATCTTACCACATTTGCTGTGCATTCAAAGACAGAGGTCAAATGTCAGGCCCTGTCTTCCAGGGAGCTTGGTGTTTACTTTTTTTCTCTGACTTCAAAGTGAGAGGATTTATGTGACAATCATGCTGGCTGTTTGGGGTGCGCTGTACGATGTTATATTTTTTTTCTGGCACAAAACAAAATTTAAATGTCTGTAAAAGAACTGTGCAGGCATTTCAGAATGTGAAAAGCACAAATGAAGCACATCTTTTTGGTAATTCTGAAGTGTGGTGAATCAAATATTTTAATACGATCAAAACAAATACACCAGGTGATGACATTTTCACACATTATTGTTTGTGTGCTGTATACGTATATCAGTAAAGCGTTATGTCTTGGCAAATGTAATGGTCATTTCAATTGAAGATGTGTTGTCTGTAATGGCACTGCGCTACCACACCATGCATATTCCACTTTACCCCACTCCTCTTTATTCTGCACCTCTCCACTCCACTGCACTGTACTCTGCACCACTTGACACTACACCACTCCACACTGTCATTGCACCCTAGTATACTCCACTCCAATCTACACCACCTCACTCAACTCCTCTCTTCTCTACATCACTCTACTCTATGCCAATGCACTCAACCCCACTCTACTCCACTATGCACCACTGCATTCTTCACCATTGCACTCTGCGCCAATCCACTATAATCTACTTTACAACACTGCACTCTACAACACTACACTCTGACACTCTACTCTATGCCACTGCATTCTACGCCACTTCACTCAACTCTAAAACAATCTACTGTAAGTCACTGTACTCTACACCACATTATTCCACTTTGCACTACTCCACTCTATGTAACACCACTCTAATCCACTCTACGCCACTGCAATCTACCCTAAACCCCTCCACCCTAGCCGGCTGCACTCTACACCACTGCACACTATGCCGCTTTACTCAAAACGAATACCCTCTATGCCACTGCACTCTACGCCGACTTACTCGGCACAACTGCACTGTATGACACCATGCTCTACTCTGCAATGCTCCATTTTACGCCACTGCA
Source organism: Calotriton arnoldi (assembly GCA_963921515.1). Classification (NCBI taxonomy): domain Eukaryota; kingdom Metazoa; phylum Chordata; class Amphibia; order Caudata; family Salamandridae; genus Calotriton; species Calotriton arnoldi. The sequence goes on along the minus strand of CAWUFW010003433.1, from coordinate 617,927 downwards.
CTCTATTCTACACCATTGCATTCTACATCACTTTACTCTGCACCACTCTGTGCAATGCAACTACACTCTACACTAATGCACTCTACGCCACTCTACTCTACACTACTGCAGTTTACAACACTGCACTCTGCGGCATTGCACTTTCTGTCACTGAACTCTGTGCCACTCTACTCTGTGTCACTCTATACTACACCACTCTACTCTATGCCACTGCACTCTATGCCACTCCACTCTAAGCCACTTCAATCTATGTCACTGCACTCTACACCGCACTACTCTACTCTACGCCACTCTATTCCAATGCACTCTACCCCAATCCACTCTACTTCACTGTAATGTACTGTGCACTAATGCACTCTACGCCACTTCAATCTACACCTCTCGTCTATGCACCAGTCTACTCTATGCTAGTGCACTCTACCCCAGTGTACTATACACCACTGCACTCTTCGCCACTACACCACTGCACTTTTCGCCACTGTACTCTGCACCATGCTACTTTACACCACACCACTCTACGCTACTCTACTCTGCATGACTCCACTCTACAATACTCAAATCTATTCTGCACCACTGCACTCTACGTCACTCACTCTATGCTGCTGCACTCTACGGCACTCTACTCCACCCTGCACCACTCCACTCCACTCTAGGCCACTTCACTCTACTCTGAAACAATCTACTCTACGCCACTGCACTCTATGCCACTCTACTCTATGCCATTGCACTCTATGCAACTGCAGTCTACTCTGCACCACTCTACTCTATGTCACTGCACTCTATGCCAATGGACTCTACACCATTGTACTCAAAACCAATGCACTCTACGCCACTCTACTCTGCACCACTGTACTTTATGCCACTTCACTCTAGTCCACTCTACGACACTCTACTCTACAACACTGCACAATACTCCACTCTAAGACGCTCTACTCCATTAAACTCTACTCCACTCTTTGCCACTCCATGCCACTTTACTCCACTCTATTCTATGACACAGTACTCAACTCCACTCTAGTCCACTACTCTAGTCCACTCCACTCTACAACACTCTTCTACACTCTGACCACTCAATTCTACTCCACTCAACTCTAATCCCTTCCACTCTACGACATTCTACCCCCTTAAGAACAGTCCACAACACTTTGCTCTGTTTCTCTGAATGGCATTCCACAGCACTCCATAACACTCCACTCTACTCCACTTTACGACACTCCACTCATTTACCCCCTTAACATTTAGCCATGTTGAACAGCAACAACGTGACTAAAACCTATTGGCAAAGCTAATAGCTCTTGCACAGGCAAAACCTATTGGCTTTGCCAGTACTTGTTTTATGCTTGTATGCTGGGTTGGTTTGGGGATGGGTGAGGACGTAACGGACGAGCCTGGGGGGTAGGAGAGCAAAAAGAGTGAGGGCGAGGAGTACGGGTGTGAAAGTTGACACAGGATAGGGGAGGAAAGAGCCAGAAAGCACATGCACTCACATGGATTGGCAAAAGCAAAGAAAAGCACAGTTCCATGAAAATTAAAGTGGAAGGAGGCAAGTTATCCAATCAAAAGGATGGTAATAAAGCTAATCTTCAGGGATGTGACAAACAAAACACAGGGACAGGAAAAAAAGCAATTGAATAAGAAGCAAGCTAATGAGATTAACAAGGAATCCAACCAATGATAAGAAATGGCTGACCCAAAAATCTGTAATTATTAATATTGTTTACAGTAGGTCTTTTGCCAGCAGACAGCTAAAAGGTGAGATCCAAAAATGCCTCTGCCAATAAGGATAAGAAGTCCTAAATATTTTACCAAGATTGTAAGAAAAATAGATTTTTTTCTGATTCTGCCCCTTTCTTTTTTTGGCAGTTGCAGTTGGCAATTTAATCAGATTGTATAAATATTTTCTCATCTACCAATGGTACATTGATGGCTGTTCGAACAAGAAAATTAACTTGGCTACCGTAGTATCTCCCGCAACAAGCTGGGTCAGCCGGCATTCCAGCAAAGGGCATTGACTTGCTCTTCAAGGATAAGCCCTTCGATGCTCCTGTCTGTATTCTGAGTCTATATCTCTCCTTCAAGATGCCCTCCACCGGATCACAATCTTCCTGTTGTTCCCAGTGTAATAGCCTTATAAGCCAGCAAAGGTTCCAGCTGACATCTTACCCTGAATTCTGTAAAAATTGCTTTAGCCAATCTCGCGGGCTAACATCTGCGGAGATTTAGCAGAGAGAGGAAGCTGCTAATGAGTTCTGAATAGGATCCTACGAGGCCGCTCTCTTCAGGGGATTATGGTGCAGATTGATTCCTGACAGCCGGCCTGACTCCGGCTCTTGGCTTTGACAGCCGATTGTTATTGCCCTTGCCTGTGTTTTTGAGTCCTTTTCTTCTCCTTTTTATGCAGCTGTTCACTGCTGTGAATAGAAGTTAAGTTTGGACACGGTGTGAGCTAGAGGGTGGTTTTACATAGCCTTGATTGTACATGATTGTGAGGTGCCCTTCTTGGGGTGCTAACTCTGCCTTAGCCCTGTCTGCCCTTCAAATGCATCTGGCCTATTAAATTAATCTGGATTCCCTATAGACCAATGTTCCTCTGCTTTATTCCCATCCCTTGTTGCTAGGATGAATCCTCTCCACGACCCATGCAAGACACCATGAGACAGATAGTTCTCATTTTATTTATAAATTAAAGGTATTTATATATTGTAATCTTAAACAGAAGGGCAACAGATTACTTTAAATTTAGGACATGAGAAATTAAAAAAAATGTTGAATATAACTTTGCAACCTTTCAAAAGCTAAGGCCGTGCATGCTGCTCTTTGCCAGGGAGATACCAGTTTCAAATAGGGACGTTCTCCTTGTTTCCCTCGCATGCCCACAAAGTCTTAAGGCAGATAATTTCCAGCAAAGTGACCTTACACTGGATAGTGCCAAATGCCCTTGTTGGACTGGCACCGTGCACATGCCAAATTGAGATTCCAAACTTTTAGTAGGCTGCTGCCCTAGCAAAAAGATTGATCAGGTCTGCCAAAAATCACTGTTTCCTCTATCTCCACACCTGTCTAAAACTCATTTACATATTTATATAAATGGTGATGAGAAATCATTTCCCCCCTGTGCCCCAACTACCCCATCCAAAACTCCTCACCTTGCTAGCTCTTTACCTGTGGGCACCAGGAAGGAACAGGTTCTCCTCACCTCTGAAGCACCTCCCCTACTGAGTAGATTTGAGGACCTTCAACTCACGAGAGCTCAATGGGGACTGCCCCCCTCCCCCACCCCGTCTACATTTGTAACTTGAATGCAGCTTCCTCAAGTCTATTCTGAAATAAGAATCCGAGGGCATACATGAACTGGTGGGAGACATCAGGCATATTCTTTATTATTAATTCACCTGGTTTCAGTCTGACTGGCCACAAATATTGCACATACTGACTGCTAATCTGAGTACCTGCTTGACATTTTCAGCAGTGTGCGATTGGGCCTGACACTGCAGACTGTGTCACCTGGGCTAATCTTCAAGGCTACCCCTTGGTGTCCTTTCAGTCTAAGCTCTTAACAAAGGGAGTGTGTTTTTAGTTGTTAATAAGTTCTACAACAAAGACAGGAACTTTAACGTATATTTCATACAGATTTCCTTACAGAAAGACTGTTCAGTCTTTAATATTAATTGACTCTGTTCAGTTTGGACAAGCAATCTGGATCTTTCTTCATTCTGGACGCATCATAAAACCCATCTCTTCTGCTCTTGAAAAGTATAGGGCATATTACATAAAGAAAGCACCGAAAGAGCTCATTTAAGACACTGTCTCTACCACAGTTCAGACTAGCTGGTGTCTTCAGTAGTTGAAGAACTGGAGCGCGCTATTTTACCAAGTCAGCAGTAAATGGTTGATTTTCACAGGACCTTTAAAGGCATCTGCTGCTTTTGCCTAGAAACGTAACAGCATCTGTTGACATATCTAAAGTAAACAAGAGAATATAACAAAATAACATGCACAAAGCAACATAACAATACAATTAAAACTTAAGAGGCAAAACACAACAGTCAAAACAGAACGCAATACAACGACGACTGTACAACACAATATTGCATCGTTAAAATGCAGTACAAGAACATTGCACAAATAACAACAGAACACATCACCACCTCAGCAAAATCCCACACAGCAAACACGTACAATCATTCTCGTCACTCATCATTACCTCCGGAAATCTGCTCACAACAAGCCGTACCGCAACTTACCACCAAAGACAAGAAATAGCACCAATAAAACATGTTTTGTGATCGGCCCCGATCTCTCGGAGTTTCAGGTTCCTGTCAGTGGCTTTTCCTAAGTACTCTAAAAGAAGTTTGTAACATAACAAGATCAAATTTGCTTTTAAAATGTGCTGCCCTGGTGTTTCCACTCAGCGACAATTATTAATGCTTAAAATGATTTACACTAAATTGCTGACTCAAAACCATTCAGATGAGGAGTTAATGCATGTTTGTTTTTTGTCTCTCTCTCTCTTAGCCTTTCATTCTTCATCACGCACTCTACCTCCTGCTCCCTTTCCCTGTCTTCCAATCTCGTATTTCAAAAGCTCTGCAACTCCTCCATTTTTTGTTTTTCCATTCCTTTCTTTTGATCTCGATTTTGCTTCCTTTCCTTCACTCATTCTCTTTTGCACTCCCTTTCTCCTTCAATTTCATTTCCCCTCTTCCATCCTGCCGTCTACTCTTCCTTCCTTTCTCTTACAATCTGCCTCTTCCATAGCACTCTCTCCTTTAGTCTCCCTATCTCTCACTCTCTCGTTTTTTTTCTTTCACAGGTCTCTTGTTCTCAGTTTCATTGTCCCTCTCTCTTTCACCCTGCCTCTTACTCCCTATTGCATCTCTTCCTGTCTTGCGTATTGCTCTCTCCCACTCACTCCCTCTTTAGTTCCTCCCTTATTCCCTCTTCTATCTTTCTCCCTCTTCCTTTCAGTTTTCTTCCTCGAGGTCACTCCAGTCCATTTCTCCCCTAATCTGATTTATTGAGTATTGTTCAATTATTAGGGTAATAGTCTCAAACACTTTGATTGAAAAATGTTTAGTTGGAAACTGTTAATGTGGAATATATTTGTTTTGGAAAAACGTACATATTTGAACTTTCAACATTAACCACAACTTACCATTAACACAATACTAGAGATAGAAGAGTGACTCTGCCAAGTTTTGGGCAAGGCAGGTAGTGGCTGTAGCCACGATCAAAGTTCAGGCCTCGTCGAGGTTGTAAATCTAAATCAGGACTTCTGTCTCCCTTTTAAATTCAACCAAATATTTTTAAGCTAAAATTAACTTAACAGACATTTAACGATTTTGAACTAAATGTTTCTGACTAAATGTTTAAAATTAAATGTATTTCATCTTAAAGGTTCTGGGTTATTATCTAGATTTCTCTGCCTTTTTCTGTGTTTCTCATTGTTGATCTCCCTATTAATCCTAACATTCTCTCTCACACCTGACATTCTCTCTCTCTCCCCCCCTGCCCTCTAGGCCATGACAGACCCTGTTTCCAGTCTCAATTTCTGTCTGGTAGCCCAAGGTCTGCAGGGTGTTGTAATCTTACTGTGCTTCCATTGAACTAATTATAATAACACACCTGAAATCCATGATTTACAGGTGAAAAGTTCAGGACTGAGACTGTCTGTAATGACCTGGAGTGGGGCGGTAGCCCTAGCCGTCTTCTCCCCCCTCCATCCCTGTTTTTCACTCTCTTACTATCACCCTGAGTCTCAGAGTTTAATGCGCCTGTGACTGTACACTACATCTGAATTTTTTTTACTTAAGTCTGGGAATTCGTTGACCCTGATTCAGAGAATGTGACTCAGTGGATGTCCATGCTTGAAGGATGGGTTTCTAAATGAGGACGGTCTGACAGTATGGCTGACTTCCTGAAGCTGTAACCACAGTGACTGAGTGGGAATGTGGGTGTTCAGGGGGTGCAAGGGTCATGTGCCTCTGCAATATATGGTGATCACCCCCATACCCTGTTTCTGGGTATTCACAAAGTTTGCAGGTCGTTTTTCCTTCTTGTAAACCCCCCCACACACACATCTACGCACACACACACACGGATAAGCACACCCTTGTACCTGGATAATATGGAGTAAAGCCATCACAACCAGCACCTCCGCTGACAAGCTCACCAACTTTGAAGTTACTCAGCACACCTGCAGTTGGAAAAGCATCCGACTGCAGACTAACATCCCCTTATCCATCAAGACCTCCACAATGTTGGTTCGATTTAGGAAAGAGTTGAAGACTCACCTGTTTACAGAACACTACATCACCATGCGTTACCCTTCCATAACCCAGCTGCCTCGCTTACTACACATTGACTTTATGCTTTTCTTTGACCCTGAACAGCCTTTTGGGCAATGTTCACACTATAGAAATACCATATCCACACATACATATAAGTGCCTTTCTATGTGGGAAAGGAAAAACGATGTGCTTAATTTCCAGGGGTGCTGAGATGAAGGGTTTCGCTATAGGAAAAAAACGCCTGCCTGCCAGTCTTTGAACCCCAACAACTTCCCCATGCCTAGATATGAAAACTGCACCAGTTCACTTCCATCTCACCCGCCATCGATGTGCCCCATCGCACAGTACCCCTCCATTTGAATAACTATGAGGGTGCCCATAACAGTTTCAAGGCTGTTTGTTGAACATCATCCATTTGTTGGGGGTGCAGGGAATATCACATAAAGTGTAAAAAGACGCGGCCATTAAACTCTTCAAGCCGTGATTGCTGGGCCAGGCAAATCCAAAGATATCTGGAGGCATGTTTTACTTCCTATGAGATCTGATTGGCTATGGGCAATTTGCAATATGCATTTCCAAAGGCAAAAAGTCAAAATAAATGGGACCAGCAAATGAAACAATTCAATTCAGCGGATGTTACAGCGTCTTAAGTCTGTTTCGCTGCTATTAAGGAAGCGCTTATTAGAACACTAAAGGCGAATGACCGTGAAATGAGAAATAAATGAGTATTTAGAGAAATCCTATTCCTTGTGCCCGACATGGGCCTCGCGTGGACTCTGCGCATTACACGGAGATGGCGGCGATCTTCCTCACGCCCGCTCGAGGCCAGCGAGATGGCAGGTCTGATGATGGCCGCGCGCGCAGGGGGCATTTGAAGGGTAGGAGTGGTACATGCTTCAGATATACAGGGCTAAGACATTCAGCCTTTCCCGCCTTGGAAAGTGTATGTATAATTCTCTTTGCCAAAGTCAGTGCATATCATTAACCCAGAAGCTGTAGAAACCATAGGTACGTGGAAAATGGTAACTGGCAGAGTGCAGCATGTCTTTCAATATGGCGCCGAAAACAAGACTATGGCATTGATGGTGTCAAATCCCCCAATTGGTGCAAAAGGAGACCTAAGCCTAGGTCTTATCATAGAGTTTAAAGGGACGAGGGTAGGAGGATAGTGTGGGAGACAGAGCTGTGAAGATCAGCAGATCTAACAGAACTTCTGAGGCCCGTTCGTCGAAGCAGAGGTCACGCAGGTTGAAAAAGTTTTTTTATACTACAAGGACATGGCAGGGGGTACCTCTGTTCTGACATGCACTTTGGGTCTGGGGACACTTGGATGTTTCTCATTATTGCAGCTAAGGGCTATTGAAGAGCAGAGCATGTACACACATTGACTGCAAAGTCAGGCCACTGCATCTACAATTAACCACACACACACCCACCCACACACACGCATACACACCAGTCAGATACTGAGCCTATCAATCGCACTGATCAACCCTTGAGGGAGTAGCGAGGGCCACTCCTTCCACCAGCCACGTCTTTGCCACTAATGCCACTGCCACGTCTTTCCCACATATGCCACAAATGAGATTTCCCACCAAGTGGTACTCACATGACACCCTGCAAAAACTCAGGATTTTACTGGTCCACAAACTTAGTCAGTTTCATCCAACGTTGCTTAAATGAAAACAAGCAAAAACCCATATAGGGCTGAATATGACTAGCACAGTCCGAGGTGGCTGAAATGAGAGAGCCCAGAATCACCGATTCTGGCTGGTATTTCCTCCTTTGTAATGTAATATTTTGAGTTTGCCCAGCAGGAATGGGGAATAACATACGGGTCCTGGATTTATCAGGCCCATTCCTGCATGTTTGTTATTATTCAAGGTGTTTTGGTGTATACAGATTGCTTCTGCTACAGTTTTAGCAGGAGAATCTTGAGTGCATAATCACCAAGGGAGACAAACAGGTGCTGATTCATGCCCAGTGCCGTTAGTGGTTGGACGCAACACATGCTACCCAAATCGATGCCGATTCACTCCTGATCATACTCATCATTGTTTACCAGAAGAAGAGAACATCTTTAGCACAGCACAGCACATCTCAAGGCATAACAAGGGATATGAGGATCCCACAAACAAGGGGTACTGTACACGTTTGCACCAAAATTAGGACAGAGCTGCCTCGAGCCACACCAGCATGCCGTAGACCATTGCAAATAAGATTGGATACCCATGGAGACTGCAAAAATGTGTTTCAGATGGGCCAGTAGGCGGCCATGTAGGTAGCTCATTGGTTAATGAACCTGGTGCAGAGTTATGTGTGTGACCGACACAAAATAATAGATTTCAAGTCTGTTAGGTAAGTGGTTTTGTTGTAAATTGTGTGTAGGACCTAGACTTCCAAAAGGGGGTATTGTGAGTGCTCTAGATACAACTACTAGTGTTATAAAACATCCCATAATTCCATAATTTTGGTGGCTGTTACAAAGGCACCTGACTTGTGGTAAGCCAGGGTCGGATAGACATTTTCCACTGTGTTACACAATACTATCTTTCATACCAGGATTGGAATAGAGTGGGCAGTGCTGAAAAGACACACTCGAGAGCCGCAGTATCATGTGATACTAGGCACTGCCTCTTCCCACCCCCTTTTGCGGTGTGAAGCCTGCTTATCCCCAGATTAATCTAATTAACATTTGGAAAGGAAATATGGGGTAATAATGCATTCCAACCTATTGCTGTCTACGGGGAAAACCGGAGCTGCACCGGTCAGTTGTAGGTGAATGATTGTCCTTACTTTCGGGCCAGAATGGAAATGCATCTTTTGAAAAACATTATACTATAAGGTAGCAAGCTTCACCTAGAAGGAACCTCAGTGCTCTCCTGCTCCATGTGATGTGGGCTAATGTGCTATTGTGTGTCTCAAGTAGAAATCCAAGCCTGTCGAGAAGCTATTTTCACCCACCTCTGTCCTGCAAAAAGGTATCTATGAAGCTTGTTAACTACTCAGTATCAAGATGCTGCAGACAGTGGAGCACTCGCTGCTAATATCTGGTGTGACCTACAGATCACATGTTCAGATCTCAGCAATACCGACTTGAGACGTCCATACTTCCGGTCTCTAAAAATTGAGTAAGAATACATTGGGTTGTAGGAGAACCTGCAATTTGCAGTGTGTATCATTAGCAAAACTGTGCGAGTAAGTTCTTCTTAAAAACAAGTTAATATATTATTATTTTCATGTGTCATGATGGTAAGTGGTGAACGGACCCACGAGACATTTAGTTTGAGTTCCCACACTTCTTGACCTGAAGAGTCGGTACTGAAGGGCAAGTCCCCATGACACCTAGTTCACAAGATAAATAAGCCCAATAAGGAACATTTGTTCAAGCAGACGAACAATTTGACTTGTGGCCGAAGAGTCCTCATCAGTGTCCCTTTTCGTTGGGACAGAAGAATGTTGTGGTTGAAAATGAACAATCTTTCAGCCTGGGCCATGAAACTTGTTATACTGCTGCTGCTCAGCCTCAGCCTGGGAGAGAGAATGTGGGTGAATGGAATGATCGTGTGTGCGAGTGTCAGTTGGAGATGGGCTGAGCAGCAGTGAGGCTGCTCTTGGTGGGGCTCTCCCGTATGTAACTCCTTACTTCAATAAACCTACATGGAAAACTACCTGGATTGGACCTTCATCATTTTACTACATTTTGGCGACGATCTGGAGAAGAACCTGCGTGTGTGCCACCTCATGGACTGATGGATTACTGAAATTTTGCTGACTAAAGAAATTCAAAGGTAAAGAACTTCCTAAAACTACAGCTACGCACTTAAAGCATACTGGCACCCCTGAGAGCCCAACCAGTGACCTCTACATCGGTCGCAGAGAATGTGGGTGAATGGAATGTTCGTGTGTGTGAGTGTCAGTTGGAGATGGGCTGAGCAGCAGTGAGGTTGCTCCTGGTGGGGCTCTCCCCTATGTAACTCCTTACTTCAATAAACCTACATGGAAAACTACCTGGATTGGACCTTCATCATTTTACTACAAAACTGCAGCTTGCTCGTGCCTTTCACAGATGTGCACAATTGTGGGCATGAGACTCCAGGAAAAGCTATGGTGGCGGTAGTCAGACACAGTGTCCGATTCTGTAAAGTGTTATCAACGGGGCGTATGAGTTGAGATGTTCTAGTGCATGTGCTTCTGACAAGAGAGCTTTGTCAGCTTGGTGCCTTGCTGAACTTGACTCTCCTTCCTTTCCCAGGTCCTAAATTGCATTAACCACGATAATGTGAACAGTCCTGAGATCCCGGTGAAGATCCTGAACTGCGACACTCTGACGCAGGTGAAGGAGAAGATACTGGATGCCCTGTTCAAGAACGTGCCGTGCTCCCTCAGGCCAAAGGCAGCAGACATGGACTTAGGTACGTGAGCATACTGATGGGAGGTGTTGAGCATTGCAATGAGGAATCCTCTGTAATGTGCATAGAGTTAGATAGAGGTTCTGAATTGCAGGAAGTAGGTGGTTGTCTGATACATAGTTTGAGGATGCATTGATATCACATTTATGTTTTAAGGGTGTTGAGAAAAGGATCATGCTTCAGGTAGTTTTGTGGCTGAAGAAGTCATACCATTGATTCTGCAAACAGCCACAGAAAGGTACTTGTGTTTCTCTGATTTCATCTGGTCTCTAAATGCCCCTTTAATACGTTGGGCGGAAGGCCATCCGACAGCTCGTCGGTGGCGTTCCGCCTAACATCTGAGGCATTGGTCCGACCGCCCTATTATGATATGGGCGGTCCATCCGATGCCTGTGGGGGGAATCCGCTCCACCACCGACAGGCTCAAGGAGCCCATCGGGGAGGAGGGTGGATCGTAATCCCCAGAATGGAGGCGGTACCTGCTTAGGCACCGCCGTGGGGATTACGATGCACGTTTCCGACAGCCTTTCTATGGCGGTCTGACTGCCCTAGAAAGGCTGTCGGAAATGGACTTTGGGGGGCTATTAACAGGGCCCCCACGGTCTCCGCTAAGAGGCCTGGCAGGCACCTGTGGTGCCCCCCAAACATCCATGCATCGTGTGGGAGGCACCGCATGGTGCCTGTCACATGGTGCATGGATGTTTCAAAAGTGTATATTTTTTATTGCGGCTTGTGCTGCAGCCCGCAGCACAAGCCACAATAGGAATGATGCACTTTCTGACCACTGTGAAGGCGGTTGCATTCTAATATGGGAAGCAAGACGGCCGACTCCTCGTCGGGTGGTCCCGTTTCTGACACGATGCCGGTTGGACGCTTCTCCGACCGGCATCGTGATGGGGCCTTAAGAGTTTGATGGCTCATGGGACACAGAAGGGACTGGACTATTTCTTTGTCTTGTAGCTCTGGCACAGGACCAGGTCTTATGCACGTTCCAGTGTACATTCTGTAATTGAATTTAAACTTAGTTCAAAGTGTTAACATTGAACTAATCGGGGCAGAGTGCTGGATAGAGATCTCAAGTGCTGGACATCACATTCAATGGCAGCAGCAAAATGTATCTTGTGCCCATGAAAAAAAACGTTTTAAAAAAAGTAAAAAACGGAATAAATCCAAATGAGGAGAATCCCGGGGAATTATTACAAATGTATCCTCGTTTTGGGCTGCAAAATATGGACTTTATAGGGGCTAGAGCATACATTTTTGAACTATTAGCGCATGGAGATAGTTGCCCTGGTAACAAGCTTGAATAGCCCTAGCTCCCAAGATCTAATCAAAAGGTTGACACTCATCAACTGGCTATTGTGTCATATTTTGATAAGAGGCGCTAAGAAATCGCAGTACAAATGTATTATGTGCCGCTGTGTCCTAACATTGATTGATGATGTGTTTGATGATCTTTTGACAGCCTTGATTTACACTTCGTGTCCTGGGAATTATTCTCTTTCTTCCAAGGTTCCACTGATGTGCTTTGATCAACAATAAATGGAGCACAAATGAAATAGTGTAATAACGCCAGAGCCATCATTAAAGCGAAAGGGCTGCCCTATCGATGCAGTAAAAGAAGTGATATGAAGGGCTCACCACTAGGATACGTTACCTGCTAAGGATATATTATCTCATGCTTACAAAACCTGAAAAAACTCAATCATATAATTGGGTAAATGTATGACAGTCAACCTACTTTAGAATATCATAATGCCATCCTGGGGCTCTGCTTACACAAATTACTCAGACTTTGCTTCTCTACAGAACTCTGGGTTAGTTCACCCAATCAAAAGGGGAGTATAATGCTGGAATTAACCAATGCTGTTTGCATGCTGTCTGGGTTCACCGAAGGTCTGCAAAACAGAGATGGACAGTTGGCCTGTCTGTCTTCTGTGTTGGAAAGAATAAGGTATGTGTATGGGTGCTAAATGTACTGCTACTAGATGTCAGCTACAGCAGTTAATTGCTCTTTCCCCTTATTACGTGACTTCAGTGCCCAATTTGAGCTTTGTGGACAGGTACTTACTTTTTCTCAACAGACTTTGTTCCAGAGCAAGAGAGAGAACAAACACAAAAGGAGAGAAGAAGGAGGAACAGAAGTTGGAAAACGGCAAGTGTAGAAAGCAGGGAGGAAAAAGAACTTGCAAGATTGAGATGAGAAGGCAGGGCTCGTCTGGTGGCGGATTACAGGGATACCAGGTGGAATCAAGGCAATACATCCTTAGTATTTAGCACCCCCACCTTTATAAGTGCTTCTGTGCAAAACATTAGGCCCCAGCACTTCTTCTTTTACAGATTAAGCACTGCTTCCACATTGAGAATTAACTACGATTAATGCCCTCTGCACAGGTCAGTAACTTGTAATTATGTCACCAGAACCCCTCAATGGCATCATAAGTTCATAATACACGGTTAGCCTTTACATAACATCTAGGTTTTAGCAAAAGAAATTGGCCTGAATGCGAACAAACTTATTTTAAGAGACAGCGGTCCCTGAGTAGACAATGATTAGAAATCAAATAAATATAGCACCAATCGGCACTATATTGTAGCCATTATTCCATCCGGAAAAAGGCAATTTTAATATGCAGTTATATTAAATGTACAGAACATAAAATTTAATAACAGTGGGACACAAGCCTGTATCCATAAACTCACATCACAAAAGAAAACAAGAGAAGGCTCAGGCAGCATGTAGTTGTCTGTGTCTAATCATTACAATGGAACAAACAACAATTGAAGGAGGTCACCTTTACACATAGTGTAGCAAATAAATCACAGTGTATAAGGTTGACAATTTTGTCGACGACGTTTCGATCCTTAACATAAATATCGGATCATCAGGACTTGCAAAATAGTGCCTGAAAACATTTTGCCTGTAATTAACTTGTGGCAAGAGCAGGGAGCAGAGCGGTGCGAAATGAACGATAAGCTTCCCAATTGTGACCATGAGCGATATCCAGACCTCGTATTAGGTGCGGTCAATTCAGATGCCTGCGGCTCCTATTCCTACGGACCTCCAAATTAATGATCCAATTAACGCGGTCATTGACCGCACCTAATACGAGGTCTGGATTTCGCTCATGGTCACAATTGGGAAGCTTATCGTTCATTTCGCACCGCTCTGCTCCCTGCTCTTGCCACAAGTTAATTACAGGCAAAATGTTTTCAGGCACTATTTTGCAAGTCCTGATGATGATCCGATATTTATGTTAAGGATCGAAACGCCGTCGACAAAATTGTCAACCTTATACACTGTGATTTATTTGCTACTCTATGTATAAAGGTGACCTCCTTCAATTGTTGTTTGTTCCATTGTAATGATTAGACACAGACAACTACATGCTGCCTGAGCCTTCTCTTGTTTTCTTTTGTGATGTGAGTTTATGGATACAGGCTTGTGTCCCACTGTTATTAAATTTTATGTTCTGTACATTTAATATAACTGCATATTAAATTGCCTTTTTCCGGATGGAATAATGGCTACAATATCGTGCCAATTGGGGCTATATTTATTTGATTTCTAATCATTGTCTACTTAGGGACCGCTGTCTCTTAAAATAAGTTAGTTCCCAAGGTCCCTGACCGATCAAATTGGGTTCCCTTGTACTTTATACACATACTGAATGCGAACAAAGTCATAGAAGAGTCAATTTTTGGGCAATCCGCAAAATGATTTTAAGAGAGGCTAGATTTCAAGTTTTCCTCGGCTCACTGTACTTGTGCCGTTTGAATACTGACGCTCTTCATTTTGTTATATCTTGTGAAGTGCTTGTGGAAAAATACAGCAAACCGGCCTAGAGTACCAACAATATCAGCCTCACAATAAAAACTCATTAGCCCCAGCTCCATCTTCTTCTTCAGCGAGTGCGCGTAGACTTTCAAGGCCGACATGCTTCCACAGTAATTCCGTCAATTTTCGAATATCATTGAATCAGAGCCGCTCTCCTTGAATTCAGCAGACATGACTGTATGAAAATTGATCACGTTTGAGTCGGATATTATTTACGTGGGCTTCCCATCGCTTTGTTGGAATGTTGTGACTTCTGTTGAGCCTCTGTAGTTTCCGATAACAGAAGCAGTACTTTATTTGTCAGCATTACTATGTTTTGTGCATTTCAGTAGAACTGGAGCCCACTGATTTGAAATTTTTATAGCATGGTGTACCTTTTACATTTGGCTACTTCAGAACACTTTCACACCATTTAAATCCATTGCATGCTGTGAGTGTGCCCACGTCGGTGCCCTCTTGCATTGGACAAACATGCTTTTGGCCTTCCTGGTGGGTGCCATGGTCCCCTGTGAGAAGCATGGGGGCTGGAGTCGAACCATTCGGCACCAGGTTTCAGGACGTTTCCTGCTCTAATGATTTGTCGCATGCTACCTCTCTCCCTTGGGTTAATAGTCTACATCTAATGACCGAAAACTAGAACCATTCGGTGGCTTGTAGGCTGAAAAACATGAAGCAAGATGACGGCCATATGTAGATTATTTCGCACAGGTCCTTGGTAAATACCACATTCATTTTGCAGGATAAAAAGAAGCAGAAAAATAATTAGTCAAGCCAGGCTAGGGCCCAATTGCACTTTGACACACCAGTGATCTTGAAATAACCGGGATGAGCAGGGTTGGCCAACTTATAGGAAAGCTGGACTAAAGATTTCTATTGCATTGAATGGTGTCATTTCAACAAATCGTAGGGGTTTCAGAGGTTATATTACAAGCCCTTTGACCCAGTTGTGTGTGATTTCATAAAAAGCATGATTTAATGAAATACCATTACTGTGAAACCATTTCATCTAAACAGTTCAATGGATATTTTCAGGATGAATAGCACTCACCATTTCATAGAAACAAATTCATAGAATGACTTTTTTTTCGAACTTGTCTTCTGCATCCTCATGTTTTTTGGGTGTGAATGAAATGGTTGCAGGTCTGACTTTCATTAAGATTTTAGTCAAAGGTCTTTATTTCAATCCTTTACATTAGGGGAAATTATTTTAGATTGATATCGCTTACATTGTTAAACAATTACTTTGGATGCTTTTAATTTGCTGAACCCTCACCACCCCCTAAACACCATCCACCTCTGCCCTCTAAAAATTTATCATCACGCATAAACTGCACCCATCCCTGACCCCTAAACTCCACGATTGCTGAACTCTAAAACCCCTTTCTAACCCTAAACTCCACCCATGCCTGAAAACCCCTCACCACACCTAAACCCCACTGATCTCTCAACCTCTAAACTCCATCCATTCCTGAACCCTTAAAGCCCTTTCCACTTCTAAGGTTTACCCATCTCTTATTCTGAAATCCCATCACTAAACTCCCATCATGCCTGATCCCTAAAAATCCCTCACCACCCCTAAAGGGAGTGGGTTCAAAGTAGTCCACAGATAATAAAAGCAGCATCACAAGGGTGGCAGTCGCTATTACTAGATGCACTTAACTCAGTCCTTTGCATCATTCATTATCAGTGGATAATCCATACTCTCCTCACTGGTCCATCACCTTGCAGAGTAGAGGCAAGGCATAGGAGGAGGCAGACCACAACAAGAAGAGCCCCAGTCAATTCCTTCAGCACCACCAGGGGATGAGAGGACTCCTCTTGTGACTCCAGGGTAGAGGGATCTGCAGGAGGGTTCCCAGAGACCCCATAATAGTACGCAGTAGTAACCTCTCTGACCATATTCTCTCTTGGCTGCCACCCTAGCCTTAATCCTTCTCTCGGCTGTGGCCCTTATAAGCGCAAGCATATTAGCATACTTACTATGTGCCTGCATTGGAGATCGAGACCAGAAGCAGATCATCACTGAGATTTCATCAGATTCGAAGACCCGTAGGTCAACTCATTCTGCATTGCTCAAAATATTTAGACAGAGGAATCCAGCCTTCATGGCAAAGTGGTGAAGGCGTAAAAACAACATACACATGGCTTGCTGGAATATCATATTTCAGTCAATTGATTTTTAAATAAAACTTTAAGCCTATAAATAAAAAAGTGAATGCAGCTTATTTTCTAGAAAGACACGGTCTAATTCCACCCACAACTCAAAAGGAAGGAGGCCAATCCAAAAGTACAACCGTACATTTTAAGCATATGAGTGACCCCGAAAAATAGGCTGCAAATGCATATTGCTTTATTGTCAGAAGAACAAGAGGAATATAGTAGAAGGCTTCAAAGTTAGAGGTGAGCAGTAAACTGTGCTCTTCCGGTGGAGGTGGCCGAGGTGTGCTAAGTTCTGTAAAAATTCCACCCTCCACGGCGTGGCGGAGTTTACAAGCGCTACCCCTGCATAACAGCTGATGAAACTCTTTTTTTGTCTCTGGCTCCTGGCTGACCTCACCATTGGTGTGATAAAGAGGTAATGAGCTTCTTACATTGAAGATGATCAGAGTGCTTGGTACTGTTCAAGTCAACAATGATATTCAGCTAAATAACAGTTTTAAGATTTTGCTGTGACAGACATGCGCCATTCTTCGTCCAAGCAGCTTTTCTCCATGATAACCTACTCATGGGAAGATCTGCGGTGCGTGAGAAGAAGCTCAGAAGGAGGACACGAGAAGTGACGTCCTGATGATGTAGGGTACAGGCCGGGTGGCTATTGTCGATGGAAGTCTTAGTATACTTACCGAAGCCACCGTGTACTGCAAGGGGCCAGAGTCTACTCACCAAAAGAGCCCTTTTGGCTTGGCTGGGGGACAGGGGTCTTTCAGCAGCCCAAGGTTTGGATGACATTGAGAGGAACAGACAGAAGGAGGGACACGCATCAGGTGCATTTTGCCATTCTGTGCCTGCGTTACCTCTGTATTGAAGGGTAATTGCATTTGTATATTGTTTCATGCACCTGACAAGGCACTTAACGTTGATGCACCGCTGCTGATGGACGTTCAGGCTAAAATTGGTTAAACCACATTTAAACCCATTTTACCGCTAACATTTGGGTCGGAATCTACAAATATTTAGGGCCATGCACAAAACAGAGCTGGCCTACTGCAGGTCAAGAAGCCATTCTCCTAATACAGGGGCGACCATTTAGTTAGGGGAGCACTGCAGTACTGTTGTCAGAGGGTTGCCAACAAACGTACTCACCAACTACACATCAACTTCTCATGAATGAATCTTGGTTATGTTAATTTTCTATTTATGTGGCACACTTTCGCACGGTTGTCTCCCTGAAAAGACAACATGAACTAGACCAACATCCGAAAGGGAAACTAGGTGAGTTAAAGCCACGTTATAAGCGGCTGCCTGGGTTAGCGACTGTGCAGAGGGACACAAGGGCGGACTTCCACAGACCAGTTGCATCAGAGACTGCTCTAGGCAGCACTACAGTGATGCTGGTGGTCTGAGTACAAATAGCACATGTAGCTGATCGAAGACTGCGAGCGGACCGAGGCGCAAAAGTCAGGAGTTTGTGTGTCCAAGCTTTAGGAACAACAGTGAGGGCTTTGAATTGTACTCTTGTGCAGTGGAAATCAATCCTGGGCATAAAGAGATATTCCGCCTCCCCACTAAGTTCTGCCAAGAGCCACGTGTTGGTGGAACTCCGTGAAATCACACTAAGTTTTTGTTTAACTCCGTGGAATTCTGCTGAGTACAACTCCAAAAGTTCACTATTACAGACATACTTTTTGAGTTTGGTAGAGCAGGAGATGCACTGTAAATCTGTGGGGCTCCACGCTCCAAACTCATGGTTCCCCTGCCTCAATCAAAGTCGGGTGATAAATGGCCAGCATTCTGGTAGGGAAGCCTCTGCTGACTCCGCCAATGGAAACCTCTGACACGCAGCCCACCTTCCACAGGAGTGCGTGCCAATCTATGTTAAAAGTCATGGCGGGCATAAGACTGGATTTCAAACATACATTTTTCTAATTTGGGACTATGAGGAAAATCTGGAAGTCACAAACACCAATACACATATAATAATCCAACCATGGTTCCAATTGTTTATCCATCTTCTGCAACCAATGCCCACATTGGGAGTTTGTTGCAGAAAAATAGAAAAATATGCTTGTCAGGACCAAATGATCCTAGTACCTGGTTGGCGTACTGTTTTGGCTAAAGTGCATCTAATGCACGGTGGACAATGAGATCCATGCCGTGTGGCAGGGATCTGAGAATATGGTGGGTGGTCTTCAGCCAGTAGAGGAGAGGCCAGAACTTCCCCCTGAGCTGGTGTAATTCCTGCCAAAATCAAATCGAACCCCATAATTCTTAAATTATTTGACAAATTTGGACTGAAATCCATTTATCCCTTCACACACCATCCTGGGCCATTCTTTACAAGCCTTCCCTTCTAGAGGTTCCAGGTAATCATTTATCGATCCTTGTGATACCAGAAGTGACATCACGGGGCCCTTAAGCTCAGACACTATTTCAAGAAGTGGCATTGCATGACCTTGAACCCTGTTGTTTTTCAAATAGGTTTTATTTAAAACTCAAAGCTCCTGCATGTTCATAAGCTATCATTAATTACAGGCACAAAGAACACACCTCTAAATCTAGGAAATCATCATAACCAGATTTGTTAAATCACACCGGTTGCTCATCAGTCCACTGGTGAGCTTCTCTTTAATGTTCTATCTTTACTTAAAGCAAACCACTGAGAAGAGCTGACAGGATCTTTGGCCATCTACACTAGACCTCTACCACATCCAATATATGGGCACCCCCAAGGTCAGGTACAAAAACTGCACTGGATAAAACACAAATCAACTTTTTCATATTTTAATTTGAAAATGTGCGAGGAAACCTCTTTAGAAAAAGTCTTATGAAACGAGAGCAAATGAGGATTGGATCCGCAGTAATTCCGGGAAGTGTTGTAAGCATCATGAAAGTGAATGCACAACATAAACACTCAGAACTTAAAGGTATAGGCCAGCTAGGGAGGATTCTAAGCGATGGGCAATGTGAGGCACATGTCAAGGGCATGCCGGCAATTAGGTAGTTCAGTAGATAAAGTGGCGATATTGATCTGCCATTGTTTACTTGCTTGCTTGCTGTTTCCCGCCACTGTGACGTGCAGGGAGTGGAGTCGTCAAAAAAGGCCACACTTTCAATAGAAAAGACGGATCAATGGCCTGTGGAACTTCCTGCATGGCAGACTGAAGGAGCTTCTTGAAAACAGGATGTGGTTATTTCTGTATGCAATAAAAAGATACAGTATCTTTGGCATGAAGTAAAAAGAGTGCACAGCTGCTGTCTCCTGAGTTTGCATTTTCGGCTGCCGCTTGATCACATGAGCCGATAAAGGTAATAGGATTTTTTTGTGCCTCTCTGCCTCGGTTTCTGGGAGGACTGTAACAAATTGGTTTGCTGTGTCTCCATACTTTCTTAGGCATGTGTGGATCGGAAGAAAGAAATAGAGCGACAATGCATAGAAAACTGACATGAACAGGAGTGCGTATGACATTGTTGGATTTTTGTGTAAACTCAATTGGATAGATATGTTGTGGGATGGAGGACACCACCACTTGAGATTCTCGTCTTTGTGGGAGGCATGTGATGCTATCTGTTTAAAAGGCATGGTATTGGTGCCAACCACTACAAGAACAAACCTGGGGGGGTCTTTCCAGAACCCCCTATTGTAAGCAGTGGCCATATATTGCTTTGACCATTTTGATATAAATGCTGAAAGCGTGGCGATTTCCAGTGAATATCAATAAATTAGGGGGCGGTGCTTGCCGTGCTGCGGAATGGCCGCTCAGTGAGTGAGCTCCGCCGGCCGAGATATTATCCTATATAGATCCGCTCATCCTGGAGGGACGAAACTCTGCAATTTTTGCTGCCTGGTAGGCAGAACAGCTGCGGCACTAAGTGGGGAGATCCCCGGATTGCTAAAACGCCTACCCGCCGAGATATCCGATCCGACGGACCACGAACATGGACCGAGGAGTGCGCAGTGGAGCTCTGAGGCGGCTGGCCGCATCACCGGAGGCCGGGGCTGCATTGTGGGCCTGGGCGGTGCCGCCTGAGACATAGGTGGAGTCGGGCTGCGGTCGGCGGCGGAGCCGGGGACCTGCCGTCACCGCCGACTTGAAAGGGTGAATGCGCTGCCTACCCGCGATGCTGGATGCCAGAGTAGAGACGGCGAGGATTGTGTAGCCGGGTGAGGCCGCCGTGGCCATACGAGGCTGACTCTCTGAGGGAGGACCCAGCGGGACCACATGAGGCGTTGGCGATACTGAGGTGCGTGATGAGGTTGCTGTGAACTGGCGGTTGGCACAGCTGCATGGTGCAGGTATACGCCTGTGGTGATCCTGGCCTGGCGCCGATGGTGCGGGGAGAGCCTTCCGGCTCCGGCGGACGCCATATTGCGGAGGCCTCGGACCGTGCGGGCCTGCGCTGGTGGAGGATTCCTGTGGCTGCTCTGATCTGCGCCGCGACCCACACAGGCGATGACTGTAAGTGTTGACGTTGTGCGGGGCAGGATTGGCCCCGTGGGACACGGGGGTGTGCATCTGCCGCCTACGAACCTTGTACTGTGGTGAATCGTCGGTGGGCCGCCATCTTGGTTACCATGGTCTGTTTGGCGCCGCACTACATCGTGGTGACCTGATCGCAGCTTCTGGGTGCGCAGCTCTGGACCGCGGACCTGTCCGGCTGAACGTCACTGGCATAAGGTGCCGGAGTGGAGTGGATAGTCACGCTGTGAAAGTGTGGCGAGCGGACCTTGCTGAATATTTGCCTGATGTACATTCAGATTGGGAGCTCTGTGAGTCGGTACTGACTGGAGGTCTCCCTTGGCACCCACTACATCAGTGGCGGTGATGCGCTGACGGGGGCTCCATTGGCGTGACTGCGTGCAGTACATTGCGGAGACCACTGGCCACACAGGGGTCATACAGAGGCGTTCAGAGGGAGCGCGCTGCCTACGTGGCTCGGGAGGCCTGGTCCTACCGTTTGGGAGTGGCGGCGGGCCTGCTGGCCCTCTGGAGTTACAATTAAGGTGATAGCAACGCCGCCTAATCATGGGCAAACAGGATGCCAAGCAACCTAAAATAAGCTTCGAGCAGCGCCGCTCAACCAGACAAATGGAATCTGACTCTGAGTCGGCCACCGGTGGGGCTCCCGAGGGTCCTCCGGCAGACCAAGGTGAGGACATCCGTACACTCATGTTAGAAATGCGATCAAGCCTGCGCACCATCGACGCTAAATTAGATACTTTAACGTCCCAGATGGAATCGGTGAAAACTCAAGTAGGGGTTCACGAGCATAGACTGGACGTCCTCGAGAACAAACAGTCCGACTTCCATGACTTCCAGGTGGAAACAAAAGACCAACTGTCGCAGATGGATTGCCTCCTGTGTGTGATTAGGGCCAAGAATGAGGACTTGGAAGCCAGATCGCGTTGAAACAATCTACGCATCACGGGAATCCCGGAGACGACGGCGTTTACAAGGATGGAGGTGTTTGTAGCGGACTTGCTGCGTGACCTCTTTGCGGCGCACCTTTCACCGGTGTTTGTCGTGGAGAGGGCCCATCGCACTTTGGGAGCTAAACCACCAGTTGGAGCCCCTCCGCGGCCCATATTGGCAAGGTTATTGAACTACCAAGATCGAGATATGGTATTACGTCAGGCTCGTGGGATGGGGAAAATAACTCACTAGGGCAATCAAGTCGCCTTCTATCCGGACTTCACCCCAGCGGTACAAGCGGCCAGAGGAGAATTTTTACCGGATAAGAAGCTCCTTTTACAGGCACAGATTCCATATTCCTTGCTCTATCCAGCCAAACTTAAGGTGTCGCATGATGGTTCAGCTCATTTTTTCACAGACGCAAAGTCTGCCCTGAAGTTTGCTAAACATGTTGGTGGAAAACGTAGCAAGCCCAGCCCCAGACCGGATGATGCAACTTCTCTCCAGCTAAGTGATAATGACTGATAAATGCGCTTCTGGGTGCTTTTGAATGTCAGACAGTTTCATTGTACTTTTCCCAAGATGGCAATGTCGTATGTTCTTGAAGGGAAACTGTGCGTTGTTTGACGATCTCTGCAAATGTTAAATGTTATGTTTCATTGTTCGAGGTGGTCAATCGATCACTGTGGGAACATTTCAACTCTATTGGTCCTCGAAATGTAATATGTAATAGTAGCGTACGTCCACGGTTGAACTCTCTTTTTCTCTATCGCTTGGGTGTTTGTTGGATTCTCATGCAGGTCATGATGTCCCTGTTGCGGCGGGAGAGGTGGGGAACTGTCAGCTTGTAACTACAAGATTGGTGGTGATATTAGTGATCCTAGATTGTAAGCTGCACGATTCTTTTATTATGTTATGTTGCAGATTTTGTCCTTCGCAGTTTCTTGGCCACCCTGCTATGGTAGGGCAGTGGGCCGGCACTCATTCGTCCCCATGGGAAAATTCCCTATACTATGCTGTTGTATGTTCTATGGGGGGAGAGGTCATGCTTCAACCTGATTGGGGGGTTGTTGTGGGTGGGGGAGTGGGGGAGGGAGGGTTTTATAGTTTTTTTTGTGTATTGCCAAGTAACAGAATGATGATTGTAGTTGAGACAAAGACGCACATTTGCTGGTCAAGCTTTAGCATTGATATACTTGTGACCTTATTGTTGCACACGAGACGAAAGTGAACTGTTTGACATGGAACATTCGCGGACTAAACGACAGTAGGAAATCTAGGTTGGTGCATGCCTACCTACATAGATCTATGCCTGTTGCAAGAGACTCATGTCCGCTCCCAGCCCTCTGCAAAACTTAGACACAGGCGCTGGGGTGCAGTATATGCATCAGTATATTCCAACTACTCTAGAGGGGTGGCGGTGCTAATAAAGAGAGGCCTAGACTGGAGGGAAAGGGAAATACACACGGACCCAGACGGACGCTACATCATATTGCTGGGACAGTTGGGGAATATCTTGATGACCATTGTGGTGGTATATGGACCTAACACAGACTCCCCCGATTTTTTTCAGGAATTGTGGGCCAAAGTTAGAACCACTGGCGGCACCACGGTTTTGTGGGGAGGGGACTTCAATGCCATCCTAAATGATGACATGGATAGACAGGGCATGGCAAGGACACACCATCCTGCGGCCAGCAGAGTGTTGAACTCCTTTTTAGCCGACGGGGACATGCTCGACAACTGGCGCCTACACCACCCACTGACCAAAGAGGGAACATGCTTCTCCGAACATCATCGCGCCTGGTCGCGGCTAGATTATTGGTTACTATCTAGGGATATGGCGGGCTGGGTGGTGGGAGTAAAGCACTTAGCAAGGACCATCTCGGACCATTCGCCATGCTTGTTGACACTGTCTCTCCCTAACACCACACGGGGGCAATTCTCCTGGAGGCTGCCCCAACATGCACTTCTAGACGAGGCATTCAAGGAGGAAATAAGAATTGATATAACAGACTACTTTACGCTCAATACGGGGTCCGTCGACACTGAGGCTTCGCTGTGGGAAGCGTTTAAGGTGGTCATTAGGGGACAGTGTATATCCAGGCAGGCAGGCGTGCTCAAGGCTATCAGAAACACCCTATCAACGTTAGAGGCGCAAATTAAAGGGCTGGAAACGAGAATACATATTGGTGGTGAATCGGCTCTTCTGGCTGACTTAAAGATCAAATTGTTAGAATATGAAGAGGAGGCACAGAGGGAAGTGAAATTTCTGGGGAAATACGCGGAAGCACGTCGGTATGGAGAGGGGATAGACCTGGGCGCACTCTCGCCGGTATGCTCCGCACCCCGCGTTCCATGGCCTATGTACCTGAACTAGTGGGTAAAGAAGGACAAACGATTAGGGGACCCTTGGCTATTCTGAATGAGTTCTCCTCTTTTTACGCCCATTTATATACAGCTACACAAACTGACTGTCCGGAAGGCTTGCAGGAGTTCTTAGATTCCCAGGCTTTGGTCTGGTTTAATGATCGACACAGAGAGTATATGCATTTACCATTCACGGTTGAGGATATCACCGCTGTCATTAATGGCCTGCCCTTGGATAAGGCCCCTGGCTCGACGGTTTGACGACCGCCTTTTATAAAACGTATGCGGAGGAACTCGCCCCCAGACTCTTAGCGGTGTATGAGGAAGCGCATGATACAGGCATACTGCCTGGGTCTATGCGCGAAGCTATCATTGTTACCCTGCTAAAGCCGGGAAAACTGGAAACCGACTTAGATTCTTATAGGCCTTTATCGCTAATTAATGTCGACGTTATGATTTTGGCAAAATTGTTAGCGAACAGACTGAAACCTATGCTCCCTATTATAGCTTTACCAGATCAATCGGGCTTCATACCCGGGAGGGCCACCTCGCACAACCTTAGAACGGTCTTCTCGGTTCTACATTATTTGCACCCCGATGTACAGGCGGCGGCGGTTTTTCTGGATGCAACAAAGGCCTTCGATTCGCTTGAAAGGCCTTATTTATTTAAGATTCTGGAACGGATGGGTTTCGGCCCACTGTTTCTTAAATGGATCCAATTGCTGTACACTGTACCAATGGCCAGAGTGAGGGTGAATAATATGGTCTCTGATCCATTCCGGATAACGCGTGGTACGAGGCAGGGCTGCCCGCTATCGCCCCTATTATTCGCCATCGCAATGGAACCGTTAGCGGCACGCATCAGGCAACACCACACAGACAAGGGTATAGGGTTCAGCGCCCGCAGTTTATTGATTTCGCTCTACGCGGACGACATCACGTTGTTTATTCTCAACCCTGAACGTCATCTCGACATAGTGTTGAGAGAATTCATTAGATTCAGGGGGCTCTCTGGTGTAACCATTAATTGGGCTAAATCTTTGATTTTCCCCCTAACCGATAACACCAGGGCAGTGACCTCGGAATTCCCGTTAAAATGGGAACAAGAAAAAGTGAAGTATTTGGGTATCTGGATCAGTCGAGACCTACAAGAAATCTGGAACTTGAATTACGGCAGGACCATTGTATGGTTGGAGGAAAAGGTAACTCTATGGGCTAAACTCCCACTATCACTTGCAGGTAAAATCGCATTGGTCAAAATGATCATCTTGCCTAAATTTCTATATCTTTTTGTGAATTTACCAATTATACTCACCCAATCCTTCTTTAAAACACTGCGATCTTTATTGATCTCGTTGGTATGGGCGGGAGGACAGGCCCGGGTATCATGGGAACTATTGTCGCTTCCGACAAAACAGGGTGGTCTGGGCACTCCGGACATGAAACTTTACGCGCTATGTGCGCATGCGCAATTCCTGCACTACTGGGTGCATCCGACACCATTCCAACCTCACGTGGCAGTGGAGGCGGACGCGGTGGCTCCTGTCCCTCTTAGGGTGGCGTTATATCAGCCCTATAGGCGTCCCAAAGAAGACATTGATACCCCGGAAACTCTAAGATGGGCCTGGGATGGACTGCGTAGAAGGGCAGGCGCTCGGATATTGTATGCTCCCTCTATTCCTCTGGCACAAAATCCCATGTTACCCAACATTAGGGATGAAATGAACAATAAAGTGGCACAAAAGATGTCCCTCCATACATTTGCGGATCTGTACCCCGAGGGAACGTTTAGAGGCCCTCCAGTAGCAGAGGAAGGGCAAACAGTGCACTTCGGTGAGTCATTTCTGTATCACAAAATACGGGCCGCCTGTAGGAAATTATATAGTGACTTCCCCTCCCAGCCAACCCCACTGAATGCTCTGGAAAATCTTTGCGGGCACCATCTTCTCACAAGCTCATAACCAGACTGTACACGAATATGCAAACTGACGCCCCTGTGGCCACTTCAAACGCTCGACAAAAATGGACTGACGAAATATCACCCCCACTGTCTGACGACCAGTGGTCATACTGCTGTGCCCAAATGACCGAATTGTCACCCAATTATAAACTTAGGCTAATTCACTTCAAATTTCTACATCGCTATTACAGCACGCCCAATAGTCTACATAGAATGGGACTCAGAGAGGACGACTGTTGCTGGCGATGCGGGGCTGCTGCCGCCTCTTTCTTACACATGGCATGGGACTGCCCGGCCATCACTGACTATTGGTTTAAAGTTTTTGCAGCTATAAACCAGATTTTGGGGTTGTCACTGTCCCCATCCCCACTAATGGGTGTATTGGGATATGTGAAGGACACACACATTAAAAAACGCAAATTACATGCACTACTGCTGCTCTTCGCTAAGCGTCAACTAGCCTTGCAATGGGGTAGGAGGAGAAAACCTACTATTAACAACTGGATTAGAGAGGTCACATATGGTCAGACGCAACTGGCTACATTCTGGGAACTGATGCCACCTGCCGCTAGGCCTAGGGAAATCTGGGAGCCGTTTATTGATTGGGTCCGGGAGCAGGAAAATGATCCTGTTGAGGCAGTCACCAATGGGAACGATCCGGGGCAGATAAGATGCTAAAAAGGCTATAGACTTAAATGGAAATGATACTGTTCTTCTGTCTGGAATTTTAATATGCACCATGAGTTAGACATTATACTCCACTGTCAATTCAATCGCTGCTATGATTTTACGTCCACTTGTAAACAAACACGTCTTTCTCCAAAGTGGTAAATACCGTTGCATTCGTGAGGATGTTGTTTCACGCAATTATACAATCTCCTGTAATGTTGTTCATATGGCAAATACACTGAATTTTTATTTGTTGTTGTTTTCTTAATTTGCAATTGTAACAAATTGAAAATCAATAAAGAAAATTTAAAAAAGAATATCAATAAATTATGGCACAACACTTAGTACTTTTCTTTGACAAAATCGTTAACCACTGGATTTCAACAAAGGATCATTGCATGTTGACCTAATTAACATTCAGTTCCTGAGAAAGTAGGCTGTCTAGTTACATTCTCAATGGAGAGGGCGATTATTTTACGATTTCGAAATCAATGGTTAAATGAGCATATGGAGATGAAGACCTTCTTAGAACAGATATGATCATTTTTCAGACGCCAACCCGAACTTACTTAATACTTTGTTTTTCTGAGCTAATAAGGCAATCAACATTTCTACTACACTGTGGTGCCATGTGTTTAAAATGAATGAAAAGATTGTCAAGCCAACCTCAAGGTAGCTTGTGTTTGGAAGTGGATGCCTTAAGCAATATTTCAAAGCAGGCAATAATAGAAGACATCACTCCCTTCTACAATTAAATTACGGTTCAAATCTCTTTATTAGTTTTCAGAACAAAGAAAGCATAACGTTACTTACCATGAGCTAGTGCCACTCACCTTGCATAGCACAAATATGAGTAAACATAACAGTTCCCCAGTCTCCACCCATCCCCCATTGAACCACAGTGCTAAACAATATTATGAGTAATGTGGTCTCGCATGTCTTGCTGTGTCATCCTAATTAGTACTCATTTGGCATGAATCAACAGTATCGTCTGTCAGGCGTTGGGCAACCCCAGAATTGTAAAGGCAGGAAATGGAGGAAGATGAGTGCTAAGGTGGGTGTCTACGTCATCTAGTACTTGAGTCCAGTAAGTGGTGATTTTCGGGATATCCTTTAATAAGTGCAGTAAGGTTCCAGGGGAACCACAGCCGTGCCAGCAATCTGGTCTGTGTGTGGGGTTACCCCGATGTAAGCGGACTGGCGTGAGGTACCAGTATGTGGCTACTTTGGTAGCTGTTTCGATACTGGCCGTGCTGCTGGCCGTATGCAGAGTGCAATAGTATATTCCCGCCCATTCCTTTTGGGTCAATGAGCGGCCATGCTCCGATTCCCAACGCCACTGGCTAGTCGATTGAACCTGCAGGGTTGGCTAATGCAAGAGGCCACAAAGTTCAGTGATGAGGCGTCTGTCTGATGTCTTAGTAACCAGCCACTTTTCAAAGGTGGCAAGAGAGCGTTGTGCCCTAGGACGAACTGTGAGGTGCATCAACCAGTGCCGGATCTGAAGGTAATGCAGCCGCTCAGTTTCAGGGATTGCATAGTCGGAGCGAAGTTATTCAAAGGGCAGAGGGCCCTCATCATCAAACAAGTGGCCTATGGACCGACACCCAGCTCATTGCCAGTGCTGGAATGCTGTTGGATTTAGCCCTGGGGTGCAGTCCACCTTGCCTACTATCAGTATAAACGGGGAAGGGAAAGAAGTCAGGCCTCTTCGCTCACTCACCGGATTCCCAACATCTGGGGAGGTTTTAGTAATGGGGGATGATTAGAGGCTCGTCGGCTGGGTGTTCTTATGTATAAAGGGGTCTTTCCAGAGGTGCTATCCCGCCACCGCACTATCCAGGAAAAGCCAATGCTTTACAGACTCCTCCCGAGACCATTCAAGCAGAAACCGAAGTTGTGCCGCCTGGTAGTATATTAAAAGATTCGGGATGCCCAGGCCTCCCTCTTTTGCAGGTCAATAGCTCTGCTCCTTCCACATCGGTCCATAGAAATCGATTGAGATTGTGCTGCAAGATTTGGATGCCACCGGTGAGGATTCAACCAGCAAAGCCTGAAAGATTAAAGAAATCTTAGGCAGGACTGACTTTTTTAGGTCAGCCACTTGGCCAAACCAGGAGAGCCGGTAGGGCCTCCATCTGGTTAGATCTGTTTTAATCTGTTGGTGTAAAGTCTTATAGTTGATTGATGCAGTTGCCTTAGCCATGGGGGCCAGTTGTATACCCAGGTAGGGAAGGTAGTTAGTCACCCAACTGTATCAGATAACTGCGGGACATGGCCATCTGCAAGGCCGGCATGAGAGAGATATTGAGGGCCTGCGATTTGTGCACATTCACTTGGAATCCTGCTGCTTGTCCGAAGGTCTCCAGTTAACTCAAAAAGGCTGGGAGTGAAGTGGATAGCTCCTCCAGGGCCATCAGTACATCATCAGCGTAAAGACTGATGGTATGCTGCTCGCCACCAATAGGGATCCCCATATGCCAGGATTGTCTTGAACCCGCTGAGCCAAGGGTTCCATATAGAGTGCAACAAGCTGGGCCAAAACAGGGCACCCCTGGCGAGTGCCTCTACTAATAGGAAAGGGGGCTGATGTCTACTTGTTCATCCGAACAGTTGCGACTGGATGGCCGTAGTTACTGAGAACACAAGAACAGAATCTCTCGCCCTGTCCGAAGTGTTCAAGTGTGGCTTTTAGGTAAGGCCAATGGACCCGATCAAATGCTTTCTTGGCGTCTATAGCCAAGAGCATTCACTCTCTGTGCTGGACCTTGTCAATTAGGTGTAGAATTATTTTGGTGATATCACTACATTGGCGATGGGGCACAAAACCCGCCTGATCTGGGACAATAGGGTTTGGTAGAAAGGGGTCTAAGCGGGCAGCCAAAATGGCAGTAAATAAAGGGATATCTACATTAAGAAGAGATATCGACCTATAAGAAGAGCATTGACGTTTATCTTTGCCTGGTTTTGGTATAACAACAATGGATGCCTCTAAGATGGAGAGTGGGATTGAGTCTGGCCCTTGATGGAGTTAAACAGCCAGGTTAGGAGGGGAGCAAGAGTCGTGCAGAAAGTTTTGTAAAAGAGCGCAGGGAATACATCAGGACCCTGCGATTTAAGAAGCTTCTGCCTGGTGATGATAGAGATAACCTCCTCAACCAAAATTGGGTGATCTAAACCGGTTGCCTGTGCCTGCGTCAGTTTCGGGGTGTGGGCGCCCTGGAGATACAGACCTGAATTCTCCTCAGGTAGGCCTTGCCCATGTAGAACGACCTATAAAAGTCTCGAAATTACGTTAACCGCGGCGCGAATTCCGCCGCAGTGCGGCGGTTTAATTAAGTGGGCGGGGCCGCGTCGGCCAACGGACGTGCGCAGCATTACGGAGGTAGAGCTCGCGACGGCCGTTGGCCGACAGAAGCAGCAAAGGGGTTAAGAGCCATCCGCTCCTAGTATAGATTGAACTCCGGTGGCCTGTCGGTGCGCTCATAGACTATTGGCCAGGAGGCGTCCACACCTGTCCCCCTGACATAAGAGGAGTGTCAGAGTCGGAGAACAGCGTATTCCGCTCTGTCGAGATCATTGTCCGCAAGTTGTGTACGAGTGGCCTCCGGTTAGCCAGATCTGTCCAGATGATTGTTAAAAACCAGATTTAGGTCTCCCCCCAGAATCACCAGGCAATCTTGTAGGGTCATAACCTCAGCTACTGCGTGGCGTAATGTTCCTGTCCTTCATTAGGAGTGTATATAGTCCCTAGTGTGAACGTGTGGTTGCCCAGGGTCATTGAGTGGGCTAGTAATCTACCTCTAATTTCGGCCTGTTTTGGGCCTATCTTGCCTCAGAAGAAACAGGACAGCAGAATCGCTACTCCTGTGGTTTTAGAGGGGTTGGAGGAGAAGAATTGATGTAGAAAGGCCTGTGAGTGCATTCTATGACAGTCGCTGGGAATTAGATGCATTTCTTGGCGAAGTCAGATATGTGCTCCAGAGTGTTCCAGATAGGATAATATGGCCCAGAGCTTAACAGGATTGTTGAGACCCTTCACATTAAGGGTAAGAACAAGCAGGGTATGTTGCATATTAATGGTGTGGTAAGCTATCTCTGGGCTCACCTTTGGATTAAGTATAAGTTATCATTTATGTCCTATTGTGCGAAATGTGGGAAATCAAGAGAAGGATATGTTAAGGTCATAAAGTGATACCATCGTCTGTAGGTTCCCCCATAAACAAACTGAAGAGAAAAAGAAACAGAATTAACAACCAGTGAAACATTGTCCAATAGAGTCAGCGACCCAATTGGAAGATGATGTTGGGGAGTGTGCAGTGGCTATGGGGTTGCCGTTCCCCAGCCCCCGTCCAATCCACCCACCTTAAATGGTAAAGAAGAAACATCACTTTCTTTAGACATCACTAACAATAACAAAACAATATGCGTACTACACGCATTCTACCATCCGCCAGGGGATAACCTCACCTTCATCGAACATCTCATGGATATCCTAACCACAAACGCTGGACACATGATAAAGGCTCAACCCTCGATCTAGTAATTTCAAAAGCTGGCTCCACTCAGCTTGAATCGATCCTCCCCTGTGACTGGTCTGATCACCACATCATTACATTCCATATCAACGAATCAGTTAAACTACTCTCTGTCCAACCTACGAGAACGAAAATTTGGATGAGAAACATAATAAATGTTGGTCCTGACTTACTCGCAACCTCGAGTCCTAACATCATGCTTCCCCCAGAAGGTCTATCTGATGTACAAGGTCTGACTAACCATTATTTCCACTCCATGAACATGGTACTAGACAATTTGGCGCCCTTACATTTGAAAAGAGTCACCACAAAAGACTCAAAACCCTGGTATGATGGTAGGCTAAATGAAGACAGGCGATCACTAAGATTAATTGAACATCGATGGAGATCGGCACCTTCCTTTGACCACCTCAATTTACTAAGAAGCACGAGAAATTCCTACTACAGAAAGATCAGACGATCAAAAGCAGACTTCTTCAGTAAGCAACTAGACCAAGCCAAGAACCGTCCCAAGAAACTATTCGAATTAATCAAATCTCAATCTAAGGGCGTTCCCCACCGCCCCCAAGATAACCCAGACACACTACCCAATTGCGAGGAATTTGCCTCTTTCTTCACCATGAAAACAGAAAACATAAAGACAGACCTGCTCAATGACCTATTATCTCAAACCAACACTCACATGAACACTTCACTGCCCCCGTTAGGAGACCCTCTCATTTGCTCCGCAAGGTTCGACCTCAAAAACAACGCATTCTGGTCCTCCTTCAACACTTACAGCAAAGAAACTATATTAAAAACGCTCACGGCCCTGAATCCCTCCAGCCACTTCACAGACCCCCTTCCCGCAAACTACTTAAAAGACTTCATTCCAATGCTATTGCCTCTTTGGACCAAGATTATAAACACCTCTCTCCTTCAAGGAACCATCACAGAAATCCTTAAAGCAGGGCAGGTATCCCCTATCTTAAAGAAGCCATCGGCGGACCCCTCAGATCTGAATAACTACCGCCCAATATCCAACATCCCCACTCTGGCCAAATTGTTAGAAAAATGTGTTCACACGCAGCTTGGCAACCACATAGACCATTTCAACCTGCTCGACCAATACCAATCAGGCTTCCGTGCAGGGCACAGTACGGAATCAGCCATGACCCACATAATAGATGACACACTAAAAATCCTTGACCAAAATGAAGCCTGCCTACTAATCTTGCTAGACCTATCCTCAGCCTTTGACACTGTCAAACACGACAATTTGCTAACTCTACTGAAATACAGAATGGGATTATCGGGTTCTGTTCTAAACTGGTTCACCTCTTTCCTTCAAAATAGAACACAAAGATTCAAGGTCAATCAATCCTTATCCAACCCCACCCCAGTCACTTTAGGAGTACCGCAGGGATCAGCCCTGTCACCTACACTCTTCAACCTTTTCATGGAACCACTTACCGAACTTCTCAGTTCCTCGAATGTCCATTATCACATGTACGCAGATGACACACAACTCTACATAAAGATCCACACTCTTGAGGATATCAAAGCGCTCAACTCAATGCTTCAAAAAACGCAGACCTGGTTGGCCAAAAACCATTTGAAACTAAACACCCTCAAAACTGACTTCCTCTTAATCGCTCCCCCCAACCAATCGACCATCATCCTAGAGTGGATGAACCACCTAACAGCACTCAATGGTCAACCTCTCATTATCGACTCAGCAAAATCGCTGGAAGTGACGCTGGACAGTAAGCTAAAAATGCTCAAACACATTAGCGCCTCTACAAAAGTAGCAAATTTTCAGTTGAACACCTTGAGAAAACTGAAACCCTTCCTGCCCGCAAATGACTTCAAACAGGCAGTTCAAGCTCTAGTAATCCCTAGAGTAGAATATGGGAGTGTCGCTCTCTGCGGCCTTCCCAGATCTACGACGGCCCCTCTAAGAGCCTCAATCAATGCAGCTGCCAGACTAATCACAGGCTCCAAAAGAAACTGTCACATCTCCCCTGACCTTCGAGCCCTCAACTGGCTACCTTTCGAGGCTAGAATTCATTTGAAAATCGCCTGTATGACTCACAAGGCTTTGCATCACAATACTCCGAGCTATCTATCTCAAAAACTGGTGCTCTCTTGCGGGAACAGATCCACCAGGAGCTCCAGTAATCTGCTTCTGAAACCACAACGATTTGCCAAGAAGAAAACATACAACCGAACCTTCTCAGGAATGGCTCCCAGGATCTGGAATGCCTTGCCCCAGAAACGAGACAGAATCCTTCCACGGCATTCTTCAGAAAAGAAGTGAAATCTATTCTCATGGCTAAATTCACTTGAACTTTTTAACTATCCGTTTGTACATATTTGCTAGTTTGTATTAGTTACTATGTTTGTATCAGTTCTCAACCTATATTTTTTCTATGCTGTTTTCTGTCACGTTTATCTACCATGTAAAGCGCTCTGATACCCGCAAGGGTCTTGTTCGCGCTATACAAAACCTTCAAAATAAATAAAAAATGAATGGGGGCGGAGCTTGCCTGCACTGAAGATGGCTGCCTAGTGCGAGAGCTCCGTCTAGCCAACTACCTATCCGTAAATTAACCTACATCTGGACTGGCGTTTTAGCCCAAAACTACGCTGGCTTCGCTTCCGGAGTGTGATACCCGCACATCGAGCCGCTTGGAGTGACCGGAGACAGATCGCAGGCACCGGTATCGGCCAACGACGTGGAGACCGGGCGCAATGCCGTGGAGGCCGATGCTGCTGCGTCACTAGGAACTGGGAACGAGCGGAGAAAGCTGCCAAATCGTGAGTCCGCTAGACGTGCGGCCGCTCGGATTGCCCCGCACTGGTGATCGGAGTAGTTGGCAACCTACCTGCAAGCCCTGGCCTGCTGAGCTGACCGGAAAATGGCCTCAGCGACTCTACTGTGCTGAGGCCGGGGGCGCTCGCTGTCCTGCAGCAGCTACTGCTGAGCGCGGCGTGACGGCTGCCTCACTGTGCACAGAACCCCTGGGGATAGGAGGCCGGGACCTGAAGACCCTCATGTGCACTTGCGGGTGAAGAGAGGCGCTACGCTTGGCAGTTTGGAAGCGCGCTGCTTTCCACCCTCCGTTTTGAGGAAGACAGACGCACGGATCGGTGGTCTGGGGTAAGGCCGGGTGCGGCCATCTTGACAACCTGAGACGCTACGCGGCCTGAAGCCGCCCACGAGAAAACGCAGGAGCAACAGATCTGCGTGCAGTGGACTCAGACAAGGTGCCTGCTTAATTGAGCTGCGACGTGCTGCTGCGTCTGTGGGCGCCCACCAGACGAGTTCTACCCCAGCTAGTTGCTGAACACGCGCTTCAGCCCTGCTTGAGAGGCTGCAAACACCCGGACGCCACAACTGTCTCCACGTATAGTTGTCTGCGGGGATTGCTAGGACACATATCCTGGTGCCCTGACGATCTAATTTATCAACCGCGGAGCAGAGTGGAGAAGCATCGCTGAGTGGGCCTGTGCCTCACAGAGTCTTTCCCTAACTGCACTGCCCGTTGAGACACTGCCCTAGCTGTGAAAGAAAGGTGGCTGTAAACTGCTGCATCAGTAGAGACACACACTGACAGAACGAGTACGCTGGGCAAGGGCTCTACAATACCCACTATCACATTGGATAGGCATTGACCTGTGATGTAGCCATGGGGAAAGTAGACAAAACGCAGCCTAAGCTACACTTCGAGCAGAGGAAATCCAGGCTCAGGGAGTCAACCCTGGATGAGAGCCTAAATACTCAGGCAGATAGCTCAGATTCACTGGAGGGAGACCTTCGCAACATCTTGGCCGCAATGCAAAAGAGCTTATCTACCATTGATAGCAAGATCGATTCCTTGGCGTACCGCATGGATCGCATGACGGAGCGTATGGACAAACAAGCGGAACGGCTCGATATGACGGAGCGACGAGTCACGGAAGTAGAGGAAGCGCAGACAGAGATGGATTCCGAGCACAAACAGATGGGGAAACTGTTGCAAACTCTGAAGGACAAAGCGGAGGACCTAGAAGCCCGGTCCCGGCGGAGCAACATCCGTATTACAGGCCTTCCGGAAACCACCAGCGTGGGGAACATGGAGCTCTATGTGGAGAAACTATTGGTGTCATTGCTGGGTCGGGAAACATTCTCCTCAATGTTTGTTGTGGAGCGAGCGCATCGATCGTTGGGCCCGAGACCGCCGCCTGGAGCAGCCCCGAGGCCTATTATAGCCAAACTGCTAAACTATAGAGACAGGGATTTGGCGCTGAAAGCGGCTAGGGAAAAGCAATCTCTGCACTATGAAGGTTCGGCTATTTCTCTTTATCCTGACTTTACACTCCGTGTGCAGGAGGCACGGAGACAATTTGCGCCACTGAAGAGACAACTATGGGAACAAAAACTGGACTATGCCATGTTGTACCCGTCGCGTATGCGCGTGAATAGACAGGGGCGGTCTCGGATTTTCACGGATCCTAAAGTGTTGCAGAAAGCCTTGAAGGAATGGGCAAGGGACAACGCGCACAACAAAGAACCGTCGGGCCAGGAGGGTGCGACAGGAGGCAGTCTGGAGGAACAAGACTGATTGACTTGGCGCTCACAATGGCAGATAAGATTTTGGTTTGCAGGGTTGGGAGCGAAACTCACTGTGTTTACACTGTAAGGAAACTGATATGGCGGGAACAGTAGTGGGTGGCTCAGATGCATCATTCTGTGCACTAAGAGACTGTGTTGGTGGTTATGCAGTTTGGCCGGGTCACTAGGAGGGGGGCCTGAACTAACTTGTGACCACAATATAACAATTAGGAGGCTGTGAAGTAGTTAGACAGATGTACGAAACATGTTTTGATGGCAGACGGACTAGGCAAATAGCCTATAAAGGGTGAGTGGAATGAGTGAGCAGGCAACATCCGCCACTGTGTGTGAACCGCAACTAGTTAATTACCACTCTGGTTCATTGTTTGGAACTGACATATGTGATTTTTGTTGCGAAGTAGAGGGTTATCTAGGGGTGGTTTTCGCCAATGCAGTGTTGGGGTATGCATAGCATGGGTGGGGGGTACAGAGACCTACTACATTTGTTGTTATGAATCTGATATTACTTGAGCTGACAATGCATGGCTTATCCTGCACAGCAACAGAACAAAGAGTCACCCAAGTGCACATACACATTGCAGTGAAAGCGCATACTATTGCACATGATGAAGACACACGCTAGTAAGATAAACTTTTTAACTTGGAATGTACGTGGCCTAAACGATTTCAGGAAACTGAGGAAGGTCATAGCTTACCTCACTAGGCACAATATAGATGTCGCACTTTTGCAGGAGTTGCACTTACCCCTCAACAGCAGAATGCTACACACTAGGGGGCTGCAGGGAAATGTGCATGTTGCTGGCTTCACGACTCACGCCAGAGGAGTGATTACTTGGGCAAACCCAAAATCTGAACTAAAACTAGAGGCTCTTGACACGGACACTGAGGGGAGGTTTGCTATCACGCGATGCAGAGGGAGGGGGCTTGATTTGGTTCTGGTTAATATATATGGCCCAAATTATGATAAGGTCAGGGAGGACCTTCTTCAGGGGCTTATAATGAACTGATAATGTTGTCCACTTACCAGGGGCAGGAGAAGATGCGTAGCTATGGGAATAGCCCTCAACTCTAGGAGGAGACTTTAACTGCGTTCTGGACCCGAGTCTTGACAGGTCGGGAGGCCCGGAACGTCGCCCCTCGGCTGCAGCTCGGTCTATTATAGACGCGGCGACGCAACTTGATTTGTGTGATGTGTGGAGAACGAGATCGCTGGGGAGGGGGGGGTACACCCATTACTCTGCATGCCACGATTTACATACTAGGATTGATTATTGGCTAGCTTCAGGGGCAATGTACACTCAGATCCGGGATTGTGTTGTACACCCGCGTTCCTTCTCTGACCACTCACTGGTGTTGCTGGTTATGAACAGTCCTCACACACATATTCCCCCGTTTACTTGGCGGTTCCTGCCATACTCGTTACTCGATACTGTTTTCAAAGCTGAGCTGGCGGAGGCCATTGAAACTTTTTTCGAGACCAATATAGGGTCAGTTGACACATTCTCGATGGTTTGGGATACTTTCAAAGTATACATATGGGGGATAGCTATGGCTAAACACTCGCGAGTGCTTTGTGCACTCCGAACCAAACTTTCGGACTTGAAGCGCAAGTTAGGAACTCTTGAACAATGGTTTCTTTCCGGCACAGACGATACAGTGAAAGAGGAATTTCAAACATTGCTAAAAGAGTACCATGATGCGGCCGATTCCGAAATCAAATACTTCGGTAAATATGCGACAGCCCGCAGTTACGGGGAGGGAGAGAGACCAGGCTCGGTTTTAGCCTCCCTGCTAAAGAAACGCAGAGAGACATCTGGTGTAGCGGAACTTAACAATGCGGAGGGGGAAACCCTGGTGGACCCTAGGCGATTGCCGGCAGATTCAAACAATATTATACGTCCTTGTATAGCTTAGAGAGTGGGGGAAACGAAACCGAAATCCTAGACTATCTGGCACACATTCAACTGCTCAGGTTAACGAATGAGCACAGGGAATATCTAATGCGCCCTCTAGAGACAGAGGAAATTACCGCAGCACTTGTAGGGATGAAGTCTGGTAGTGCGCCAGGCGTAGATGGCCTGACGGTCTCCTTTTACAAAGAGTTTAGAGAACTCCTCACACCACACTTGGCAACGTTATTTGAGGAGATGAGTGAGAGCGGAACGATGCCGCCCTCGATGAGGGAAGCTTTAATTATCACAATATTGAAACCAGATAAATCGCCGACTGAATGCTCATCGTATCGCCCACTATCGCTCCTAAATGTCGATACAAAAATATATGCCAAAATTCTGGCGAACCGTCTGGCTCCTCTGGTTCCGCTTCTTGTCGGGCCTGAGCAAGCCGGATATGCCTAACACATCTAGGCCACAGCAGTGGGTATGACCCAAAGTGACCATGCCACACCCAACCTGAAGAACTACAGCCACATCACATTAGACCCTATGACATTCTATGGGGCCTTGGTGATTATAAGATAAAATGTAAAGTTACAAGCATCTTGCATAATGAATTCTTTATATTGGTTAACGAATGAGCACAGGGAATATCTAATGACGTGTAAATGTGGCTCTACAAAACATAATGGGTTGTAATGCAAAGCCCACTTAGAATACATCCTGAGGACATTCTGTCCAGACTTTGAAACAACCTGGATTAATTCCTTGAAATGCATTTGATTAACTACATATTCAGCAAAGACCCAAAACTCTACCTTCTTCCAACAATCGTTCGATGGGCTAAGACCACCATTCTTCTCCCCATATGTAAAGAGACAGGGCCCAATGCTCAATTAGCCATCAATTTAACGCTTAATCTGATATTCCAAAAATATTTTCACTCCATAGAGGTTTTGATTTGGCTTTAAGTAGAACATCTTTGTTACCACCATAAAGTTGCTCACTGAAATACTATGGCAACTAGATCCCTGACATGGGCCACTGTTCGAATGTTTGTCCTATATAAAATCCATAAATAAATAAATACAAAGAGAGTATTAGGGTCGTCGTCTGTTGAACCAGACTTTGGTTTTCTATGTACAATAATGGACGAGTTGTTCAGGTGTGAGGAGAGAATGTCATTGGAAAATAATATCATGACATCAAGGAGAATTAATATTTCTTTAAGGGGGCAAAGGGAATGCTCCCTGCTTTTAGAGGACTCTGGTGTCCCTTGACATGTAAACTGGAGGCAAACCTCATCATTAAATTGATGCAGACTGAGAATGTCTTTGTCTGAGAAATATGTCAGTGCTATTTACAGCCCTGATCAGATGGCGTGCTTTGTGCATATAGCTATCCACTGACAAAAGCGACTGAGCTTTAAAACATCCCAGTTCCTCTATTTCCTGTTCCTAACAAGTGATCACTGTAGCAAGTGTAATGATATTGCAATGGATCAAAACTGCTTCTATAGACAGAACAATGCCTCATTAAAATGAGAGCGCTGCCATGACATTAATCATGCAAGGATGTCCCTGTTAGTATAGGAATGATGACCTTGTCAATAGTGCAGTAATAATGGCCTATGTGAGTAGCATGGGATTGTTGACCCAAACATAGGTACTGGGATGATGAGCCCACCATTCAAATGGGAATTATAACTCACTTAATAGAGGAATGATAACTCCTGCAATATCACAAGAATTATATCTCGGTTTTCTGAACGATGCGCTGAACCTCAATAACTCTCTCATAGGCCCTTCCATTGCAAAGAGATAATAATGTATTTCAGGAGTCTTGTGGCAAGGAATTATGCAAACGAATGAATATTTTTACATATCCACTAAAATAACCCTGAGCCCTGGGTTTTTAACTGGGATAGAAAAGCGAGGTGAAAAATCCCATCAAGTTTAATTTTAAAAAAGTGTCAACTTAGGTAGCTGCTGTTTTAATTAGAAACCCTGGCCTTACACTAGTAGCTATTGCCAGTATTGAATTTGTAAAAGAATGAGTGCCGGTGCCTGAAGCTCTACCTAGAAGCCCGCAGCTGGCGCTAATACATGTCAGTGTGCCAATACTAAGGCTGCGTAGTCTGGAATCCACCTCAGGTCTCTTTACTCGACTACCAGACACCCCTTGTCTCTTTATCTCACTCTTGCAGGTTCCTGCTTCGTCCTTTGTAATGGTGTTCCATCTTTCTTTTTCTACTTCTTTCCCCTTTGTTGGTTTTTCACTCTCTTGCAATGAATAAATGTCAGATGAGTAAAAATAAGCACCAGTCCCCAAAAACGCGTGTTGGTGGCCCCCACCAGCAACCACCAGCTCAAAGTAAGCACTGGCTATGGCACAAAGTAACAGGTTTTGTGTCAAGAAAATGTGTGAAGTATTTAAGCAGAACCAAACAAAAAATCAATGTCAACGAACCAATCACTAAACTTTCCACACGAATATACTAAAAATAAAAATACTTGATGATTAAAACAAGACCAATATTACAAATATTTGGCAAATTTTTTAAAGAATATAAAAAACCTACAGGAATAATGGAGAGGGGCTGAAAAAGTCGACGTTGATTTTTATGTACATCAAAGATGACCAGTTGAAGTCTTTCTTTTTCTTACCCAAATAGAAAACCAGATTAGTTTGCTGTAAATCAATCATAAAAATCTGTATTCTGAAGGTCTTTGAAAGTGGTGTAATCTCCCTACCTCTATGTGGAGTTCCCTAAGTCCCTCTCTGGGTGGACCTATTAAAATTAAAAATCCCCCCGCCCCATTTCGCTGGAAAACGAACCCAAGCTGATTCTAACCCCGGAACTCATCCTCTACCAAGCGGAGACTGTCTGGCTGGGAGTGGGGCAGTTTCAAAGCCAAACCTGGCATCATAGGACGTTTTGCCTTAAACATTCTACTCTGGGACTTCCTATTAGCCCTTTGTGGTGTCCGTCCGCTGCCCCTGTCCACTCCCCATTTCTCACATTCCAAGATAACTGACCTGTGATTAACCTTCCCATCCCTTCCCACTTATTCTGAAAGGCCCATTTTTCTGTGCAGGGCCACTTCGCACATATTCAACACAGCTGAATGAAGATGATTACTTCCATTGTGGTGGGCAAGCCAAACAAAACCAGTTAATTACTGTGCAGGTTTCAGACAAATATAAACAATTTTGTCAAAATCCTGTTGCACCATATTTACTAAAATATATGTTCACTATTGAATTCGATTTTTAAGAAATACCAGAGGGGTGCATGAATACTTTTTCTAGCTGCTCACTAAGCTATATTATGAAAACAATTACATTTTATTCCCAACTTAGCATTTACAATAGGAAAAGGCTATTGTAGCCCATGCAGTGAAAGCATCCTTTTGCACCCTGTTACTGCAAGAACATACCAATCCAAACATTAAGCAAGTCCTATTTTTGCACATAATGCGTCCAGGTCTTGCTTGCTCCAATGCAGTACTTATAGGTGATTTAGCTAATGTCAAAATGAATCT
This sequence comes from Calotriton arnoldi, assembly GCA_963921515.1. Lineage (NCBI taxonomy): Eukaryota > Metazoa > Chordata > Amphibia > Caudata > Salamandridae > Calotriton > Calotriton arnoldi. Next base: position 576,242 of record CAWUFW010003433.1, on the reverse strand, counting down.
TTAAACACGTAAACAAATAATTACTTTGACATGTCCTTGCTGCAGCTTTGTTCATAGCATTAAGAGAGCTGCAATGTCAGACCTGAAGGCATGCAATTGTAGTAGGGCTGGGTGAAATTGTGTATTTGATTTTTGAGAAATTCCATGAAAATGTTGCGAAATTATGCTTTTGTATCAAACTGTGATTTGCTGGTATCTCTCTTCACTTTCTTTTAACCAATCCCCACACCTTGCTTAAAAAAGTCTCACTAAATAATGGTAGAAACTGGTTTGAATAGAAAATGTGTTTAGGTGAGAAATTGTCTGTGCGATCAATTCTCTTGCTGCCATTTCGCTGGCCTTTTAATGCAGAATACTTGAAATCGCATAGATCAAAATTCAAGAATTTTTTAAATTTTGCCATGGTGAGGTTTCAGCGTAGCCTAACTGATAGTTATCCATGTGGGTGGTGAAAATGCATATTGACAGCAACAGACGACATCTAACTTTTGTTCCATTGACTTCATTTCCACACTATTTTGCAGTTGCCATAATTAAATGTTAGATATTCCAGTTAGGGCTAGGGAATTAATTTACTAAATTTAGTGGTCAGAGCACATGCACTGGAAGGCTGTTTAATTATCTACCAGTGCCTAGAGTCAAAATATGGCAGTAAATTTAGTCCCGTATGATAAAAAATTTCTGGGGCGATCACACAGAAGGGAAAGTTTCCCTAAGGTCTGCTTCTAAACACTTACTATGAACAGTGAGAATTGAAGGTACTGGGAGGTTAGCCAAAGTGCTCTATGGGACATAGAGTGACTGAGGTTACAGGAGGACTTCAAGTGCAAACTCCTGAACCCAAACCCAACCTTTTTGTCTGACCTTTGCTAAGCTGCACAAATCACACTGCCGGGATTAAGGATGATGATGATGATGGACCTTCCCTCGTGCGTTGCTTGTCCTTCCAAGTTTTCATCACTACGTGGTTCCTTTTCTTCATCCTCCACTCAAATTGGAAGCTCCAAACCATGCCAAGGATTCTGCACTTGATTTCCTCAATGCAGACATGGCCAACTTTCCAGCTATAAACAAGACTAGGACAGATAAATCATATGCTCTCATGTCTGGCCTTAAGACCGTTTTTATTCTTCCAGAGGACAGAGGAGACACAGTTTTGGCTGGGTCTGAACTCTATGAAAAGGGCAAAGTAACATTTAATAGTAGGTTCTGTCACAAACCATTTACAAGGCTAACTCGGGATGTTTCTCTTGCTGTGTGTCCAGGAGACTCTGCTTTACCCACTTACACTTCAGTGAAGTAGTTTGAAGTATTGGAGTGTTCAAACTTCTCCTTGCGTGTACCTCACCACAGGCAGTTCTATGAAATATGCTTTTAAATTTTGATACATCATTGATTACTGCAATGCAACATAATTCAACAATTATATGTTACCAATTAATATAGTTTTTTGTTTTTTTTAAAAACACCCTTCAGAGTGAGCAGGGAAGCCCCTTCAAAGAATTGAAATGAGACAAATTATTCACGGCTTTCGAACAAAAGGTTTGGGAATTAGCAAGGTACTCTCCACTTTTGTCCATCAAAAGAAAGCAAATCAATTGTCTGGATTATTTCTCAGATAAATTACCATCTCCTGTGTTGTACTGCAGGCCTAGTCAAAAGACATCGGTAGGCTTCTTGAAATCGGGTTTTGAAAAAAAGTGACAAAAAATAATCCATGCAAACAAATCCCCTATTAGCTAAAAACTGTCTATTTTGCAGTTCTAAAGCTCCTCTACTTAAGAGCAATGTGAGTTATAAACTTTTCCATTGTAATCCAATGTGTCAAAACATTAACGGATCTCTCCCTCTTGGTAGTTACTGAAGGAAGCGCCTGTAGTAACCTTCCTAGCAGACACTACACTTGTAGGGGTTGGCACTGCTGCCTGAGGGGCCCTTGTTTCACTAGCAGGTTGCTGGACACCTTCTTCATAGAGTGCCTCTTCTAGTAAGGTTTTTAAATTTTTTTGACAACTGTGCTTGTTTTGACTTTTGAGTATGTATATATTATACTGCTATTTATAGAGCAGAGTATGATAGGGTTGTTGTTTTTTTTTACATTTGTATATGTAATTGAATACAAGAGTTATGTTTTTTTGAGTAAGTTGGCATTCGTCTGCTGGGCACAAATTCTGCATTATTCCTAAAGTTTTTTATTTTGGTTCTTCAAACTGCATGGGTTTCACATCTATACAATGGAATGTGCTGGAAAGACTTTTTTCTTTGCGCAGTGAGGTCCATGCACACAGACTAAAAGCTGACATCGATTTCGTGAATTCAATACAAAATATAAGCTGTAATTCCCACCTGAAAAAAGCAATAAGGAGTGCTGCAAAAATAGATGAAAGCTGTTATATGTACAATAATTGCAAATCCAAGAGACATTTATGCACATCTATATTCGTCTATGTGTCTGGTGGTTGATGTGCTTAGTTAGTAATTATGTTTATGTGCGTGTCCAATTTGGGATGGTAGGCTAATTTCCATGGTAACCATGCAGCAAGAGGAACTTCGTATGTGCGGTATGCATCAAGAAGAGTCTTCAGTCAAATCCGGTGTGAAAGTATTTGTTTGTGAAATCTGGAAGAGGAATGAGCAAAAAAATCCATAGGAAAAAGAGCACAGTTTTTATTCACAGTGCAATTTTATTGTGCAGAGTGGCAGTCTGTATTCAATTTTTGCTCATAGGACTAGCAAGTGAAAATACATGCTGCACACAATATTTACATTTTGTAAGTGTGCAACAGCAGATATTGTGTGTTATAGATGTATAATGAGATCTAGGAGTTCGGAAGACTCCTACCCTCCACCCGATGTTGTGGTGTGTTGTGTCACCAGACCCCCTTGGCAGCCATCAGGGGCTGTATTACACAAAGTGCCCCGGGGATGCAACAGGCGTTTGATCCCGCCTTGCGTGCCCACGGGGCACTTTGGTATTACAGAAAGGGCCGCAGACGATGTGCGGCCCCTTCTATAATACCGATAGCGCTGGCGCAAATAAAGCGCCACCGCTATCTTCAGGGGGTGTTCCCTTATTTGCATGAGGGCGTGCCCCATACAAATGAGGGAATTGCTTTGCCTCTGCACCCGTGCCGTATTACAGATGCGGGCGCAGAGGCAAAGAAGCTGGCAGGAGGCACGCTAATGTGGCGCACTGTCAGTACGCCCCCTGAGAGCACACCTCTGGAGAGGGGAAAGGGGTTCCTATGGACCCCCAGACACTCCCTTTGCTCGGCACAAACAATGAAAGTGCGCCTGTTGTGTACTACAACCCCAGGTATTTTTCATGTGCAGCACTTGCTCACACATTGCTGATAACAGGTTGTCTATAAGAAGCTCGTTGTGTTTTCTACTCATCATTTTATGACTTCTCTGTCCTGCTTTTTGTTGGTCCTTTTATAAGGCAGAAAAGAGATATTGCTGTAGGGTGACCCCCCTCGCTCCAGGGCATTATGGGCACTGCCTCTAGTCCTGAACAATGCAACTACAACTCATTGTTTTCAGGTGTGTTTCTCTAATTAGTTCAACGGAGGCAAAAGAAAACAAGTACCCAGAATGCATTGGGTTGATGACGTGAAGTTCAGGACCAGACACAGTGTCCGTAAAGACCTGAAAGAAGGTGGTTACCCTACATTGCAGTTTCAGAACTATACAGCCGTGTAAAATAGCTGAGTAGCCATGGGGGAAATGCAACCAAAGAATCCACGCTGAAAATGCTTCTTGAGCAGAAAAGAAAGTGGTCAGACATTACCGGTGCCTGCTGTTTGCTACACAAGCATGACATCATGTATTCTTGTTACCAGTGGCGTTGTCTGAGTGGTCTACACAGTGCTCGGGAAACGACGGTTCTTGGAGTAAATAATATTTATCCATTTCTCTGCAGAATGGCGACAAGCAAGCGGTGCCCGGATGATCCTTCAGGATGAAGATCTGACAACCAAAATAGAGAACGACTGGAAAAGACTTAACACCCTGGGGCATTATCAGGTAAGGAAGTGTACTCACCCACTCAGAAGCAAGCATGCTTGAAGTGACCAGTGACCTTGAGCCCAAGAGAACTCCTGCGCGAAGATGCACCAATTTACAGAAATGAGCTGCTGATGAGGACTGCCATAGGGGCAGGGTAGGAATAACATGAGCCCCAAGCCTTAGGTGTTTGGGGAGTCATTATTCATATTTATTATTGATATTTCCTTGGCTGCTGTGGTCAGTAGCATCCATATTGAATCCTGCTTGATTTTTTCCTCTAAAAAGAACATGTACCTTTGACTACATGTTTAAATTATTATAACTCCTCGTTCTAGTAATTATGCCTCTACACTGCATTAAACCCCTTTGATATTTTAATTTGTTTGGCATATTATCAACCTTTCTTCTCTCCTCCAAACAGAGCTCACACAGTACTTAGTCACTATGACTTTTGTCAAGTGATGCCTGATGCTGAGACGAGCCCACCTTGTTAACCTTCTAGATATAGTGGTTGCTGTGGTGTCGGTGGTGATGCCTCATCATTAGACACATTGCCTTTATTAGGTGTGGTTTGGTTTTAATAGCTATAAGTTAGTCCTCCGTATTTAAGTTGATCCAGCGCAACCCCATAATTCATGAACTAGGGACCAAAGGAAATCTCGTCATGCATAAATTGCTTTATCAAACAACTGGGCCCATCACACATTACCCATAAATGATCCCTGAGGACTGGCGCTGGATTTGGGGGGTTTAATTTGTCAGTTTTATTAAGTACTATACTTCACATTAATAACATATATATTTCTAACTATTAGTAATTTCAACTTCTTCTTTTTTGGTCGATGGACCATTAGTTGAACAGTTGATGGTGACTATGATTAACTAAACAATTTAACATTTAACTAAATAACCACAGAGTCATTTCTTCAGTTAATGATTTTATCTTATTAAATGCTCTTACTTAGATCATCAGTGCACACACAAGATTACATATAAGAGAACAAATTATCAAGCAATGTAATCAAAATGAATCATTTGCATCGATATCAAAGCGTGCATAGGACTGGGGAAAAGAAGGTACAGCATAAATACTTGCAGAAATATACTTGCAAACTTAAGCAATCAAGGAGGGTGATACCCACCAAAGAATCAGGAAAACCACTTCCTTGGCCGAGGTTGTGGCAAGAGGTCCCCAGAGATAGGCTCAGAGGACAAAGTTAACAGGACAGATGCAGCGAAGTTTGCTATAAACTAACGACTAAAATTAATCTCCCAATTAATCTACCTCCTCGGTCGCAGTCTCCTCCACAGCACTCCCGCAATGCTCTCGTACCTAAAGGTTCTCTGACTCTGTGCTGGTCTGCTCTCTCTGTCTTGGATCTTCTCTGTGCGTTCTGATCGTCTCTTCTCTCTGATCTGCCACACCGGACTGCACTGCTATACCGGACCGCACTGCCTCGCCATACTGCCTTGCCACACCCCAATTGGGATATCAATTATACCCTTCTCTCTAGCACACCATCTTACAATGTTGCAGTATCGGTAGAAACTCGGTCTGTGATTGGTTGTCATAAATAATACTAGGGTCGCCTCATCCAGTTCTCCCCACAAATCCATCCTATACCTGTTCTAACAAAGGAAGGATTTAAGACCAATACATTCGTATACCACTAGCATTCATAATTATACATTTTGTCACATTGTACATTATGATATCCGCTTTCACATTCGAATTGCACGTAGTGATGGCTGTTCCCACAGTCGCTGTCGCATCTTGGCACATAAACAATAGGACACAGGTCAACATGGCCTTCACACGGATTGCATCATCTGTTACACTCTGCAGTCTGCGAGCAGGCAACCCATACTGGCACATGCACACTTCATACCGGCCAGGCCAACCACATGCTGGTTTAAACGAGAGGCCATTTTCATTCAGGCCCAATCCCGTACTAAAATAAACAAACATAAAAGAATATTAATTCATGAAATAAAACCCATTATGTTTACCTCCCACCACACTAATGCCCTGTGTTAAATAAATCCTAGCGAAAGCTATTAATTTAAAGCAACCTTTTCATTATTTGTGCACAACATGCAAAATGTGCAATGTACAACACAGCATAAACATGCATTAGTACAGTTTTTCAAAGCGCAAACAGTTAATACGTACTCATGCCAACATGGTTTAGTATATTATGTAAAATGTGTTTGCCCCCTGTGTAAATGTGTGCATTCAGAGTTGATTAGTTCATGCAGTCAATACATTATTATGGGATTACTTAATTTCATGAAGATGTATTTTATAAACCTCACTCCATCAAAGTATATGTTTAAAACATCTCCTCATTCACTTGGGAGGGAGGGAGATCACTAGCGCAGTAAGCATTAGGCTCTGACTTCACAGTGTAAGATAGTAGTGAGTTCCAACACACATATTATCTACAATGTGCCTATGTTCTAACAGCTTTGTCCTCGATGAGTGATGGAAAACAGGAACACTCAGTGAATTATTGGATTTCCAGTTGTGCAAAGTTGAGAATGTTGGGGTTGAGCTTAGCACATCCCGGGGAAATCGGCAGAGACCTCTAACCTCATATCAAATAGAACGTGGAGAAATCACTATTCAAGAGACCCAAACACTGCTTCCTAGATTAATAATGCAGAGTTTATGTTCCTCCCCGAGAGTTGTTGGAGTTCAGATGCTTCATTTAGCTCATGGTAATGACCACATCATCAGTTCCTGTGGGGAAGCACGACATGGAGTGGTTGAAGGTGTCCAGTTGACCTTGAAGCAGACACTGCAAGATGGACTTAATCGCTGCTGCCTACTCTGTGTAACCATGTCATTTACAAATGATCCTCGGGTGTCTCAGTAGGGAGGATTTAATTTGGAACAGGAAGGTTTGATATACAGGCTGATTGTAAATACTTGGGACTACGGTTCGTTTTCTAGTGGAAGATGTTTTAAAAGCAAACACCCAGTTATTTCTAGTTTAATATTAATTTGTTCATTCAGTTAGTCAATAAAACTTTATTCGGCTGCATTATGGCCATAAAAGTAAGTTTACATAAGGAGTAACCAGTACAAATACATGATAACAACAAAGAGCAAAACTACTTTTACATATGCAATTGTTTTAACAACGGTTACTTAGCCCTTATATACATGTGGTGTAACGTAATAAAACCTATAGTACCAGCAAATACCTTTCATAAAAATACATAATATACAATATCAATGCTAAGTTAAAAAAGTCGTCAAATGAGTTTAAAAGCATTTCTTCATTCAGCTCAACAAATCCCAATTCAATTTTACGAGCAATCCATATTTTTCCTTCTGCGTACAGCCCCAGCTAAAAAGCTTGCAACCCCATAACATATCAAAGGGAATGAAAGCATTTGCAGATATAACAGGGCAGGTCTTACTTGTGCAAACTGGCAATTTTTAAAAAGGGGTAAGATATGTTTAGACTGTAAATCATTATAAATACAGCAGAAAACCATAAAGTGCATCAAATCCTGGTCCGAAAAATCATCACAGGAACAGGGCTTTAGGGACCCTGCCTTTGAGAAACCCTTAGTTACTGTAAGACACCAATGAATACAGTTAAACCTAAATCTAGATAAAAGAAAATGATGATGCAAATTATTAATAAAAGACCAAAAAGATTGATCTAAAATCCCTGGGCTTATTAACATATAATGTCTAATTGTGGGTTTGCTAAGTTCACTAGTTTCCCTTTCCAGCCTTCTCCTGGTTAAAAGTTGATTTTTAATGTCTTTCACCTCACCAAGGTGCAGCTGTCTGGGTTGGTTAAAAAGCTCAGGGCGCCCTAAACATAACTTAACCAGGGGATGTCTGCGGTCCTATCTAACTTCATGCAATCCTCTAGAATAATTTCATTTAGGCAGGGCTTGGGTCTAGACCTTATTTCTAGCCACCATATGGCCACCGCAATTCAATCTGCGATGTATTCCTGCCTTAGTTCTTCATGCACCATAAAGGCAGGGGTACTCGGGGGGGGGGACAGCTAAAAGTTTCCTTAAATATTTATTTTCGGCCCCTTGCAGATCATTTACCTCTTGTAACCCCAAACCTCACTACCATACATTGTCATGGGGAGGCATTTCTCGTTATAAACCTTCAGTAATGGTAATCAGGGTTTGCTCCTTAATCTCCTGACAAAGTCCAATGTTGCTCCTGCGGCTCTTGCTAGAGTATTTTTCTTGAGTGCTCGCTGGGCCACCCAGGATCCCTTTTCATCAAATAGCACACCCAAGTATGGATAGGTTGCAACATTGGACAACTTCCCACCTTTACATGAGAGTGATAGCTTCTCGTTCTTTATATTACCAGATGACATTATATGAGATTCTGTAATCTCTGCCTCACTCCCCTCTTAACCTTCCATGATTTTGTTAGGGAGCCATTTTCATTGTATCTAGCAGAGGCAGTTAAATTAAGGTGAGACCAGTGAAAGAAGAACACCAAATCTTCATCCATGCCTATTTCTAACAGTAAAGGCCATAGTTTGGATCTATTCACTCTATCAAAAGCGGACGTTAAGTCCATGAATGCCATGAACATACGACCTTTTTTGGCATGAGTGTATTTGCTGGTCATCATAAGTAAATTCATGCATTGGACCAATGCATGAATTTACTTATGATGACCAGCAAATTTGTTTATTCATTTGGATCTACAAAATGATGTAGTATTCTTGGCACATTGTTGGTGTAACAAGTTTTTACAGAAGACCCCAGCTTAAAGTCTGCCCAAGCAAAGCTTCCCAGTTGAAAGCATGGCTGAGCTAACAAGCAATTATGCCAAGTCTTATGGCATTACAGAGGGCAACATACTGTGCTGATGCATGAAGGTAAACACATTTCCCTGGCCTCACAGGCCTGACTTCATTTATCTTTGCCTTTTTAACCTGAGGTGATCAACCTGCCAGTTTGCTTTCAGGGACAGACACAAGGACCACTTACTTGCATGTTTGCCAGTTTCAGCAGCCTGGTCAAATACAAGAGGGGAGTGACTGCACAGCACTGTGCAGTGGATATAACACCGATTCCCATCACTGGTAGACTTGATTACTCATAGGTGACACAGTAAGTGGCTTTGTTGATTTTTTTTTAAAATAAATGACCAGCTGGCACGTTATTCTTTTCGTGATGAAAGACAATTTGTCCCAGACTCCTTTTATGCAGAAAATCTTTCACTAAGTGCATGGTTGATGAACTAGACATGAACTTGGTCCTCAAGCTAGAACAACAGTAATCACTTAAGAGTTGTCCCTTTTTTGACACCTAATTTAGTGCTTAAGTGGCTATGGTGCATCCAGGAGGGCCGGGTCCATGCCAGATTTTCAGGATACACAGATAAGAAAAATTTGCATACAATACATCAAACTTTATCTCATTTGCATAGTCAGTGCTTGCCTGAAAATTGGGCACAGGTCTGAGTATGCGTCATATGTACCTGGACTAAGAGCCCTCTCAATGGACATCGTTTATCGATCCAGTCCTGACCGCAGAATCCAGAAGTCATTCTTGTAAATTGGAACCCACGATATTGGCAGAGTCCTTCATCGCTGACCCCGACTATGAGGGCAAACAGTAAAACATGGTGTTAGGGGCCGTCGAGACGGAGCTGGGGTGAACACTGCGCTTCTCCTAAAGGAGAGAAACCGAGAAAGATAAGAGTGCCCTTGTCACTCTGCTGCTAGTCACCGCGAGTGACTCGGCTCCCACAGCTGCCGGCATTGTCTGTCCCCTTCCCCGGCCAGCAGGGAGGCTGATAAAAATCTCCCCCTGTTCATTAACGTACAAATAATTTTGGAGATAAGCCGACTGCCCTCCTAAACGAAAGACTTGACTGAGGTCCCTGCCATGTCACTGAATTAAATGTCAAGCCTCCGGCTACCAGTGTGGATGGAGGCGAGCAGAGAGGTGGGAGGCGGCCCAGGGATTGATTGGTATGGCAGATGAGATAATGAGGACAGAAGTCAATTCTAAGAAGCCGGGCCCTGGTCAGCTCTACTTGAATGAAATGTTTGCTGTGCCCTAACTTGCTGAAGGTGCACTGTGTGCGTGTGTGTATGTTTGTGTGTGTGTTTTTACATTTGTATGCTGCTTCAAAGCAGTGTTGGAACATGTTTACATGAAGTTCGAGCTGAACTTTTTCTGTGCATTGAGAAGGACACGGGTGTCCGAACAAATGTCACACATGTAACATATTGCAATTTTTCTACCCTTTTTTACTCAGTTGTTATTTTACATTTGATTGACGAATGAGATGAGTTTTCTGACAAGCAGGAATTGCTGTTTAACAGCAAGCAACGACAATGTCTCCTTACATATTTCTTGCTGAGACGGCCTTGCAGTTCTTTGGAAGTCTGAATTATGGGTGTTGCTAGTTCCCATATCAGTGACTTTATTTTGTCAAGCTCAGAAGCATGCCATTTTAATTCACCTCATCTGGATTTATGCAGAACACTCTTTATATCTATTTGTATGCCTTCAGAAGCCTGAGATGTAGAGAGTTGAGCTTGACAGTAAATAGGTAAAGATCAGGCCATTAGAGTCCACCAAGATCAAGTGAATATCGCCGTCAGATAGTCTTAAATCATAACACGGCTTCGAAAGTGAGGGGAAATGGATTACTTCACAACTGTGATCTGAAAGTCAAGCCGAGGCTTCGCAGCAGCCACATGAATGCAGCAGATAGCTAACCATCTTTATATGGATGACTTGTATGAAGAGTTAAATCTTTCAAATCCATTCAAACGCTTCCCAGTTAGGAATGCATAGACTTCCTTAAAAAGGACAATCGGTTCCCTGAGCTTGAAAAAGAATGGCCATCAATGATCCAACCTAGTCCTGTCTCTCTGTCACACCCAAAAATACTTGAGGCCTATCTGCTTACTGGTTTTTAAAGATATTTTTTCTTGAAGCTGCTGATAAAATTCACTGGCAGGTGAATTGGACCTTTGACGTGGAATGGTTTCACCATCTGAGAAAGTGGTTTGAATGCAATTGTGTACCAAGAAGATAATAGTGCACCCTATTACCTATCAGCAATGTTCTCTTATGTTATGCGTATTTGTATAGCGCACATAACTGAGGAGAAGGCTCTGATGTGCAGGGTAGGTGGCATGACCACCAGATCTGGTTCTACATATGCAAGTAGGAGTTCAGCTGAGCAGAAGTGTCTGGTAGGTTTGTGGAATTTTATGCGGTTGTTGAGGTACGTGGGACTAATGTTGTGTAAGGCTTTGTATTTGTGTGTGAGGAGCTTAAAGTATGGTCGTTTGTGGACTGGGAGCAAGTGGGAGCATTTTGAGGTGTGGGGTGATGAGCGTGCAGGTTGGGAGGCTGAGGGTAAGCCTGGCTGCAGAGATTTGTATGGAGTCTTCTGGTCAGTTGAGCGTTGATTCAGGCGTAGAGTGCATTGCTGTAGTCCAGCTTGCTAGTGATGAGGCCTTGGGTGGCGATTCTGCGAGTGTTAGTGAGGATCATCCACAGCAAGATGAGGGCTGTTGGCTAAGACAGAAGTATGTTGTAATGCAAGCCGTGTGTGCAAAGCAAAGTACAGAGATGAGGAATTTTTCTTTGCAAGTACTGACATACCATGTATTCAGGTACCAAACAGATATCAAGAGCTCACAGGGCAGGGAGATACTATTAAAAACATTACACTGGCCTTTCTTAAAGGTCGGTGTTTATTCAACATTTGTTTTTAATAAGAACGGAAAGCATGAGCTCCCCCAGATTCATAGCTGCTAAATGTACCCATAAGGAGCTATGGATCTGTTCCTTATGCAGAGATGGTAGTCTTGTGGAATCTAGGTGACGCATCTTGTTTGAATTAATAGATGATATAAGGGGTGTAGTTTACACATTTTTCCCTAGAATACCAAATGGCCTTCCTCTTAACAAGCCCTATAGAGGATGATGAAGAGGTCCATGCTTTGTCTCTGTGGTGCAGGGTTAATAATAATGAGGTAATACACTCCCATCTCACTGACCATATATCCGACGCACGTCCATATTCCACACTGTGTGAAGCCTCACAGTGTACATCTTGAGGGGCCTGGAGAAGAGCACTGCAAAGCAACCAATGCAAGTAGAAATATGTGCATACCCCAGTGCCGGATACATGCACTATTTTTGCGGTTCACTTTTACAAAACCTGTTAATTACAGGTATTTTAGAAGTCATTAGGATTTCAGACTTTGGTTTCCTTTCTGTGCTTTTTAATAATTTCTTTGAATAACCTTTGAGTTCTTATTCTGCCAATGTCTCCGCAGGTACCAGATGGCTCTGTTGTTGCATTGGTTTCCAAACAAGTCACAGCCTACAATGCTGTCAACAACTCCACCGTCTCCAGGACCTCGGCTAGCAAATATGGTGAGTATTCATACTGACAAGTTTATTGCCACTCCCAAGAACAGTGCACCTGGCAATAGTAACAGACGATTACCATTGTTGGATTCATAGACAAACCAGAGTGTGGTAACATCAGTAGTCTTGTACTGTGGCAAATTTACCAAGGGTTGATATGAGGTCACCATCAGGAATTGTTCTACTGTGTTATAAATTTGCAACACCTTTTATTTGCGTATGAATGTCTAATTTTTCACTTCTCTCTTTAATTTTGCTTCTTTAGTGGGAGGGGTTTTTCAGTGACTGGTGTGTTTGTCTTTTGATGGGAATGCTAAACTATTGCCTTAAATGTGACATAGATATAGGAGTGGTTGTCATTTAACATGATGGATGTTCTACTTACAATAGACATTGTCCTGTGATGGGAGGAAAAACAATGTAAGAAGAAAGGACATGATCTTGAGCTTGTAGGTGTGTACTAATAAAATATATGTTTTAACCAAAGGAAGTGCATTTTAGGTGTGGGCGCAAGATGTGTTTCTGTTGGCAGTAGATTTGCTCAATTGTTTAAAGAATGGGGTTTGGAGTCAGCATGAAACCAGGCCCTGCATAGACTATGTTCCTTCACACAGCTAGACCTTCAGATGAATCAGTTTGTATTGTGCATTAAACAATCAATAACACAACATGACAAAACACAAGGAACTACAATATGACATAGTCTATGCTTGGAATCCATCATACCCGATTAACCTTGGTCCTCAACCATAAAGTGCGTCTTCATTTCTTAAGAGATGCCTTTCAGTGGCATTAGTCTCTGCTTGAGCACAAATTACTTACGTCAGAACTGTTAGTGGTAATTCTTAAACTTTTGTGCAGTTCGCTGACTCCTTCAGAAGAATGTTGACTATTGCTGAGAGCTTGCCCTGATAACGCTTGGTTATGCTTAGAACTTTTGTAACTGCATCAATATCCAGTTGCTTAGGGATTCCATAAGATGCAAAGAGTATTTGTGCTTTAGCCCGTAACACACTGATCTTGATAGAGGGGTGATGATTGGGTCACCTGATGTTCACACTCAGCATGTTGCAACTTTGGGTAGTCAGTCAATTTAGTCTTTCCTTAATTTCTAAATAACCATAAATCACGACTCTAAGAGGGGGTTGTTTTGATATTTAACTCTATTTAAATGGATTCTCCCATCATCCCTACCGTTGTTGCAAAACTCCATATTCCAGAATTCTTCTTCTTTCATTTTCAAACTTAAGCTTCAAGAACTGCAGTCCTCCAGAGGATGTGTGTGCACTAGATCGTCCCAGCCAATAACAAGTGTTTATTTTGTAATATCACCCTAACTGCATGTCTTTTACCACCATCTGGTTATGCATACGTTTTGGCTTGTGAAAGGGTTCTATCTGGTTCTTAGGAGAAGAGCCACAAGTGGGTTCAGAGCAAGGATGTACACAGTTGCAAAGTCCGTTGACTCACTACTTCTTGAAACTGTTTTTCAAACCTCACAAATTGTGGAAAGTGTGAAGTGTGTTAATTTCAGAGAGACACTTTTAGTGGCCATTTGAAATAGCCGGAAACTGTACCTATGGATGCAAAGTACTATGGTGGAGAGCAGAAGGATGTCACTCATCCTGATCTGTGCGGGTGCAATCCCCATCCAGACAAAAAGACCCCCCAGCCGCCTATAGCTGTACACCCTTTACCCAAATTGTCCCACAGTATGATCCACTCCATAAGAGACATCTGAATCCCCTGGCCTTTGTCCTTGCATGCTTGCTCTGTCCCACCACAGTCACTGTTCGCTTCTCCCTTCCTTGACCTTATACTTGGGGGAGAATAGTTGCATGTGGCTTAGAGTCCTTTTGCATTTCCCACCATAAGATGTTTCAATGGGTCATGCTGCACCAGAAAACCAGGGGCTGTGCTGCAGCAGGATGGGTTTTATCTACAAATCCACAATTGTCAGGGGCTGGGAGGATGCTACAGGTCACATCACTGGCAGATGTAGTCACACGACTACAGCACGTTGCCCTTACTCCCCACCACTGTAGGGTATTATTAGTCCCCAATGTGGGAAAACCTATGAATACTCATCAATGTATGTATTTATTTAGAGTGTGGATGTGTTCCATGCACCTGTCCAATGTGACATTTCGACCCACCAAAGTTTCTTAATCGATAAGGCAGGGATCCTTTAGGCCTGATGAAAGCCGGCAAACCCACTGGGGTTTCTTATGGCTGAAACATGTTGAATTGATAAGAATAGGAGAGTAACTAGCTCTCCAGGAGTGTCCTTCTTTGTTTTTTACTTTATCATAGGTACCGGTCCAGTAAGGATTCACATACCACAGAACTCACTACCTAATTCTATCTGATACTCAGTCTGGATCCCACCGTCCAATATTCTAAATATGAAGATGATAATCAAATAATAACAATATTACTTAGGCACCAAGCAGGTCATTGGTGTGCTCCAGATTAATGGTTCCTTTTATTAATGTCACAAATATGCTGGCATGCAGAAATGTTTTAGGAATTTCAGAAATATTAAACGAAAATACCGAAAACATGTGATTCCCTTTCACACTGCACTGTTCATTTCGGGAAGTCCTCTGGCCTTGATCTAGTTTGACAGTTTCAGGACCGCTTGAGTTGCATACTGAGTTTGGGGCATTGATGATAAGTGCTGTTTTGTAAATGATGAAAAATGTGATCATTCAGCGAGATGCCCATCTGCTCCCACTCGTTTCCGCAAATCTGGCGCTGGGCACTTGGAGTGGTGTTTTTTTCCAGAAGCACACACTCTGTGCACCATGCTCTGGAGCTTGCTGTAGGCTCAGGGTGTAATAGTGTGATGTTGAGTGACGCTAGCTTCAAATGCAGCCCTTGAAGACTCCGCAGCTTGGCACACGGTTATAGTGCCTCTCAACCCAGCCCACAAGTTCTAATTTAATTGAGACCAGGAGCCAATATAACTTATCACTTCTCCTTCACCTGGGTAGTTTGGAGTTGTGGGCTTTGACAGAGTTCCCAACTTTGCGTTCTCCAAATCAGTAAAAGTGCAAGGCCTCTGACCTGTGAGTGACACGCTTCATAGTAGATCTGTTGAGAGGCCAAGGATTGAAGGAGATTGCAGTCAGATATATTCTATTCATTCATGGCCTTAATGTAATCTATGGAGAGGAGAACAGGGTATTGGCACATTAATGGGGCTTGCACGGGGGCTTCAGGCTTGTAATTAGCTCAGAGTGTTTATGTACTTGTTGCAGATATGTTCACCCAGCCGGTATGTCATAGCTTTAAATTTGGATAATGACTCAGTCAGTCACCTTTTAGAGTATAATGAAACGGTTGCCATTGAATTGGTATGCTTATCACTTTCTTCCCTACCACCTCCGCGCTCAGGGAATGAAAAGACTTTGGGCCTGATTCAGAGTTTGGCGGATGGGTACCACATTACACAGGATACAGATACCCCGTCTGACTTATTACAAGTGCATCAGGATAGAATGCACTTGTAATAACGCGGATAGGTTATATCCAGCGGTGGCTCCTCCGCTAGGGCGGAGGAGCGTCGCCCCACTGCCCTCCCAGCAGTTCAAAAAGGAAACAATAAAATTATAATAATGCAATCTTATTATCATTTTATTTTTCCCTACTGCAGTGGCTCAGTTGGTTTGTTTCATGCAGGGCTGGCCAGATCAGGGGGGAGGAGTGGTGGGCACTCTCTAAGTGCGCATGACTGTTTGGCCGTCCGTCTTGGGACGGCCAATCAGTCATGCGCACTTAGCATGTTTTCCACCAGGCTGTATTGTACAGCCTGGGCGGAGAACATGCACAGGCTCCCAGTCGCTGTCTGAGCGCCGAACTAGGGCAGTCAGACCAATCACGACGCTGCTGACATGCTGGTGACAGCAGTGTCGTGATTGGCTAGGGGAGTCTGGGAGCCCGGGTGCTTCTTACTGCTGGGAGCCAAAGAAAAGAGGACGGAGGAGAGGTGGCAGCCGGCAGTACGCAGGTAAGTGCTTTATTCTTTCATTTTCATTCCTACTCTCTCCCCTCCACCAACCCCGTGCCCCACCCTACCACCCCCGTTAGGTAGCAGCTACCACTGGTTATATCGCATATTTGTGACACAGTATTCTACCAAACACTATAGCAGGCCCACTCTGCAGGTCGGCATGTAATGTTACCTGCCTCGCCAAAGTGGGGGTTTGTTTCTGAAATAAAATCCAAATGTCCCTGATGCTTAGGGCGTTTTCTTCCTGCGCATTAGGGTAATTCTATCATTTTTCCTCATCGCTATCAATCTGATTTACATAGTTAATGCGAACAGGAAAAAAGATCCTCGGAAGGCCCAGAGCCTGCGGTCCTGTTAGGAATGAGCTGCTGGATCAAGTGTTCCAATAGTGGAAACAAATGAGACTTTGTTGTCACATTTTTGGTGGCTGTCTCACATCTGTCAATCCCTAAATGAGGCTTTTAAACTCTATAAGGACCTATAAATAACAAGATCCTATGAACATCTGCTGTTCTAAATGTGGCATCTGTCTCTGACATATTCATGTCCTGAAATCGGGACACCCTTACTTGGGGCTTGGCGTTAGGGCCGCTCCTTTCTTTGCTGCTTTGTGTGAAGGCTTTCTCCTGCGCATTGCAGAGTTTTGTGCATAAAAATGCAGGCATCCTGTCAGCAAACCATCACCAACTAAAAGCTAATCAGGCGCAAGAACACAGATCCCACTCAAAATCCAAATGAGGTGAGACAGCAACTATTACATTGCACCATCCAGGCCTGCAGCAGGCTGGCAGGCAGGACCACATCCTACATGTTTCAATCTAGCAGATTGGGGGTGTCGGGGCCAATGTTATCTTCCAGTTTGAGGCATGTCTAAAATAAAACACCTTCTTCGTGGGCACGGCTTCCTCTCGAAGCAGTTCTTGCTGTGGATGGGCAAACACAATTGCACGGTGCTGGAGCAGAAGACAAAATTCAAATTAGGTCTCTTTGTTCTTTCTTGGAAGCAATGGAGCAGTTTGAAATATATTTCAAATAGATATTTTCTCCACTTTATTCATCTTTCCTTTTGTCATTATCCTAATCATTTCTTTTGGTAAATTTCTATGAACTAGATTTGTGATATTTCTCTGTTCGATAAAATTCCTTTTTTGCAGCCCCTACCTCAAGTAGCACTACTCAGACAT
Source organism: Calotriton arnoldi (assembly GCA_963921515.1). Taxonomy (NCBI): domain Eukaryota; kingdom Metazoa; phylum Chordata; class Amphibia; order Caudata; family Salamandridae; genus Calotriton; species Calotriton arnoldi. Next base: position 558,626 of record CAWUFW010003433.1, on the reverse strand, counting down.
ATGCTGTTGAAGTGCATGGTGTTTTTGAGTAGCTTTTTCAGGGTAGCAATCTTTGCTACTCAGTGTAGTGTTAGTATCTCCAGGGTAGGTGGGCCTGATTCACAGAACTAACTTACGTCAAAAACGTAAAGTTAGTACTTTTTGGTATTCACAGGATACACTTACTCATTTTGGTATTCACAGAATGCACTTGCTCATTTTGGTATTCACAGAATGCACTTACTCATTTTGGTATTCACAGAATGCACTTACTCATACTAACTTTATGTCCGCGCTCGGGCCGGAGATTCCGGCCCGGTGGTGGAGATTCCGGCCCGGTGGTGGAGATTCCGGCCCGGAGGTGGAGATTCCGGCCCGGAGGTGGAAATTCCGGCCCGGAGGTGGAGATTCCTGCCCGATGGTGGCGATTCCGGCCGGTTGTGGAGATTCCAGCCGGTGTCGGAATGTCCGCCACTGGCCGGAATCTCCACAGCCGGCCGGAATCTCCACCATCGGTCGGAATCTCCACCTCCGGGCTGGAATTTCCACCTCCGGGCCGGAATCTCCACCTCCGGGCTGGAATCTCCACCACCGGGCCGGAATCTCCGGCCCGAGTGCGGACATAAAGTTAGTATGAGTAAGTGCATTCTGTGAATACCAAAATGAGTAAGTGCATTCTGTGAATACCAAAATGAGTAAGTGTATTCTGTGAATACCAAAAAGTACTAACTTTACGTTTTCGATGTAAGTTAGTTCTGTGAATCAGGCCCGATGTGTACAAAGAGGTTATTTGAAGTTTGAGGCTCTCCATCAGGGTACCCTCCAGTGCATCCTAAAAGAGAAGATGTGGGGCTAGTATCTTTGTGGCTAAGGCTGTTCAAACTATTTCTCTCAAAAACAAAATCATGAATTTTAACGACATCTCTGCTCTGCCTCACCAACTAAAAAGCCTCTTTACTATGTGAAATGGCACGTGTTGAGTTTTTTTTGTCATTACGATGATTGAATGTCATTGGCTCAATAACTCACCACTTCACAGGGTATTATCCATGGTGGGTATTTTCATTTACCGAGTGCTTAATTTGAGACTGTGGCTTCCGTTGCTCAGCACTGGCATTTAATTGTCAACACCAGCACTTATGACAGTCTGCCACATGGTGGCGTTTCTGTCTAATTTAGAGATGAGCACGTCAGCAGTTGTTTATTAATTCAATATACATTAAAACAGACTAACACTGGCCACCAGAGCTATTCTTATCGCTTTGGGGGCATGGAATAGTCTAAATTGTCACACTTGTAAGAGTGTGATTGTTAGTAGTTGTGTTGGTAGTGCGACTGGCAGCACTGCAGGGGCAGTGGGTGGTGCAAGCTGCAGTGGCCTCCTGATGAGGACCCTGGCACTTATTTTTTTTACAAATTAAGCACTGGATTCTTTTGGTCCAATTACCCAAGGAAAAACAGAAGGTGCTGATATATAACTGTTACCACAAAATGTGTCCACTGGAGTAGCAAAAACCCACAGGGCCCATATCTTGAAACTGAAGGTCGAGATCAAAACATTTTAATGACACATTTTGTACTACTTGATGGTCATTATATATCATGACCTCAGAACCCAGCCGTTCAATGAGGTATAACCTCACAATGCCTCTTTGCCTGTATGAACAGCATGATTTAACTATGCCCTTGGATTAATTGATTGTTGTGCGAGCACGCAGACCGTACCGCTAACCCAGCCTCTTTCTATGAATAGCAAAGATCATCATTGCTGATTTAAGAAACATTGGAATCAATAATGACTTCCCAACAATGACATGAACATTGCACAGGCAGAGGTTTAGGGTCACCATTAAGCTAATGTTGAATTTGGGCACGCAGAATAACAAACATCTCATTTCTGTTTCAAGCCACTAGATAAATCTGGTGAAACTTCTTGAGCTAAGATTTTGCCTCCTCAGTTCCATCTCCTCCAGGCAAAGATGAATTAAGAACATCGCAGTCGCGTTTCCCCAAGGCGGCTGCTTGTGATAATGTAAATGAGCCACTCCGCTTTATTGATATTAATATGCATAGAATCAATTAATGAAACCCACTGTGACCTTCATTGAGGTTTTATTTCCGCCTGCATTCTGATTGGGGAGAGCATAGTGCTGGGTCTAGGATCATCTTTCACTCTGGTGAAGACCTGCTGCTGTTTGTATAAATACAGCACTTAAGGGTAGTTACAAGGAGTCTCTGTAAACCATTAGCAATACTCTTTAAGACATTGCAAGAGATGTCAGTTCGCTGCTGGGTGTTAATAACCATATCAAGTAGATCATTAAACATGGTTACATTTTGCAGTGATAAAATGATCTGCATTCATTTTAGCCAGGAGCCAAATATCTCCACTAGACAAGTGCATTCTGCTTGAGAGTGCATTAAATTCAAGCGTCATAAAGGGCTGACTGCACTGAGGCACTATTCAGTTGTGTGTCCCAGACTTCATTTCTGCTCTATTGGGGATGTGCTCGTTAAGCTGAAAACTGATTTTCACTTTCAGTGGTATTGTAGGAATTGTTCTAATTCTTTAAAAACTTTCAGTGAAAAAAAAATAACTGCAACTGAAATTTTCTGACCGCTTTCCACATAGAATATTGTCCAGGGGTGTAGGCTGCAGCTCTGAACCTGTGTGGGTGATGCAGCTGAACAGAAGTCTTGCATTAAGACATGGTGGTGTCCAATCACAGGTTGTCATCAGTAGGTGTCATCCTTGCCAGACCTTATTGCTATAGTTGTGTCCTAAATCATCATATTCCCAAGACGAAAAATACACTTGCAGATCGATCCTATTGTCCCCTCCGCGATGATTGATTCGGATGTTACGGGGAGATGTCAGACCACTTGTTACCTGGAGCTGCCATTGCATCATTTGTAAAAATCCATACATTTGTAAGACCTGAAGATTTTAAACCCCACAGAGAGGTATATTTATAATACCAGGGATGCCTGAGGAAGGTGCATGCTGTTTATTCCTGCAAATACATGCGGCTGGTACTTATCTTAAAGGTCAAGGCGCATTAGACAGTAGATCAAAACTGGGATACTTGAGTAAATGAATACAATGTATTGAATGTTGACCTTTCCATGCAGCACTGCATGTTCATCATCTTCAAGCTGAGAAAACTCAATCCTCTCTCAGAAGGCATTGCTCTGTGCCGGAGTGTGTTGGGCTCTGGTGGCCACCCAATGCCTGCTTTCTACTTCAGAAGACAACTTGATCACATTTAAGGACTTTGCGTTTGGACAGAGAGCTTACTAGCTGCTAGGAGCACATTGGCATTATACCAGAAGGGTCTCTTTGGCCTTTGTCAAATTCCTGGGCGTGTAAGGTTGTGGTAGTCAGATCATCACTCTGTCAATCACACGAGATTTACATGTTCTGCATGGATTAAGTTCTATCGATTCCCACAGAGATGAGTGTGGTCCCAGCTAGAGTTTGACATCTAGCTCCAGCTTCTAGGTCAGCCCATCCACTCCTTTAGCTTCGGTCATGCTGTGATCTGAAGCATTTCCACTCAGTGACATATGAGAGCAACTAGAGACTGCTTCTTCCCCTATAGCTCCTCGTCGGGCACTGGCTTCTCTGTGGTGCGAATTAACGATAAGACATAAGTCTCATGCAAAGGCTGTGAATAGTTGTCTCACCCACCTCTGTGGTTTTAATTTTTCCTAAATTAGTTTCGATCTTTCTTTAGTCCTTTCTGTCTTTTCTTTTTACCTCCTGTCTTTCCCTTTTCCTCCTTTCTGTGCTTTTCCTACTTTTATCCAATGTCTTTTTTCCTTCTTCCCTCCCACCCTTCTTTCCTTCCTTTCCCTTCACTCCTTCTCCCCTTCCTTTCTTGCCTCCTTTCTTTTCTTTCTCGCCTCCGTTCTTTTCTTTCTTTCGCTGCCTCCGTTCTTTTCTTTTTTTCTCTGCCTCCTTCCTTTTTACTCTTCTTTCTGCCGTTCTTTTTTTCTTTCCCTCATTTCTTGAATTCTGTTTTACACCACCAAACATGTTATACATTTACATGTTGTTTGTATGATGGTTTAGGCTATTCTACGTTTCTTTGCATGTTTCTTGCTATTTTCTCATTCTAGGTTTTCTGTTCCTTTGCCTCAGTATTTCTCTCCCTTCCTCTGTGTTTCCATTCCTCCAACCCAAGCACTCTTTATATGAATCGTTTCTCACTCAATTTCTCTATATGATCCTTTTATTCTCTTTTCATTTCATCACCTTCTCTTTCTTCCCCAACTGTCTTTTCTTTCTTTTTTTCTGCTTTTTCTGCACATTTCTATATCATTCTTTCTTTATGAATAATTCCTTTATGTCCCTGTTCACTGTTCATCACACTCTCCTTTCTCCTTGCCCCGCCTCTCCTCTGCACTCTACCGCCTGCCTAGGAATATTTGCTCAATTTTCATCCATTACATCATTGCAGTTTATAATCGGACTTGAAATTGGCTCGCATATTACTATGATTTGCAGAACAGAATGAGATGCAGTCTGCCTGCGTTCGGGTGATTGATTCAGATTGGGACATCAGGCCAAAAAGCAAATAGCCAGTGGTTACTGCGCTGTGACCTACTTTAGGGAGCTTTCTGCGGGCCTGTGTTTTCACGTTCCGAGTAAGAGCAAAGGGGGAATAAGATTGCGAATGTGCTAAAGGGCTCTATCGCTGAATCTCAGCTAAAACCTTCAGGATCTCTCTGAAAACACCAAAAATATTTAATTATTTACTCACTTGAACCTCAGCCCATTCTTATCCCCATTAGAAAATCGAGTGGAATCTCCAGCTACTCTAACCCGGTGCTTAATTTGTAAAAATCAAAAAAGTGCCAAGGTCCTCATCAGGAGGCCACTGCAGCTTGCACCACCCATTGCCCCTGCCAGCACTGCCAATGACAGTACCAACACAACTACTAACCATCACCCACTACTAGTGTGACAATTCAGAATGTTCCAGCCCCCCAAAGCTATAAGAATGGATTGGAGAGCAGATATTAGTCATTTTTAGTGTATATTTCATTAATGAACAACTGTTGTGCTCATCTCTAAATTAGACAGAACGCCACCATGTGGCTGACTGTATAAGTTCCGGTGTTGACAATTGAGTAACATGCCGTGCACCGGAAACCACCGGCTCAAATTAAGCACTGCTTTAACTATTGTCTGCAATTAGCCAAAACTCCCTAAAAGGGCTAGATTATGTCAATGAGAGGCTACCACCTTGAAGAATTAATGTACTTTGTTTAATTGTAAGGGTGAGACGTCACATGGACCTTACAGACTAGAATGCTGGTTACTTAGTCTGAGGTGCAAACTTAGCCTTCAAAGCCTCCTTGACTCTCCTGGGTGGCTTGGCCAAGCAGTTAATGCCTGGCACATGGTGGGTGGTATAAAGGTTGAGCCAGGTATAGTGTACTCAAATTATTGAACATACAATAAAAATGAATGTCCACTCAAGGTTCTTGCATGAAAAGAAATAACAAAAAACTGAGGTAGTTTCGAGTCTCTAGCCCTGAATTTTCAAGAGATGTAACCGATATTACTTTTACGGTATGGGGCTAGTGCACAGTTCTTGGCCATCTTCCATTGCCGTTCCTTGGATAGGTTCAGAGGAGCAGGTCTCATAGGAAACACAGAACTAACATTAACCTACACCAGTGCAGCAATATAGGCAGTCCCGAAACTATGCAAAGTTATCACACCACTTAATGAAGAAGTAAGTAAAGACGCTAAGAAGCACTCCTGTGAGACTCACTACTCAGCCTCTCCAAAGGCTTCACTTCTGATCTGGTTATTTGGTGAGTGAAGTAAGCCAATGACTGAATGACTTGTGGCAGCCCCCCTTGCTCCCGCCCCCCGGTGCCTCACATCCTCCCGGACATGCCTTCTCCCATCATTGACAGAGAGGATCCAAGTTGTCACAAATACATTTATCTTTCAGGTCTCTAGAACCTGACCCAGAGCCACGATCAAATGACTTATTATCAAATGATTTATTACATGTCTGGCACAAGGCGAATATGTGATCTCAGCTCAGCTATCATTGTAGAGGGTTCTCATTCCACAAAAACATCTCTGCCAGCACTATTAACCTGTGTTCTGGAGTGGTTGGCTAACCCAGCAGAGACTTCAAAGGGTGAATTGGCTACTGGAGGGAACTCCCTTCCCAACCTTTTTCCCGGGTCAATTTTTCTTAAGTTCTACCTTGTACCTCTTTTGCACATGGAGTTAACGTCACACGTGAATTGCAGACCTTTAGTCAGGCATGCTGTTAGTCTAATTACATTGCCTAATGCCTACCTGTAGAATACATCCCCTCTGGAACAATTAGAAGCGCTAAGTCCTGCACAGGTGTCTTGAGGCAGGTAACACCCTTTGGTGTTAATTAAGCACTCATCCTGTTCCTGTGCCTAACTCCCCTCTACTAATAGATAAACACGATGCCACAACACACTGTTTGCATGATAACAATTCACAATCTTTCTTTTTTTTTCACAACCTTGAGGCACCTAACGTGTTTCAATTCTGAAGGCACATTCGCAATCCGATTTTATATAAATTTTGGCTCTGCCAGGAAACCTCCATTCCCGGAGATTGGCATCTTCCAAATTTCTCAGGAGAGCCCTTTAACATTTGAAAAGCAATAAGCAGATTGTGAGCCTATGAATATATTAAAGACAATGAGCTGTTAGAGATTCAGATAATGAAACATGACTGTTCCTGAAGTTCAGTCAATAAGCGCATTCTGCTCGCCCGCGTGCGTGCGCCGTGGATTGGGAAGCGCTGTTCATTAACACTCCAAGGTGCGTTGACTGGAGGACCTTTGGGGTTTTCTGCATGGCTGAGATTAGCTTCTGGTTGGAAGTTCATTCTTTCCCCCCCTTTCGAACCCCATAGTTTATGTACCATAGTGAGGTATTTTCTCCCAAGATTCTAGTCATTTTTGGGGGCACAGCTTCAAGACAGAACGGGAAAAACACTAGGCTCCTGGAAAGGCTGTTCTGGAACCCCAGTTCTTCAATGTGTCATGATGTGGAATGTCTGACAGCACGCGGGTGATGTTCAGGTTACACAATCACTCCCAATTCAGAAGTTGATTGATTGTTAATTGCAGTGGTTGGGACACCAGGGGCCATTTTACTTAAGGTGACCCGGGTGCGCAACGGGCGATTGCGTCCGTTTTGCGCGCTCCCGGGGCACTTTGGTATTATAGAAGGGGGCGCAGACGCTTTTGCGTCCCCTTCTATAATACCGATGGTGCTGGCGCAATTAAAGCGCCAGCGCTATCAACAGAGGGTGTTCCCCCATTTGCATAGGGACGCGCCCTATGCAAATGAGGGAATTCCTTTGACTCTGTGCCCGTGCCATATTACAGACGCAGGCGCAGAGTCAAAGAAGCCCTCAGAAGGCGCACTAACAGTGCACCATTTAAAAGTTGGCGCACTGTTAGTGCGCCCCCTGAGAGCAGCCCTCTGCAGGGGGTGAAGTGGGTCCCATGGACCCCCCCAGATATCCCCTTGCAGGCGGGTACAGTCACTGATTGCACCCGCCTGCAAGGGGATCTCTAATCCCCTTTGAAAGGGCAGGCAGGTGCCGCCTGCACTGTGAAAACATGGAGCAACTGCTCTGTGTTTTCACATGAATGCGCTGCCCCCAGGGCTGCGCAAGTTCACCACTGCCCCCGTGCAGTGTATTCACCATAATGGGGCGCATTGGCACTGTTTGCGTCCGGCGCACCTTTTCAAAGGTGCACTAGGCGCAAACAATGCCAATTCGTAATACGGCTCCTGGTATTATAGAATGTTTCAAGCCTGGAATGCACTGTCCAATTGTGCACTCTCTGATCTCTGTCTTTTTTAAAAAAATATATACTTAGCTTTAATATGACCTTGTTAGGACAGACATCAAACAGTGGATGTATCTTAGACTCTCTAAAGAGCAACTCTCAAATTTGTCAGTGCTTTTGGTCAGATTGACAGATTCTATTTTGCTATCATTATAGCCTTACAGGCTGCAGCCGAGGGCTCTCCCAGTTGTTAGAGGTCCTGAACCCGAGTTATAGGCCTAGGCCACAGTTTAGGACCTATAACGATGGAGAGGTTCTTTAACAATGGTATAGCCTAATGAGCCCACTGTGGGTAGAATGTTCTAAATTAAAAAGGGAGAAACAGAAAGACAAACATTGAAATGTTGGAGCAGAAGGCTTATACTAGCCATTATTAATCCTGGGCTACTTCATTGTCTTCATTGGAGTTTCCAACATTCCAATTTTCTAATATTTTTTTCTAATATTATAAAATAATTATTGGGATATACTTTAACTGGCATATTGTTCTTGTTAACAGAGAAATGCTGATGTGAGTATTGACATGTGGAAAATGGCACAGAAGTTCACCACGGGTGTCAATCTTCTCTCTAGTCTCAGATTCACATGAGAAACACATTAAAGGTGCTATGTTGAGGAGGAAATTTGAAGTGCCACTGGGACTTTAATTTCTTACCAGTAAGGAGCAAATCAGAATGGTATTAGTCACTACTGGAGGCATGGTGTCAGGGAAAAGTTCAAAGGTATCAAGAAAGGACTATCAGCCAACTTAACAACACTTGTGATCATCCATTGCTAGAACGGAAATGCTTCATACAATGCAATTTATAGCCGTTTTGGTTTCCTATTCTTATTTCAGCCTTTTGAAGTTGGACGATGAAAGTAAGCACTCATTCATAATTCCTACATGGATAAATAAATAATTTCTAGTAGTTTCTGCTTTTTCAGCATTAAAATAGAATCATCTACTTTAGGGCACCTATGTGTCACTTATTTTAGTGCTGCATGTGGTTCCACAGACCCTTACTGCTGCTCAGTTAATACGATTTAACTGATGTCGGCAATGGAGGGGCTGAGAGTGGAGGCAAAGTGCCACCTTCTAGCCACAGCAGAGTTCCACAGTGTGGCTACAGAAAGCATCTGAAGCCATACTCTTCAGCCTGAACGTGAGGCTCCATGGCTTACAGGAACAGGTGCACTCTTCCGTGATAAGGGCATTTCTGAGATTAGATTGAAAATAATTTAATGTCCTGAGAGGGACACTGTAGATGCCACCATGAAAGATACTTTGGATGTCAGATTAGGGAAAGTTATCAGCTTTAATAGTGAAATTTTGGTGGCTAGATTACAGACCTTTTTGAATGCAAACTAGACATGGAGAAACATTAGACATATTTAGTTAAATAATTGGCTACTTAGGCCAAGTATAACATTTGTAGAACAAGATACATTTTAGACTCTCACATCTGAGACATTTTTTAGACCAAATGAGATTTAATTCTATCTGTATTAGGGGCACAATCAGGAACTGTTGGACTTGGCCCTTTCTGCAGTACCATTATCCAACGTTTTGCCTTCACCCTCCTGTTTTCTGAACTCATTTGTGTCGGCTTTTAGGACTCTGTACACTTTACCACTGCTAACCAGACCTAAAGTGCTTGTGCCCTCTCCTTTAAACATGGTAAAATTGGCTTACACCCATTTGGCACATGTAGGAAAGTGCCATCTTGTATGGTTACCCTCCACTTTTTGTTCCAAATGCTGATGGTTATGACTCTGATAGTGTGCAGGAGTCTGCTTCCCAGACCACTGTGCCTGTGATCTCGCCTAAAAATATTATATTAGACTTGGTAATCCCACATTGGCAAAAGCTTTACCCCCCTAGAAGTCCCTAGTATTTGGTACCACGGGTACCCAGGGCATTGGTGGTAAAGGGGTCCCCAGGGCTGGAGCATGAGTTGGTGCCACCCTGGGTGACCCATGCAACCTGTTTACAGCAGGCCTGCAATTACAGCCTGCAGGAGCAGTGGAAACTGCTCTAACTCGGCTGTGCCCTCACCAGGTGTGGTACAGTCACATACACGCCCTTTACTGTATGTAAGACACCTCTAAGGTAGGCCTCCTCAGCCCAGGAGGCAGGGTGAATTATATTTAAGATGTGGACATGTAGGTGCAAGTCTATATGTCCCCATAGTGGCGTTCCCCATTAGAAACCACTTTATGTGTAGCGGTCCATAGGGTAACATGGGCTTCCAATCAGGCACCCTCGAGATAGGCAGCTCCATTATGGTACCACTAAAATAAGTCAGGTTTGGCATCAAAAACGTGCCTTCTCACCCCTGACATGAATCTCGTGCCCTGGGTGACATGGCATGCACCTATAGGGCCCCTTAGAGGTTACGCCCAGCTTTACTGTGTTCCGGTTGACCAGCCGGCACTTTCCAGAGCCTCCTGAAACCAAGACAAGATTCTGACCTCCTGCCAGGCAGTGTAATCACTTCCAGGAGTCAGAGACAAAGGCTGGGCAGGAACGAGGTCACACTTCCATCCTCCCCAGATGGCTAGTGAATTGGCACATCAGAGCGGTGACCTTCAAAGGCTCCACTGCCTCTGATAAGCATCTGGGCTATCTCTCTGAGGAGGAAAGAGCCCTCCCCTTGCCCCAGGTGCACTTGCACCCGAGATAGATCAGAAATTAGCTAAGCATGAGGTGTACACCCCCAGGAGGGCTGGCCACATCTCTAGGGTGGGCAGCCTGGTCTGTACACCTAAAAGTGAATTCTGCCATCTTTAGGAGGGCAGAAATAGTGGGTTCTGGGTAGAGCAGGTAGCCTACACCACCGGATGTGGTCACCTTAGGGGTGGACAGGCTGCCTATTGGCTACTTGCTACCACACCCTTAACTCCCCTAAATCTAGGATTTAAGGGCCCCCCGTAACCAGAACCTCAGATCAGAACAACTTACTTCAAGGAAGGACCAAGAGGAGGTCAGTGTTGCCGACAACAGGATTTTGCCCACCAGCACAAAGCAAAAGAGGGATACTTTGTCCCTGAGACAACAGACTTGGAACTGAGTGAATGACCCTCGCCCTTGGCTAAAACTCGATACTCCCGAAGAGAGGGACCCTTGTGGATGCCAGAAGCAACCTTAGTCTCCCCTGGAAAAGTGACTAGTCTCCTGCAAACTGCAGGTAAAAACACTCACTGGATCTTAAGAATCGCTGGCCATCGGGCCTCCTGAGGGATTACCCAAATCCAGGTGGTCCAGTGCTTTGTGGGAGTTGTAGTCTTGCATATTGTGTAACCTCAGGCCGCTACATTACTCCCTGGGACCCTGTGACGTTCCCTAAGCTTTTTGTTGTGCTTACTGCTGCCAAGGTTTGTTGGCCACCAGTCCAGTAACCGACTCCCACACTCGACGCTGCTGCTACAGAGAACATCGTGCAACCATCATCCGACGTCAGCAACTGTGTACCTGTTGTGTTTTTGCATTTTCTTTCTTGCAGCACCAGGCAAGCAGTAAAAACAGCACCATCTGCGGCTCCCATTCAGCACCATGGACAGCTAGAACAACTCTGCACCCGGACTCCACGGACTAGGTATAATTGATCTGACTGTTGTGGCCTATTCCTGGGGCCCACATGACCATACCCCTATAAGGGTTCCATGTAACTCGACCTGCAACTGACTGATTGTAACTAGTGGATTTTGACATTGACCACAATGTTATTTCGTCCACATATTGTACTGCACTTATTTAATATTGCTTCAAAGATCTAAAACTCCGGTTATATGTATGATATCCCATTTGGTTTGGTGTCTAAATGGAGATAAAAGTACACTCTATTTTTATAAATTGGTGTCGGATTTCTCTCGAGTCATGTAAATTACTTATCGTCCATGTTGCTACTCTAATATGTTTAACACCTGTTACTCTAGTAAAGCTTGACTGCTCTTTGCCACTCTACCAGGACTGAGCTAAGGATTTATTAGCGTGAATCCAAGGACCATCTTTGGGGTATTGTGATATTATCTGATAAGGCCACCCAGCCATACCACATAATATTCCGCTTTCCTACAGCACATTTAATGCACTTGTAACTCCTAGTAAAGTGGTACTACATGTACCAGGGCCTGTAAAGTAAATGCTACTAGTGGGCCTGCAGCACAGATTTTTCCACCCACTCAAGTAGCCCTTTTAAACATGCCTCAGGCCTGCCATTGCAACCTGTGTATGCAGTTTTCAACTGCCATTTCGACCAGGCAAAATAAACCTTTTGTCAGGCCTAAACCTTACTTTTTAATGCATATATGTCAACCCTATGGTTAGCCCTAAACAGCCCATGGGGCCGGGTGCAGTGTACTTAAAAGGTTGGGCATGTACTTTTAACTATTACATGTCCTGGTAGTGAAAAACTCTTCATTTAGTTTTCACTACTGCAAGGGCTACCTCTCTAATAAGATAATATTGGGTTCATTTTTTTCATTTAAGAAGTGATACATTTCAATTGGGAGCAGATAGAAAGGTCAATTTTGGTGCCTAAGAAATTGTAATTAAAAACCCTTTTAATGGTAAAGTCAAATTTTGAGTCACGATTCTGAAATTGTCACTTTTAGAGAGTCAGCATTTTCTCGTCCCAGCCATTTTTTGCCTGCAGTCTGTACCCTGGGTCACATGACTAGGTGTAGCTGGCAGCTGCTCTTTGTGTATCGTGCCTGACAGTTAGACAAAGTGGAAATAGGTGTTTGTAGGATGGGCCATCTCTGACTTGAGGGGAAGGAGCTGTCAACTCCCACACTTGCACATCACAGAGACTCTGCCTGAGCACACTCAGGGTTTCACACTAGTCTTTTGTGCCTCCAGACTGGCTGGGGCCAAGGCAGGGAGGTAGGAAATTCCAAACACCTCCGGGGGTGGAAACCTCCAGAACCTTCTCCTACTTCAATGTGGGCACTAGGTATAAATATTGGACCCTCAGACCCAACTCTTAAGTACACCTTTGGACCTGTGGAAGACTCAGAAGGTCTACAGTGCTGCTGTACAAAAAGGACAGTTACTCTGCTGCCCTGCTGTCTGAGTGAAAGGACTGGACCTGCATCTTGAACCCAGGACCATCAGAGTGACTCCAAGGGCTAGTTGACTGGCCTCCTGATCAGAGCCTCAAAGACAGAAAATGCTCCAACCACCTTGAACCCAGCACCTGGACTCTGTCTGTTGTGATTCCTGTCTCCCAGGTGGTGCCACCCTAGTCCTGGACCCTTTGAAGTGGGCCTAAATGTGCTCAGCCAGCTCAACTGTGGTCCTGTGGGCAGGACCAATTCAGCATGACGGATCTCATCACAACTCCTCTTCGGAACAGCTGCAGCACAATGCATCCTCGATGGTGAACATCACATTGCATCCTGCAGTCACCTCGGAACCACTGGTGTGCGACGCATCTTCAGGACAGGCCTTCACATCGCAAGCCCCTCATTGACGGCATGCTTACCCGCGACGCAGGTTTCCCCATTGCAGCCCAGAAGCTTCTTTCAGAACTGCCACTGCACGACGCATCCTCAATGCCACACTTCGTATTGCAGACCCTTCGTCTCACGGCATCCTCGACTACACAGCAGGACTCTGCTTCGCAGCCCCACAGCTTCCTGAGAACTGCCGCTGTGCGGCTTATCCTCATTGCTAGATCTCGCAATGCTCAGCATACCAGGATTTATGGTACTTTGTTCAGCAGGCCTAACTTGGTCCCTGTATCCAGCCCGCACTTCATCGCGGTCAGCCTGAACTTATGACTTTGTCCCGCTACGGCATGACCAGATAACCACAGAGGGTGCTTTGTGCTTTTAGACACTATTTTCACTTCAATCTTTAAAATTGCATATCTCCATTTCTACTGCTTTGATATTTGTTGTTTTGGTCTCAAAAAATGTGTTTCATTTTACTCTATTTTTCAAAATTGGTGTGGGACCTTTCTTGTGTTGTGTTTTCGCTTTATTACTGTTTGAAGTGTTGGATAAATACTTTACACATTGCCTCTAAGTTAAGCCTGATTGCTTTGTGCCAAGCTACCTGATGGTTAAGCATAGGTTAATTAGGGGTTTCTTGGGTTTCATCCTGACACAAATTGTGGTTGTTGCTCGAGCAGGGTTTCATCCCCCTCAACCTGTACCCAAATTTTCAACATACCTTCTTGGACCATTTCTTTAGGAAATCAGTGACAGCATTGTGATAAATCACTAAATGTTCAGACAAATTTGGGTTGCACAAATGCTGTGTTAAATTCAAATACAGGTATGTGGGTTTCATAAGATATAAAATGCACCCCCACTGGCATGTACTATAAAATAGCAGGGAGTGATGCAAAGATTTTAAGATTACGCTTTATATCAGTGGGGTACAAAATTTTAGACTCTAACCTGGACCTTTTTCAGAGTCACACTGCACCGAGGACTGTTAATTCATCACAGCTTAACATGCTGCTATGTCTCAATACCCTGTTCAAGGTGCTGCTAGGCACAATCTCAATATGATAGGACTATGCTGTGAGTTTGATTACTAGGGCTCTGATAACTATTTTAGAGGAATTCTGTGGTCAGATTCCGGGCAGTCGGAATTACTGGTTTTGGCAGGAATCTCCACACAGCCCACCTTCCGTTACAAGTTACACACCTCCAAATGGAGAATAACTGTGCAGACCTGGAATTTGTGGTTGGATTAATGCATGTTTCCATTCACATTCCCAGTTCTGAAGGGTTTAACTCAGAAATTTGCCACTTGCACTAAGCCGGTGGCAAATGTCTGCACAACATCTGTGCAGGGGGCGAAAGTGATGGGGGGGGGTCAGAGTGGAATGTTAGCTGACAGAGGATTGGTTGATGGATGGGGAAGGCGTCCTTTCTGTAATGCAGCCCTCTCCCAAAGTGGCTTTGCTGGCCAGAATTTGACCTGGAAATTCGGGTCTGGTGTTCTGGCTCAAGGCAAATCCTGATGTGGCAACACTGTAGCGCTATTAATAACGCGGAGAGGAAATCCACAGTTGGATTCCGATCCGCACTACTTGTAATCGAGAACTTAATGATATTTGTTTCATCACAGAAGTCATTTGCTAGATGAAGGTTCACTTGGATTTCTCTAGTGCAGTGTCATGGAAGTAGATTTATTTCCTGAAAAAAAATGTTTCAATCTAAGTCAGGACAATTTATGCATTTTGTGTTGTCATATCTGGAAGCTCTGAGTCATAGTTCTGTTCTGATTCGGTTTGATCCATCATCAATGTAGTATTGGTTTGCAGACTCCGGAATTAATGGGCGCGCACACATACAAAGTAAAGCTGATTGACAGCGTTGGTTTTTTAAAAATGTCAAAGTCACTGTTTGGTAACAAAATCTATGGTATTGTTCCTCTGGGGCTAAAAGTTTAGTGGTCGGTTTGATAGGGAAGAGGTTGCAGTCGTACTGTACATCACATGCAAAATAAAATTTGAAGCATTCGAGACAGAATAACTATCTATTGATTAATGATCCTCAAAATTATCACACTTCACATCCTCCAGTTTTCTGAATGGGTATGTAAAATTTTATGAGCTACACTTCGTTTTATTCTGCTTATTTGCTGAAAAATACATAAAACCCTTCATGATTGTCTATCATTTTCTAAAGAATGCTTACAGCCTGATTAAAGCTGAGGTTTTTGTTTTAATAGGAAGTGATATTGAATCCTAAATAAATCAAATTTTAACATTTCTAAACCCATAAATAATATCTGCCACCTCTTGATTAAAAATGCCATATGTTTTACATGTACTAAATATTATTTAATGTAGGGATATTTACTGGTTTTTTAAATTGGTTCTACTTTCATGATAAGTCGTGTCCCGTTTCGGGATTTCGATGCAAAACGTCAGTGGAATCAGCAAAAAAACTATAAACAGAGTTAAAAACCCACTTTTTAATATTTTTCAGTTGTCTTAATTATGGTATTTTATTTTATGCAAGGTTTCATCTGATGAAAAAAAAATGTCCTACCTTTAGTAATTAACTAAAATTCTTTAGTGCAGCAATTGTTTTATTTGAAATGTCCCATTTCTATGCTTGGCATGCTAATCCGACCTAGCACTGTCAGCGACTACCACACAATGATTATTTTAATAAACTAAACACAAAAATGTTTCATGCTTATAGCCTTATACCCTCTTTCGGCCATACTGTATTGAGTTTAAGGATGCAAGGTTGTTCCTTGCCAACATTGTGAACATTTTTAAGCTTCTCCAGTTTCGCCAAAATGTAGTAGATGCAAAAATCCAACTAAAGTTGAATTTACAGGCGAAAAACCTCCAAAACCTACTTTTTCCTAAAATAATTCTCAAAGGAATCATCCATCACAAATTTCTGTTTGAATTTTCACCTGTAACCAATGTTTCTCATAGTGTTTACCTTTGCAAAAGTGAAGGAATTATGATTTTACTTTAATCAGAATGTAAGTAGGTTTAAATTGGATGTCTAGTATCATCTACTAAGCTCTTGCACATTCTTTGTGTGCTTCAAGGAGAGCCTTACCCTGCTGATTGTCAGTAGCTTCTCTAGGCAGATGTTATGGGTGCACACGCCTTCTAGGCTTCCTGATGTAGGAAAGTGGTGAGCAATCATGGTGTATTTTGGGAGTAACTTGGAGCCTTTTGGAGAAAAGGAATGAAGAATGTTGCTTTGCTAATGATCCCTATCTTGTCAACCAACATGCGTTTTACAATTTTGAGGGGAACACTGTTGCCCCTCTAGCAATAGACCAGCACCAGAGATGCAAATATAGGGCCAGGTATGTTCCTTATCACATTACAACCATATCACCGTGCTTTCCCTTTACAAAGCATTTACATCTGGAATTGGTTCAACCAGTTTAGTTTTAGTATCCAAAAACACTGCAACGTTCATTAAATATAACCTTATGACTGAAAAGAGGCCTCTCTGTTCACCACGTTCCAAAAGAACATTAAATGGGCTGTTTGGGATGTTTTCCCATCAGTCAATTTCAGGGTGTCGTCAAAATCAATTGAGAGAAGATACTTCTCAGCAAAGCTTGTCCAAAGAGTAAGACAACCTGCATATCCATATGGACTGTGGACATCCATCTTTAGCTGACAATGCTTGCTTTATGTTTCAGAGAATATGATCCGGTACACGGGGAGTCCAGACAGCCTGCGGTCCCGCACCCCAATGATCACACCTGACCTGGAGAGTGGGGTCAAAGTCTGGCACCTGGTGAAGAACCATGAACATGGGGACCAGAAGGAGGGTGACCGGGGTAGTAAGATGGTGTCGGAAATCTACCTAACAAGACTACTTGCTACCAAGGTACCCTAAATATACACCAACTAGGCCTATTATATACCATTCTGTACCTCAGGCTCCTCTTATTTCAAAGAACCATGTTTTGTACCCCTTTTCCCAAATGGTGCTTTTTTCTCTGCATAAAGGCATTCTGGATTATGTGTTAGTATGCAATGCCAAGAAAAAGGCAATAATGAAGCAGCAACATCTAGTCACATACTAGTTAAACAGTGAACTAGGTCACATGCAAGCATGGTACTTCCTGGTTAGATTTAAAAACCATGAAACCATGAAGCTATATGTTATATTACGACGGTCTAAGGAGCACAGCTTTTTACAAGTGTGTTATGTAGGTAGGTTTCAAGTTAATTATGTCTTCAACCAATGGAAAAGAATCCTTTGAAACCATTGTTTTTGTATATGTACACAACTAATATACAATACTACAATACTGTTAACAAATATAAGATTAGCCGACATTAGATTACATGACCTACAGATCACGTCATTTTTCAAGGGTGAGTCTAACTCACAGATTAGTGCTTCTGGCACTAAAGGAAGGAGGCAGAGGAAACTCTACTTCATGCAGTCTTGGTGTGCTCAAGGCATTCTGAGATGTTGCTGTTCGATCAAGATCTGACCTCTACCTGGAATAGCTCACCCAGATAACCATTCTGTAAACATAAATCAATTAGGTTGCCAGAGTATTAAGTAGGGATGACTTTATTACTAAACCAAGATCGCAAGAATAATGCAAGAGGAAAGAGATTTGAGGAGACAATGTAGGAGGCAAAATTGAGGGAACACAAAATAGAGTGCAGTAGATAGGAAGGTTAAGCACTGAGCAGATGTATGTGTAACACAGAAAAGGAACCAAATGAATAGGGTTAAAGCTGACTGACAGGAGAGATGACCTCTCCATGGCAGGCTGTGCCCGAACGTGGGTGTCAGCCAGACAGATAAATGGGCTATTTTATCAAATGGCTGGTTCTATCTTCTCGGGCATTGCCCAGTGACAAATGAAATATTTGACAGCTCAGTTGCTTGCTCCGCTTAACTTTCCAACCTGTAAGTGCTCCAATGTAGGCGGTGCAAATTGGCGACTTCCAGCCACTGTCGTGGGGAATTGGTGCCACTTTGGTGTGTTTTGAACAGTTAAGCAGTTTTGTTGACAGCGCTACGAGATGGGTTCAGACGGGCTCGAGAAAGGAACCAACGTCTGCATTTAACATCTGTGTAATAACAAATAACAGGGTACAAGGAAATAACATTGAGTCTCAAGCTTGCCTTAGCAATGCAGATATACTTTAAGTATGACTGTCCTTGCAGGCAGGCCAGTCAAAATATCTATCTGTTAGCAGCAAGAACTAGTTGTTCCATTGAGGGTCTTATGGTACTAATCTGTAGGCCACTTCACCCTCTCCCATAAAATAACCCTTCCTTTCTCAGCTCACCCTTTTCCTTTTTCAAATTACTACATTTCCCGTTCAGGTTCTTTTTCCTTGTCACTAAAAGTCTATACCTCTTGCTTAACCCTGCTTCTCCCTTGACCAAAGTCACAAATTTCTGTCTCAGCTCACTTCTACATTTGCAAATTTTATATACTTGCTGTTTCTGCTTACTCCTTTTTTCAAAGATGACACTTTTATTACATTTCACTTTTTTCTCTTCTAGATAATAATACTTTTTGGCCTGGTTGTCTTCCTCTTTTGTTATGTCTGTGTCTGATCTTGTTTTCTCCTCAAAACCTATAATTTCAGCCAGATCTAGTTCACACATCGACCTCTAGGAAACGCTATGCTCCCTGAATGTTAAAGCTATAAAATTGAAGTATACAAATATCGAGACAAAAAAATTAATCCAAAATATCGAATGGTAAGTATAGATTTTCTATATCCTAATTCCCCATATCTGTACCTTGATATGTATATCGTCAATGTACATGGAAGTGGAGTTAGGTATAGTAAATCTAGCCTTCCTCTAAATGCACTTAGCTTTTGATATTTTTGTCTTCAATATTTTTTCATGACATTCTGGTGTCACGATACTCAAAGCCTCAATATTCAGTTCTTCAATATTAGGAAAAGAGGACCCTTCTTGTGTCAGCTCTCTGCTCCTACTACTAAAATATACCACCTGTTGAGACTCACTCCACCCTCTGTTACAAGACAACATTTTGTAAACAGTACTTATCTTTCATATCTACCTCTATGAATAAACTCCACTTCCTGATTACTCCATCTTCTGAAAGGCAAAAATTCCTCTTTGAGTTTTTGTCTCCCTTTATGGGAAACTTTAGAATCCATATATAGATCAATTATCCAGCTGCTTAAATATTTCATACCTCAGCTCGGTTCTTTACTGAAACTTGCTTCACTTCCGCTGTTTGCCCTTGTCATCATCTTGTATGCTTTAATTAGAGTAGGATATAATCTGATACTTTAAATATTCACATCTCTGATCGGACACATCCGCTACACAACACCGTGAGAGATTAGAACTAGTTCAAATTAGATGTTCGGGCTGTATTTGTTAATGGAATAAATTGTGAGAATTCATCCCTTTGTAAATGACCGTAGTGTCTGCGAGGAAGATTTGTATATATCAGATAGTTCATAACAGTCTAACAACACAATTTGTGGTTGTGCTCCTTGTGCGTTTGGCTGCCTTTTTTGTCTGCAAGACATATGCATGAAGTGCAAAGCATTATGTCTCATTTGGAATCTTTTTTCTCTCTGAGAAAATAAAGTCATTTTTGTAATTAGTAAAAGAATATATGGACATCAGTTTTCATCACTTTGCCAAATTTTGTATTGTGTAATTATATTATGTTCTGTATTGTTAGCTGTCTGATTTTCAAAATGAACCAACAACTGTTTGGTCCAAAATGTTAGCCAATCTTTCTGGCTACAATTTCAACCAGAAAATCCTGTTTGTAACATATCTATAATTGATTATTTAATCCCCAAGTAAAAACCCTACAGTTTTAGTGGATTTATCCATCAAGTTGTAGGGAAATAAAAGTTTTTTTAGGTTTTTAAAAACCATAGACATTATTTTGCAGCCTAATTAATGAATTCATAAGAGGACACAGAATGCACATTGTGGTCACAAAAAAGAAAAATATATAATAGCTGACACTGACAACTGTATAATTTTTTACATTCTAGACTTTCACTGAGACGCTACTAACTTTACTGGCACTGTGACCATTCTAGCTCTCAGATTCTGATATACTTCAACAGTGTGTGCCTTGTTTCTTCCCCAACAGGGCACTCTACAGAAGTTTGTGGATGACCTCTTTGAGACAATATTCAGCACGGCGCATCGTGGGAGTGCCCTGCCGCTGGCCATTAAATACATGTTTGATTTCCTGGATGAGCAGGCGGACAAGCACGGTATTCACGACCCTCATGTTCGACACACGTGGAAAAGCAACTGGTGAGTACTCCAGAGAGAGCAATTAAATATCTTAAGAGTGGTCAAGATCACAAGATTTTTCTGGTGCAGCTGTTGTTTTAAAGTGATAACAACTGAGAAACGGGGGGATTGGAAGGGGGACAGTCAACAGACAACAGAATAGGTATAATTAGATAAATAAATAATACCTATTCTGTCGTCTGTCGACTTCCCCCCCTGCCGCTCCCTGCCCCTCCCCACCTCGCTTACCTGTGCCGGCCGCGGCGGGATATAGTGACTTTCTAATTCACAGTAAAGACTACTCTTCGGTAGCTTTGTTATGCCTTCTAATGTTAAATTATTTCTAACTATGGAAGAACCCATGGGACAAACATTTCTGTTGAATCCAACAACTTTTTTATTTTAGCCAACCCACTCCTCACCAAGTGAGAATCAATTGCAACAATCAGGCACTGATTGAAACATTCATTTCCTGCAGCACTAGTTGTGCTGTGCTCCCTAGAGTTTTTCTTCATGCTTTTGTTTCTATTTAAATACATTTTCATTGACCATTTTCAATGTTGCATACATTTGTAAGCCAGAAATAATAAAGCAATTGCAACCACAACAGCTCAGTGTTCACTTGTCTGAAATCCAAGTATTCCGTGCCCAATCAAAGTCCCCCCCCCCCATGATGGTATCGCAGTCTGCATTCATTTCCTGTAATCGTGGATATACCAGTGACTTCTTCATGGCCATTCAGTCTGCTCTTCCTCTCCTCACCTTGTGGCCTCCCTTCCATGGCTTACGCATCCATCCCACTCAGTTCCCCGCCCTACATCTCCGTGCGGTGTGTGCCATCAGGAGATTCCTGTGAACTGTGGGGTCACCCATCTTCCTCCGTATCCTGAAATGCCATCAGCAGCGATGCCCAGACCTCAAGGTCCTCCTGCAGTTTATCATTCCGTCTGCTACCATTCATGTGACCTCTGCTAGCACCCACTCTACTGTGTCCCTGTACCACAACTTAACCAAGGGAGTTCTGTCGCCTGGAGTTTTTCTTCAGAATTAAATAACTTTTCTGTCAGTGACTGATTTTGCACCTGCATCATCATTTCTTGCAACCATCAGTAGCCCTTGTTGATGAGATATCATTCTCTTATACCACCACTCTTTGATTAGTCATCTGGCAATCACACGTAAACGCCCTCAGCGACTATGGGTCACACTTTCTGTTCTCATACACTTATTAACAGAAAAGTGTATCATACACGCATAGAAATGGATTTCATAAATCCCTTATGCCTTTTTTTTTGGTTCACAGCAACACTGTCACACAGATCTTTCTTTAACACTTAAGGTTATCAATACATCAAAATCTAAGGTCAATTGGTGTGAGGTGATCACCTTCATGCTGGTTTTGAATCTGCCACATTGCATATTAATGTGGGTGTGTAATCACATCAACTTCTTCGAAAACAAATGGAGAATCCATAATCTGAAGGAAGTTCACTGAATCTGCATGCAAGAACATAACACTAAACTTGTCAATTATAGCTCAGGAATCGAAAGTATTCTTGTCACTTATTCTGGCACAAGCTCGAAGGTCAAATTGGAAGCTGCTGGAGTAGGCTGATGTGTGATGTAAGCAATGGGTAAAGTGATATTATTGTTGAGCAGTGGAAAAACCTTGTATATTGATGGTGTGACAAGCACCAATCATGACGCTGTAATCCAGTTCATTTACATAGGGCTCAAGTGTCCCTGGTGCATCTGATTGCTGAGTATTCGCTTCAATGGACAGGTGCTAAACACTCACATTGGCTGTAACAGCCTCTCTTAAAGGTGTATGATTGGCAAATTTATGTATATTCTTTGGTAAATGTATGTATATTCAGAGGTCAACTGTGATGGACATTGGTAATCAATAGAGCAGAGCATGTGCCTCAGTATTTAGTCTGGAAGGATACTTTTTTGGGTTGTGAGGTGCTCATTTAGAGCTGTGATTAAAGGTTGAAAGTTCAGCAGTAGAACTGTTTGTAAAATATACTTTTACTCCATAACAAACCCCGCAATCTGCAAAAAGAATTTGGTAATATTGTTACGGCCTGTTACTTGTGAATATTTTCCTACTGAAAATCTAATCCTTGGGTTGTAATATTACCGCATCTGACTCTTGTTGGTGAATGTCCCACTCATACATAAATGAGGGCTTAAGTGTACCTCCAGTGTAAGAGATAGACACTAATGGAGTCTTCTAATTGTGGAAGAAAGATGCACGGTCCCTGCCATACAGTGACCACTCTCAAGAAGAGGCTTTCACCTTGTCCACATGTGGGTCCAAGCCAGTAGAACAGAATTGCAGTATTTCCCCACTACTGGTCATAATATGTCCATGTGTTGAACAGAATTCCAAAACATTTATTTCTTACTAGTGTTATGTACAAGAGAGCACTTTAAACAATGTGATTATATGAGCTTTGGTCAACATAGTAGATTCAATTCCCACTTCTGTCATTTTCAAAATAAAGCTGACATCGTTCCTCCATTTTATGGATGCCCATTTTCCCCCCATTTCGAAGACGCATATGTTGAGCTTTTAAACTACCAAGCTTTCTGTGCATTGCCCACATAAGACTGTGTGTAATGTAGGCTGACCTAAATGATGAATGAGAGGGGCTTGAATCACATATGCCGCAGCTGCCAAGAGGATCAGGTGCTATTCATATGAGGGTTAGCAGAATTGCTACCTTTAGTTGTCAGTGTGATGGCAATTCGTGTTCCCTCACCAGCTCCCAGTGTGATGGGTTGTCAACACCGAAGCCTGTCATTATTATGTGAACCATATTTCCTGTCTCACTGGACAGTGCATAGACGCTTGTGTGTTTCTATGGAAGCTCCTTTTGAACTTTTACAGCAGTGTTGTAGGTTGTGAGCTCAGCAGAGGTGCATGGACCTCTTTTGCAGATTGCCAGACGTAGGAACAAAAACAGAGACATTTTGCTATGCAATATGCTCTTGAGTCTCAGAAAGGAGCAGTTGCTGATGGGAGGACTGGCTTGAAATTGCACCAGTTGCAAATTGCAAATGTGACAATGAAGCCTGTTCACCCCAGGAGTTACCTAGCAAGACACCTTTAAGAATCCCAGGTCCCAGATAGCCCAAACATGATCTTAGAAAGTAGGTGCAGGTTCTTAGTGGATTGGGAGCCTGTTAGGTACAAATGCTAAAACCCTAGCTATTTTTGCTTATATGTATTTATTTATTTTTATTTAGAGTGTTTTATAAAGCGTGCACTTGACCCAAGGGTATCAGAGCACTGTACATAGGGTTGAATGAACAAAATGATAGGTATAGACAGGTACATCAAAAGTAAAGAGCCGCAATAGGCCGTTGCAACAGATATCACATTAAACAACTGTCATTCCATTAATATTCCATTAGTCCACATTGATCTAGCATCTTCATGGTGAAAACTCCCTTGATTTGATTTGATTGGCATATTTGTAGAGCGCAGCGAATGCCCGAGGGCGTCTTGGCGCTAGAGACGGAAGATCTGAGTGGTGCTGGCGGTATATACAAGATGGATCAATTGTTAAAGAGCCAGGTTTTTAGCGCCCTTCTGAAGGATAAGAGTGAAGAGCTGCTCTTTATGGAAATGGGCAGCTGGTTCCAGATCTTCACTGTTCCCAAAAGGAAGCTTCTTCCACCCCAACGCGCCTTCTTAAACTTGGGTATCTGCAGAAGTTTTGTATGGGTAGATCTTAAACTTCTGGCCGGCGTATACCATTTCAGGTGCGTCCTCAAGAATTGCGGCCCTGTACCCTGTAGAGCTTTGAAGGCCAGACATTGGGATTTAAACTCAATCTTCTTTTTCACTGGGAGCCAATGGAGGGCTCTTAGACCGTGGGAGACTGATTTGAACCTAGGAATATCTAATACTAATCTGGCTGCGGCGTTCTGCAAACGCTGCAGTCTAAGTAGATGTTGGGATTGAATCCCCATGTTTAGGGCATTCCCTTAATCCAATCGCAAAAGGGCCAAGGCTGTAACCAAAGTTTTGATTGTGTCAGGAGGGATAAATGGAAGGATTTTTCTGATCATTTTTAAGATGAACCAGATGGTGGATGAAAGCCTATTGATCTGACTATTGAATGGTAGTTTGTCATCAAAGATGACTCCAAGATTTTTGACGTTGGACACAGGGGTTGGACAATCGCCCAGATTGGCAGGCCACCATCTGGGCGACCAGAAGGATGAATCCAAGCCCAACAGCAAGACTTCAGTTTTTCCTCCATTCAGTTTCAAGCAGTTGGACTGCATCCATTGGCTGACTTCCAGCATGCAGCCGTTAAAACGGTCGGCGGTCTCCTCCACGTTGCTTGAGACTGACACCACCAACTGGGTGTCGTCAGCATAGGAGACAACCGAGAACCCAAACTGCCTGATGATCGAGGCCAAGGGCGCCGCATATACATTGAATAATGTGGGGCTCGGAGGTGAGCCCTGAGGCACCCCACAAGGCAGTTTGAAAGATTTGGAAGAGAAGGCTCCCTATTCGACGGAGAAGGTTCTGTCGGCTAGGTAGGACAATAACAGTGCGAGGGCGGAATCTCGGATCCCCAGCTCCACCAGTCTACTGGCTAGTATTTTGTGGTTCACAGTATCGAAGGCCGCTGATAGGTCTAACAAAATCAAGGCGGCCTTGCCCCCTGAATCTAGTATTGTCCTAAGTTCCTCAGCCACAATAACCAAAGCTGTTTCCGTTCCATGTCCTTTCTCGAAACCCGTATTGAGAGTGATCTAGCAGGTTCCTGGAGGAAATGTGTGCAGTGAGTTGTACATTGAGAAGTTTCTCGAGTACTTTTGTCGGAAATGGAATTCTGGAAATCGGACGATAACTGCTGGGGTCCTTAGGGTCAAGGTTCGGCTTTTCTAAAAAAGGAAGAAGTGAGGCTATCTTCCAAGGATCTGGGAAGACGCCTGAATGGATTGCCTTGTTGAACACCAAACTTAGGTGTTCACTTAGTATTTCCGGAAACAGATGAAGTACTTTAGGAGGGCAGGGGTCTGTTGGGGCTCCTGATTTAGATGTTCTCACCACCTGAATGATTTGTTCTAGTGTGGGGGGAGAGAAGGTGAAAGCTGAAATAGGGTCAACGGGATCTGTGGTTGTCGGTGTGATCTTGGCAGCTGTGACTGCGCTAACACTATCCCTAAAGGAATTATATACCATTTCAACTTTATCTATGAACGTCTGACCCAGTAGATTGCAGAATTCTGCGCTGCTTTCCGTCCGAGCCGTTCCTGGTAAGTTAGCTAATTTTTTAACTGTAGAGAAGAGCTCCCTGCAGGAGTTCCTTGCCTCATGGATCTTTGCCGTAAAGTATTTACTTTTTTCCTCTACAATCATTTTCTTGTAAGCTGCCAATGCTTGCGCATATTTGGATTTCTCATCCAAGTCATATTTTACTCTCCACCTTCTTTCTGCCCTTCTACACACTTGTTTTTGCTCTCTAAGACTATCTGTAAACCACGGTTCGGAAGGACTTTTCCGCCGGGAGAGGCAGATCTTTAAGGGGGCTAAACTGTCAACCGCTGATTTGATCCATGAGGATACCCTATGGACAGAGGTGTTGATGTCTGTAAGGAGGTCTGGTTTAGTACTTAATAATAAAGCTTGTAGGGTAGGAGGGTTTATTTTAGCCCAATGTCGCCGGGTGACAGAGACAGGTGCGTTTACGGATGTCGGTGAATGCTGAACTGCGCTTAGGGAAAACAGTATAGCTTTATGGTCTGACCAGGGGACAGGGATTACTTCTGATATTTTGAGCAATGGATTTGAGGGGAAAATCCCATCCAGCGTGTGTCCAGCGGCATGAGTGTCCTGCTTGACAATCTGTGCTAATGTAAAATTAGCCATTGAATCAACTAGTGAGGCTGTATCACGATCTCCCAGGTTTTCTAGGTGATAGTTAAAATCTCCTAGTATCGTGAAATCCGATGCCTCTAGACTAGATTCAAGGAAGGGGCTGATAACATTCAAGAAAGAGGTCCGTGTTCCTGGTTGCCTATATAAGAGGAGGCCTTTGAATGTGTAATTATTACTAAGTGTGATCTGGAATGTTAAAGTTTCACACTCCTGTGAGCTTCCGGCTGAGGATCCAGTCACATGCAAGTCTTCTCTAAAGATGATGGCTAATCCTCCCCCCCGTTTGTTAGCTCTATCTGCTCTGATAATGGTGTATCCTGCTGGTATTGCTAACACATGGTCCGGTTCTGACGAATCATCTGCCCAGGTTTCTGTAATGAATGCCAGGTCAAGCTTGTGTGCGCCTATCAATTCTAGCACCTCAGTATTATGCTTCGGTAGTGAACGCGTGTTGATCAACATTGCCTGAAAGTCTTTGGTTGATTTTTTGTATGAACATTTTTGTTGTGGTGTCAGAGCCCTAACTTTGGTGAAGCTGAACTGTAATTTGCAGTGCAAGCATTGCTTGGGCTCCTTCTGGGGGTCTAGTCGAGGGCAGCAGGCGTTATTATGCTTAGTGTTTAACCTGAGCATTTCCTCTCTTGCGTAAATCATGCTCTCTGCTTCGTGAGGAAAACGAGCAGGGGTTCTGGCCCTGGGCGCGGTCCGGGCATGGACAGGCGCAGACGGGCTTGCCTTTGGCGCGCCTGCTGCGCGTCCGCTCTGTCATCGGGCTTTGTAGGGTGCGCGGCGTAAAAGACTAGCCCGCTCCCTGCCCGGAAGTAAGTAATTGCCCCGGAAGTGAGGAGAGATCGAGGAGCCTAGGGAGACGCCCTCCGCTCAAACGGCACTTGCTGCGTCGGACCAGGGCGGTAGCGAGGAGTCGGGGAACAAGGCTGTGAGATTACCGGGACGAGGAGCCTGACTGAGCCTCAGGTAACGGCACACGAGCCCCTGCTACAACGGCCACATAGGCTATGCAGTATACAGTATTAAAACTTGTAAAAACACAGAGATCTTACAAACACGTAAAACAATCAGGAGCTGCCAATATGCTGAGTTGATTATGTATAGCGTGCAGGGATATTAAGAACACATACCTAAAAACGCGTGCAGAGATAAAAACATACGTAAAAACAGTAATGAGCTGCTAATTAACTAAATGAAAAGTTTAGCGTGGGACAGCAGGCGCAGCAGTCCTTACTGCGTCCCTCTGTACTGCTTTTTGAAACGTTGGAGACGAGCAACCTGGGATTCATATGTCCGGCTGAGAAAGCCATAGGTGCAAGGATCTGATATATACTGCTTGGAGGGTTGGTTGATCCCGGTCACTCTCTTTACCCCCGACTGTACTGAGAGGGACAGGTGGTCTCTTAAATGCTGGCCCTAGGCACAGGAGAGGGAGAGAAAATGCACAATCAGTGCATAGTTGGCAACACAGGGGACAGCCTTTGTTTCTGGAAAAGCAAGTGGGACAGGGATGATAGAAGAAGAACAAAAGCAAGATTTACACAGAGAAAAAGGCATGGTGAAGAAATGGAGTGTGAAATGTGAAGGCCTAGAAAATGAGAAGGAGTACTAGGGCAAAGAAATTGAGAGATATGACAGGGAAAGGGGGTACCAAGAGAGAAATACACAAGGGAAAAGAACACAGAGGAGTAAAAGAGAAACACAGGATGTGTTGAAGGAGAGGGAGTGTGGAGAGGCTAGTAGAGAAAACGCAAAGAAGAGATAAAAAGTGGAAAGGGAGGAAAAACAGCTGCGGAGTCAATAAATAAAGTCTGACAAGAAGACTAAGTAACTGAAGAAGGTGTCCGGGTAAGGAAAGAAATGAGAGGTGCTGAATGAAGAAGGTGGAGGGGTTGGGGTAAGAAGGATAAAGAGTGGAGGAAAGCCTGATGGAGGATAGAAGGAAGCCGACTGAGAATAATAATAATTCGATTTTTATATACCGCTTGCTTCTATACTTTCACTGGTTCAAGCACTCTAAATATTACGCTTCTACTGCCTATTTTAGTGATGTTCAGATCAGATCAGATAAAACTTTATTTTGGCGGTGAGACACAGCCATAAAAGCATATTACAAACATAAAATACATTATTAAAAACACATCTCATGATCACCTTAATAAAACAAATTTTATAGCAGCAAATAAAATAATAGAATAATCATTAAAAACGCAACCAGAGTCAAACAAATTAAGGGAAAATCCCTCCATGAGGCACAGTGCCCCACAGTCCTCCTATAAACAGATCAAGCAGGCAGGATCAAACTGTTAAAACAACATCTGTTTTCTCCTGGCTATAGCACCCTTTAAGAAGGAACAAATAGAAATACAAAGTGTGGGAGACATTAACCCTTGCAAATAAAGCAGGGCCTCTGCGCATCACCTAATACCACAGACTCGAATTAAAGGTATTGAAAACCTTTTGGGGAGTACCAGATATAATTTACAAAAAAAGGTAAAATGAAGAAAACTCTGGGGCGAAGACTCGTCACAAGGACAGATTAACACCTTATTTGGGTCAAACTAGCCCAAAGGAAAACTCAGATGCCACCTTATGATTCCAAGTCTAAATCTGGTTAAAAGAAGTCTGCCTCAGGTGGCATCCACTCAAGACATATATGGCTCCATATTGGGGGTAGCCTGCAGAGGCCCATACTCCCTTACTGAGTATTTGGCTAATTCCTCAACCTCTCTAAGCCACATTTTCCTGGCAAGAAATGTTTTTTTTTACCCAGGTAGTGTCAGCCTTAATACTAACAGAGGGGGAAGAAAAGAGCTCTGGTCTCACCAGAATAGTCAAGTCCTGCTCAACATAATGTACCAGGGTATGGTCAGGCATTCGTCGCAGGCTAGACAGTCAGACGTCACCTTCCTAATAAAACCTGTGTGTAAATTTGCCCATATACTGCACCATAACACCAGAGGGGCCGTTTAACACAGCCCTTAACATACTCAACCCCAACTCTTGGTGGACAATGTATGCGGCACAAGATGGGGGGTACACCTAAGATACGTCGCAAGACCGTATTTTCTTCCGTCTAAAGAGCGGTGGTGTTCGAAAAACCCCAAATGCCAGCCCCATAGGTAAGAATCAGTAAACATTTGCTCCTAAAGACTTCCAGAAGAGGGGCTGCAGGTTTTTTGCCAATGCATGGGGCTAAGTTTTAAATATAGCCCGCAGCATTGGAAAACCTTTGGGAGGTTTTATGTCTGCAGGGGCCCAAGCTACCCCTAGCATCAAAAACCACACCTAAATAGGAAAAGTCCTGTGTAGGAACTACAGGATGGCTCTGCAGAAACACACTCTTTATCTTCATGGATTTGGGGCCACCAAACATAGTGAAAGATTTGGAACGATTAGTAGCAAGCCCTAAAGATTCCATCAAGTTACCAATCCACATAGAGTAACACCGGAGCTTTTTTCTTACCAACATATGGTACATCAGCATTACAGGTAGAAAGCACATCCTCAAGGCCGTTGATGTATAATAAAAATAAATGCGGGGCCAATACACACTCTTGGCAAACACCCTTCTCCAGCGGAAAGCTGCTGGTACGTTAACCAGCATGGCCAAATCTTACAGATGCTGAAAGTTCAAAATGCAGGGCCCACATAAATTGAATGAGCCCATGCTCTCCAGCAAGGTCCACAATTTAGATCTTACCATGCTGTTGAAGGTGCTCGACAGGTTCAAAAAGGCTAGGCAAGGGAAGCCCTGCTTTGTAATGGTAATGGACTGCTAATCACCCTTTTAAAAATAGGTACGATAGTGGCAGTGTGCCACGAGCCGGGGAGGCCAGTGATAGTAAAGGCATTGAAACAATAACATAATAGTGGGGCCCATTATTCTGGGACTGATTTGTAAATGTCCATAGGGACCCCATCTGGCCCTGGAGCCTTATTAGATGGAGACTTCATAATGGCATCCCAGATCTCTTCCAACGAAAAGCTAATATTAATTGGCAATTCCACCGCTACCTCCGGGCCTATTTGAGACACGTCGGAGTGAAATAAAGTACTAAAATGAGCCACGCAAGCATCTGAGCTAATGGTGGTAACAACAGCATCAACACGAGCCCAGAGAGCCAATGTCCTTGAACACCTTCCAGAAAGTTGTGGCATTCTTCAACCTGCAAGACTCTACCAGTCTCCCCCCAATACTCCATTTTAATCTCTTTTTTCTCCTACTCAGGGACTGTTTATACTCCGCTCTGACCTCTTGGATCTTCTGCCCATCTCTAGGAGTCTCCTTCAAAGCCCTATGTGGATGGGAGGGGGCTTCCTACAGCAAAAATTAAACCACCTGGCCCCTGTGATATCAGGTCTTGTTGGCTCCATAGAAAATTTCTAATGGCCAGCCCTACACGGGCAAAACAATTATCCCCATCCCGCAAATCAACCATGGGGTTTAAACAATCCAAAGGTGGATCCAGATGGTTAGCACACAAGTTGTTCATCACAGCACCAAAATCTGCATGTCTCCAAACCAATCAAAGCCCCTGAGACTTAACTGTTAAAGCTGAGGCAAGGCTATCCCTGGCAAGTTGCCCCTTTAAAGATATTTAAAACCCCACCTCAAAGGATTACGGTCACTCAATACTGTTGCAATGGTACCACCTGCCCAAACCCTCACCATTAGGGCCCGGGATTCAAATATATAATCAATAGATTCATGGTCCCCCCCTTACAAAGTTGGCATTCAACAGCTAAGCAGAATCAACCTCAGCACAAGCATTTAGGAGATCAAAAGTATTAACCATATTTAAAAGAGCCTTAGTTTTCAAGTCCCCATGCTGGGGTACCCCTTGGACATACGTTTTCTAATGTGACAGACTCATTAGACTGAGGCAAATCAACAAATTTAACATTAAAATCACCTCCCACCACAATATGAAACCCTGAGGTCAAATAAGCTAGTTCAAAATCCTAGCCCAAGATAAAACTACACAATATATTTATGTTAGTACATGCCTTCGAGCAAAATACCTATTACAGTAGTTAATATAAACAATGTTAATACCACTGGGCCACATCAGAAGGAGGGCGTGGACAACGGGACTTCCAGTGCAGTTCGAATAAGTTTTACTCTCCAGAGTGACTCTAGTGTATGCAATTAGACAACCCTTAGCTCTCCAGGAAGAAGAAGGAGTCGTCGGGACCACAAAGGCAACAAACCCATTCAAGCTAATAGCTTCTGCGACCCAAGTGTCTTGCAAGAATATCAAATCATAATGCAAGATTAGGGCAGCCCAGTCATCATCGTGCTTCTTTTTGGATAACCCGGCAATGCTCCAGCATAGCATTTTCAACTGATGAATAAAATCCCCAAGAGGCTTCTGGATAGAGGCATCATTGACATCATTATTGATGGGCACAGGGTTGAAGTACGATGAAATTACAAGACCTTCGACCATAAGGTAGCCGCTACCTGCACAAGAGATGGAAATGGGGGGCAATAGGCTGGCCCGATCAAGACTCAGATCCTGAATCACGAGATGCCTGCCCGTGCCATAATCACCATCCGTAGGGGCACAAGCGGGCTCATAAATACTATTCCCCAGTCAATCCACATCCATCAAGCTTCTCAGTGGCCCAAACCGATTCTGAACTGATACAGATGAAGTGTTTAGGACCCTGGACGTCCCCCAAGCTGGCTGATTTAAGAAATGAGTTAAACATGGGCCTGTAGAAATATCCATTGGGTAAAAGCTTAATTTCACTGGTTTTATGCCGACCCTGTGAGAAGGCGTCCAACAGATTCCTAGCAACTCTTATGTTGCAAAACATAATGATGACACAATCACCAGGGAATTCCTTACGCTGCTTCCCTACCCAGCCCACCCTTCTGACCATCAAAACTTTATTAAAGAGCACGTCTCAACACCCAATATTGTCATGCAGCCAGTGGGTTGATTTATGGATTAAATCCACTGTTGACTCTTCAACACCCGATCAAAGGGTTGCTACATCAGCAAGCAAAATGACATAGGGGCAGGCTGCAGGTGCCAAATCACACCGTGAGTAGAAACAGTAGCTGGCCCCGGATTGCAATGAGAGGTGATAGTATTACAACGTACAGGGGAATGCTCCACTCATTATCCCTGCAAAATACTAGTTGGAACTGTACCAATAGCAAATGGGCCCCCATTTCCATCATCAAGGCCAAAAGGGTTTGTTCATAGTCACCACCTCAGAAGAGGGACAATCTTGCTGCGTATTAAATGTGGCAATATTGGCAGACATGGGAACTAGTCTGCTATCTTTGGGGTCTGCTTAAAAATAGAGCTAGAGAGTTTTGCCTCAAAGGACTCCAAGCAGTCTAATACATCTTTCAATTTGACATCCAGGGTAGATTCATTCATCTTACCCAGGGTATCTGCCAAATCCTTGACATTCAATACACAGGACCCAGTACTGGTTACTAGATTGCTCCCCCTAAGGCCCATTTGAGACCTGGTGTTACATGACTTCCTGGTAGTGCCCTTTTTCTACTTAAAACTAGGAGGTTTTGCTGGCTTAATGGAAGCTGTGGTTGGGGAAGGGGTACTTACAAGGGGCAGGTCTGTGGTTGATGAGGCCTGCATATGAGGTGTACACCCAGCACTGTTGGTCTCAAAAGAGCCCACATCTAACTGGAGGAAATAGGTTGAGAGACATGAAGATCGTCAGAGTTGTCACCAACAAGGAAAAGCCTTCTTTCAACATTCAGAATTTCTTTATTAAGTTCACCCATGACCTTTTTGATATAACCATCTAGGGTGTTGGTCTTTCTCTTTGCTTCTTTTGCCATTGAGCTCCCCACTCTGGAACAAACTTCAGTTTAGACATCCTCCTGTAAGATAGAACGCACCTCGTGTGGCTGGAAGTAGTTAAAGATCTCACTTCACCTTGCAATCAATATTAGTCTGCTGAAGTAGTTCACAAAACGCCCCGCATTGGAATGGGAAGACATATTTATAAATATATTTGGATTAGATGGAAGAATAAACTAAAAAGATGCTTACCCCTCAACCAGGCGAAGTTAGAGGGGTGGCCCAGCACAGACTTACCCGGCTGCGGACGGGCACAGGCCGGCCTGCCCTTGGCCCGGGCACTCCCGCACACGTCGCACGCTGTGGGAGTCTCCTGGTGCTTTAATGCATCAGGAGGTTAGCCCCTCCTCCTTTGGTGATGCAGGTGCTGGAGGACCGAGTCCCACCCCAGTCAAGCACTAAAAAGGCAAGCCGGTGTATGTTGCAGGCTAGAGATGCCCAGTAAGTCTATCCCGCACTGCGAGAGTCTCCTGGCGCTTTAATGCGTTGGGAGGTAAGCCCCTCCTCCTCCGGTGACACGGGTGCTGGGGGACCGAGTCCCACCCCAGCCAAGCACCAAACAGGCAAGCCAGTGAACGTTGCGGGCTAGAGATGCCCGGTAAATCTATATCAGTGATGTTCAATTACCAACATTAAACAGATGAGGGCCTAAGTCAACCATGTCAGAATTTCAGTTTAGAAGTTGTAGGTAAAGTCTGTATGCATGGAGATTTATGTAGTGAAATAAGCTACTAAGCAACTGAGAACATTAAGACCCAGAAGTGAAAGGTTGAAGTAAAGGTGGGACAGTGTGTTGTGCATTTTACAAGCGGTGCCCCTGGCCTTGGTGCAGATCGCGGCTTCACGGCGGCGCTGACGGTGTCAGAGATTGTTTTTCTTTCTTCCTTTAGGTGTCTTCCAGCTCCCAACAGCAGGAACAGCCTCCAGAGGCCCAAAACTGGAACAAGCTCCTCCTGGCAGGTCACAACTCCCGGCAATGGAGTTCAGGGGAGCTGGTGGGGAAGTATTTGTGTCCTTGAGACTTCAGAACAGGAGGCCAGCACACACAAGTCCTTGAAGATTCTTCCTAAAGCAAGTTCTCAGCAAAGTTCCTTTCTTTGTCCTCTTCCTTGGCAGAAGCAGCAACTGCAGGCCAGCCCAGCAAAGCACACAGCAAAGGGGCAGTACTCCTCATTACAGCTCTCCAGCTCGTCTACTTGGCAAAAGGTTCCTACTGAGTCCAGAAGTGATCTAATTCTCTGGGGTTTACGGTCCAATACTTATACCACATTTTGTCTTTGTTCTCTTTGTGGCAAGGGTCTCTGAGCCCAGTCCAAACCATTTCTGACCTCTCTGGTCAGGCTTCACTACAGGAGGTGGAGACAGCATTGTGCGGAAGAGACACTGCCTATTCAGGTGTAAGTGAAACTCCTTCCACCACTCTAAATGCAGCCAAGGTCTATTCAGCTCAGCTCTGAGTCACCCAGGAAAGGCAGGACACACCTCAACCCCTCGGTGGCTGTCTATAGTGAATGCTTATCCCCAACCCTTTCACTCCAAAACCAGACAGTCAATACATAAACAGCAGAGGTACACAGAATGGTTTAAATAAGAAGATGCCTACTTTCTAAAAGTGGCATTTTCAAACATACAATTTAAAAACCATCTCCCTAAAAAGATGTGTTATTAAATTCAGTAGTGAAAATGAAATGCACAGTATTTCACTATTAGGACATGTCACCCCCACCAGTACATGTCCAACCATTCTCAGACACTGCATCCTGCCCATGGGGGTACCTTGGGCCTACCTGAGGGGTATCTTACATGTATAAAAAGGGAAGGTTAGGGCCTGGCAAGTGGGTGCACTTGCCAGGTCGACATGGCAGTAAAAACTGCACGCAGACACTGCAGTGGTAGGTCTGAGATAACTTTGAAAGGCTACTTGTGTGGGTGGCACAATCAGTGCTGCAGGCTCAGTAGTAGCATTTGATATACAGGCCCTGGCACAATTAGTGCACTTTACTAGGGACTTACCAGTAAATCAAATATGCCAATCATGGATAACCAATCTTAATAACAATTTATACAGGGAGCACTTGCAGTTTGACACTGATCAGCAGTGGCAAAGTGCCTAAAGCATTTAAGCCAGCAAAAACGAAATCCAGCACAGCATCAAAAATACAGGAGGTAGAGGCAAAAAGTCAGGGGAAACCACACCAAGGATGCCAAGTCTAACTCGCTTATTAAAGATTCTTTAAAAAAAAAAAAAAAAACTTTAGTGGTGTCATTTCCAGTGATGTTAACAGGGTTAATGAGCATTCACTGTCACTCCCTATGATGTCACCAGGGTCAAAGGGCATATGATATCACTTCCTGTGATGCCATCAGGGTCAAAGGCAGCATGATATTACTTCCACTACCCCTGTGGTTTTGGTAAATTGACCTTCTTGCGGAGGAGTTGGTGCTGCTCTTGCTGTTCCTGTTCCGAGAACACAGAGATGCCATGTGTGACCCAGGGTCTTGGTCAAACATGATCTGCTCTCACGGTACACTGTGCCCAAAAGGTGGTGCACTCTGCCAGAAGCTCTATATCTGCTCATTCTCTTACTGAAGGAGGGAGTCGGAGAGTGAGTAAGACAGTGGAAGTTAAAGAGAAGCTGACGATGAGAAAGGTGGGGGAAAAGGAGGACAGTAAAGAGGAAGAAAGAGAAGGGAAGGGGAGGGTGAGGGATGTCACCCTTTTAGCAATAGTTGTCGGATCACGCGAACCCACATCTTTCCCTGCATCAGCTTTGGATCAGAACTAGACTGGCAATGCTGAAGGAGTTCATGAATTGACTTGGAGTTCATTTAATCTGATTGCAAAGAGTTCATGTCTCGCCCTCCAAGCACCCCTTAAATAAACCTCCTGCTCATTTAGTCTGAGTGGCTGCAATCAGCCGCAGATTAAAAGCACAGATAATGTTAATAACATGCTAATGTTTCATTAGCTGAAAGCCTCTTGGTGCACAGGGGTGCGCGCGTGGGGGCTGAGCGGCGCTGCCATGATCTGTCTATCAGTAGCGTTGAGGGGGCGGGTGAAGGCATGCACCATCCGAAGCAGATCAAAGACTCAGGGGTCTTCATGCAAACAGAGCCCTCTGCTGCCCCGTGGAGTGTTACACCAGTGGAGACGTGGAATAGATGGAAATTAACCCATTGAAGGAGGAATCAATGAGTCTGACATGGAAATCAGGTTTTTACTATGGAGAAAATGACATCTCGACGTGTTAACCCAGACTATGATAGCTCACCCTTGACTTTCTTGAACACCCTCTGAATTATGGGCTGTACAATAATTGTAGTCCTGCCAGAGTCTGCACATTTTGAGCCCTTTACTCTAGGTGTCAGCCTGTCTGCCCAGTTCCTGACATGATGTGTATTAACATACTGCACAAGTCATGGACGTGAACAGGGCCGGACTGGGAACCCAAAGCAGCCCTGGCAATGTTGACGGACCAGCCCCCCTGTTGCTTTTGTTACTAGGGGCCGATATAGCAGCAGCGCTGCAGAACCGCCCCCAGCACTGCAAAATCGGCCACACCCTTCCAGCCTCTGGGGAAACGCCCAATGCCCACTACGGCCAGCCTGGCCTTGGACGTGAATCAACTGGCTGCTGCCATACACCATGCACAATATTTCAACTCAGACCTTCTCCCCACTCCATGGACCCAGTTACCAAAACAAGGATGCCAGTTGGTAGGAGGAGCAAGACACTGGGTGTGATCCAGGGCTGTGGTTAAAGGTGGTGCAGGTGCTCTGTTTGAGGCACTGAATACAATGCAGGTTATCATCAATCGTCTAGTAGTTGGGACCATAGGATGGGGATCATCGAGAGAAGTGGTGTCCAATGTATGTGTAGAAGGGCTGGACTTATGCCGGATTTGTAGGATATCCAGAAATATACATTTAGATATAATTAATCTAATTTACAAGGTAAGCGTTAACCCGAAATTCTGGCATGGATTTATCTCGCCTGGAGCATTTGTTTTGAATGGGGCATGCAAACCAGAATGGGAATTCATTTTGTTTGTTGCTGTTTAGTTTGGATGTGATTCTGTTAGTAAACAATGTTTGCTTTTCTCGTCCTAGCTTACCACTAAGGTTCTGGGTAAATGTTATCAAAAACCCCCAGTTTGTCTTTGACATCCACAAGAACAGCATCACGGATGCCTGCCTCTCGGTGGTAGCTCAGACCTTCATGGACTCATGTTCTACCTCCGAACATCGTCTGGGCAAAGACTCGCCCTCCAACAAGCTGCTCTACGCCAAGGACATTCCCAGCTACAAGAACTGGGTGGAGAGGTGAGTCCATATGACTGTTCTTTCCATGCTATAGAGGCCCAGGAATGTTTTGTATCCCCCTGAGGAGGAAGCATTGCTTTAGAGACGAAAGCTAGATTTTGAGTTTCTGAGGTCTGCACAATGTCGATGCTGGATGGCTCAAATATTTGCCTCGGGCGAGCATAGCCTATCATTTATGGATGGCTTATTCAGTTTTGCTAACACATGTCTCAGTCATATTTTGAGACTCACAAATACGAGTACTTGCAGGACCAGTGCAGTCCTTCATTCTGAAGCAGTTGATAAACTTAGCTCCATTAAACTGTGTGATAGTGCCATTAAACTGATATTGGAGAAATTGTGGCAGCAAGTCCTGTAATATTTAAAATGATTACAATTAAGTGAATGGAGACCAAAGGTCACTTCTATGCGATGGTTTGTTTTTTGGCCTATGTGAAATAAACTGATTGTCAAAGTGCCAGCTTGCCACCAAACCCCTCTCAAAATTGGCACTATTTTTTCAAACAGTAGAAAGAAACTAAGGGCTGGTTTGGAGTTGAGTAGATGGGTTAATCCTTCAAAAATGTGATGGTTATCTGGTCTACCCTGTCACAAGTGAATTATATACTACAGCACTTTTAATAAGGGACATGAGACATCCGTCATGCTTGTTATGGAATACCCACCCGCCAAACTCTAAATAAGGCCCTTAGGGTTGAATGAGTTTGATATCTGAAATAACTTCGCATTTTACTTGGTGAACAGTGTAGAGGAACGTGTTCTGCTGTGAGTGACGTCAGTTTTTACCATTTTCATTCAGAAGCCTTTCACCAGCTCTAATGCGAATGTGATTCAAGATTAAGCCTGGGCGTAGTTCGCGAAGTAGTGCTACGCGAAGCTACGCAAAGTGCAGTTCGCACTACGCGAGCTACGCGTAGCACTACGCGAACTGCGTAGTGCACTGTTCGCAATGATTGCACAGTGCCGGATGCTTGTCCGCACTGTGCAATCATTGAAAACGGCATCTTGCACAGTGCGAGTTGTCTTTACTGCCGCTCGAGTAGATTTTTACTCGAGCGGCAGCTTCTCAACGCGGACTGGTAGTTTCTCATCGCGAGCGGTCGCGAGCATACGCGACCACTCGCAATGAGAAACCTGACCTCCCGCGTTGAGAATCTCGCCGGGAGGTTTATTTTCACGCCGCGATCGGCAACTTGATGTTGCTGATCGCGAACGAGGAAAAAGTCTCGCCGGGATGTCATTTGCTTGCTCGCGGTCGCCAACTTGACGTTGAGGACCGCGAGCAAGCAAAAATGACCGCTGCACTACGCTACGCTACGCTACGCGTGTTTGCACTGTGCTACGTGCAATTCGCGTTGTGCGAAGTAGCGCAAACTTCGCAAACTACGCGAGCGTAGCGTAGTGCTTTGCCCAGGGTTATTCAAGATGTATTTTGTGTGCTGAAGAATACATATATGTGGTGCGGAGCTCATAAAATAAAGTTTGAAAGACTAATATTTGAATACAAAAGTTTGCAATGTCAAAAGTTTGAAAAACAAAAGTACGAAAAAGTTTGACTTTTAATTACAGCACAGTGGGGTTAGAGGATAGGGTTGGGTGTAGGATTAGTGTTAATGCTAGAATATTGATTAGGATTACGGGACACAGTAAATATTTGGTATAGGATTTGGGTCAGGTCAGCATTAGGGCACTTTAGGATTCATGTAAATTTAGGGGGTAAACCGAAGAGTAGTGTTAGGGTCACAGTCATTTTTTAGGGTTAGTTTTGGAGGCAATGTTAAAGATGAATCTGATGTTGCTGTAAGAGAAAGTATTACTAATAGGGTCTGAAACTGGGCTAGTGTTAGGACAATGTTAACAGGCCAGCACCAAAGTAGTGTTGAATTTTGGTCAAAAATGCGTTTATGATAATGGGAAAATGATTTGTTTCTACTTTATGGATGTGCCTTTAGAGTTTGCATCTCACATAAATTAGCCCTACTGTTACCTGAAGTGTGGTTGGAGCAAAAACACAAGGTATTTTCTGTGCAAACAAGCTTTCCATATGCAAAAATTATGCAAAATAGCCTAATGCGAACTTTCTTAAACTTCAGGAATTTCACATAACTCGAATCTCTGAAATTAGGGAAATTTAAACAGCATAATTGAAATTTCGCCTAGGTTTAGCTCCTAAACCAAGATTGTGGTTTTGCTTCCAATGTAATATAGATCAAGTGTTGCATTTTTTTTAGATAGTTTTGAGATCGTATTTTAAACGAATGTACTTTAAATCTTTTATTTTCAGAGTTGTAGGATAAAAGCAAAACATCTTGCTCACACACATTCAGAAACTGCGTTGAGTCTTTGACTGAAACCGTGGACCTCAGATTCGATGTTTTTTTTCAGGATGTGCAGTTGAAAATGGTATGAGGGCTCGGTTAAGGACTAGTCATTTCACCGTCGGTGTACTGTAGTTGTGCACTTTGATAGTCTGAAATAGATACTGGGGGATACCATCTGCCCTGTTTCCTAAAGTTGTCTCTGGAGGCCTTCAAGTAGACTCTGCAGTCTATCTCCATGGTGCAGCGCCGCAAATCTAATTTGTGGAAAGGCATTAATGGGATATTTCTGGCATCTTTGAATTTGTTCCAAAGAAAATGTTGCTAAATATATCCAAAGGGAATCCGCCTAACTCCAGGATTGTCAAAGAGAAGATATCTGAATACCATGTCAGCCTGAATAAACTGCATGAACGTGCAGTGCTCTTTTGTGTCTATTTTGGGTGACATTTTGATGGCATGGGAGTCAGTGGGCCTCACTACCAGTGCCCTGGTGTCCTCTGCAATAATTGTCACACAATGAAATGCGACACCAAGATGTTCGAATTTCATCACGTGCAATACTTATTGCCCATTTCAACTTCTGCCTGCAAAAAGGTGCTTACAGCACCAAAATCCGCATGTCTCTGTATTTCCCGGGCATATTTCCCTCCATGAATATCAGCAGGTTTGACCTATGTATTCTAACTGGGGGCTGCAGATTTGATCACACCTGGTATATACCAGGGATGATAAAATCCCCACACCTCATAATTTGGATATGTGCGGTAACAGAAGTCATATCGGAACTATATGGGACACCTGTAATGAGGCCAAACATGATTAATGGTCCCAGGAATACTGAAGACCCAAGAGAGTAGACTTTGGAAGGGTCAATTGGAGGTTCAAAAACACTTGAACAGCATAGAGTATCAGTGTGCAAGCATGAAGTACCAACATTAGTATAAAGGGCTTGTTATGAGCCCTGTGGGTTCCTTCATGGTAATACAACACTAGTTAAATACGATACTGCAGGGTGTGGTGATCATTAGGCCTGGGTGGAATTTTAATTACACCAGAGCAATTGGAGTAATATCGGTAATTTTGTGTTACTCCTGTGATGTTAAATTGCTGAAATATTCATGATTATGCCCTATTACAAATAGAAAATACCTACCCAAAGAACAGGAACAGTGCTTGAGCGGCTGCTCGATGTTGCTTTTCCTGTTCTGTTGCATTTAGTGCTATTTTCTTAGTAAATAGCGCTAAATGCAAGGTTACACTCCTTGCGTAATTCCCAGGGCCGAACTGGGACCCGAAACTGTCCCTGGCAAACTGCTCGTCCGGCCCCCCTGGGGTGAGGAGGGGGGTGCAGCCGAGCTGTTTGCTTAGGCCGATTTTGTTACAGGGGGCTGATATTGCCGGCTCCCCTGTAACAAAAACGGCCCCCCAGGGCCTAAAACCGGCCCCTACCCTGGCGGCCTACCGGGGAAACGCCCGGTGCCCGCTACGGCCAGACCGGCCCTGGTAATTCCTCAGGATCTTCTGTAATTTTGCTGTAATTTCACAGCAAATTATGAGAGTTATGCCAAGGTGCATCCTATTGCTTGAGGCAGATATTTGCGTTTTCTGCCGCGGATCACCCTTCACCATGGCACTGAGGGAATCCTTTTAAGAGACCTTTTGCTGATAGGGAGCCTAATGTGATCAAAATGTAAACTGTTGTCATAACAAATCTATATTAGGAAACGCGGTTTCTTTGTGATCTGGGGAAACCATGTTGGGATACCATCACTCAGGCTTTCAAAGTTTGGGCATTGGGTTTGAGAGGGTATGGCACACAGTGGATGTGCACCGTTAAATAAAGCTTTCTTTGTGTATTACATTGTGTGGCATTCCCTGCATGATGAAGCTGCATACTTGTAGCTAAATTGTTGTCCATAGAACGAAGAAGACTAGAGATCATGGCTTAACATATGCGGGGGATCAAATTGTCTGATTGTGAAGTATTTATGCAGCACAAAAACAGTAACAAAGTGAAAACACACCACAAGAAAAAACCAATTTTAAAAAAAGATTCAATTTTAATACACAAAATGACACCAAAACGAACTAAATTCAATCAGAAGAACCGGAGATATTGATTTTTAAAGTTGCTAGTGCAAATAGCACCAAGTAGTAGAAAGTGCCACTCCAGTTTATCTGGTCAATCAATCAATCAATCAGGAGTTTGTATAGCGCGGCTACTCACCCGTTAGGGTCTCAAGGCGCTGAGAGGGGGGGCTGCTGAGCCGTCTGGGCATAAAGGTTCAGTCAAAGAGCCAGGTCTTGAGATCCTTCCTGAATTGGGTCAGCGATGGGGATTGACTGAGGTGGAGGGTTAGGATGTTCCAGGTCTTGGCGGCGAGGGAGGAGAGGGATCTTCTTCCAGTTCTGGTCTTGCGAATCCGTGGGACGGTGGCCAAGGCAAGTTGGGCAGATCTGCCCTGTAAAAAATCAGGCCGACTGTGATGGAGCGCGGACCCGATACAGGGACCAAGTTTGTTCTGCTGAAGAGTTACCTTCTCAAGTTCGGAGTGAAGAGTTCCGTTCGTGTTGGAGGAGGCCGCGAGGAGGAGGCTGCTTTTGAACCGAAGAGCTGGTTGTGCATCACGGACGGTTATTGCTATTGCTCGAAGAGCCGGTCGTCACTGAAGCTTTGTGTTGGCGATTGCCTCTGGCTGATGTTGCGTGAAGTGCAGATCTTGCATTGCTGGTTGTCACAGATGGTAGCTGTCGGCCCGAAGACCAGGTCCCGCTGGAGCTTTGCTTTGGCAGTTGTCGCAGGCGGCCAATCTTTGGCACAAAGAGGTCACCTTGTGGTCGCGGTGTGCCCAAATTTCAGGATTGTCACCTTTACTTGTGAAGGAGCTCTGACCCATGCCAGCGAGGGGTTCAGGACCTAAGCACACCTCCAGCAGACGCCAGGAACAGGGCTCAGACAGGTTCAGGCTGTGCTGATCAGCTGCACACAGGCCTCTGGAAGCTTGTTGTGTTCCTGTACCTCACACTGGAGGTCAGCCACCTGACCTTTGGAGTCACTCTGGGTAGTCTGGGATCAAGGCAAGCAAGTCCAATCTTCCTTCTTCAGCCAGCCAGGCAGTCCTGGCAGCAGGTCATCCTTCTTCTGAATCTTCCACATGTCTAGGAGTGTTCTGATGAGGGATTCTGAAGGTCCTCTTTTCATACCTGGTGCCAGCCTTTGAGTGGGAAAATTCCCTGACCCACACCCAGCACTGTTTCTGATCAGTTTTTCTCCTTGCCCTGGTTCTTTCTCCAAACGGTCCAGGCTGGCAAAAGGCAGAAAGAGCCTGTTGTCAGATTCCTTTGTGTGCTGCAGGCAGGACTCATTGAAATGTATTCAGGGCAGGGGACAGCTTCTCCCCAGACACCCTGTCAGGAAGACCCTCTCTCTTAACCCTAGATTTCATTTGTCTCCCTGTCTGGAAGCAATACATCAACCACAATAGCAGAGGCATTCACAGGCATGCCACCCAGGACACTGGCAGAAAGACATAGTTGGTTTGGACAAGAAAATCCCAACTTTCTAAAAGTGGCATTTTCATAATTGTAACTTAAAACCCAATTTCAC
Source organism: Calotriton arnoldi (assembly GCA_963921515.1). Taxonomy (NCBI): domain Eukaryota; kingdom Metazoa; phylum Chordata; class Amphibia; order Caudata; family Salamandridae; genus Calotriton; species Calotriton arnoldi. The sequence goes on along the minus strand of CAWUFW010003433.1, from coordinate 515,031 downwards.
CGTTAAATAGAGTTTTGAATTACAATTCATTTGAGTGTAAATAGCATATCTCTATCTGCTCCAAATCTGAAGTTAGCACTTATTAAATGTAGTAAGGTAACCCAGTGTTAGCCTATGGGAGGGAAAGGCCTTACAACAGTGAAAGAAGACTTAGTTTTTCACTTTCAGGACATGTAAAGCTGAAACACACATGCCCTACTTTTTAAAAACCATGCTCCCTGCCTATGAGCTTTTAGGGCCTACATTAGGGGTGACTTATAACTATTAAAAAGGAAGGTTTAGGCCTGGTAAAAGGTTTGATTTGCCTGGTCGTAAAGGCAGTTTAAAACTGCACTAAAGGCTGCAGTGACAGGCCCAAGACATGTTTTATGGTCCTTCTTTAGTGGGTGGCACAATGAGTGCTGCTGCCCATTAGTAGCCTTTAATTTACAGGCCCTGGGTACACCAGGGACTTAAAAGTAAATTAAATGTACCAATTAGGTATAGGCCAATTTTACCATGTTTTAAGGAGAGAGCCCGATCACTTTAGCACTGGTTAGCAGTGGTAAATTGCACAGAATCTTAACCTCAACAAAAACAAATTCAGCAAAGTTAGGGGGTCAAGGCAAACAGTTTGAGGGGAATGGCGCACCATGGATGTCAGGTCTAACAAAAAAGATTTAATCCAAGTGTCCTTCAAAGAGAAGAGCTTTGAGGTCTTTTTTTAAGGTAGCATGACATGTGATCATACAGTGAGTCGGAGGGAGAGAGGGAGTTCCAGATTTTTGCGGCACCTCCCGAGAATGACTGGCTCATTAATCATTCTTGTTTGAAGGTGAGGGCCTCCAGGAGAAGGGATGGAGCGTTTCTTGATCCCTGTTTTGCGCCTGACATTTTCACTTTTTTGCAGTGGCGTAATGAAACTTGAGGAGGGCCCCATGCAATACGCATGGAGGGGCAAACGTTAGGTACATGGGCGAAGAGGAGTGCTGTGCCTTGTGTAGTGCAGGCAGTTTTACTACACAAAGGTTAACATTGTCACGTTGCAAACTTGTCTCTAGATGTCACAATGCCTTGACGGTCCATAAGCAAAGTACTTTATAGTAAACACGCTATCCGGTCAGGTCCTGCTTGGTGGTATTTTAAATGACCTGTTTGGTTTGTCTTAGGCTAGGATGGAAGCCACAGTTGCATTGAAGAATATTTCATTACTCTTGGGCTCCCTCTGCAGGCTGACTAAGAGTAGTGCCCAGCGTTAAAGAAACCATGCTTTAAAAGTTGTACGACCTTTCTTTGACATTTCCGCCATTATTGATATGAACTTTTTGGAGTGTAAAGGAACCTGGGGCATATTAGCAAGACCCACGTTAAATTATCGCCGTTTTAGCGGCAGGAAACTGCCGCTAAAACGGCGATAATGGGCTTGCTAATATGCGTTATGGAATTCAATAGAAGCCCAGGTTAGATGTCCTGCACATCTAACCTGGGCTTCTATTGGAATTCTATAACGCATATTAGCAAGCCCATTATCGCCGTTTTAGCGGCAGTTTCCTGCCGCTAAAACGGCGATAATTTTAACGTGGGTCTTGCTAATATGCCCCATGGTTTTGTAAATACAGAACTTGAGGCCAAGCCTCTGCCTAAAGAGAGCTGATTAATAGTCATTGCTGATGCAAGTCTCTTCAGCAGCCGCAAGCCCCTGGGACATGCAAGAGAGCTATTGTTCGTATAGCATTCAAAGGTAAAATAGAAGGAAACAAGAGATGGTGCCAAGCGTACCAACTTCTCATTGGTGTGAATAGTCGGTCCAGAGTGGTACAAAATTGGTCGTTTGTGTTCAAAATTCCAGACCACTGAATAGTCAGAGCACAAACTTCGTGGCACACTTTAAAATAAACGAGACAAAGACATATAACTTGGAGCAAACTTTTAGTGTGTTAAATACAGAAAAACATTGCCTATAGACATGACAAATGGAAGTTTCTGAAAGTAAGAAAGTCTGTGTTTTTTTCCAATACCATGAGCAGGCTTGTTATCTTACAATCCACGGTTTATTGTCTGAGTCAGGGTGCAATCTTTTACATGGTTCCACCTCGGGTGCTTTCAAGAATATTTCAAGCTGAAGTGAGTGATCATGAAAGGGGCAGTCAAGTCCTTTTGAAAAGAGTGAGCAGCCCTACACATCCCAAATCAAATACGAGGGGTAAATTGTTAGCCTCTTCCTCTGTAATTCCTTGGACTTTGTGATTTGGGTATGGGTGAACGCAAGCCTTTATTTTACCTTTTCTCTGTTTGTCTCGTGTCTTTCTAAATAAAGACGGATTTAAAAATTAAAGAAACTGTTACAATAGAAATCTCGATGGATAGGAAAATAAATCACAGTTAGAGCAATGGCTTAAAATAGTCGAAGGATTTATTGTGTCTTTGTGGACTTCATATAAAATGCAGGCGTAAATATGATGGAAAACTGTAGTTTAGTAGTAAGATGGCGGCTGTGAAAATTGCAAAAACAGTCTGATTCCAAGTGGAAAGATTCAAATTACGTCGTAATAGAAGCAATGAGATAAACAGAGAAGTAGGATGGTTACAGAGACAGGAGGGTTTTGCCATCAAATTTCTAAAAGACTGTGAAATGACTCAGAAGAAACTTGTTAATGAAGATAAAAGGCTGTGATTAAGTTTTCTACATAATTAATACTTTTAAAAGATGACATTGTGATCGTGGGTAAAACTGTAAATGAATTATTGAATTATTCATTTAGGTATAAATGCAATGTACTCGCACATCGAGATGACAAAATACCGGCAACAATTTAACTTATTTAAAATGTTAGATTTACTGAGATTAATTGAGTTGTCTTGAGGATTAAAACGTTTGAATGAGTAGCAGTCAGTTAAAAAATGAATTGAGTTAACAGTATGTTTTTCCATAAACATATTGAAATATTTACATGATTTTAAAATTATATATATATATATATATATACACATATATATATGCATATATATATATATGCATATATATATATATATATATATATGCATATATATATATATATATATATACATACACACATATATTTATGATTTTTAAAACATCTAGATTTTGAGAACTGAAGAGCACCTTTTACCATGGATATCCCTTGGAACATTAATTTGCCTGTGAATGAAATGCATCGGACAACCTCACTACCATCTACATTGCACCCTTTGACAAAAACAGAGGCATATATCTACACACGGGATTATTCTACCCAACAGCTGGTTATGTATTTAACTCACCCAATCAACTTAGGCAGTGTTCAGATCAACCCCTCCCCCACTTATCTCTCAGATTTGTCTCTCAATGTATCCATAAACTTTAGAAAGATCATGCTGTGCTGCTCCCTATCTATTGTAAAGAGTTCCTCTGATATGTATCAATACAAGCCATATTAATTGCCTGCAATGTAAAGCATGCTGTTGACTGCTCTTTCATATCAGTCCAATGCACTGGTAATTAAGCTTGGGAGAGGTTCTCACTCTCTCAAATTCAGAAATCAGATGTATTGCTAATTGAAGTGATCTGAAACCCTCTGTGGGCAAAGCTCAATCAGGCTACTTTGTGATATCGGCCTGAAGCGTGAGATAATTTTATTATCCATTGCAGATGGACAGTGTCTGTGTTCTTGTATAATATGAAATAAACAAATGATTTGCATGAGAACATGATCTAGCCAATAAAGGAAGCTGATGAGAGAACAAGTCAGTGGCGTGGGGTGGCCTAAGAACCAGGCTTTGGAGAAACAATGCAGGGGTGGAATGGAGCCAGCGCAAAGACAAAGGGATGTGCACCAGGAATTGAATCATTACTGGAAGTGACCCAGCTACCAACTGATAGGGAACCAGCTTACAATGTGAAGACAACTAGATGGTGGCATTCGAGAAGGACGATCTGGAGCAAGGTGGGTTTTTAGAATGTGGACATGAAGCCAGTCAATAGAGAAAGAGACAAACGCCAAACCACTTAAACTTCCACAATTCAGGGATTGGGAGACTGTCATTTTAGGGGGTTTTGTCAGTAGTAGCTGGTGTCAGGGAAAGGTGGTGGGGCAGCGGGTGGGGGCCAATAACAAAAAACAAACAAAAAAAAATGACCTTGCCTTCGCCGCTCATCTGCTCGCCGCTCTTCTGTTCCACTGGGCACAGGCTGAGGTTCCCAGACTCCCCTATGGCCAATCCAGACGCTGCTCTCATGGTGGTAATACCCATGAGAGCAGCATCGGGATTGGGTGGAGTGGGCTGGCTTTGCACTCCATCGAGGGCTGGAAGCCTGTGCCTGCTGTTGTTCTCCACCCAGCAACGCAGCTGGGTTGCAGAGATGTCAGTGCGCATGTCGGTCGGCGGTCCTAAGGTGGCAAGCTAAACTGACATGCGCACTGACAGCAGTGCCGACCACTCCGCCACCATTCCTAGTAAGGCCTGCCCCCAAGACTTGGCTACTGACAAAAAATAAAATGATAATAAAACTGTTTTATTATCATTTTATTTTTCGTTTTCTTCTGCAGGCAGGGGGCGGAGGGGGGCAACACTCCTCCACCATAGCAGAGGAGCCGCCGCTGGGTTTTATCAAAGAGCAGAGTGGCTACTTCATATGATCTTATAGGCCACCAGTTGCAGAAGGGAGACACTAAATGAGACAGTAATAGAGTATTGTGGAGTGGTCTGGTGGGAAAGGAAGACATAGTAGAACCCAGCGATTGAATTTTGAAAGAAAGACAGTAGAACCCAGCAATTGAATTTTGCAAAGGGTAAGACAGGACCTATTGTGTGCTCAGAATTCAAATGAGTACCAGTCAAACAGATAATAATAACATTTAATCTCAAGCACAGATAGACAGACAGTAGGCATACACCTACCTGTAGAATACATCGCTTAGAAAACTGTCAGGATAACATATGCAAGGTTTGATATGGATTTCGAAAAGGGAAAACACATCATTACGTTGGTGACTGAAAATCAAATTGTGTTCCATGGAAATGTCACACACAGACATTCTAAAAACTTGGCAGCTATGCCTACCCACCCTTCAAGCTACACTGAGCGTGGTGTACGGATTTTATTAATGTTATGTATATCAGAGTTTTGTTTGTTCGCACAATTATTTTTCTCACATCATTCTGCGTTGTACTCAATGCAACCTCAATACGCGTTCTATCCCTTAGCCGCTTTAGTTGTTGTGAAATCTCACTGTTGCATAGTGTGCACTCCTGCTCTTTATGTGCACCAATGTGGACAGCAGTGGCCCTCCAAACACTGCACACTGCTACACAAAAGAAATAAACCCCTGAAATCTCACCTGGACAGTAGTGAAATGTTAACGAAACGCCAACAATCGCACAATTCTAATGCTAGAATGTCTGCTGCATATTTTTTTTTTTTTTTGCACTTTTATATAGAGTGCAAACTTGACCCGAAGGTATTGGAGCGCTTTACATGAGCACCAGTTACATTACACAAGGACACATTCATTTTTTGGTAGGCACAGGGAGATTACGTGATTTGCCCAGAATCACAGGATGTTGAGCCGACGCCGAGACTCGAACCTGGTTCCCCAGCTCCACAGTCGGCAGCTCTGGCTGTAGGGTGTTTCTGATATTAAAAAATATTGAAAGCTTGCAATTTAAATCCACCCCTTGGACGATACTGGACTCTCCGTGAAATCTCATCATCAGGGACTGTTTCTCGACACTAATAAATTCTCTGTTTGTACCTAAAAATGAACAGCAGTGGTCAACGCTTTGTAAGTGTTGTTCAAGTGGAGATCTCCCCTTCCCGGAGCTTCTGTGTCCGAACCCCTCTTGCAGCGACATGCAGCCCGAGCTATGTGTTACAGAGGTAGGTGTCTGCGCGAGATCACTGCGGCATCAACACTACTCTAGTGGTGCCTTAGACCGAGGAACTGATCAATAGGAGAGGGATGATGGGGTTTGCATAAAAGAGGATGAGCACAAGCGCGCGACGCAGTGCATTCTACTGTCTTGTCAGCGCTCACCTTCAGGAGTCCCAAACAATAAAGGGAGTAAACGGTAAGTAAAGCGTGGTGGTGCCGAAGCTGTCACAGATACCATCTCTGCCCCCCTCCCGCCCCCCACCCTAACAGGGATGACAGCTCGGGAATAATGAAGGAGTCGCGGGGACGCCGGTGCAGAGCTCATGGCTGCCTTGCTCCCGTAGTTGGATTCAGTAAATTGAACTGTCACTCGTCCACGGAGCACTTGAGCTTGATGCCTGGGAGTGCCACACAAGGGCCTCTGTGGCGTCGTCGTCACCCGGCCGCCGCGCGCCCCGCGGGGATCAGGAGGGCGGCGTGGAGCAGATGTGACAGCGCGCGCATCCCAGCAGGTTCGAGGTCCCTTCAGGGGTGTGTGTGGGGCTTGTCACTTTTCAAATATGGCCAGGTACTACCTACACCCCCTCCTCCCATAATTGGACCCCTATTAAATTACATGAGAAGGGTTTGGATGTGGGGGTCGTAAACCCCCGGCCGTATTTATTAAAAACAAATTAAAACATTATTAATATATACAAGATTTACAAATTACGCAGAAAATTATGCATTACACTGATTACAATTGATAAGTACATATGTCGGTTGGCTAACCTTAACATGACTCTAATACAAAGGTTTTCCTATCCGAATCTAACATATCTTTAATAATCATCACAGCATTTTACTTTTCTGCGTATCCTGTTTGGGCCTCACGGCAAGGTCACTAACTGGTGTCAGATCCTTATCAACTTTTAACCACGCCCTCCAGCCGGAGTGCGCATGCGCAGAGGGCCCGCTTACCGTGAGGGTACTCCCCCCGGTTACCCCCGTACGCTCTGTATATCATCTCCATAAAGGGGCCCTTGCAGTTCTGCGCCGTTTACTGGCGACCTTGTGCACGTGCGGGGTGGCCAACCAGCCTAGGGAAAGCGTGACTCCCCCTCCCCGCACCCATCCAGCCAACCGGCTGTAAACTGCCCCTGGTGTTCTAGGAGAGACCACTTGTCCCTCCCACTTGGGCGACCCCATTCAAGAATGGCGCCGCCCTCTAAGGACCTTAAATTTACTGCTCACCAATCATGACCTTACCGCCACAGGCCAGCATAGTTGACCGACTATCTGGCCCCCCCTGCGCTCACTAGGAGGTCATACCCTGCCCCCGGAGATCGAACCATGCCAGAACATTTTCTAGGAAAGCCTCATTGCCTACTCTTGACAGATGGACCCCGTCCTTTACAAAGCAAGACTCACCCCTGATACACCCGTGGGCGATTGTCTGTAGACGAGGAGCCCTGAAAAGCCTGTCTATTTTGTTATTTATTCTCCTTACAGAATGATTCAGTGCTCTTACCGACTCCCCCCCCCTCCATTGGAATCTTGGAATCATTTGTGACCATACAATGGTACACCCCGGGAATGTCTTTGCTAACCAACTCACTTCTGCTATTATTGCTTCCACTAGCCCCCTTCTACCAAGGCTTGCCAGATCATTCCCCCCTAGGTGTAAGATAATAATACTGGGACGGGGACCACCCTTCTCTAATAGCCCCAATGTGAAACCCCTAAACTGGCTCAAGCACAGGCCCCCTTCCCATGAAATGATACCCTAAAACCTGCTCGCTCTACCCTAGTCTTGTAGCTCCCTGTAAGGAAAAAAATCAGACAAACGCTTCACATACGAGTGACCAATGATCCATGCAACCTGTGATCCCTGCCCTGGTGATGACGTTCTTTGTGTTGCTTGGTGCTGTTGCGGCGTTTGCAGTTTCCCCTGCGTGACAGGTTTGAGAAACTGTAGATGAAACAGAGAAGACATATGCATCAGGTCCTGGCAATTATCCTGCTCATAACATATGTAACCGCACATAGCGCTTGTAACAACTGGAGGACCACCTCCCAATCCTTTGGACGCTGTTGCTAGGTAAACCCCTAGCTGCTGCTTCCGTGGCCGCCCCTATCCTAAAAGAATGCGTCCCAAAACAGCTTGGGTTAAGCCCCGCCCTCTGTATTGCCATATCCAGGACCCTTTTAAACTGAAACCGTGTAAGTGGAACACCATCAGCATGCACCAGAAGGGGCCCCCTTTGTTAATAGGTCTATATTGTAGGAAAGCCTCCACCTGTGACAGGGGGCAACACGGATTGCCCTGTGCCCGATGGAGTACTACCCTGTCCCCTCGTGCCTCTTGGTCCGTCTTGGACTTCCTGATTGATATGGTTAGAATGTCCCCCCGCACCTTCACGTCATCAAACTGCAACCCGCCTTGCACATCTGTTTTGTTTTGGGCCACCAATTCCCCAATTCTAAAAGCACCATAAAAGGCCAATGAGAAGGCGGCGGTGAACAACAGAACTTCCTCTGCTGTGGTGCAAATCAATGGGAGGGTCCTCAGTAAAGACGTTAGCAGTTCCACCCCGATTGGCCGCCTTGTATCTGGGGTAGCCCCTTGGAGGCGCTGCCAACCCTTCAGTGCTTTCCTGACTATGAAGCTGTTGGTCGGATTGCCTTTGTCCCTAATTTGGGCAAAAAAGGAGATTGCCGCCACATGCCGTTTAGCAGCTGCCGCTGAGCGCCCCTCCCCCTTCAAAAAACCTAGGTAATGAAGGAGTGCCCCTGCATTGTACCAGTTTTCAGCCCACTCATCTCCTAAAAATGAACAATATGCCCCAAACGCTCCTTCATATGCTTTCCTGGTCCTGGGTGCTAGGCTAGCCGCCACGAGGTCCGGTAGTTGGGGGCACCAATTTGCCAAAGTAGTTCTGGGAAAGGGGTGGCATACTCCGCCGCCGCCGGGAGGTGAGCCCTGAACACCTGCTTTTTAAAGCGAGAAAGTGCATCAGCCGCATGAATTAATACCCCTGGCACATGTTTAGCCTTAAATTGCATATTTAGCTTCATGCATAACAGTACAATCTCCTTCAGCAGCCGGAGAATCATCTGACACTGTGCCGCTTGCTGGTTGATGCATTCGACCACTGTCATGTTATCCGACCAGAACACCACTGATTGATTACGCAGTTGTTCTGGCCACACTGTTAATGCCACCCAGATGGGGAACAATTCTAGAAAACCTATGTTGCCCGTCAAACCTGTCTCTACCCACCATGCTGGCCACCGTTGCGCCACCCACTCGGTACCGAGTATGGCGCCAAATCCCTCACTCCCCGCGGCATCAGTCATTAAACCTAACTCCGCGGAGGTAGTGGGCGGACCGGGCCACACTACCCTGCCATTGAAGTCCTGCAGGAATGCCAACCAAATGCGCATGTCCTGCCTGACCTCTGCTGACAGCCTGGTGTGGTGGTGTCTCTCCCTGAGACCCGCCATTGCCTGTGAAATGGATCGGGAAAATGGCCTTGCCATAGGAATGATCCTTAGTGCAAAATTCAACTGCCCTACTGTCTGTTGCAACTGGTGCAATGTTACCCTCTCCCTAACCAAGCACTGCTGCAGCGTGGACCTGAACTTGATGATCTTGTCCGCGGGCAACCTGAAACACCCCTGTATGGAATCTAACTCAATCCCCAGGAACTCTATTGTTGTATTAGGTCCCACTGTCTTTCCCGGGGCCAAGGGGACCCCGAAAGTACGCATGAGCGCGCAAAACTCCTGCAGCGCCCACGCACACTCCCGCGATCCCGGTGACCCCAAGATAAGAAAATCATCCAGGTAATGCATCACCCACTGGTGCCCCGTCGCCTGCCTGAAAACCCACTCCAGAAATGAACTGAATTTTTCAAAATATGCGCAGGAGACAGAGCAACCCATGGGCATACACATGTCCATGTAGAATTTCCCTGAAAATTGAAAACCAAGTAGATGAAAATTAGACGGGTGAACTGGTAATAGACGAAAAGCGGACTCTATGTCTGATTTTGCCAAAAGGGCTCCAGGGCCCAAGCCCTTGAGCATCTCCACCGCTTGATCAAAAGAAGCATATCTCACGCTGCAAAACTCCTCATCAATTGCTTCATTCAATGAACTTCCCCTGGGTGCTGATAGGTTGTGTATGAGTCTGAATTCCCCACTTTCCTTCTTGGGGACCACGCCCAAAGGAGAGCAGACGAAATTCTCTACCGGGATAGAATTATATGGGCCAGCTACCCTGCCCAGTCGCAGTTCTTTTTCAATTTTCATAGCTGCCACGCTAGGTTTGGCTCGCACTGAAAGTTGATTTTTGCATTCTGATGCCCCCACATAGTCAGGTGCCGGTATCCTAAAACCGCACCTGAAACCATCTAGCAGCATTTTTGCGGTGATGTGACAAGGATATTTGTTTAGCCATGGTGTCAATGCCGTTACATCAATAGGTGACCGAGCCTTTAGCTGACCATGTGCCTCATTCATGCTTCTTCCCTCCCTTGTCCTTTGGTTTCTTGAAGCACTTGGACTCGGGGTGAGACGGGTTTGCGCAGATGGAACACGCATGCTTAAACCTGCACGTGCCTTGCGGTCTAGTGCAAGTACGTCTATTGAAATCCCAGCATGTCCCTTTGCGCCCTCCCCCGGTGTTTGTATTGCTGGGGGAACCTGTGTTTGGCTGTGACTGAAAGGCCTGAAAGGACTGGTTCCTGGACCTGTCCTGGAACCAACCGCCCACTTGGTCTAACCATGCAATTGTGTCTAGACGGTCCCATGATAGGGATGTGTCAGACGCTTTAGTTCTCCTGAAGCTCTTATCATATTCCTTCCATCCTTCACCCCCGTATTTATCATGCGCAAGAACAATCCTGTTTTGGTAACATGCCATCTCAGCCTGTAAATTAGGGAAACGCTCAGCCATGACTGCCATGAAAATGGAAAAACCTCTAATCCAATTCAACAAGTTTTCTTCGACCCTGTACTTCATGAGTTCGTTTGCCCATTCCCTCGGGAGCATCCAGTCTTTGTTCTTCCTGGCCTCTTCCCTCTCTTTTTCGCAAATAAGCAAAGAGAACATGTTTATGTAAGACCCCGACCAAATCCTGTCCTTTACATCCTGTGTTACATGCCTCCCCAAATTCTCCCGCTCCGTGCGGGACTCACCCACATTCAACATTGGCAGTGTCATCAGCTTACCTCCTCCAGCGGACCCGGCTGACCCTGACGGTTTCTCCTTCGTCATGCTGCTCCCCGGTACTTCCCCGCTGTGTCCAAGTGGCTTTGCCACCCCGGCTGGAATGAGAGGGGACAACGCACCCTGACCCTCGCCTGTTTTGTCTACTGGTGTCCCATGAAACTGGGCCACTATTCGCCTCGCTTCTACCAGCGGATCACCGCCCTTATCCCCCACCGTTGATGACAGGATCCCCACTTGTCCCAACCACGGAAGTATTGCCGCTAAATGTGACACTACATCCTGCGGAGTGCCTTCCCCACCTGTACCGGGCAACACTGGCAATTGTGGGCTATCCCCTGATGGTCCAGGCCCTCCACTGGGCTGGGGGACTGGGACCGGAGGAATGGGGGGCTGGGGAGCTGGCCCTGGGACAGGCGCTGGGACTGGCACTGGGGCAACTGGCTCCGCGGGTGGTACCTCCTCTGTAGGCGAAACAGGGGCCGGTGACAATGGTAAGCTTGGTTCCCTCCGCCCCCCCTTGTTCGACCTAACCCTTTTGGGAGGGGAGGAAAAGCCGACCTCGGGGCACCATGCTGCGCCTGGCTCTTTCTTCTCTCTCCTCCGCCCCCTTGTGCGTCTACCCGTTCGGTGAGATTCGCCAGGCCCTGCCCCAACTCCTCTACCTTCTTAAGCATTGCCTCCATAAAGCTCTCCATGCGGGAGGGCTTGCCCCCTCTTCGCCTTCCCGGCCATATAAAAAAGTCAAGTATATGACCCCTTATCAATCCCCTGCTCGTGCTGACCGCGGCTGGCAGTTAATGCCCGAAGCCCACTGCTGCGGTGCTGCTTACTCACAGGGCAGAATCCACAACTGTATCCGTATACCACAAAGGCCTAATGCAAACCCTCAATACTAGGCCTCCATGTTTTGAATTCTTTCCAACACTTGAGGATGTGTAATTAAAACAGCGCCTGTATTGGCAACAACCTCCTGTTACCACCCGTTTTTATATCCGGCAAGTGCAACAGACTAGCACACCAGCTGGCCCCCCCTTAAGTCTTTGCACGCGCTTACACAATCCCACAATACTGTTCAATGAGGCAGCATACGGCCCTGGGCACCTGCACGTTAAACCCAGACCCCCTACAAAACCACAGCTGCCGTTGCCTTTTTAAACATGCCCCAGTCACTGCTTTTCAAAACCGGAAGGGTGCGCGCCCTCGCTAGTCGAGCGCCACCACAACCGGGTACCTGCCGTCTTTTGTCGCTCTGTTCACCGCCGTTCCGGGCACCCGATTGGTTATCCTGCCCCAGCGCGGCGCTCGGCGCCCTCGCCCGCCTCTGTACTGCCGCTCTGCGCAGGTTAAAATTCCCAACGTCGGTCCGCAATGTATCCCGCCTCCCGCACCACCTCGCCGAGTCGATTCTCCTCGCTGAGTCGATCCTGTAGAGGGGAAAAACAAATTGAGGTTACAGCCTCCTAGCGAGGCTGGTGTGGTGGGCTGGGGAGCGGGGAGCAAAGAGACCTACTCCCGCGCTCACCAGCCTTTTAAGGTTTCTCTGCCCGGCCGGTTCCTACCGGCCTGGCGCTATCCTCGCGCGTGACCCGGAAGTGATTCTAATCACTTCCGGGGCACGCCCCCCGACATGGGACCAATTACTAGCGAGGCTCGCCCGTCGCGTCACCAGCGCGCGCGACAGGCTTGCCCCTGTGGTCTCCGGAGGGGGCCGGCACGACCGCCATACTTTTGGCGTGGCCGATGCCGGCCCCGCCGTTCTCGAAGAGGTGCCTCGTGGTTATTATTTACAGCCAGCTCTGTGAGTTACAACGGAGCCTTGGACAGCACCAAAGGCCCAACGAATGGCTCAGTAGCATGAGTTTCAAATATTCGCTCTTATTTGAGATGTTTGCGCAGGCCGCTGGTCCCCGAGTATGTTGGTTTCTTAACACTGCTGAAACTGCCTGCTAGTGTCAGCTTGTGGGGAACATAGTAATGTCTGTGCTTCAAAGTGCCTAATTTCCAAGAGTTCCAGGGACACATCTCTAAAATAAACCAACATTTTACCAAATGAATAAATAACTTAAAAGTATTGTACTGAGCATGTCATACACTCTAGCATAATTGCTGGACAACTCCTTGTCACCTGGCACTGCGTAATCCAAACTCCATTCTTGCAAATCACTGCAGTGGTCTCACTTGTAGGAATCCTCTGGTGACAAGTTTCATCCATACACAAGTGAAAACGCTGGTCCACAGAGAGGGGTCCTCTCTAGTGACCTATGTCCCATCTCTATATTGACACATTGCCAGGTTAGGCTAACATATCCTTGGTTACACAGTGACATCTTTCCTAATTCTAGAATGACTCGTTCTCCAGGTCCAGTCTGGTAGCTAGCCCCCCGGATCAAGGTTGGGACTTCCAGAGTGTCGAATATGGGAGTATAAATAATAGTTTCTTGTTGCAAAGTTTTAGCCATTTAAGGTAATGTCTCCCCTTGACTTCCCGCCTTTTAAAGGTACATGCTGCTTATGACCCTGCATTGAATGGATTGGTCCAGACCCACTCCTGTAATGTCTCCGGTTTATCGAGAACCCCCAGAAGGACACAGTGGTACATATATGCTGTTCCTTCGTCCTTTCGATGGACGGCTTCCATTGTCTTGGAAATATTTAGCTACCAAAATTGTGTGATTGGGAGCCAGTGTCCTTACGAAAGGGAATAACTTAGAAGGATTGCAGGTCTTCATGGAAGCCAGGAAGAGGGTGCAAAATGAGATGGCAGGTACTACATATCAATTCTCCCTCAGTGCTCATTATTAACAATTCATGGCTTAATGTGAGGAACAGCACAGTGCATTCATCCATCCAAACAATGGGACCCCGGTCCAGATATTCCTCCTGTGCTGAGATTCATAGAGGTAAGTAAGGTGCTTCGACAGTTGAAACTAAGGCCCTCAATGCTGGTAATTGGTGCAGTGGTGGCCCCTCCGCTAAGGCGGAGGAGCGTCGCCTCACTGCTTTTTTGCAGTGAAACACAGAGAAAAGAAAATCATAATAACTTGCATTATTATCCTTTTATTTTCTCCTACTTCCGCCCACAGCTTTGTGTGAGGGGACGGGGGTAGGGGAGGAGTGGTAGCACCCTCCTAAAGTGCGCAATGACTGCTTGGACGGCCCTCTCAGGCCGCCCAAAACAGTCTTGCGCACTTCGCATGTTCTCCATGCAGGTTGCATCGCAGCCTACGTGGAGAACATGCCCTGGCCCCCAGTCAACGTCTGAGCGCCAAAACACGGCGCTCAGACCAATCACAACGCTGCTAAGGCAGCGTTGTGATTGACTGACTGGGAGCTGGTGTGCTTCCTGTGGCTGAGCGAGGGAGGACTACGGAGGAGAGACGTGGCAAGGAAGCGGCGAAAAGGTAAGTTTTTAATTACATTTTTTTATAGCCGCTTCCCTTGCGTCCTCCCCCCATCCTGCATCCTACCCCCACCTCACATATTCTCCCTCCCCCGCTCCCATACCTGACGCCCGCCACTGAATTGGTGTGATAAATATTACACTATTGACTCAGCTGACTAGCAATTTATACAGTGTGAAATATATCACTCAATTAATAATTTTTCGCTAATAATGAGAAATAACGTGGATTTTTGTGTTCACCACAACAAAATCCCATGTCTCAGTATTTACGAGGCAACCTACCCCACCCCCCCATCCATAAATAATGCCAGGTTTGATTGACCCTTCTGAAATTTATGTAGGGCTGCAATTTTTATTGCAACAATCATAATTCCAGTCTGTGCAATATCTGGAATTACTGAACAGATCAGAATTTAACGGCCAACTGAAAATAAAGTCCTAAATGCTGTGCAGGGTTCCAGTCGTACTGCAGAGTCCAGCCATGGAAGATGCACGAGTAGTGTACGTCATGGGAAATACAGTATGCTTCCGCTACGTGTACTACGCGGAGGCTTGTGCTGAGGCAAGCATCGAGCAAATGTGTTTGCTTTTGGCTACTTACAGAAAATGATTCTGTCCAAGACTCAGTCTGAGCCATATATTCTATGACATATTGCAACGGGAAAAAAATGAGCCCTGTAAATTATTTAATTTTGCAAAGGAGAAAGTTAGAAATATGATTTTGTGAAACTGTTGCCGAGTATGAAATTAAGAGAACTGCAACATTTGATTTATATACGAAAGTCAAAGGAAGCTGATTGCATTTGAGACAAATCCCGATTACACAGGTCCTTTTTCTATAAACAGCAAATATAGAGCAAAATCACTTTATTCCATGGGTAAATAAGATGCGCGCCGTTGCCGCCATAGCTAATTACCAATTATTATCTGTGCTTTGTGCATTATCATACAATACTCCATATTGGATACAAGATTCTAGAACCCCTGCGCCACGTAGAGCTAGTGGACACTGTGAGAGATGACGTTCCACAGTGTGCGGCATGAGGATACATGCAAAAACTCTGGGAACGGAGGAGTCCTTCACCTCTGACTTCTGCTCTGTCTTTTCCGGGGCACCCGTGGCACATATTTAAACTCTGGGGTGACCTTGAAAAGGTGTTCCTTGAGTGAGTCATCTGTGGTCACGTGGGCAGTGGCGGCTCCTCTGTAATGGTGGAGGAGCGTCGCCTCACTGCGCCAGCAGATGAAAAATAGAATGAAAAAATGATTTTATTATCATTTTATTTTTCACTGGCTGAGCGTATCCAAGTCTAGGGCGAGGCAGGGCCAGGCAAGCCTCGATTGACAGCGGCAGGGACTGTGTGGAGGAGTGGTGGGCACTGTAAGTGTGCATGTCGGTTTGGCCAGCCATCTTGGGACAGCCAAACCGACATGCGCACTTTCATCTCTCCATACCAGCTGTGTTGCACAGCCAGGTGGAAATTAGGCACAAGCTCTTAGTCCCTTAGTGAGCGCCTAGCCAGGCCACTCAGACCAATCCTGGTGCTGCTCTCATGCTGGGTAAGAGCATGAGAGAAGCGTCTGGATTGGGAGGGGTGTCTGAGAGCTTGTGCTGGCCCATGGACTACCTGGAGCAGAGTAGCACGAGGCAGCCAGCAGCGGCAGGTAAGTCTTCTTTTTTATTTTTATTCCCCCCTCTGCGCTGCCTCACCACTTTGTATTGGCAGCAGCCGCTACTGCCTTTGGGGACAATCTCTGATGAAGCAGGTGAATGGTCAAGTGTTCCCTCATTTGTGCATGGAATGACCTGGTCGGAGCGAGGGAACCCGCCTCAATAATTAACAGTAGCGGCTGCTGCCGGATGGCAGGGGTGAGGCAGGGTCAGGTGGGGGGGCAATAAAAAAAAAACACCTACCTGGGGCGGCTGGCGTCTCTCCTCAGTCCTCTTCCTTCTTCCTGTCTCCGACGGCAGCAGGAAGCAACCAGGCTCCCAGGTTCTCCTATGCCAATCACAACGCTGCAATGCAGCATTGTGATTGGTCTGAGTGCTCAGATGGGGACTGGGAGGCTTTGCATGTTCCTCATCAGGCTGTGTAATGCATCCTGGTGGGGAACATGCAAAGTGCGTAATGCACACTTAAGGAGTGCAAACCACTCCTCCCCCTGCTCTTGCCAGCCCCACCCTGCCCTGAGAGCCACTGACTTCAATAGGAAAAATACAATTATTATAACGATACGTTATTATCAGTTTCTTTTTTTCTTTTGAGCAGTGGGGCTACGCTCCTCCACCTTAGCGGAGGAGCTGTCACTGAAAATTAACACACCAGTGCTCCAGCCGCACTTCAGTACTCGAGTAAGGAATATGAACCGCGAGGTCGGTACCGTCAAAAAGGATGTGGGTGCACACAAAATGCCCCCAAAATCTGCAGTGAGCTCCAGGCACTATTCTGCAATCTGCCAGCAATATTGTATGCAATTTCTCTTTAGAAAAGGGGCACAAAGCGTATTGTACACATTTGCTTACGAGGTAAGCTGAAAACGTTAGCAATTGTCAGTTTAGCGCCCTTTTCAATTCTTGTTTAATTTTTTTTTTTTAAGTAGGGCAGGTTTTGAAATAACAGTGACTACTTCTGATGCACACCCTACTAACTGCAATGCCTCTTGACCTGTTATGTCTGCTCAATTCAGTGGTGGCTATTTTATCATCCTCAGACGGATGAAAGACTGAGCCCGCATCACCGAGCTCAGTAACTGCGACCTACAGGTTTCACCCATGCGTCTGCAGCCGGCACACAACCCACTGAGCTCTTTAACTGGTCCGTGCAGTCACTGAATTTGCTGTTACACTACCTCGCCATAGGAGTAAGGAACGTGGATTCCTACAGATGGGCGCAGAGCGACGGGCGCCATTTTAGGCGGGCTGTGTCAGGACCGAGCAGGAATCTAGACAGGTAATCACAGCCAGCAACAGCATTGAGACAAATTGATTAAAGCCGCTCTGAATGGCCAAGGAGAGCCGGCCTGCTCTTTATAAATATTCTATGCATGCCATCAGGCTGCGCAGCATTACAGCACCTTGATATTAGAACAAACGGGGAGTGGAGTAGGCGCAGCGCTGTTTAAAATCCATAGTACTCTTTACAGTGGACGTGCCCCGTGCTCGGGGAATCATTGGCGTGGCTCTCGTGAGCTGCATTTAATTGTATCACGAAAGAGCCTGCATTCAGTGGGCCCGCAGAGTGCGCTTTTACCTGCCCTTGAGACCTGGTTTTAGGTCTGATGGAAGGGAAGCCCACAGACATACAGTCAATGGACTAGCAGAAACCTACGCTGCGCTTTTCCTGTCCTTCACATATTCATCTTGGGAGTTAGGTTAGCCAGGATGAGAAAAAAAGGTGTGTGCCAGGAAGATCCTACCATTAGGAGAAATGATTGTGGGGCGGTCGCAGTGCTTTAAGTGGGCCGGGTCCTGCCGGTGCTCAGCACCGGTATTTCTAAAAATCAGGCTCTGAGACGGGTTCCTATAGGCTCTCCGTTTTTGTCCTCACCCTCGGGGTGAAAAACAAATCTCAACTCTGCAGCAGTACCACCCTTCACTGCCTTTGATGTAACTTCAAGGAGACTCGTTATAGTTCTTTCACAGTCTCATATTTTCAGAACGGAAGCATTTACAATATATTATACAATGAAGCCATAGTTGTTGCTTATTTATCATATGCAATTAATAACCATTGACAAAGCCAATAGTCCTGGCTTGTTGTAGGTGTAATGTTACTTGTAATATATATCTGGATGCACTGACGGAAGCTGCAAAATACCAGTGGGCGGCACATTATACGCAGCAAAGATTTTTAGCTTAGGTGTTTTTAAGCAACACCCTT
This sequence comes from Calotriton arnoldi, assembly GCA_963921515.1. NCBI lineage: Eukaryota > Metazoa > Chordata > Amphibia > Caudata > Salamandridae > Calotriton > Calotriton arnoldi. The sequence goes on along the minus strand of CAWUFW010003433.1, from coordinate 496,677 downwards.
AATTATATATTGACCACGCCCCTTTGAGAAACCCCCCAGTTTTTTCATTCCACTTAAAGCCCGGGGCAGTCGGTTGTGGTGGCTTGGACAGTGGTGGTCACACCAAACACATGAAACTTGAATAGGGAACAACGGAAGAGTCTGAGAGTGCTGCAGGCTTCTGTGGAAATTCAGCCGCATTCGCCACAAGATTATAAGACACAGGCACAGCCTACTCTGTTCAGCAGAGCCACACCAACGTTCAGCAACAGACCTAGAAGTCTCTGAAACAGGTGGTGATGGGGGTGTGGGCTGACAACATCTGCCAAACTGAAGCCACAAGATTGGAAGATGTAGACACACCCTGCGATAGGCTGTGATGAGATGACCCAGACCAAACTGCAGCCACTGGGCTGGAAGACCCGTGTTCCATCTGTTATGGGTATGTGTGCTGGAGTTTACCACCTATTCTCATCTTATAGAGCAAAAGGTGTTTGGGATGGACAACTTCTGGTGGCGACTGGACTACGTCAACCTGATGAATTCTCAAACTAACAAATCAACACTTGATGAGCAAACACTTAAGAAAAGTGTAGCTGGCAAAAGATACTATGGACCAAATGCCAGATTAGTGATGAAAGAGTCATACATGATCAAAAGAGTATAAATAACATTCTTAAAAAAAATAAGGGAAGGACAGAGAGCGAGAAGTGGGAACGAAAGGGTGGACCAAGAAGCCAAAAGGTGCAGCAACAAACCAAAAATCAAAATAAATGTGGAGAGGAGCATTGCATGGACTGCGATCATGAAGAAACATGAGGAGGGTGTAGGAGGAAAATAAAGAAGGGACATGAATTTGAGAGCAGTGGAGCAGAATCAGAAGATGGCAAAAAAGAGCAAGCATTGGGAAAGCCAATAGGTCTGGTGTTGGATGGCATCAATTTTGGTTTGTCAATGCTTGTTTTTTATGTTTTTTGTAAAATTGTAATGTTGGAGGGGTCTTGATATTTAAAAAAAAAATTGGCTAAAAGAAAAACAAAAACTTGTTTAAAAAAGCACACATTGCGTGTAGTCCCTGGCATTGAAGGAAACTGCTTTCTGTGCAGATGTGCTTTTGTGAAAGAGAAGAATGCAAGGAAGGTTTTTATCAGACAAGCACGCAACACACCTGCAGATGCACCATTTTAGTTTGCTCTTGAGTTGCATTTATGGGTGGACCAGAAGGTCTTTAAGGTGATGTAGTTCATTAAAGTAAGCCAGGTGTCAGATGCTGTGTCAGAAAGACTGAATGCCAAGGTTTCCTAATGGTTGTTGTTAGTCTTTTGGTGGTGTTGAGGGTCACACAGGGTCTCGAGATTTGCTCTTAGGTGAGGCCTAGATATATTGCGTCTGAAGTTGAATCTGGCTCCCATACTGTTGAGTGAAAGGGAAGGATGTGTCTGAGTTGGGAGAGGAAGTGAAGCGATGTGCTGACCAAAGGCCATTGATGGTCATTTTAGACTTCTGCATGACTCCTATCCTCTTTATTGTCCGGCTTGATAGGGCAGCTGTCACCAGACAACTATGTTAGCATCACTAGAGAGGAGCTGTGGCTCCTCCCACGTGTTGGGAGCAGGAGTACATATTTTAATTGGGCAGACGTTGTGTGCTTCCATAAAAAAGTGCTTTCCCTCCACACAGCTGTGATCATTTTGTTTATTTATCCAGCTGTGTGAGCTTGAACGTTCAAGGGCACAAACATGGCACAGTAATGCTATTAAAGTGTCTTGCATAACTAAATAATTTATGTTGTTTTTCTTTGGCAGCAGAACAGATGGGATGAGAGCAGTCATTAACATACATGGATGTTTAGATCTGGCCTGAGAGTGCAACTGTCGCATGATGTTTTAACCTACACCAAAATTATTCTACAGTTCTGTGCTTCCACACAAATACTTATCCATTCCCATGTTATTTACTGGTAATCCTTCACATTACCATACAACATTCCTTTAAAGACAGGCCTATTGGCATTGCCAGTGGCTGTTTATCTTTGGGCTTAGTTTGACTGACCTAGGATGAGTAGTGGGGTAGGAAGTTTGCAGAGGTCGGTGATATGTTTGGTGTTAAGAAAAAGAGGTTCTAACTATATTTATAATAAAACCTCTATAGCACTTGATACTGCATTTTTGGCTTTCCTAGGTGCTACATATACCATATGTTAAGTTAGACTATTTAATGGCACTCAATTTATCTATAGCAGGAGGATAAAACACTGCATTTGCCTGATGGGTTTCCAACTCATGATCAACAGGTCTCACCAGATGCCATCTTGCAAGCCATGTTTGACTATCACAGAGTTTTAGAAATTTCTTTACCATGGAGGAGTCAGTCAGGTATCCGGTGCTTCTTATCGCCTTTGCTAGCTAGTTTTTCTTTGGGTGCCATTGGTATTGGAATAGTGAAGTGAATCATGATCCCAATAATCAGGGCGACTGATATTCTACAGCAATAGAAGCTACAATTATGTGACAGGGTTGACCATACAGTGCAGCAAAAAGTGGAAACTATGCCAAAAAAATGGAAAACTGTGTGGCACATTACGCAAAAGAAAGGCAAATAATGTGGTGCATTCAGTGGCATAATTATTATCTAGTTATTTTGACATTTAGAAGACCATTGTTAGAAATGGGGTCCTTAGTTGGCAGTGGTTTTCACCCTATCCAAGTAGGGACCCTCACTCTAATCAGGGTAAGTAAGTTACACCCTCAGAATAACCCATGCTCACCCCCTTGGTAGCTTGGCAAGAGCAGTCAGGCTTATCCCCAGAGCAAATGTGTAAAGTATTTGTATAAACACACAGTAACACAGTGAAAACACCACAAAAGGACTCCAGAAAGAAAAATAGGCAATATTTATCTGATTAAAACAAGACCAAAACAACAAAAATCCAGCATACACAACTCAAGATATGACTTTTCAAACTTAAATAAAGTTATAGTTCTGAGAAATCAATGGTTGCGCTTGACCAGGACAAAGTACCTTAAATGTGTTAAAAATCAAAGACGATGCGTGGTGCAGGGGAGTTGAGGCATCGGAAAAAGCAGGTGTTGCGTCTGTTCCTTATTGCTGTGCAGGCCATTGGCATGGTGACACTCGGCGACAGCGCATTGCTCAGAGGAGGTGATGCATCACTCTAGACAGGGATCCGTTGGTTCCTTAAGATGGTACAGAGTCATTGGGACGTCCATGTCTGAGGACGATGAGTGGTGCAGGGGAGGCAACGCATTGTTTGCTGGCATGATACCTCGGTTCCTCACTGCGGTGTGGTGTCGATGATGAAATCAGCGCGCAGGGACGATGCGTCGATGGTGCGTCAAAAGTCAAGCTTTGCTGCATCGATTCCACAGCGTTTCAGTTGGCGCTAAGTCCGAGCAGTGCGTTCATGGACTTCGGTGAAGAGATGCTCGAGGCTTACGCAGCGGTGGTTCATTAGAGGCGATGCGTCAAAAGATCGGGGTATGTATTGAAAGCTGAAGTCATTACATCGAGCGTGACCACGTTTCGGTGCAGGCTGCGGCGATGCGACGAGCTTTGCGATGATGCACCGATTCCGAATTACACTTGGATTCAATGCGTCAATTCTTCTTCTTGTGCACCAGAATTCACTTCCAACTGTCCTGCCACCCAGACGTGTATTCTATGGACAGGCACTGACGTAGAATGGTTAAAGTAAGAAAATGCCAACTTTCTAAAAGTGGCATTCCCAGACCTGCAATTTAAAAACCAACTTCTCTAAAAGAGGTGCTTTTAAATTGTTAGTCCAGAGACACCAAACTCCAATTTTCTATAAGCTCCCAATTGGAAGATACACTTGTAAGATGTTACAAGGCAGCTCCAAGAGCTAACCTATGGGAGAGATAGGCCTTGCTGTAGTGAAAAACGAAATTAGCAGTATTTCACGACCAGGACATGTAAAACACAATACTACATGTCCTACCTTTAAAATACTCTGCACGCTGCCCATGGGGCTACCTTGGGCCTTCCTTAGGGGTGCCTTACATGTAATTAAAGCGAAGGTTTGATTCTGGCAAGTGGGTGCACTTGCCAGGTCAAAATGGTAGTTTAAAATGCACGCACAGACACTGCAGTGGAAGGTCTGAGACATGTTTGATGGGCTACTTATGTGGGTGGCACAATCAGTGCTGCATGGCCACTAGTAGCATTGTACTAGGGACTTACTAGTAAATGAAACAGGCCAATCATGGAGAAACCAAATACCGTTACATTTTATACAGGGAGCACTTGCACATTAACACTGGTCAGCAGTGGTAAAGTGCCCAGAGTCTTAAAGCAAGCAGAAATGAAACCCAGAACACAGTCAAAAACAAGAGGTCAGAGGCAAAAAGAACGGGGAAACCACGCCAAAAGATGCCAGGTCTAACAACCATGTTCAAATTCTTATTCACCAATAATTAATGATGTAATGCTTGAAAGGACAGCAACATCATTCATTTAACACCATCTTTTTTTATTATCTCCGAGAAAAATATAGTGTAAAACAATCATAATATGCAAATGAACAGAAAACAGACGTACAAGTATACACATTTTGTGCAAAAAAGTGAAATAATCTTCACAATCTATCTTTGTTTAACATCTTGGCTTCAGTGTCAGTTTCCCCAGTATTTACACTACGGGGCATCGAGAAGCATTAATTTTCAACAGTCAACTGAAAACATAATTGTTTATGTAATATTTATCATGGAAGTGTCTCACTAGGAGACACCTGTCCCTCAGTAAAAATGGAAAAAAATTGTAATTCTTGAAAATATGCGCTGCTCTTATACAGACCTCGTGTGATCCCCAGACGGATGGGAGAGTTCATTTTCAGTGATCTCAATCATTTTACCCTGCCACAACTTCTTTAAATCAACACTTGCAGAAGTGGAAGAATGAGATAGAAGGAAAAGGTATCACTACTTCGCCTTCATATATGCTCTGTGTAACAGATACGTCTATCCCATGCTGTGGTGTAATGCAATGAGTGAATGCAACTTTGTTCTAAAGAGTAGATAACTTTGGAGACAGGTTTTCTCTATGTCAGCTGTTCTTGCCTAGCTTCTAAATGAGCAGTGGGCTTCACAATATCAGCGTTATGCAACGCAGGCTGTACCCCTGCCTCCCTCTGGTGGGAAAACTCCTCGCGCGCCGCGGGAGCCCTACGGAGGCTGCGCAACTACTGAATCTGCAGGAAGGAGTTCTGCTGAATGTGCACCTCATTAGGGCGCAGGCCTTCAGCTTGAACCCGAGGGCGCATGCTCAGCTCATTGCCTTATCGACTCATGTAGGTGCAGACTTACATAGATACCGCGCTCTCCCTAAGCGTTCATAGAGAGCGGTGGTCAATGGCAGTAAACACAGAAGATGCCCGTTGAAGTGTGGTCTCTGTGGATGCAGGAAGGGTGATTGATCACAGGTTACACTGCGCTGCTGAGCACTGGGTTTCAGGCATGACGCCGGTTCATTAAATGTCTCTGCATACAGAATGGATAGGCACAGTACCACTGTATGGGTTTACCATCACCACGCAGTGCCTATGGAGGCTTCAGCTGGCTAATGATGTGGCTTACGCGCGTCCCACTGAGGACTGAGAAAGGGCTATGAGGCAAGGAGCACACAGTGGCTTATAAAGTAGTACCTGATATTATGAGTCTAGCTGGGGCTCCAGTGGTGTTACAATGGGGTAGCAAACTTTGTGGACTACTTGACAATTCCTTTTAGTTAACCAATGTAACTAGAAATCTTTTAAGGATGTATGGCCTTAGTTTTTGCGAGTTTAGGGAACTGCTTGTTTGTAGCCGCTTTCAATCACTGTTCATCCAGTTGCAGCAACCTGGCATTTTCAGTAAGGATTGTTGGAAACAATGCACGATGGTTCTTTACTGAAGTCAGAGCGCAGACGATGTTACTTCCTGTGATGCCGCCAAGGGGTGGGGCCAAAGGCGTATGATGTGCACAGCTGTGAGCACAGCAAACTTACTGCAAACAGGGTTTAGGTTAAGCCTGGGCGGTAAATTCCGTTCCGCTCGCGGAATTTGCGGAATTTGGGTAATTTCGCGTTCCGCGGAGAACGCAGAAATGACCAAAATTCGGCGGCTTCGCGGAGTTTTTTGCTTGTTCACGCTTTCAAAATGCGTGTTTGCGAGATATTTCTCCCCGACCACGCAAACAGCGTTCGCAAACAGGAAAAAAGCATCAAGAACGGGCGGAACAAGCAATTCCGCGTGTTCGCGGAACTTTTGCGTGCTCGCGGAGATTTTTTACCGTTTTGCGGAGCTTTGCGTAGCGCGACCGCAAATTCCGCCCATCCCTAGTTTAGGTATGACATCAAAGGGGACAGAGAATAATCTGTGACTAAATACTAGATAATTAGCCAGGTGCTTCTTTTCTGGCATGTTCAATTAATATTTGGTTGATCATTTTATTTAAAATAATTCAAATCAATATTATTTACAAATTCTAAAAGCACTGTTCGGGATTGAACATAAATGATGAGCTACATATACCAACTTCTTTTCTAAGCAACAGTGAGGGTTCTGACCACAATATCAAGCTTCCATGTATCTATATTGCCATGAAACTTCAGTATCTGTGTCCTGTATAAATAAAATTAACATACCATATGGAATCAAATTGACCGTTACTCTTAAAGAAACTAAAACGTTGCTAAGTCCAAAGGGTAAGCCCTTAGGCTTGCACATCCAAATCACAATATATTCCATAATGGAACTTGGTCTAAAAGAGATCTCATTATAGTGACTACATGCCTTCACAATCAACCTTTTTTCATGGTTCACTTTTAATCTCCTATACATGTTTTATTGGCACCTCTGTGAATTTTGCAAGGTGTACCATCATTCTAGGAACCTGCCGGTTCAAGCACCACTACCTCACCTCTGCATCTGCATATACTGTGTTGCAGAAGTGTTGGTGTCAGTGCTTTATTTGAGCCGGTGGGACCCACTAGCACTTATTTTTCGGGAACAGCACTTATCTTTCCTCATCAAACTTTGGTCCAGAGAAAGAGAGAGAAAAAAACACAAGAAGGAAGAAGAAGGAAGAAAAAGACAGGGACACCATGACAAAGGGAGAAAGCAGAAACTGCAAGAGTAAGGTAAAGGGGACGGGGTGTCTGGTGCTAGATTAATCAGGCATGAGGTGGAATCCACACTATGCAGCCTTGGTATTTGGCAAGACGACATACAGTAGCTCTGGCTGCGGGCTTCTGTGCAAAACCTTGGGTACCGCATTTATTCTTTTACAAATTATGCATTGTTGATCTTAACCAAAACCTACGCAGTGCCTCCCAGGTGCAGCAAATGCAACAGTATGGAGCAAATTCTCTGCAAAGCTGGGTCACAATTGACAGTGTCCTTCCTATAGAGGACAGGAAACCTGAGAGCGTTGGGAACTCAAAAGTTGGAGTAAGGAAAAAGCCAAGGTACAGAAAAGAATGTCTGATGTTTCCAGACAAGGTTTTCAAACACTTAATAAAAATCTCTGGCATTTGACATCTCTTTATTAAGGGGGCCAACCTGTGAATGATGTCAAAATAGATCTCAAACCCAAGCAGGCATCATCAAACAAAGGCCTACTGCAATCTCTGTTGTTGGTGATTCTTATTAGGCCTGGGCGAAATTTTATTTAAGCCAGCATAATTCGCTTCATTTTGGGAATTCCATAATGCACATTATGCGAAATTCCCAAGATTACACCATTATGCAACTTTGCATAATTATGAGACATTGGTAGTAAAAATTTAGAGCGAATGCGCCATTAGTGGTAAAAATGTACCACAAATGCACGGAAACCAGCAGAACATGAGCACCTGTTTTTCACAGCATTTTTGTTTTGTACTATTTTGTACCACAAAATGTGTCCATGCATCAAAATTTAATGCAAAGATGCATTTTGTGCTAAAATATAGCACAAAATGCAGATTTACATTTCATGTAATTACATGTAATTTTATTGAAGTTTTGCATAGCTGCGTGAAAGCAAATTGCATGAATTTCACACACTCCTAATTCTTAGAGAAGCAGGATGGAAAAAATGAACTTTTTTCCCTCTACACTAGCTGGCCACTTCGATAGTTCCAAGAAAAGAAATGATCAACACTTCTCTTATGTTTACTAATTAAGCTCTCGGGTCGCGTTCCAAATCATCGTTTTTATTTTGCCCATTGTGCCACTTTATACAAAGTCCTACCTTATGCAAACCAATACTGATCCTTCTCCCCATGGGAACAGTCCATCCAAAACTGCCAGCCGACGCCCCTTCCAGAAATAACCATAAGCGAAGTCTGGCTTTGGCCTATTTAGGCTTCATCAGTGAGGCTTAGTTTAGATTCTTTGCATAGGGCCTTATTACAAGTCTGGCGGTCCATGCACCACCAGACTCGCAGGGGCCCGGCGGTGGCAGTCCAGCCACCTCCGCACCGGCGGTTCATCCGTCATATTATAAGTTTGGCGGATGGACCACCATTTGACCACCCAACTGCCAGGGAACCGCGTTTCCTGGTGGTGGCGCGGTGGCCAGGGTCTCAGAATATGCTGGCGGTGCTGCTGCAGCATCGCCATGCATATTTTGAGTTTTCCAACCGCCAGCCTTACAGGGGGTTAGCACCACCATGAAAACGCTGGCAGTGGGAAAACATAAGGGGCCCTATAGGGCTCCTCTTGCCCCATGCAGGTAGGTGCATGCACGGGGGCACATGTTGTGCCCCCATGTGTGCAAGTAACCCCCCCTCGGTTCCAGCACGGTATGGACTCTACAGTCCATGCCGTGCTAGAACACGCTGTGGTGGTCCCATGGCAGGGCAGTATTAAAGGCTCATTGAGCCTTTTTATTGCACCGCCGCGGGACCACCATCATAATCTGGCGGACGGGCAGCGTTCAGGTTTGGTGGTGCGGAGTGGGTCGGTGGTGAACCACCGTGCTCCTGCACTGCCAAACTCGTAAGGAGGCCCATAGTGAGCAAAGGACCCATGTCTGTGCATACCACTGGGCAGTTAAGGGGTTACATAATGCACGCAAAAGGTTCAGGGAGGAATGCTTGGAAATAGTGTAACCACTGACAAAAGCTCACAGTATCCTTCCAGTTATTTTTTTGCTCTCTGTGCCACTCTGGACAAAGGCTTGCCTTATGTAAGTCCAGATTATCACACGCTATCGATATTATTTTTGTGCCAATAGAGTTACATTTGAATAATTTCTCAAGTCCTTCACAACTACTGCTGTTTTAAACATTGAATCCTTCTAAGGTTTTGCTTTCATGGACATTCTGACCCAAAATGCTTTCCTGGATCAGAATTTGAAAGCTGTTTGGTCATGCAGTACCCATGTGCCACTGATTTTGCAATAGGTGTTCAAACATCACAAGCCTTTGGGAGCGTGGGGAGGTGCAAACTTTTTAGAGAGTGAGAGCTTACCTTTTGCATCCAGATTAAACTGAAAGCAGCAATCAATCGGTGTAGTCCATAAACTGAACTTTATCTCATAACAAAAGTTATTCTACTACGCATCTTATTGGTGCTGATTTTATTAGCTGCTGAAGTATGATTGGCCCTGTGATCTGCTGGTTACACAGAGATATTTGCAGTAAATGCTGAGGTGGCTGAGCCCTCTTACTAGCCAGGCCATTTGCATTGCTTCTTCCCATGCTGAATTTGTTCTGTGACAAAAAACGATACCCCCCCTTGTAGAATGCTTTTCTGTCGAAGCTTCTGATAAGAGAGAGTGCAAGAAATACAAAAGATGAGTGACAGCTCAGTGCATATCATAAAATCTCTTTCTGGAACTCCATATTGTATCCATTGGGGTACCTAATTCTTGCTTTGGGGCATTTTATCGTAATGCCTTGTTGGCAAGTAATTAAAAAAATTCACCAAGTTTTATGGCAAACGTTAAATGCATGATTAGAGCACTAGCATGTTTGGGACCTGGAAGTTTAAAAAAAAAATGTTATTTATTTTTTGCAGTTTTATATAGTGCAAACTCGACCCAAAGGTATTGGAGCGCTTTACATGAGCACCAGTTACATTACACAAGGACACATTCATTTTTGGTAGGCACGGCAAGATTAAGTGATTTGCCCAGAATCACAGGATGTTGAGCCCACTCATCCTCTCCCCAAGTTATGCGTAGAACACAAGTAGATAAGAAATTCTTGAAGGCATTCTCATGTCTTCCAAATGTACTTGATGGTTTCATAGAGTTTCTGCATGGTGTGGTAACTGACACCACAATGAACTACTGGGCTGGGTGTAGACCCAGATGATTTCCAATTAGACACAACCAAGAAACTTCTCTAAGCCATCATGTCAAAGTCCAGTTGCCATTCCTTCTGACAGGTCCACAAACCCAGCAGATGTCCTCGCGCTGCTTGTAGGACACCTGTCAGCTCCTTTGACTTCGCCGAATTGTGCTTCTAATTATAAAACAGCGGCTCCTGTTGCAGGCCTTTTTGGAGCGTAAAATGTCAAATTGAAGAAATTAAAAATGTAAATGACACCGTCTAATTAACCAGCTGACAGCAGAGCACAGCTGCACCTGACAGTGACTGATTGCCTCCCTTAAACCTTGTCCACTCATACCCAGGATTACACACTGGAAGAAGGACATCCAGAATATCAACTTCATTAAAGCGACAGACCCTACGTGGAATGGCTCAATCAGCTGAGCGCGCTGCCGAAACGGCAAAGGGCTTGAGATACTTTGCTATTGAGCCTGATCATAGCTGCAGACCAGCATTAATGGACTCTTTCTTCCCACAAAGGCAAAGGAACCACACGTCAACTTGAAAGGCCTCAGAAAGCGTTTGATCCTGTGCACTATGGTGGGTTGCAATTGAGCGGTATCCCTGTTCGCCGCCATCATTGATAACTCCATTAGCACATATTGTCCCAAGAGATCGCTTGTCCGCAAATAGTGCCGTCTCATTCACCTTCTCCTGCTGGATCAAATCAGCTCTTTCTTTCCAGGATGCGCTCTCAAACAGGAAGTTGACCCCACTAGGGAAAAGGGATGCGATGCGATTTACTTAGCTCCTGGTGACATCATCAACATGACATTCATGCTTATTTGTGCCCAACATGAAAATATTGAAACCAAAAATGTAAGTTTAATAACATTGAGCTATGATTTTGATTCTCCATGTTAAGCAATGGAAAAAGCAGTACAAATCTAGAGGAGAAAGACATCATTGCGTTTTTGAAAGCAGACTGGGGAGAAAGAGACAGCGAACACTTGCCAAAAAGTGCAGAGCAGTAGAGAAAAGGCGAGCCATAGAAAGGCTAGCTTTATAGGAAGTTCCATAACTTTCCTTCCTCCCTTTTTGGGGAGCTTTTTAATTGGAAAAAAATTCCACAGTATTATAAATCTTGGAGACGTTTGAAAAAGCAGCCGAAATATGCTTCAAACTAAATGTAGGTTACTTTCTATTGCAGAAATCTCTTCAAGAATCGTTTTTTTCTTTTTAAGAAAAAAATCCACTGCGATTTCTTTTTTTTTTTTACAGGAAATGTAACCAATAGGTAAAGTTATGCAAGGTTTTAAATTTTATGTACTGGGTCGTGTCCAAGGACTGATAAAAGTGACGTAGGTCCGGAATGACATTTTCCCTATTCTTGTTAGGATTCTTGCTCTGTGCTGTCATTTTTGTACTGCACTGAATAATGAGACGATTGTATGACACAACCACACATGCCTAAACACGTTTTCCTTAACAACGCTGGTGGAACAACGAATGGGTCTTTACCACGCTAGTCTTTACAATGACTAGCCTTATGGAAAATGCTGGACTGTGGAACAGTATAATTTACTATTCTAACTCCAGCTGTAAGGAAAGCGTAGGACTTTAAAGTCCAACGCCTCTTTACCTAAGGCATGTTGTTTTAACAACATGCGTGGTTAAGATGCATTTGTTGTTCTGACCACGTTGCAAAGGCAATGCAAGGTTTGACCCATCATTGTAATTGCTGTTTCCCTAATGAGACATACAGTATCCTGTCACTTCCAGCTCTCTAGAAGTTTTTCATGAGTGATTTGGATTAGTCTGTTGTTGACTAAAAGAGATCTGATTGTAATGGTATGCGAGTTGTTTTTTCCAGGTCTAAAAGTTGGCTTGTCATTCAAAGGGCAGTTTAGATTTAGGTCTATTAACCCAGCAACTCTTAAAAATGCACATTTGAGACCCCTACATTGGATGAATCCACCCCTTCCTTTAAAAATAAATGGCTGCCTGATCCCCCATCAACAACTTGTCATTAATGGTATTATGATATTAAGGGCTCTACAGAGTTTCCTGTATTCGATCGAGTGTGTAATTCTATGATTGAGGCTCATGGTTGAGCATATAGCTCTACCACCCCTTTCTAAAGTAGCTTGTTTGCTAATTTCCTCTGACCAGCAGGAATATACTTAGGCTCAACTAGAGAGGCTCATTTGTGATCTTCACTCATTCCACTTCAGTATTCCGAAAAGAGACCTGAATATCAATCATAATTCTATAGTGAACAATTATTCAAGTCTACTATACCCTCCCACTTGTGTGTACAATGCCATGCAGAAACTTGTGTGGAAGCTTCCTCTTCAAGAATCGGCGTAGGTTTTCTCCTGTAGGCGCTGATTAGCAAAACAGACTCTCTGTACCTGTGGGTTCTGATATTTGCCCATTGGGCTTTGAGTGTTACCATAGATTGGCTGGTGTCAATGCTTATGAAGGGGAAGGTATTATGCTGTCACTGGCGAGTGTATATAATAACTTTGCAAGGACTTTTAATAACTTCAAAATGGCTCTGGTGGTAGGTCATATTAGCCAATCATGAAATCATGTTAGCAAAACATTCTTAAGTAGCATAGTGATAGCACAGCCCAGCTAATCTCTTCAGGTACATCTTTAGTGAGCCCTCATTATACTATAAGATGTGCAAATGTGCATTAGCAATATTATTGTGACAGGTATCATCTCTGGTGTGACAGGAGGTGATCACCTGGGAGAAGCCCTCACCAGCCCGATAAATAGTGAAATGCAGCCCAGGGATCCTTTGATTTCAGCTGTTTGTGTGGGTGGGGGTGAACGATTCTTTCTGACCCATGGAAGAACACAAGATCTCACAAACATTTGTGCTGTCAAGGAGCAATGGGAGCAAATTAATTAAGACAAATCGTGATCTAAACTGGCCACCACACAACAACAGGATAGCAGGGAGGATTATCAATGCTTCGTTCACCAGTAAAGATGCTGAAACAACAGTAATGAGAGGTACATACAGTCTCAGTTTAGGGGGTTGTAATTAAGGCTTCCGGTTTTCCATTTTTACTGATTTTTACCGATAAATACAGACAGAAAACAAAGTGTTTCCTGTCTGTATTTATTTTAAAAAGCAGAAAAATACTGAAAATGGTTCATGTTGTGAGAGACTCTCCATGCTGTCTTTCATGATTTCAAGGCAACAGCTGAACAGACAGCATGGAGAGTTAAAAAAAACGGATGCGATTTCCTTAAATACAGTCATATGTTAACATATATTTGTAGTATAATGCTAATATGTACCTGTGAGTGTATTGTTTTGGCATACGTGGCTGCTTAATTTGCTAAATCGTGATAGGCATCCATGTATGAGTGCACATTCAACAGTTAAATAAATGTGGAAATATACCATTTTACAGCTCCATTTATCCTCAAAACACAAAATAAATATGGATAAATACCAATTAGATGGCCAAAAAATAAATATGGATAAATACAGATGCCAATGTTAAAAAACATAAATACCATAAAACCGGGAGCCCTAGTGGTAATGCAGTAAGTATTTGATATCTCCAAGCATTCTGTCTGCATCAGAGCAGGATTCAGTCTCTGTGCTTATGCCTCAAACCATCTCCAATGACAGATGAACAACCCCCCTGCATGCAAAGGGATGAAAAGTTGGTGAAATATTATGAAATGTGGGTTATTGCCCGCTGGGGGGCTGGTCTGTTGTAGCATGGTACCCCCGATTCTGCGATAACATCAAATAGTGCTTCAGGCTGCAGAACTGATAAATAAATAAAATTCATACAAGCCCTGGCATTGTTGTTTGCAAAGGATAATGCTAGAATTGTCTGACTGTATGTAGCAAAAGATGTTTGCTAACATTTTCTCTATTCGCCCTCTCTAGGTACTATTCAGACATTAGCAAAATGCAGCCTATCAGTGATCAGGACATGAACGCCTACTTGGCCGAACAGTCTCGCATGCATATGAACGAATTCAACAGCATGAGCGCCCTTTCTGAGATCTACTCCTACGTGGGAAAATACAGTGAAGAGGTGAGGCAGAGGTCAAGCTCCCAACCACTGCATAGTTGTCGAAGTTTTTTAAACATTTCCTAGCGCCTTTAATTCTGTTCAATGTGTTCTTCTTCTTTAACCTGATCCAAAATATAAACATCTGACTCCATTGATTTTACAGAAAACTCTCATTACGGGGTACCCAGGGATATTTAAGTCTAAGTGAACAATGACGATCTGTTATCAAATAAAGCTAAAATGGAGGTCTTGTGGATTCGTAACCACTCCCTTTAATTTTTCCTTTTCTTGACCTCCAGCTTTAGAGACTACACTTGATCTAGTAGCCAAAGTATGCCCGAAGAAATTATGTATGACTGTGTCATGAATTTCCAGTTTTGGGTAACATAGGTACAGTTGCTATTTTATGACCTTGTGAGATGAGACAACGTATATACTGTAAAAAATACTTTTATTTGATTTTTTTAAACATCATAAAAGGGTGTAACAATCCACCAGGGTACATAAAACATCAAAACAACGTATATAGACACCAAGCATGTCCTGTGATCAGGGCTATCATTCTGCCTGTGCTGGATGACACCTATGCAGCTAGTTTAGACACATCAGTCTGATTTCTTCCAAATCTGCACATAATTCGAAATAAAGAAATGTTAAAGGCTCTGAATCTGACACCTAGATTCAAATTCAGAGCAAGTCCAGTACGCACTCAACACTGATTCCACATTCTCCTCAATGCTCTCCAATTTTAAAGTTCCATGTCTAATACACAGGGAATTTTAATCAAGTCCCTTAGTATTTATGCAATCTGGTCACTGGGTACAAATTGACTCACAAGTTCAAATTTACATTGTAACATAGTTTGACCATGCACTGGCATCATTCAGAAGGGAGAGGATCTGGGATCCTATCAGAACTGGGGTCACATGTATAGATTGCCTTATTTAGCTGTAAGAACTTCATGAGGGTGAGACATTTAAAGGGCTTCTAAAAGCCCAACCGTTCCAGCCCACTTTTGATTAGCATTTCCAACTAAACCATTTATGTAGAAATGTGCTCTGAAGTGAGCTTGAGATCATGCAACCCAACTCAATCTCTCCATTTTGGGATAATGTGTCTTGTTTTTTACTGTACCATCCAAAGCAAACGTTAACATTACATGTTCGAATTGTCTTTAAGAAAAGCCAGAGTTACCTGCAGTCAAAGTGTACAGCTCCAGGTGGTCTGTCCTGAGCTCACCAATAGAATTCTCCATCAGATAATTTGGTCCGTGATACTGACCGTTATGAACAATCTTAAGTGATTTATTATGAGAACTATTTAGGCAAACATACGTACGAGAAAAGCTTGATAACCTGTCATTTTAATTTAGATTATAAAATGAATACTTAATGTATTAAGTGAAAATTTCATAGTGATCTTTTGGTGCTTTGTTCCTCTAAACTGTGAATGGTGTCAATGATGCACACTCTTAAAATGCACGATACAGTCAGGGATGGACATATATTATCAAAATAAAATAACCTACGAGTCTCAGACCACCAACTGTGAGGTGTCAAAATTATCACCATTAAGTATCTAATTTTTGTCGACATTCAGTTGAAAAAACCCTTCAGTCTATTTGATAAGCTTCATATTGTGGAACTGCCAGTAAAATGCTACATATTATTGCTGCTTTATTGATACTATTTGTATGCCTTTCTTACTTGTAAAATTGTAATTAGATAATGAGTCCGTGCATTTTTCGTGCCCTCCATATGTGCTCAATGACCTGTTGTTTCTTGCTTTGTTCATATTCTTGCCTCCTTCCACCATCTTTCCAATGTCCTGATCCTCTTATTACATTTACTTATCAGACTTTACACTTCAGATTTAGTATCAGAATTGAAAACATTTATCAGTAGGACTCCAGGTAGAAAATACAGGCTCCATGCCCAGCAAGTTTCTTCTCCTTGCATCAATGTGTCATAATCGATCAGAATATTCTTGGACGCTTCACCAACATGGTTTTGATATTAAGCCATAAGCACTTGCAAATAGAGTGAATTGTGTTGACCTGTGCAGCCTGACTGTCACCCTTCACACAGACTATGATAACAACTAGAATGAATCCGCTTCCTTTGCCCAGGAGAAAGGCTGTTTGTACTGAAGAGTTCCAGGTGCAATCATTTGCAGTGATATGTTAATATCTATGAAGCTGTTCCCTTAGTGGGCAACACCATTAAACATCTGTTTTCTCCTTTTTTGGTTCTCTCTGTTTTTTGTGCTAATGCCTTGTTCCATTCTGCTTCACACGCCCTGCCCCATTTCTCACCTCCTATTGTTCTCACTTTGTTCAAGCATTTCTCCTTGTTTGATTTTCTCTTTCCAAAACCTTTTCCTGCATCACCTTTGATTGTTTCTTGTTTTCATCATGTTCTTCTCAAGCGCCATTATCATTTTGGTGTCTTGCCCCTGTTCTCCACTCTCTATTGTTTTTAGCTTTGTGGTGGTTCTGCTGGCTTGTTTTATTGGCCTTAATATATATCTGGCACTTTCGTTCTTTCTTACTTCGGTTTATAAAAGTGCAAGTATTCTTCATTATTCTTTTTAACTGATGAGAGCACTTGCCTGGTGTACTTACTTGTGGATCCCGTGCAATCCTTTGATAACACATTGTTCAATCGACAGCACCTCCTAGTTTGAAAGAGACATCTGTAGAAATGTCAGCACTATCTTCATGCTCATCGCTCTCTAAGCTAGGAGAGAAGATGTTAACCACCGTTCTGAAGCTACCCTTCCCCCAGGAAAATCAAGGATCCACTGAGTAATCTTGATCTTCCTTTGGGGTACTGTTCCCCCTGAGGATTTAACCGGAACCGGAGCCTGTGAGACTGGCATAGCTGAACAGTTGAACCTTTATTATCAAGGTTCATCTCCTTCTGATGAAGTCCGGAATGGGGGACACAAAATTAGTCTGTGAGATGATACTTTAATGATTCCCCAAGGAATCACTGATGAAAAAAACTGGTGTTTGACTGATGCCATACAATAAAGGAAAATTGACTTTTAATAACACATTGTTTCAAATGGTGTCAGCACTTTTAGCAGTGAATCTGGGTGACTGTTTGTTGACAAACCGCAAGCTGAACTGGGTGAAATGATTGAAACATGAATTATAACCAAGAGGAACTTACCATACAGACATAGGTCTTGATTCAGGGCTTGTTGGAATCAAGGTGCCTTTTACCAACCAGATAAATAACGATCCCTTGCGGTACATTATTTATCGGGTGCAATAAACAGAGCCTAGTGTGAGTTTCAGGGGAACAACATGCATATTTTGATGCTAACCACACGAGTGGTCATGATACAGTAAATACCATACAATTTTCACCTGTTTAATTCTGGTAGGTGAGATATTTGATGCACTCGGAAATTACTGGAATCAGTAAATACCACACACGACGTAATTCTGAGCCCTGTACAAACAGGGGTTTACACAGTAGTTGGAAAATACCAACCCACTCAGGGTCCTTGAAAAAAATGACCTGGAAAAAAATGGACAAACTTCTACCAAGTGAATTTCGGCAAACTCTAGTGCCAAAGGATAAGTGTATTAAAGCATATTAGATCAGTAACTCAGAAAAAAATGGAACGATATAAAGGCTACTTCGTAAATTGCTATGGGAGTCTTCTGAAAACGATTTTGTGGATAATTTATCTTATGTCTTTTAAATAACATTTTGTGATTAACTTTTATAAGGCGTGTTAGTATTTAAAGACTGCAATACAAGCAACGTTAAGGATTCTCCTCCAATTAATATTTGTAAAAGGTATCAGCAAATGGTGTATTTTTAGAGTACACTTGTCCAAGCCTGGTAGTGTTTAAATGATTTATTTACTGGACTAGGATTAGAACCTAGGTCCCCAGGTTTAAGCAGCTTAGCTAAAAGACTACAAAGCACTACACTGCCAACCCGTGGCATCATAAACCAATGTTACTTTAGTTTTCAATGTATAGGTTTTCAACCTGCACGAGTTTGCATACTGTACTTCCATAATGCTCCCAGTGTGCACCCGTGCCAAATTCAATGGACTCCTAGGTAGAACTTTAAACGTTTTCATAATGCCTATTAGAACACATTGTAAGCTTCTGTAATTCTCCGGCCAGCAAGGTTTTCTATAATGCCATCTACCACTTTGCAATTGATCACATTCTCAAGTCAATACACTTTGCAAACTTCCTTTAGGCCAAATGGCAAATTATCATGATGCCCAATGTACGTATTTTTCATGTTCATAAAGAGTCAGCTAACTCAGGTTGTTAGTTTCCCAAAAAGCTGCTAATATGCACACCTTAAAAATGTCATAATAGTGCAATTAGTAGATCAATTGCTGCTTCTCGGAAACTGTGCCTCCACGCAGTGGATGCTCCAATACAACTCACCCTCAATGGGGGATAATAGGGAGAAACAGGGAAAGTTTGTAGTACACCTTGAGGGTAATATACAAGCAGTCTGTAGCAGCCGGGCTCTCTTGGCTAAAATATCTCATTCTCAATTTTCTCTACACAGAAACAGTCTTACTCTCTCCCATCTGATGCATCTCATTGGCTCCCACAGATGCTTCAGCAAGAAGCTTGCAGCTCCCTTTTGAGCAGTGCTTTAAATGGAAAAAAATAAGTGCAGGTACTCACCAAAAAAAAGCAGTGGATTGGGGGTGGAGTTTGGGGCGGGGCAAGGGGCGGGGCTATGTTTTTTACCTTTCTATGCTTTGTACGCAAAAAATATGCATGTATTGTAAAAATGTCTAACCATTTACATAGTACTTACTACCTAAGTTTGTGGTTATAACACAAATGTTTATCAATAAATGGCACACTGACGAAACAGTACTAGTGCTGCAGTTTTAAAAAAAAGCATGAATGCATTGATTTAATCTAGAGGGCAGGGATTTTGTTTCCTGCAAATCCCTTTCATTTAAATTATTGATGGGCGAAGATTTGCGGGCGTTTAAAACAGTGGGCGTGCCAACAAGCTGCATGCCCTGAACAATTGGCCCACACTCGCACCTATTTGGTTTTATGGATACCTTCCGACCCCCTCTGAAAGACACCCTGCAGCGATACTCCACCGTTCACTCCAGAGAGGCACACACAGCTCTGTGTTCTACTGACGACCAGCTGCTTTTCTGGCGCTTTTGAACCAGCGCAGCCCAGGCTTCAGCTCCGTTTCAAAGGCGCTTTAACCCATTGCAGGCCCTGCAGAAAGAGCTGCCAAGGATGGAGCTCAGGAGCGCAGCACTAACCGCATCAAAACCGGGCCGTCATGAGTACCGGTACTCTCCTTTTCCGAGGAAAGGTCCCGGTACTCAAGTGGCGAAAATATAAAAGTGCCGGTACTCAGTACCGGTGAGTACCGGCCCATTTAAAGCACTGCTTTTGAGAGATCACAATTCACACAAGAGAGGTTGCAGCCTCACTTTCTTGAGCCCTGTGAACCTTGAAGATTTGTGCTTCTGCCTTGTGGGAACAATTGTTAGAGTAACAACCAAATAGACAGATTCTCGAAATGCTTCTTAAGCTCTCCTTTACAACAAAAAATATTTGTGCAGTGTAGTACTGAAAAATGAAACTGAGGTTTAGAATCACAGGAGACCAACATTTTAGTGTGCCATGAGCAACACGTTGCTTATTAGCTACATGTTGGGGACCACTGCCATAAACGCTCTGGGGTGACTGGACCTTTTTTATTAGGTGGCTGTGGTGGCAAGGTAACTGGTATAGTAGAAATAATACTCTGGAATCAAATGTTGATTGTTTTATCGATTGTTATTTAAAGAAATGAAAGTCAGTGCATATTGCTGATGTCAGTGAAAGTTACATTCAATACATTGTTCTGCTATTACCCAGAAAGTGTTAATGATTGAAATGCATTATAAGGGAAGGAATTCTGCTCTCCATTTGATTAATCCAGTGACACCTGACAAAAACAGTGGGGCTGACTTCTTTTTTTTATTAATGCACTGCTCATGTTGTTCCAGGTACGTAGAAGGGATTTTGTGTTTTAGGGGTAAGGGCCTGCTGGTGCACATACTGCTATATGTACCTCCTTCATAGGCAGACCAGGATACATTTAGGGGGTTACTTGACCTATGTGACCTTTCCTTGTTGTTCAATCTCTGTAGGCTGTAAGGTCCTTTAGAGGGCGTCCCAATAGTTATTTCCACCAGATTGCATATGTTTGTTAATTTCTGCAGAGCTTCAATTTTGTGTGTAAAAAAGTACCTTTCATTTCTCTAAGAAAGAACACAGATTGGACAGTGATTTATTGTTAGCTGATTCTTGCATTGCTGAGTTCTGAGTCTCCTCTGAGTAAGTTGCAACCCTGAGAGTCAAAGGCTAAAAAGGGGTACTTGGTTTACAGTACAGGGGGCTAGGACACCAGAGGTGAACGACTCCAGATGTTACAATTGGGTTCCAGTGCCTTCTGACTTCCCTAGGACCTTCTGACCTGGATTTCTCACAAGGGGTCTAAAGTAGCTTTTTGTACTTGGTGGAGTCCTTGAATGGGGCAAGGAAGGCACCTAAGTACTGACTAAAATTCCAAAACGTTTTAAGGTAATGCTTTTGTTTGAAATGCACTATTATGTGAGCTATGGACATGGTTGGACAAAATACAGCATTTCATTTTGTTTTGTAAAGTCTGTTTAGAGACGTTTAGTTGATCAGCAAGTGCACTTCACTCGTACAACAGGGTTGGTAGTTTACAATGTGAAAGTTGACTTCCAGGCTTGGTACCTAAAAATGTGTCAAAAGATTAGAAATCTGCTACTTTAATTTAAATCTGTCACTGTCCTTAAGAGAGAGAGGTGCAGGGTAAACTATATTTAATTTTTGAACATTGTTTCATCCTATGTTATGGACATTTACAGTTGTGAATATTGGCAATAAATCACTAGACCACTTCATAAATTACAGCTGCTTAGTCCCTTATTTAGATGTATAATAAAATATTTTTATGCCCTTTCTCATTTTTAAACGTCTGTGCGCCTGCATGAAATATATTCACAGTACGGTGCTATCACCCATAAAAGGGCTATGAGATTAATTCATAAAAGATCTGCCTTTTGAAGGATTTGTACCACAACATCCATTCACCCTAGAAAGGTGTTATATTCATCCTATTTCTTTGCTGATTTTTATCCCCACATACTTAGTACTCGCCTTTGTTCAGTGACCCCATAAATAGAAAGCTACTTTTTGCAGAAATATGCGCCCTGCAGCAATTATAATGATCATGCAAACATAATAAAGATGCTAATAACCGAGGCAACATAATTAGCAACGCTATTCAGAGATAGCCTGCTTCATGTTCTGGAAAGAAATGAATACCACATATGGTGGAAATTATAGGGAAGTTATAATTATTATATTGAGTAACTTAAATACTGTAATTACTGAGAAGTCAAATCCTTGGAGACAAAAATATTTCTCTTTGTCATGAGCGTTGCCTGTGTGCCAACAATGAAAAACATGTAATTGGTGCTTGTGTAGGACACAGTAGACAGCACAGGACTGCATAGAGGTCTCAATGCTACATGTCACTATACGGCACTTTGTATAGGTCAGGGTTTTGGTGGCTTAAGACATGACGCTCTAGAGATTTCCTCATTTATGCTGGGCTGCTTTGCATTAGAATTGCAGTCATTCTTCTGCCTAAGTAGCAAAGTCCATTTCATCACTAATGTTCATCTCTGGGTCTTGATTGCAGGCAGCCCGCGCCAGAGGTGATGATTATCACACCCACTAATATCCGACACTGACGTGTTCGGAGCTTACTGGATGCAGGAACTATCACCTATTCAGACTTTGTGGGGCATAACATGCAGTTTTTGTTGATTGCTATACCAAAGTCTTCATGGTATGGTAAATATCGTGTCTTTGCCCTGTGTGAGATTCCAGCCGGTTTTTCACCTGTCAATATTTAACAAAGGGTGTGAACTTTATCTCACCTGGTAATTACTGGGTGCCATACACATCTCATCAGTTATAATTGCGATTTCTGGGAAAACAGGTGAGACACCTGTAATTAGGCCCGTGTGTGATAATTAGGGCTCTATGCTTTATGGCATTTTTATTTTTTAACATTGCCATATTTATTTATCTAAGTTTTCATCTTCTTGGTATTTATAGACACATTATTTGTTAGTGAGATAATTAGTTACCATTAGGGTTTTTACACATTTGTCTGATAAATGTACCCTAGCACATCAATGTTTGTAGGATATTTGATACAAGATGCCGCCACATACAATACAATAAGCATTAGAGTCCTTCCACGTGCTGCTGATATTTATGTTAACCTTTTTTTAAATGTAACTCCCTGGGCTATCATTATGCACAACATCTGTCTTGGCGGGCATACGTGACAGAGAAGAGAGATGCTCAACAGCAGATCCAAGTTCTGTTTTAAAAAATAAGCAGAGAAAGGGAAACATAAGGTATTTCATTATTATTTAGGTGTAAAAGTTAGAAAAAGATATTTGAGCCCTAATCGTAATGCACTAGGGCGCCCCTACTGCTGCAGTATCAAGTGTTAAAGAAAACCTTACAACAGACCCCTGTACAATTTCCAAATTAGGGATATAATCGTAATAAATACAAAAAGATGTTTCTATGGTGATTGACTCATTTTGATTGTTACCTACAAAAGCGACAGTGGTTAATAGATACATAAAGAAATGCAAATATTCCATAATAAACAAATGGTTATCTGTGTAAGCTGACTTACAATGTACAAACAATTCAAAATGAGGTGCAGTTGATGTCTTTACCCAGAAGGTGAAAGAGGTCTTACCGCCCCCACGATGGAAGGCTAGCCTGCGTTATGTTGTCCATTCTTCCCAGTCCCATATAATATATGCGACTGAGTTTGCCAATAGTAATGTCCACAATATACAGAGTTACAAAACAACAAAATATATTGGAGCTAGCAGAATATAAAAAAAGAGTATTCATACCTTTCAATGAATACAGAATGCACAGAGTGCCGGAGTAAGCCCAGATGGGGCTTGGGTGTGTTTGCATCAATTAGTTGTTGAGAGTGGATAATGACTCCAGTGTTGAGGAGATTCTCTGGAGGCATCTCTCAAAACCCTAGCCTGATCATTGATATTGCCTTATGATGTAGTGTTCTTTAAAGAGGTGACTTTACATCTCTTTCCTAAGTTGAAGCCGCCTTGGGGGTTTCCTGATAAATATGAGGATGTTGTTTCAGATCCTGAATGCATAGATGCGTGGATAAAGTAGATGATGAAAGTCTGATTAGTTGCCTGTAGTACATACCAACATCATGAACCATGGCACCATGCCTTTCCGCATGTGTGGTGAAACATTTCGGTATGCCTCCATATTGTGTAATCATTTACACAATTCCTTATATCACTCTTCTGATATGAGACTTTGCTATGTATGCTCAAACGTTTCAAGTACTAACAGTTTTTTCTTTTGTTTCCCAACAGATCCTTACTGCTCTGGACCAAGATGGCCAGGCTGGAAAACAAAAACTTGCCTGCAAACTTGAAGAAGTCATTGGGCTCATGCGCATAGACAGCTGAAAATTGTCCTTCCAGGGTACCCTGGGAGTGATAAACCAAGCCGTGCCTCAGTCAAGATCATCATCTTTACCAAGTGCCAGCTTTGATAGGCTGGAAGCAGAGCTCCGCCCTCGATCCGCTCTTCCCTTTCTCCCTGTGGAAAAACACTGGTAGCTTCCAGAAGGTCCACAGAGGAAGGTTGACTTCAAGACGCAAAGACATTCAGGTGGAGGTCTCGGCTCACAGGTCCCCAGTCGTCTCATAATCAATATCAGAAAGGGAAACCAGAAGGTTTAATCTGCCGTGTTGCTTGCCGCTTCCTTTGCCATCTCCTGGCATGATTGAAATGTAAATTCAGTATTATGGGATCATAAATAGGAAACAAATAACAGTTTTCAGTGGTGGGAGTGAAGCCTTTATTCTGCTAAAACAAGGCAGCTTTCGGTGGCCAGTTCAGGTGATTTCGCCTGTGTCTCCCTAATTGTTATGAAGAGCAGAGCGCTCCAATAGTTGAAATAATGGCAACACTCAACATAAAGGCTTTTCAGGCACCCCTCCATCCATTTAGCTTTATCTGGACAATCTGTGGCTGCAGCATTTCACGTTGCTTTCAGGTGGACAAAGAAACAAGCACATAGGTCAAGAATAAATTATCCAGATTCTGGTCAACTCAGTAGTTCAACTTTACAGTTTCATGTACAGTTATTTTTGATGATCCTGGAGCAAAATCCGGCCGACATTCCTCTCGCAAACAAACACGTTCCTTTTCAAATATTGATATACCATTTCCTAAATGAGAGTTTACCCTGTTATGGATACACCTTCTGTTTTCTAGGAGTGAGCTGAAACATGGCTGCAGGAAGGCATACTTTGGCATATATTGTAAGGGCATGAGTTGGTAGTTTGCAGTCTCCATTGTCATGCCACTGGGCATAAAATATATGAAAATGACTTGCTCTCCAAAACTGGAACAATGAGATCCTGCGGCAAACTGGTTGCCTTTTGAAGTCAACATTTGAGAGCATGTTACCGTGCTATCTGGTCATTACTCATACCTACCCCAGTCTATTGTTTCAGTCATTTGCAGTAGGAAATTTCTGGCTCATCATAAAGAGGATTTTCCAAAGGATCAAGCCTCTCACGGAAAAAGCATGCTAGAAAATTTGTAAGAATTCAAAAGTATTTCACAATGAATCATTTTCCAACTTTTATATTGTCTGATGAAACTGGTTCCAGAGCACAATAAAAAAACAAAGAAAACATAAAGAAATCAGCACAATTTGGAAAGAAAGCAGTCAAAATAATGGTGTCCTCGGATGATGGTGACAACAAATCCTTACCCGGTCAAAGCATTATGGGTTTCATAGCGATATTTTTTCTCATTTCCAGGGTCTAAAGCAGCCTAACTGTTTCTCTCTATGGAATTATGAATGTCAACAGAGTGTAACTGGTCAAACCTCAGCACCTTGATCTTGATTCCACTGGTTGCTCTACCTGAATATGCTGCAATCTGTAAGAGAGTGCTTTGTGTTAAATGGTTTTAAGCCTGTTAATACCTCGTCAATTAAATAAAACCTTGAATTTCCGAATAAGACGGTCTTCGCCAACTGATCTTTTGCTGCTCCTCATCTACCAAACAATTCAATATTAGCCTGTAGAATGGAAGCTACCAACATTAAGGCAAGATCCTATCTTGAGCACCTCCAAGGGACCAGCTTGACTTCTATGCTGCCATTTTGTTTTCTGCTGAGTTGATTAATTTGTTTGACATCTGATCAATTCAATATGCACCTTATGTGGACACTTCAACCAAGGGACTAGGTGAAGAGCATACATATATGGATTCAGAGTTTTAACGAGGAACAATGCTGGCCAGCAGAGCTGTATATCTTAGAAAAAAAGGTGCAGATACAAAAATAAATAAAAACCAAAGGTTTCGAAGATGCAAGTGCCACAATGAGAAAAGGGTCATATTTTCTTTACTTTCTCTAGAGGTTAGGATCACGACGACAAGCTGGCTGAAAGTGTGGCTTGTGCTC
The DNA here is from genome assembly GCA_963921515.1 of Calotriton arnoldi. Taxonomy (NCBI): domain Eukaryota; kingdom Metazoa; phylum Chordata; class Amphibia; order Caudata; family Salamandridae; genus Calotriton; species Calotriton arnoldi. The sequence goes on along the minus strand of CAWUFW010003433.1, from coordinate 470,746 downwards.
CCCTGGCATTGGATCTTTGCACATAGGTAAAAAAGGACTTACAGAAAGAAAACTAAATTAAAAGTGTGATTTGCACAACTGCAGAAAGAAAGAGAAAGAGACTAAATAGAGAGAAATTGCAACAGTTCCCGTTTATTTTTCAATTATTGTGAATTGTTACTACTGTCATTATTGTTGTTACTTTCTCCAGCCGGTATATCATTATTATTTTTTGTTCAAGAATCTTAGAACTGAACACCTCAGAGAACTTAACAAAAAGTTGAAAACAAAATAATAATCATTTCCACATTGAGCATTGGGCGCTTTAAAGCTTTCCCACTGTACTCCCACTGCTGTTTTTGTTTTTTGTTTCTTTTTATATCTCTCGTTGTTCCCTTTTGCCTTGAAATCTGCCTGATTTGTGCTGTGAATGTGTGGAGTTCTCCTTATGGATTCCCTGAGAGAGAACTTTGGCTTCCCATGACCTTTATTTTATTATTATTATTATTTTTTGATAAAAGCGCATGTTAATACAAATTAAATCCGGGAAGTTAAGCAAACAAAAACGCCTTGAAGATGACGTGTATGTGGTTGCTTTTTACATACTTTCTCTTTCTTGATTTTCCATTGTTCTTTTTTAAGAGAATTGTTGTATTTCTGTTTGCCTGGAAGCATCGATCTGAGTGGTCTGTCATTTAATTATAATCTCCTTGAAGGTGGAACCTTTATCTAGCACTTTGAGGGTCTGGGCCGTCCTGGACCTGCTGAAACAGGGAATACATTGAGGTCAAAACATTATCGGTGCTGCTCCATATACTGTTTACTCTAGCATGAGTACTGATGTCACTCCATTTTTAGAAAGAGGTATAATGGCATTACTCTAATGGAAGGAATTCAAATTTTGCTCTCATAGTTAACAAATCTCAGACGTTTTTGTTAACATCACAGACCTTCACCCGTGGTCTTGTATTTTTGCAGAAAAGTTTCATTGACAGAATTTTCCCTTTAATATTTCTTCTTTACATTTTTTTATAATTCATCCACTAAAAAATGGGATTTTGTGGGTATGTTTTTCCCCAAACAGACACAAATAAACCATACCCCTTAAGGAGATACTATCATGTGAAAATGTTTGTCCTTTGTTCATGAGCATTTTGTTGTTTAACATATCTCCGTAAACAGATCTGTTAATAGAATAAGCGATTTTTAACATGCCTCCAACACAGAAGAAGATTGCGCAGAATGTAAAAAAAAAGAAATGTGAGTGGTTAGTCAGGCACTATAATAGTTGGTAATTTCTTGTTACAGCCTTATTTTGGAATAACCTTTTACTGCCTGTTGACACCATGTACTGTACAGCTACTGAATGGTCGTTAAATAGGGCAACTAAAGCAGAAAGGATTGGACCTTGACAGAGATTTATAATCTCAATACACAAAGGCATGGAAAGTAGATCTTCTCTATAAGATATTGGCGCATTGTATTCTGTTTACAGTTCTAAAAACATCCTAGGTTATGTTTAAAAGTGGAATGTACCCAGGAATCAATAATTTTCAAAGTTAATACTGTAGCATAACACTGCCCATTTCTTCTGTCATTGAAACAAAGGTTTTGGTATCTGCTTGCTATCACTGTCTTCCCTAAGCGTTTATCTCTGGACATTGTCAAAAGCGTTTATATTATTGGCCAATACACCCTAAATAGCCATGTCAATCTTCACTCCATGGAACCATGGCAGGCAGGTATTTCTTCTCATTTGAATGAAGATATTCCTCCACAATACCATTGGTGCTGGCTGCTGTCCCAGTCTACAGTCCACCAAGGCACTTAGCTAAATCTTAAGTGGTTGCCCATTGATGTTCAAGAAAGAAAGGGCAGTAGATGCATTAATACAGATACATGGACCGAAATGTCTGCAGCACTTTGAGTCTATCATATTCTTGAGTCTTTCATATTCTTGAGTGTTGATGCTCAATATTTCCATTCAAATAAACACAATTGCTCTCATTTCATGATATGCATTGTTTACCTATTTTGCTCTAGTTCAGTTTAACCTTAAAACAGTCTGCCTACTATCTTCCAACGTTTTGGTCTAATTGGAGCTGTTCACCCAGGCAAGGCATTATTGCAAACACTCTGCTGTGTTTGCCACTAAAATATATGAGAAACATAGCTGCCAAGTTTCCTAGATCCATGCATGACAAACTGTTTCAGTCCTAATTTATTCATTGCATTCTGGGACTTGTAGTCCTGGTTTTACAGTGGGATTAACAAGATTATATTGGAATAAACAAGACTACAAGAACTTCTAGTAAGTCATGAACATGGGAAACTTGCAGGGCTGGTGAAAGTCGAATTACACCCCATCTCTGCATCGCTAAAGAAATATTGCCTTCCACTTCGTAGAGACTTTTTGTCTAAGTTCAAAATACTCTCTGCCTCTTCTTTCTCAAGGACATGGGTTGCTTCTAGGCTACAGATGGTGGTCCTAAACCTCTCAGTGTTGAAAAGATAATGCATTTTGTATTAGTCATCCATATACAGCTGGTGTAAGACATGGCATGATATAACAAGGATGATGCAAGCCTGTACCACAGCAATGCCTGTTAATTTTAAACTGTTCACATACAATTTATTTTAGCTGAGTGAAGGTTACATCAAAGTGCTCAATGACTCTTTGAAGAAACACTAACAGATCAAAAGGTATCTCTGAGCAATGTTAATCTCATCCATATCTAGGAGTGAGTGTTTGGGAGTAGGTTAGCGGCCTCAGAACCAGTGGTATTATTGTATTTTAATATTTATTACTCCCCATTGGTAAGCTTTGCCTAATGTCATGAAAAGCATCCAAAACATCACACACAACTCATTATGCAAGATTAACTTATATTTTATATGTCAGCCAGCAGTGTCAGCCTTTCTATCCACATGCATCATCTTTTCTATTGAGGGCTAAAGTAGAACAGATGAATGTAGGTTTTTATCACTAGTGACATTTTAAAAGTTATGTCTGACCTACCAACATACCGCAAATACCTCATTATGACTAGCTTCCTGTGCTGCCACACACTGGTTCTTGTATACTGTGGGTATGGAGACGGATTTGGCTATAAGAGCGCTTCTTCAGTGACCAGTGTGAGGTATTTAGGTTCTTAGAGTGAACTTCCAATGGTTTCTCTTACTGTGCAAGTATTGAACAGTATGACCAAGCTCAGTATGATCACAAACCTATTTTTCTACTGGTATATTTGGCGCCAGTTGACACATTAGAGGTTAATGACCAGGGAATCTTGACACTGGGCTCATGTTTTAGCACATACTGAAAATAATTTGTCTCAAACATGCAACAGCCTTAATGACCTTAGATCTTAGAGTTTCATGTTTAAATGTTAGCTTAATGAAAGAAAACATGTGAACCTCAAAGAAGCTTAATGATGAATACGTTTTTACAGAAAAGAGAACCCAACACAAGTGCAACTGTAATATTCACTACTGCCTAGTTTGTGCATAGTGAGTGCAAACTTTTCAATAGCTTGAGTAAGTCCACAGTTTGATGAGAATCTTTTAATTCCTTAGATGATGGCAAATCTATCAATAGCAAGTTTGTCCCTTTAGTGCATTTGTTCAAGTTCATATTTAGACAACATGCTGAGATCAAAACTCAAAGACAATATGAACTTACCCTGATTGCCAGCTGCTTGTAATGTAATGATTGATGTGCTTGCAAAATGTCTTGTCAATATAAGTTAGAAAATGTCTGCTCAAAAAATTAAGAAGAGGAAATCCAGCTTGCACAGATAAGCCATCAATATTTATTGAATGTGATTGGTTTAGCTGAGCAAACACAGCTCTAGTTTAAGACAGACTCTTTCTCTCTTTCTGTCGCTATCCCCTCTCTCCCACTCAATCTCTCTCTCCTTTTCTATCTCTCGCTCTTTCACCCTTCGCAGCTGTATATATTTTGTATCTGCTGGTTTCTGCTGAAGCTATCATAATATTGTGAAAAGGACACGATCACCAATAGGGTCACAGGTCTTGCCTGCAAAACGTAGGTATATTCTTTTCACAGAAATAAACTGAAAGGTGGATGAATATTAGTAAAAATGTATACACTTATTTCAAATTTTAACAATATCACTTGAATTTATTTCCTGCTGCGGACTTATAAAGTACTTGCTTCTTTTTAGCAGCGAAGCTTGTGCAAACAAAAAATGTTAAAAAGGCACGTAAGAAGGAATTAAATGCATGTACAGCCTGAAACATATTGGTCTGACCTCTTTGCATGATAACAATGAAAGTTTAAGATATATGGTTTTTATAATGTACAAAATCTGCATTTACACTGCCATTTTGTCTGTAGGTTCAGAGTTGTAGATTTTAGGAGCATGGACAAGTGCCTTCAAGAGTATCAGGATTTGTTAGGCTAAGACATTCTGTCACAAGTTCTTGACTACAAAAACTCCCAAAATAGACTGGTGGTAAAAAAACTCCAATCAGAGGATAAATGGCTTCTTCTGTGCTGTAGTATGTGAGACGAGTTGGTGGCTGTATGGGATCTCATAGAAAGGCTCATTAATGGAATACCAATTCTGAGAAATCATTTCACCCTAACCATTTAATTGAAGTTTACAGTATGATTAACATTTACCGTTCGGTAGAAACCAATTCATAGAATATCCTTTTTACTGTCTGTTACATACTTTTTTAGGGTGCAAATGTCCTACATATAGAATTCAAAGATATAAATAGTAGGCCTGTTTTCTAGTAAATTATTATATTTTTAAGTATTCTTGTTTTTCTATTATTTTCTACTAAACCATATTTCTGTTAATTTGTTTTTCCAGTAAATGTGGTTTCCATTAGTTGGGCTCTTAGAAATGTGGTTCTATTGTGTTGTTTTTCTATTAATATGCATATTAAAATTTTGAGTACAGCAAACACATTTTCCACAGTCAAGAAGGATTCTTTATGCCTGGAAATAGCCAGACGTACTGCCCCCAACTGAAATTTAGATTTGTTGCGAAAAATGTGCTAAGTGCACCTACTTATTCAGACAACTGTAGCACTTCTTTCTTAGTTCATCATGCTTCAGGCCACTGAAGGTTGCTTTTACTGTCAAGAATGTCTGCTTGAACCTCCAAGTATCCCAGAAAATTGTGAACATTCTAGAGCGACTTTTGTAATTAATGCTTATTTCTCTCAAAGGCAGCAAGGCACAATAATAAACAAAAACTAGCAAATTCTTCTCACAATGATAGTCAGAGGCATTCTTGCTTCATACATGTTGAAAGCCTCTTTATATCAGCTCATCCACCATCAACCTCCCTGCTAGTAACTAAGCAGGATAACTGTGTTTTTAAAAAACCATTGCCACCCGGGTTTCATATATGGACAACAATATGTCACCAGGGTTTAGGCTGAGTATTTATCTGGGGATCAACAAAATATTATCTAAATGAGAATATTGGATGGCTAGTGGTCACAGGTAGAATCGCCCAAGAGCAGAGTAGATGACTAAAGTACACACTAGAAGTACAGACTCTGAAACTTCCATGAAATAACAATTGCAAAAATTTCCCTGAAATAACAATAGCAAAAGTGGCACCCACAATAATGAATTGATCTCTTTGTATTTCTTTCTGGGCAGAGCATGTTTTGCAGCAAAACACACGCATATGATTAAACAAATAGCACAGACACACAGAACCTTTTGAAGCTGCCCCACAGATTTTGATAAAGCTTCCACCTTTCAAATAAACTGTAATAACATATCCATAAAGTCCAGTGTTACTGCGAGCCACAAGGCTATGGAGACGCATTCTAGCAAGGAAGTTGTTATTATCCTAGTGCACCTAAAATAATATGTTATTTAAATTGGAAAGAGTTGTATCTTGGTAAAGGCAAGCTTCTGTAACTTTGTTATAATTAATTGTATACCTGTGTATGTAAATATAATGCATTCCTATTTTGCAGTCCAGAACAAAAAAAACTATTTGTAATATAGAATAAAGTTTATTAAAAAAAGGTGATTTGTTTCTGCATTTTATTGTCTAGTTTACCAAATGATAGTATGTATGTTTGCATGTATGTAATGCTAGTATAAATGATGTAGTATGACATTATGTAATGCACAATCAGTCAATGTAATTTGTTTTTCCATAACTACAGTGCTATAGTGGGGATTAATCACAACCCCTCTCCAAGACTGGCCTTGGCCAGCTGGTGTGATGGTTAAATCATTTGTAATTTTGTTTATTGTAAGCATACGCCACAAAGATATAATGAAGATAAAAGAAAGCATGCTGCCACCTATATCTGGTAACTATATGAGAACATTAAAAAAATTACATTTTAATTGAACAGTGCATGTGTATCTTAGAAGGCATGTGTACATTGAATCAGAATAGAAGCCCTTTTTAATGTACACCAAGGAAAATATGATTCTTATTAGTGCAAAGAAATAGTACTAATGATTTTGTATTACTGTAACCTAAAACCATAGATTAAGCCCCCAAGGATGAGTACAAAAATTAAAAATCAAGAGTTACAAGCAGTGGTCAAAAGCAGGCTTAAAAAAGCTTGACGTTCGGTGAGCAAGTGACACTTAGAATAATATCTCAACTCCATGCCCAGGCCATGCCAGGATTCTCTGGAATTATTGTGTCCCCGCCGAGCATGCTGCTGGAAAATAGAAAAGATGTCTCTTGTAACTTTTGATTTTTTCTCCACTTCCCATACAGTGGGTGTTACTAGCAAAGAGGTACATGCCATCCTGAAGAATGCCTTTACTGTTCGTATGAGGGTGTCAGTTGGGCAGAAACATGTTGACCTCTCTTTATGGGTCGAATTAGTCCTCATCCTCTTTTAATCTACCATTGGGGATATGAATAAAGCTCTTAGTTTCCACTAATAGGTAGTTGGAGCTCACACAATCCTCCCTCTGCATTTCATCACATTCTAGATATCACCAGCACCTGCTCGTCAGAGAGTACCCCTGCCTGATCTCGTTCAGAAAAACACGTCATGAGCTCCTATTTATGAGGATATCAGCTTGTACCAGAACTTCTAATGCTGGTGCAAGGAAAGGGCCAATGATAAAGCATGCCAACCAAGGGCAGATAAGGACTTTTCGTCCTTTAACTGTAGATCACTTTTGTATCACTGCATCTGTACGGTGTCCCCACTCACTTCAAACAGCAAGGATTGTTTTGTGAGTTTGCTTTATTTGGGAATCTAAGGCAACTGCCCTCCCAGTAGCCCCACTTCTTTTCTCCATTTGGTTGAATTCTCTCTTCCTGGAGGTCTGGTCCTATATTTTTGGGATTGATTGGATCTGAAAGGTAGAACGTAGTCCCTCCATAGACTCAGATTGTGTTAGCCCTTCCCTCTCTCTCAGGTATGCTTAGCCTCCATTTGATCAATTCAGAGGGAGACTTTGGGGATACCTGTTCATTTTCCTCCTGAACTTTCCATCTTTCAGAGTCACCACAGCATTGCAGGATAGATAGCAGCTCCTTTCCCCTGCATTGACTGCTGCACCCTGCCTTTGGTAGCTGGCGTGCTTCTGAGCATCACCTCGGTATCAGGGACGCATACAGAGTGTTGCAACTTTGGTGGAGGCTGGTTCTATGCTGACTGTGTGGATCGGTTATCAGACAAGAATGAGTACAGACTGTAACCTGCCTCTGACATTGTGGGGAATGTTTTTTTTAGTAAAAAGGTTAATGTCCCCATTATTCCATGCCAGGAGCACACCAGGAAGCTTGTTAACATACTTTGTTACAGGCAATATGAGAGTTTGGTGGCTTATTGCTCTTGCTGCAGAGAGGAAAACTGAAAATGTGTGTGTGATGTAACCTCAAGGTTATTTGTATTTTGATATATGATATAAAATTCCATTTGATATACTGTGAACTCAAAAGGGCTTTAAATAAAAAATGTTTATGAGAGAAGGGCATCTCAGAGTTGTAGGAATCAGGCGTGTATGTTCAAACAGCCTGTCACCTGTTCTGCTTCAGTTTTCACCAACAGAAAAAGTGCCTTGCAGGCTGTATATTTTTTAATGAAGAAAGATGTTTGGAGGGTCATTGTAAGGCTATCGAATCATATTTCCTTTTAAAAATAAACCTGCAAAGAGAAAGGTTGTGCACTTTTAGCCTTCAATCTAACTCCACATACCCCCGCCAAAAAAGGAAGAGATGCCGAACAGAAGGACCACTGGTATTTCTGCTGTTCTCCCCATCCCATCATAACAAAATTATTTTAATGTGTGTCTGCAAGTTCACTAATAGCCAGTGACAAAATAAACAAAGAGTTCTCTTGGGGTAGAGGTATGTTGTAAAATGTGAGCAGTCTCAGCAGCAGGTCATTACAGAGTGAACAGGTGTCATTACATGACTCCCTTTTGTTCCACCAGTCCTGTGGTGTGCAGAAGGGGATGAGGAGTTGATTATAAATGAACTCTTCACTGGTTTAAGGAAATGTCCCTATACGAGGGGTGCAGATTCAGAGTGAAACCTTACACATACACTGGCACACCTGACTGGGAGTACTCAGGCACATCTTCCAACCAAAAACTATAACACCCTCACATCCCGATAACCTGAATGCCATAGTGCAAAATAGGGGCTAGAAAAACTGAAATAAAGGGACATAGGGGCTTATTTACAAACCCTTGCACCGCTGGTGCGTTGCTTTTTATATGGGAAAAAGTGACATACTGGTGGCTCAAAGGGCTTGTAAATAAGCCCCACAGTCTTTTGCCTAGAACTAGACATTCTGATAAAGTAGGGAACCAGGGATTGAAATATCGGAGTCTTCTCTTTTCGTAGACTGTAACCTTACTACTCAACCACATCTTCTCCCAAGAAACTCTAAGACTCCGGGTTATCTGAAATGAGATGTAGAGTGGGTGAGAAAAAAAACCCTACCTATCCCTCAGAAAACTATTGTGGGCCATATTTAGATCTAAATGGATGGGTTACTCGATCACAATGGTGACGGATATCCCGTCCCCCGAAATATAAATCCCATAGGATATAATGGAATTTATATTTCGACGGACGGGATATCTGTCACCGTTGTGTTGGAGTAACTCATCCACCGAGATCTAAATCAGGCCCTTAATGTGTCTAATTAAGAGTCTGATGGATGTGTACTCTGTCACAAATGTGATAGATATCCTGCCTGCCTTATTGCAAGTGCTTTAGGAAATAATGCACTTTCAATAAGGCTGGCAGGTTATCCGTCACATTCGTGATGGAGTACCCATTAACCAGACTCTATATCCGGCCCCAAGAGTCTGCAAAATTCTAAGTACTAATAGGACACATAATGGGATGACAAGTCTTTGTCTGGATTCTTTATACCATGTGCTTGGGTTTTGCACTCTAAACTACTTGGTACACATTTAGAAACATTGACCCTGATTACGATGCCAGTTGGACCGCGTTCCTTGGCCCTGTCGGATGCAGTCGGACCGCCGAAGGTCTCTTTGGAAGCGGTCAGTCCAACCGCCGGATTACTATGCATCCAGCCTGTACTCCAACTGACCACTGACAGTCCACTGACTCCGACAGCCTTCCTCCAACCGCCGAGTTGGCTGTCGGAGAGGAACAGCAGCCATACGGCAGTTCCAGGAGATCCGGTCACCGTCCGGATTACGATGTGAGTTTCCGATGACCCAAACGTGGCGGTCCGACCTCCTGCCTATAGCCGTCGTAAACATAGGAAAAGGGGTGAATACTCAGCCAATTCCCCTTCTCCCCGGTGGACTCCAGCGTGGATCCTTTCCTTCAGGTCCCCCCTACAGCTCGTGTACGGTCCTGTGGGCAGCAGAATCCAGGAAAATCCTCATGTGGCATGTATCCCCATAGATTGGACTGTGCAGATATCGCCACACTCCAGCAATGGGGTACATGGTGCACAAGGCATGTCCCCATATGTGTCATGCATGTGTGAACAACTGCACGTTTCCTGTGCATTTGTACCCACTTGCAGCGACATGTCCGGGGAGTGGGGCACCACCGATGATGAGATCTCCGCGGTAGCATCGGTTGCATCGTAATACGATGGGCAGAGCTTTCCCGCCCTCGGCGGTCGGAATCGGACCACATCGGTCATGATGGGCAGTCCGACCGGCATCGTAATCAGGCCCATTGTGTTGATTTTGACTGAAAATAGCAGAGTCTAGGTGGTGTTGTGGGTGCTTTCATATAGTACCCTAAGCATTTAACTGCTCCTTTCCTATTGGTGTAATATCTTCTTTGGTGCCACATATAATATAATTTCTGGTACTGATACAGGGGGCCAAATGTCATGCCTTACAGCTTATCTGCACTGAGGAAATTTGGAAGCTAGCTCATCTCTTGATTTGCTGACTTACAGCCTATCCACCCTGAGGAAATTTGAAAGCTGGCTCTTCCATAAGTTGTAGCTATATATACACGAACATTCTAATTTCTTCCAATTCAAGTACATTTCATTGCTTACTACAAATGGAGTAATTGTGATAGGTTATTTTGACAAGAGTTTCTACTGTCAGTCCACAACTGTGAACTAAAACATAGCCAAGTAAAAGGATGTGATAGCAAAGTGAATCTTTTGTGTGGTGTGGTCCTCCAGTTTGTATTGACTAGTTCTTCTGGCATATTTGGCATTTGGGACCTAACTTCTAAACATGGTAAAAAATAAATGTCTCACTTCAATTGATGATATATATATATTTAAATATATATATTTAAATATAACAACAGAGCACCTGCGCAGCAGCGCAAGTAAGGCCAGCAATTCATTTATTGCAGCTAACGCGTTTCGAGCGAACCGGTCTTTCTCAAAGCCAACAATAACAGTGCCCTATTTCCAGTAAAAACAAAACACCCACGTCAGTGTGAGCAAATGAACATGATAAAAAGACTGACAGGACTAGTCATATTGTGGAGAAACCTCCACTGGGTAAAAAGACTCATTAAGTCAATACATTTCAATGGATGCTGACAAGGAACAATGCAGATAGTTATGCAAATGTATATTCCCAATGTCGTGATAGGGTACATTGTAATTAATGTAATTAATACTAAAATAAAAATTAAATTAAAAATAGCATAGCGCTAAATTTGGACTCTAGTTTCAGTAAAGTGATTGTTGTTCCATCTGGCATTCAGAGCATTTGCAGTGGTCTAATAACTAACATATAAGGTAGCATCATATACATTCAAACCTCAGGGAGGTAATTTCCTCAAAAAGTCCCCTAGTTTTCATGCTGGCTAAATAGATTAAATTAAACATACTTCAAAAGACGTGCAAGTGAGATGTGGTGTGTAAAAACTAAAAAATAAAAATAGTGAATACTGAATTGCCTGAATATTCTTAGTGAATAGACAGCTTGTCTTAAATAATATCATAACTGTGCAAGTGCTAGGCAAAAAAGGGCATGTTGCGTATCTTTATATATGAAACCAAAGGACACTATTAGCAGAAAGATGAAACCAAACCAAAGAGGTGGATCTAGCCCAAATAGGCATGAAGTCCTTCATATTGGTTAAGGCCACCGGTAAATTTGCTGTAGAGGCAAACTATGTACTCTGACTCAAACTTTCAAAGAGCACGTTCTCGGTCACCTCCTCTGGGATTCGCTGGGATCTTGTCAACACCAAAAAATGAGATGTCATCACAATTAGGTCAATGTACCTGGTTACAATGTCTTGCCACTGGGTAACTGGTGTCACGGTTCTTGATAGCACGTAGGTGCTCCAAGATCCGTTTTTTGACTGGGAAGATAGTGCTGCCTACATATCGTAGACCACATATGCATACCAAAACATACATAACATAGTCATTGTTGCAATTCAGAAAGGTTTTTATCTTAACATTCCTCCCTGTGGGTAACAGATATGTCTTCACATTGGGACTATGGGCACAGGCTTTGCATTTCCAACATCTGTAGAACACTGGTAGTTCTCTCAGCCAGGACCCTAACTGGTTGCGTTGTTGTCTTGGATAACTATGCACCAGCATGTCCCTGAGGGAGTCACTTTTGTGGTAGGTAATATGTGGGCGGGGGCTGACTAGTTTACCTATAACAAGGTCTGATTTAACCAGATGCCAGTGCTTACTTGCAATCCAGTTGACAGCAGTGGACTCGTGGTTCAATGCGGTAATAAGTCTGATCTTTTTGCTACTACTCTCCTTTTCTTTGGGTCTGAGAAGGCTATCTCTGTTGGTATTGGCAACTTTTTCTCTCGCTGCCCTGATCACTCTCTCGGGGTACCCTCTCTGCCTGAATCTCCCCCTCTCTGCCTGAATCTCCCCGCCATTTTGTTCTCTTATTTTTTGAAGGAATTGGTGCTACTGCAATTCCTTTTGCTCTTAAAAGTAACCCTGGGCGTAGTTCGCGTAGTAGCACTACGCGTAGCCACGCGAAGTGCACTTCGCACTACGCAAGCTACGCGTAGCACTACGCGAACTGCGTAGTGCGCTGTTCGCAATGATTGCACAGTGCCAGATGCTTGTCCGCACTGTGCAATCATTGCAAACGGCATCTTGCACAGTGCAAGCGGTCGTTTTTTGCCGCTCAAGTAGATTTTTACTCGAGCGGCAGCTTTCTCAACGCGGACTGGTAGTTTCTCATCGCGAGCGGTCGCGAGCATACGTGACCACTCGCAATGAGAAACCTGACCTCCCGCGTTGAGAATCTCGCCGGGAGGTTTATTTTCCACGCTCGCGATCGGAAACTTGATGTTGCTGATCGCGAACGAGGAAAAAGTCTCGCCGGGATGTCATTTTGCTAGCTCGCGGTCGCCAACTTGACGTTGAGGACCGCGAGCGAGCAAAAAATGCCAACTACGCTACGCGTTTTTGCACTGTGCTACGTGCAATTCGCATTGTTCGAAGTAGCGCAAACTACGCGAGCGTAGCGTAGTTTTCCGCCCAGGCTTACTTAAGAGTTCCCCGTAGGGGATACTCCATTTGAGTTTTATAGGGTGGTGACTGTGTGCATGCAGGATACTATTACCTGCCGTGGTCTTCCTGAATAGGCTTGTATCAATGCTTTCACCCACTAACTCTACTTTTACAACTAGAAAGTCTTTGCTGTTAGTTTCTGTCCTGCTGGTGAATCATAGGTTAAGGTAATTTTCTCCTATCCTTTCCAAAAAGACATCTGGGGACTCCTGAGGGCCATCCCAAATCAAACAGATATTGCCAATATATCTTGTACATAATATTAAATGTCTGGCCCATTCTTCATTGGCCTCTACCCATATGTGCTCAAACTCCCACCATCCCATGAACATTCCGGCATAACTTGGAGCAAAGCAACTTCCCATGGCAGTCTCTGTCACCTGTTTGTGCCATTGTTCCTCAAACAAAAAGAAATTATGCTCCAAACAAAAATGCAGCATCTCAATTAGTAACATGGAATGGTCATACATGGATAGGGGCTTATCCCTAAAGAAATACCTACATGCTTTCAGACGTGGATGAGACCGGAAGAAATACAGGGATTCAGTGGTACATATATATATCCGTTTCTGTCTTCGCAAAAGTTGCCGCACCACCCGACACGGGTGCAACCTCCCGTGCTGGCATGCATATTACCTACTGGCGGTTGCCAGCAGGTAGCTATAGTTAGGACCTAGTGTCCATAGGAAAAGCATTTTTTTACTTGCCTATATCTTTGGTGCCGGTTAACAAATGTTCACAAAACTTTCCCAAAAACATGGCATAGTAAGTCTTGTTGTGCATGGGAAGTTTCAGGGTGATCCGTTAAGCGGGGGCCGAGAAAAAGGGGACTAAAAAAAAGTGTGTTTTCCAATTTTAATTCCCATAGAATGCGTAGTCGAACCTATAGCCCGAACCGCTGGACAGAAATACAGCAAATTTGGCAGAAAGGTAGATGTTGTTATGCAGATTGTGCTTTTTGTTATTTGGTGCAAATCCGTTCAGTAGTTTTTGAGAAATTTAAGAGCAAAAAGTTAGTGATATCTCTGGCCACGAAGTCTTTGCGAAAAAAGACGAGCTTGTGCAGGGAAATGCACAACTCTGATTGGCTGCCAACACTTCAACCAGAAAGTGCTGGCAACCATCTTGGGACTCTGCTTCACCGATTCCCCCTCAAAAATAGTGAAAATAAAGAAAAGGGGGAGGCTAGGAATACCCTGACCCCCAAGCCATGGTCTTGGGGGTCCCCCCACGCAAAAAAAGCATTTTGCCATTTTTTTTTATCATGATGTCGCGACAAATTTGCGCATTCACTGTAATAATAATATAAATAACACAAGCACGGGCTCCCGCCCTTGTGTTCAAAAAAGTCCCCAGGTGGGCCAGGCCCATGGGCACATGTAATAGTATATGGGGGCTGCGTGTCCCCCCACAGCTACCACCACCTCCTTGGGGCTTTAACTTTCATTAATTGGGGGATGCTCGGATCCCCCTGAGACCTGGGGACAGTCACCTCCCTGGGGCTATGAATAATAGTAATGCGGGGGACCCGCTAGATCCCCCCGCTGCCCCGGGGACCGCCACCTCCCCTGGGTACAAAAAATATAATGAAGGGGGTATGTTGCAGACCCCCGGCCCCAAGGTCTACCACCTCCCCGGGGCTAAAGTAAAGTTTGGAGGGGTGCCGCATGGCCCCTCTCTTGGAGCCAAAGATGGACTTGGGGACCGCCACCCCTCAGGGCCGGCTCCTGCTATGTCCGGGGGTGCCCACTCCTAGAACATAGCTGTTTGCTATGGCTTGGTAGGAGCTTTACTGCTCCAGCCAAGCCATAGCAAACTATGCTCTGCTTTAGGCAAGCAGGACTGCAGAGAGGTGGTCGGAGGCCATGCCCCCTTTTCCCACCACTCTGCAAATGCACCTTCTGGCGCACTACTAGTTGGGGGATGATGTTCCCTTGAATGCTTTGGGTCCCTGGGGGCCAACAAGCCCTCCTGTTACCTCCAGTTAGTCCCAAACAGCGGGATTGCTGAGAGGTCGTCGGATGCCACGCCCCCTTTCTCCACCGGTCTGCGAATGCACCTCCTGGCGCACTACTGGTTGGGGAATGAAATCTCGTTGGCTGCGGAGGGTCCGTGGGGGCCAACAAGCCCTTCTGTTGCCTCCAGTAAATCCCACACAGCAGGATTGCTGAGAGGTCTTTGGAGGCCACACCTCCTTTCTCCACCACCCTCCAAACGCACCTCCTGGTGCACTACTGGTTGGGGGATGAAGTCCTCTTGGAAGCTGCGGGTCCTTAGGGGCCAAGAAGCCCTCCTGTTACCTCTAGTAAGTGTGACACAGCGGGGATCGTGAGAGCTGGCCAAAAGCCCTGCCCCTTTCTCAACCACTCTACAAACGTGACTACTAGTTAAAAAAAAACCTAGAAATTCACAGAAAAAAACAAAGGGTTTTCACTCATACAAACCAGAGAAAATCAGCAGTTACAGTTAGCTGAGATAGCTATAATTTACGCACCCTCAATGTACTGCTTATGAGTTCACATATTACATCACTCATGACATGGTCAGTGACATCACTCATGACATCACTCATGACATCTCAACTGACCACTCATGACATCACTCATGACATCTCAAATTCCATCACTGATGACATCACTGATGACATCATTTACACTCACACACCCACTCACTGATTCATAGAGCCACTCACACATCAACTCACCCATACAGCCACTAACGCAACTTCTAACTCACATATACAGCCACTCATGCACCTACTCAGTGACCAATACAGCAACTCACACATCCAGTTATACAGATATACAGACACTTACACACCCACTCATACACCCATATAGCCATTCTCATACTCACCTATACAAATACTCACATACCTACTCACTCACCCATGGTCACTAACACATCCACTCACTCACCCATACAGTTACTCACACATCCGCTCACTTACACATAGATATACTAACACATCTATTACTCATCTATACAGTCACTGAGACAAGTACATACTCTCCCATACAACCTCTCTTACACTCACTCACCGATACAGCCACTCACACACCCATTCAGGCACCCAGACAACTACTCACACACCCACTCACTAACCCATACACCCACTTACACACCCATTCATGCACCCATACAGTCACTTATGTTCCCTGTCACTCACCCATACAGACATTTATGTACCTGCTCAGTCACCCATTCAGCCACTCATGCACTCTCTCATTCACCATTTACAGCTGCTGACACACCTGCACCCTCACCCATACAGCCACTCATCCATCCTCTTTCACCATTACACCAACTTAAACACCAACTCACTCACCCATACAGATACTCACACAGCTACTCACTTACTCATTCACCCTCTGACGCACCCAGTCTCTCACACACCCACTAACTCTTGTATACACCACTTATACACCCACTCACTCACCCATATAGAAACTCCCACAGCCACTTACCTTAGTATATATGTTTAACACTCAGTATGTTTTTAAAAGCACTCACAATTACTGGATGATGACTTCAGTGATGTCATTTGAGATGACATCAGTGATGTCATTTGAGATGCCATCAGTGATGTCATGAGTGATGTCACTGACCATGTCATGAGTAATGTAATATGTGAGGTCATAAACAGTGCATTGTGGGGGCGTCTGTTATAGTTAACTCAGCTAACTATAACTGCTGAATTTCTCTGGTTTTGTATGAGTGTAATGTGACTCTCACTAGAATGTCCCGGTAACCTTCGGTTTTTTCAGTGAATATGTATATATATTTATATATATATATATATATATATATATATATATATATATATATATATACAGAGTACAGTGAAGCAGAAATTGAATCAGTGATTCAAAAGTCAGATGTCCATTGTGGGCTGCAGTGTGGATTTCCACCACGACCCACATGATTAACTTGAAAAACATGGCACTAAGTCTGCCCCTGTAACCAAGACTGGCTACAGGCTACCTCCATCATCCCCAAGTCAAAATACATTTTTGTTGTACCTAGATCACCAAGTTGGGAGAGGTCACATGCAGCCTCCGCTATCCAAGATCCAGATTGTGGCCTATGAGCCTTCCAAGACGTAGTCTCAGGTGAGAGTCTCTTTTGCCCTCAATAAATACTACCACAAGTTTCCCTAGGACTATGGGAGTATTGTTACACCCTTGATAAAGCTGAATTCCATGTAGTAGCCAAAGATGGTATTGCATGACAAGGTCAGTCCTGACCATGCCAAGTAACTTTTCCTTGGTCCTCGTGAAGTACAGGTGTACCAATTTACCATTCAGAGTAGGGAAAACAGGTATGTTGTGTCTAACGAAATTTCAATGAACCTTCCGAAAAGGAGTTTACATTAGTATTGTAACATTATCTGTCAGAGACCAATATACTTAAGTCCCTTCACCCTTTTTGCCATCAGAGCACAGACACAAAATCTGGACTAGTATTTTATGAGATTCATTTTGAGCCACATCTAGTGCAGAATATCTGCAAAAATATTGCTGCAGCAGATATCCAAAGAAATGTTGCAATTACGCATGAACAAGGAGTAACTAATGTAATGGCAGACTACATATCACATTACATGAACTCCCTTTGTATTAAGCTCTGGACAATGATAATTAGCACTGAAAGATCTGCCATCCAGAGGGGTTTAGTTCACCTGTGGCATAGGTAAATGCAAAAGGCCAAAGGCAGGCAGCCTGCAGCCCATACGATCAGGCTCCGTTTGTGAGAATCCAGTGTGCTCTCAGTTAGCAACCTTGTTGTTGAAATAACAAGATCACTGGAAATCGAAAATGCTCCTTTGTCCCATGAGAGGTGAAGACATTGTTTGTATAGTGGCTCATAGAACTATCTTTCATGTGAAAGTGTTCTTGTGATTAGTGATGTAGTGTGACAATAAACTAATGAGAATTCTCCCTTAATATTAAAATGGCAATTCATCTGGGGCCAGATGTACGACGAGATTTAGCATGCGCAAACGGGTTTGCGATCCGTTTGGGCATGCTAAATCTGATAGGGCCACGTACAAACACTATTTTGCGAATGCAAAATGCTGTTTTGCGACTCCCTATTAGGAAGGGGCGTTGCCTTCCTAATAGCGACTCACAAGCCATGTACGAATGTTTTGCGACCGTAATTGCGGACCCCTTTCCCTTTGCAAATGCAGGGGAAAATATTTTTTAGGGGCAGGCAGTGGTCCCAGGGACCACTACTTACCCTTAAAAAATTAAAAGAAAACGTTTCACTTTTTTTTTTTTTAAATGCAGACCGTTTTCCTTTAAGGAAAATGGGCTGCATGAAAAAAAAAACTGCTTTATTTAAAAGCAGTCCCAGACATGAAGGTCTGCTGAGCCCTTCAGGGCCACCATCCCTGGGAGGGCCAGCCATTCCCAATGGGGTCGCAAATTGCGATGGCCTCATTAATATTCATGAAGCTCGCATTTTGTCACCCCACTGGGAATCACAATCAGTGTCTCTGAAACTGTTGTACATTGTAAATTGCGACTCGCAATTTGCGACTCGTAATCGAGCGCAAATTGCGAGTCGCAATTTACACTGGTCGTACATCTGGCCCCTAATCATATATTAAAGTCCTGCATGTTATGTGATGGTTTTAGGGTAACCGTTGGTGACTTTCAGCAGATCTCGAATCCGATTTAAGAGAACTACCCTGGTTCCAGGGCTGGGGTGATTACCTTCTTAGGAATATACTTTCATCTTAAATTAGATTGGTTTTCACTTAAAACACATGTTTGAAAACAGGAAGGAGTAAAGCTTTTCTTTCTCCAGATTATTTGTCTCTTACTGGAACTAGCTACGTCTATTCCTTTCACAGAACATCACGGCTGCAACATGCAAGAGATTAATCGGTTTATCTACCCTGACATTTTTACAGTCTAGACATCTAATCAACATCTAATATATATATTTTTTTAAATATATTTTTATTGGCATTTTATACAAATCATCACACAGAATACCAAAAAGGAAAGGAGGAAAAACAGTACATCGATGATGTTCGAACTATGCAGTAAATGGTTGCAGACTTATATCCTCAGGCACTACAAGTGTCCCCAATTTTAGTAGTTCATTATAACAAATTTACTCCTCGTCCAGTACCCTTCTCAATGCCTAGTAAACTATTAGCAGTAGTCTAAGTAATTGCTTACATCTTCAAGTAATGGCTACATTCTCCAGTGCTTGCTCCACTATTGCATTTATAGTACATCATTTAGGTGGGTGGCCTTCCAACATCAGTCCTACGTATACGCATACCACTCATGTTTGTGTGTCTACTATTCTAATTACTTAATACAAACCATGTAATAATAATGAAAAGAAAAGAAAAAAAAACTTGTGCAGAGGAGTGGTGTAGACGATTTTGAACCATAGAACCCAGAGGGAGTCACAGCATGGATAACCCACAGGCGGGTCCGGGAGGAACCCCCCACTACAGTTATTCCACGTTCTCCTGGCTAACAGGCCCCACACAAACAACAGCCCATGCACCTCTCCTACTTGAGTCAGACCCCTGGATTCCCCGGAGAATGCGGGGGAGTATCTTGTTCAGCGCTACCGGGTTGGGACCCAGTCCTGGCCCACCCTCCTCACTACTAGAACCCTCCGGCTTCTCCCACGCAACCAGCGCTTCCCTCCACTGCTCAGCCATTGGGCGCTTTCTCGTTTCCTTGGCTTCTTCCCAGCTTAGCACTCTGCCCTCTGCCCCAGCCCACATGATGACATCTCTATTCCAAGTTTCAAACTGTGGCCCCCTCGCAGACTTCCACTCCATCGCTATTCTGCGCTTAGCAAGACCCAGCGCGAGGTCTATAAGTAAAAAAAAATGTAAGTCCGTTTTTATATAGCGCAGCTACTCACCCTTACGGGTCTCAAGGCGCTGGGGGCCGTAGTGGCTATCAGCCACTACTAGTCTATCAGCCTGTTCCCAACTTTACGCTTAGGAGGCCTAGGGAAGAGACCCAACAAACATGTCTGTATTGTGGGGGCCAACACCCTACCAAATGCATCTCTGATCTCACCCAACACAGCCTCCCAGAAAGGACATAAGCGTGGACAATCCCAGGTCATGTGACCGAAATCTGCATCCGGGTGTGTACATCTGGGGCATTGTCGGTCTTCCCCCCCAGAGGTCACATTAAGTCGGTGGTGCATCACATAGGACATATGTATATAATTAAATTGAATGTATTTTAACCGTGTATTCCGGGAAATCTTTTTGGGATATTGCAAAATTTTGTACCACTCCGCGTCGGTAAGGTCTCTGCCACGACTCTATCCCATTTGGCCCGTAACCCACTCAGGGGACCAACGGACGCTGCTAGTAGCGTGGCATAGAGCCATTTCACTAGGTGTCCTGCTGTGCCAAGGGTGAATAAGGCATGCAGTACAGGGTGCGTTTCAGGTTCTTCCCTCCCACTGCCTCATAATTGTGCAAACGTGCGTGTCAACGCCTCGTACTGCAGGAACTGACCTGTGGGGAGCCCATAGCTGTTAACCAACTCTGCAAATGGAATCAATGCTTTGTCCAGGTAGCAATCCCCAACATTGTCCAGCCCGCCCTTTGACCAGCGAACCAATTGTTCGCTCGTGAATATGGATTGGGGGTCACCATATGGCAGCCCCACGAGAGGTAGCATGGGGAAGTACTTGGTGGAGCGCTGCCCTTTGCTCTGACACCTTCTCCAGGTCTGGAAGGCCATGCGTTGCAATACTGAGCAGTAAGGGGTAGGCATTTCCGGAATTAACAGTTTCGCCATCACAAGCCTAGGACAGGACGCCGGGTCCGATAGGCAGGTGCCCTCCTCGTTTACTCCCTCCACCCATTGCGCCAGCCATTGTAGTTGGGCAGCCAGCATATAAAATTTGAAGTTCGGTACCCCTAGCCCTCCCTCTGACACAGGGCATTGTATTGTTTTCAGGGACACCCTTGGGCGCCCATCTCCCCACACTAGATCTCGAAAGAGAGCATTCAGGGGGCGGAACCAGCTGCTCAGCATCAGAACCGGGAGATTTACCAAAAAAATACAACACTCGGGGCAGCATGACCATTTTAGACAGGGTAAGCCGGGCCATGATAGGTAGTTGCAATGTGCGCCAAAAGTGCACACAAGAATGAAGTGAACGCAGTGCCCTGCCCAGATTCCCTTCTTTCAAGTCATCTAACGCGTGGAAGATGTGAACACCCAGGTACTTAAAGGTACACTGAGCCCAGCGTATGTCAGCCGGCAATGTCTCCGGTCTAGGCAATGGCCCTGCTATTGGGAACAGATACGTCTTAGTTTTATTGACCCGAAGGCCTGAGAGCAGCACAAAGCCATCCAGGATGTGCATAGCCACGGAGGTGCCCCTAACTGCCTCCGTCAGATATAAAAACAACAATTGATGGACAGAATGCAGAACAATGTCATACATTCACCCCAGTACAGAGTTCTGGGCCTAAATCCATCGTTTTTTTGCTTGCCATGCCATTCCAGTTTGAACCCAGCCATATGCAAATCAGTCTTGACCCTGTGCCCTATGGGAACAGTCCAGCCCGAACTGCCGGGCCAGGTCCTCCCTGGACTGGAAAGAAGCATCCTAGGACCGCTTGGCAGTTCGGGCTGGACTGTTCCCATGAGGCACAGGGTCAAGACTGATTTGCATATGGCTGGGTTCAAACTGCAATGGCATGGAGAGCAAAAAAACGATGGATTTAGGCCCAGATCTCTGTACTGGGGTGAATGTATGACATTGTTCTGCATTCTGTCCATCAACTGTTGTTTTTGCATTGGTCACATCGAGTGGGACGGGTATGCCCAGACGTGGGTCCCGTGCTCTCCATGCCACTGGAATCAAGCTATCCTGGCTGAAGAGGGTGAAACCCGAAACCGGTCCTAGGATGCTTGTTTCCAGTCCAGGGAGGACCTGGCTTGGCAGTTCGGGCAGGACTGTTCCCATGAGGCACAGGGTCAAGACTGATTTGCATATGGCTGGGTTCAAACTGGAATGGCATGGTGAGCAAAAAAACGATGGATTTAGGCCCAGATCTCTGTACTGGGGTGAATGTATGACATTGTTCTGCATTCTGTCCATCAACTGTTGTTTTTGCATTTGTCACCCCGAGTGGGATGGGTATGCCCAGACGTGGGTCCCGTGCTCTCCATGCCACTGGAATCAAGCTATCCTGGCTGAAGAGGGGTATAACCCCGAAACCGGTTCTAGGTTGCTTGTTTCCAGTCCAGGGAGAACCTGGCTTGGCAGTTCGGGCTGTACTGTTCCCATGAGGCACAAGGTCAAGACTGATTTGCATATGGCTCGGTTCAAACTGGAATGGCATGGTGAACAAAAAAACGATGGATTTAGGCCCAGATCTCTGTATTGGGCTGAATGTATGACATTGTTCTGCATTCTGTCCATCAACTGTTGTTTTTGCATTTGTCCCCCCGAGTGGGACGGGTATGCCCAGACGTGGGTCCCGTGCTCTCCATGCCACTGGAATCAAGCTATCCTGGCTGAAGAGGGGTGAAACCCCGAAACCGGTCCTAGGATGCTTGTTTCCAGTCCAGGGAGGACCTGGCTTGGCAGTTCCGGCTGGACTGTTCCCATGAGGCACAGGGTCAAGACTGATTTGCATATGGCAGGGTTCAAACTGGAATGGCATGGTGAGCAGAAAAACAATGGATTTAGGCCCAGATCTCTGTATTGGGGTGAATGTATGACATTGTTCTGCATTCTGTCCATCAACTGTTGTTTTTGCATTTGTCATCCCGAGTGGGACGGGTATGCCCAGACGTGGGTCCCGTGCTCTCCATGCCACTGGAATCAAGCTATCCTGGCTGAAGAGGGGTGAAACCCCGAAACCGGTCCTAGGATGCTTGTTTCCAGTCCAGGAAGAACCTGGCTTGGCAGTTCGGGCTGGACTGTTCCCATGAAGCACAGGGTCAAGACTGATTTGCATATGGCTGGGTTCAAACTGGAATGGCATGGTGAGCAAAAAAATCGATGGATTTAGGCCCAGATCTCTGTACTGGGGTGAATGTATGACATTGTTCTGCATTCTGTCCATCAACTGTTGTTTTTGCATTTGTCACCCCGAGTGGGATGGGTATGCCCAGACGTGGGTCCCGTGCTCTCCATGCCACTGGAATCAAGCTATCCTGGCTGAAGAGGGGTGAAACCCCGAAACCGGTCCTAGGATGCTTGTTTCCAGTCCAGGAAGAACCTGGCTTGGCAGTTCGGGCTGGACTGTTCCCATGAAGCACAGGGTCAAGACTGATTTGCATATGGCTGGTTTCAAACTGGAATGGCATGGTGAACAAAAAAACGATGGATTTAGGCCCAGATCTCTGTACTGGGGTGAATGTATGACATTGTTCTGCATTCTGTCCATCAACTGTTGTTTTTGCATTTGTCACCCCGAGTGGGATGGGTATGCCCAGACGTGGGTCCCGTGCTCTCCATGCCACTGGAATCAAGCTATCCTGGCTGAAGAGGGGTGAAACCCTGAAACCGGTCCTAGGATGCTTGTTTCCAGTCCAGGGAGGACCTGGCTTGGCAGTTCGGGCTGGACTGTTCCCATGAGGCACAGGGTCAAGACTGATTTGCATATGGCTGGGTTCAAACTGAAATGGCATGGTAAGCAAAAAAACGATGAATTTAGGCCCAGATCTCTGTACTGGGGTGAATGTATGACATTGTTCTGCATTCTGTCCATCAACTGTTGTTTTTGCATCCGTCAGATATAGCAGCAGATCGTCCGCATATAGAGAGACGTGGTGCTGCCGCCCACCTATTGACAATCCTATCCCGTCCCCCCCATGCGTACCCTCTCAGCAAGCGGTTCAATTGCCAGGGCAAACAGGAGTGGAGAGAGGGGACACCCGTGCCGAGACCCCCGGGATATATGTTGCCTCGAAATGGTTCTACCTGTTTTCACCCTTGCGTCGGGCGAAGCATAGAGGAGCTGCACCCACCACACCCAGTTGTCCCCCAGGCCATTGCGCAGCATCACCTCAAACAGGTATTCCCAACCCACCGTGTCAAAAGCTTTTGCTAAGTCGACTGACAGAACCGCCGCCTGGTGTTGGGCTGGAGCTTCCACATGGTAGAGTATAGAATAGAGCCTGCGAAGGTTTTAAGAGGTGCTGCGAGAGAGGATAAACTCATTTTGGTCCGGGTGGATTAGGGACTTCATGTGCGGGAGTAGCCTACTTGCCAACACCTTACTCAGGATCTTAAAATCCAAATTAAGCATGGAGAGAGGCCTGTAATCTTTCACTCCAGCATCTGGCTTCTTGGTCTTTGGGAGAGGGATCACTAGTGCAGTCTGGGTGGAGCTGGGAAACCTCCCACTTTCATACGCCTCAGCAACTAGCATGACAAGATGCAGTGCTAATGTGCCGGCGAAGCGCTGATAGAATTCTGCCGGGAGGCCATCTGGCCCCGGCGTTTTGCCAGGTGCCAATGCTGCGATGGCTGCTTTGACTTCCTGTAGATTTATCGGGTCCCCCAGCTCCTCCCGCGCCTCAACCTCCAAGGTACGGAGCGGCAAGGGGCCCAAAAAGCTTCGTATGTCAGGCAAGGGGGCTGCAGCTGGAGCCGCGTATAGTCGTTCATAATATGTCAAGAAGGAATCGTTAATTGCATCTGGGTCATGCACCACGTCCCCGGATTCCAAGCTAAGTTGTGTGATTGGCGCTCCCCCCAGCTCTGGTTTGATGAGCCTCGCCAACAGTCAGCCCGCTTTCCCTTCTTCCCTCTGTCCAGGTAATCATTATAATTGTAGCATCTCAGCCTGCCTAGTGCATCATTATACCTTGCGCGTGTTTCCTGTAATGCCACCTGGGCTTCCTCGTCAATACCCTAGATATTGTCTGGCCTGCGGATTTTCCCCTCTATATCTAGGAGTTCTTGGCGAAGCTCCCTATGTGCCCCACTTGCCTGTCCCATACAGTGGCCCCTTACGACCACTTTAAATGCCTCCCACTCTAAATGCCTCCCACTCCACTTGAGCTGAGGATGCTGTATTAACATTAATGGGGAAGTATGTTTCAATGAGTGTGTGGAGCGAAGCTCGGAAGGGAGCGTCCTCGAGCAAAGACGGGTTCAGTTTCCATGTGGGGATCGGAGGACGCCTCCCCAGTGTTATGTTTCATATAGAGGCCCTAATATAGACGCGTTCATAAATGCTGTATATGGTCATATTCGCATATGCCCTATTATGGTCATAATCGTATATGCCCTATTTTGGTCATAATCGTCTATGCCCTATTATAGTCATGATCTCCTATGCCCTAATATAGGCTTGATCTTTCACCTACATTAGTTCCCTACAGTACACAACGAGCTCTGAGGGTTGAACGTTATCTAGTCTGTGGTTAGAACACTGCAGGGTTTTTACCGAACACAGTCCTACAATGTGCTCATTAATTATGCATGAGCATTCACCAGCTACATCTCCCGCATAATATGTATGTACAAAGTTCACTCCTGACGTCTTCCTCATGTCTAACAAAGACCAATACAAACCATACTGAGGGACGAGATACTTTAGGGTATAAATACACCACATCTTGCCACGGTAAGATAGAGGGAACCGAGACTTCCATGCTGACACACTGACCAGACACGCTGAGGCTCCTGCATGCAGTCGCTCCAGCTGACAGCGGTCTAACACAGCCCTTGCAGGGTGTCCAACTCGAGACCAGGAAGGGGTCCCACACTCTCTCTATTCAGGTAATGGGGTTCGACTAAATCCTAGAAGGATTCTTGGCTCTTAGGCTTTTAGACCTACACATATGCTAGGTACACTCAGGTACATCTAGTTAGGCATCGTAGGAGTACGCGCACTTTTCATAATGCTTTTTATATTCATGTATGTATTCATGATTATTGCAATATGGTAGAACTGTTCTATCCCTTCACTTTTATCGTACTGCTAATAATATATCTCTGCTATTGTCTGCTGGTTGCTGCAGCACATATATTTTACACTAGAATAACAACTGTTCAATAAATACTTATTGAAACGCCCAGACTGTTTATTCTGTGTAACTCTCTGAGACAAACTGAATAAGTAAGCACGAGTGACTGAGCGAAAAGTAGTACATTGTTTCCACGATTCTGAGGGATCAGGGTTGTCATGATCTAAGGTTGCCAGAAACTAATCTCTCCCTGATAAGAGGAGATTCTAGTGGCACTGTGAGCTAGCTAATGCAAATCCGGCTAACATATGCGGTGGGGGTGCATAGAGTCAGTCTAACACCAAGCCCACAGTTTATGTTATCCAAACGCGCAGGTCCTGCAGGGGTACTATAGGAACTACACGACATGGCGCCACCAACGTTGGTTGGGTACTTATTTAACAGTAGAATCTGAATAGTTCAGTCGTGCTATTCTCAGAGAACCTACTCATAAAACCCCAGAGACGTCTGGAGTGGGTGGGCACAAACTCCAACACAGCTGAGTAGGCGAGATATCCTATTTATTGGCTGTTGGTTAATCAAGCTTGAAGGACATTTGGGGCCATATGTATCAAGCCTTTTTCCCGTTTGTAAACGGGCAGATTCTCAGAATCGGCCCGTTTGCAAATTGGAAAAAGCCTTTTGAGATGCATCATCCCAAAGGCCATCGCAAAATAGAGAATTGCAAAATTTGCGATTCTCTATTTTGCGAATGCAATAAGGAATTGCAAATTGCGATTCCTTAAATGCAATTCTGGAAGCACCAGAAATTTGCTATTTGGCCTTAAGGAATTGTAAATTACCACCAACTTCAAGTTGGTGATAATTTGCGATTGTCTTTAAAAAATCACTTTTTGATTTTTTCAAAAGTTCCATATGTTGCATATACATGCCCTTAGGGCATGTATGTGTGCAAAATGTGCACACATGCATATATCAGGGGTGCAACAGGGTGTCCTTTTGGTACCCTTGCAACCTTGAAATTGCATTCTTAATTTGCGATTCTCTAATTGGTAATCGCAAATTGAGAATGTCTTCCCATTCATTCCTATGGGCCTCCTAGCCCATAGGAATGAATGGGAAGGTATTCCTTATTTGTGAATCTCAATTTGTGATATGCAAATAAGGAATATGTAGGATTCAGAACATTTTTAGCAAATCCTACATACATTGCATTTTGCGATTCTCTAATTGGGATTCGCTAAAAATCGCAATTTGAGAATCGCAAAACTCTTTTTTGATACATATGGCCCTTAGTTCCTAAATTGTGCATAAAACCTTTAACTAAGTTCTCTTGGAGAAGATTTTCTTTTCAAAATGACTGAGAGCGATGAAGAAAGAGTAAATCTGCAGGTCTCAGCCGGAGAACCACCCGAAAATGCAATTGAAATTGCAACTAAATTCAGACATACGCTCACCATGAAACTATTAAAAAATGGTTTACCACCAAGGGGTGGCATAGTAGCTCTCGTGATTGAGGCACACAAATCAAATAAAACAGCGGTATTCTATTCATTGGTTACATTCCCAGCAGCAGATGCTGTAACAAAGACATTTCACTACTACATAGAAGGAGATGCACCAGAGGAATACTGTCCATTCGATGACATAGAGATTCCACTCACGTACCAGGAACACTTATACTGGTTTAAAGGCGCCCTACCCCACTTAAGAGCAAGAGTAAGACTAGGCCAGCTCGGAGGAGACGGGGCCACATGGCCAATACTAGCGGCTTACACACCGCATCCTGACATTGGCACAATGACACAGCCAGAATTACTCATACAACACAGAGATTTAATTAAAATCTACAGAAAACTGACACAATTTGTCATGAGGACTCTCACAGTTCAACCAACAACAGTTGCAACAAACGGGACCCAATTCCAGGGTACAGCAACTAAAATTACTCCTCAAACATTACACGCGGTAATGGGCAAAATGCCTGCAAAACGCGAACAAATACCATTCTGGATAGCTCAGAAAATAACTCAGCTTGAGGCGGTATTCCCGAATACTACCACCTATGATAAACACAGAATACTAACAATCTGATTGCCCATGGGGATCACACCACAAGTAGAGGACTGCACCTCTTGGGGTTCAGTCTTTGCTGCCATGTATACCAGAACACATGGTATCCCGTCATTAGGAGTAGTACCTGACGTATTGAGACAGATACTAAATGAGTACAGAGCAGAGCCTGCCCTAAACTTAGGGATGAAGTTACTAAACAACTTTGATCAGGTATCAGCCATAATACTAGCTAACATTAAGGGGGAAGCAGCTTCAGTGGTGATCCACCAACGCCTAAGGGAGCTCAGTCCAATAGATCAACAACACGAACTACCCAAAATAATTGAAACTGCATATGCAGAACTAGGCAGAGACAGCTTAGGTGGGAAAGCATTAAAACCACAACTGGTGGGCAGTCCTGAAAAGGACACTACAAAGCAGACACCTACTTCTTCTAAAAAGAAGTGGGAAAATAAAAAACAACAAAAGTCTAAAGACAACAGATCTCAATCCAGAGGCAGGTCTCCTCAACAGGAGCCCTCTGAAAGGAGGTATAACCTCAGGAATAGGGATAATATTAAAAAACCTGACAGGTATCAGGATACTGATACATGTTCCTCTCGTTCCTTTCAGGGTTCATCAAAAAACTCAGAGAGGGAAGGACGGTCAGAGGAGCGTACAAAGTCCAGAGACACGCAACGCGCTGCGGACTACGCACCTAAAAAAGAAGATAAACAAAAACAGAAACCTCAGTTCAAAAAGAAGAAGGTAGCAGGTCTCAAGATCAGCCATGCCCAGAATTCTGACGACACAGCTTCTGAACGGGGAATGGGCTCTGACGATGTTCAGCAGTGCGGCAGAAGTAACAATAGCTCACCAGAACCTGAAGGAATTTCTGGTGACAGCGGAGTTGAGTGAGTACATCACGGTGGAAACACCGGATACTAGGGTAAGTGTCCCACATAAGTTACATGAGATAACACTCCGGATGCAGGGGGACAAGCCCAGGAGAGTTAAGGGTCTATTTTGGAAAAAAACTGTCATCTGGATATGACATCCTATTAGCAGAGCAAGACTGGCCGCCAGCATTCGTCATGGAGTGCCATAAGGGAGAAAAGGTCATTTTTCCAGCATTTTCCGACCTTGTTCCCATACATTTAAAACATGCATATGCGCAGGAGTGGGCGGTTGCCCTAGCTCCAGCATTGTACAAAAATCATGTTGGTTGGGATGAGGATTCAACCCACCACGTGATCCCGTTAAAAGTTTCCCCAAATGCGCAAAGGCAATACCCTATAAAGCAGGAAGCTAAAAAACAAGTCAGGGAGATCCTAGATCAACTAGAATACCAGGGTGTGATAGAAAATTGCACCTCACCAATGAACAATACTTTGTTTCCCGTATCAAAACCTGACGACACATATCGTTTAGTTTTAGATTACAGACATTTAAACACTTGCACAAAGACATTTGCAGTTCAAAATGCACACAGTGCCGCATTAATGAATAACATTGTGCGACAAAAATACAAAACAACACTTGATATCTCAAATGGATTTTTCTGCCAAAATATAGCGCCTGAAATCAGGTATTTGACCGCTTTCTCAGCGCTAGGGTCACAACGGCAATTTTGTCGTTTACCCCAAGGGTATAAGAATAGCCCGGGGTTATTTTCTGCAAGGGTAACAGAGTTACTCCAAAATTTGGATGAAGAAGCATTGTCCTATGTAGATGATATTTATCTGACGAACGATGACTTACCAAGGCACTTGACCAGGGTGAGCACCATTATTATGGTATTCACCTCTGAGGGCTATAAATGTAATTTCAAACAATCAAAAATTGCCCATCTCAATGTCTTATTTTTAGCGTATGAGCTGTCAAGCGAAGGAAAAAGCCTAGCAGCTAACTTTTTAGAAAAGTGTGCGCTGCTCCAACCTCCAAAATCATTAAAGAATTTACAATCAATCCTGGGATTCCTAAATTTTGGTTGAACATACATTTTGGATTACGCAGAAAGAGTAAAACCTTTCTACGACTTAATTCAACTGATTTTTCAATCAGACAAGGGACACAGGAACATACAAATATCCTGCGTTCCCTACAGGAAGACATGATAGCTTCAAAACATTTACAGACACTCGTAAATGTACGCAACTTAGTGATCCGAGTAATAGCGGGTCAATGCGGGTACACTTATTTAACTTTCAATGAAGGCGAAACGGTACCAATCGCATACAAATCACACCTGTACACAAACGCAGAGATGCGTTTCACTTCAACAGAAAAAATCCTGACAGCAGTGCAGACCGCTGTAGCAAGAGAAAGAGCTCTGGCTCAGGGAAAGCGCATAATAGTCGTGACCCCAGTACCAGCCCTAGAGGCTGTTACAAAGGCTAGTATTCCAAATGCAAAAGCCTTACATCCCAGATGGATACAATGGGCTAATTCTCTTACCGCAACGGATGTTGAATACAGATTTGATCCAAGTTTAAAAACACAAGCATTTCTGCAATACGACCAAGAATATCCTCTACCAAATGAGATTTTGCCTCTAGATCAGTATGAATACATTATTTACACTGACGGATCTGCTCAACCGGCCATAGGGAGTAAGCAAGCTTACAGCGCGGCGTGTGCAATCGTTAAAGGTCGCATGCGCAATGGTAAGTTCCATCCCAGTAGCACTAAAACGCAATCTCTAGGAGACTGCACGGCTCAGTTAGCAGATTTAAAAGCACTGATACTGGCACTTGTAAATACGGAACACGAATTCCCCACACTAATTGTGTGTGATTCCTTTTACTGTGTACAGTCGTACAATGAATATTTACATCATTGGGAACAAAACGGGTTTAAAGACGCAAAAGGTGGCACAATTAAGCATAAAATGCTATGGGAACAGGTAGTGGAGTTGAGAAACGAACTACCAAAGGCTCACGTGATACATACACTGAGTCATCAGCGTGATGGCGTTCACGTTGAAGGGAATTCATTGGCTGATGAAGCCACAAATGGGGCTTTACGCACAGCCGCCGTGGCTGCAATGACTCATTCAAAAACGAGAATAGACGGCGAGATTTTGGTAGCTGTCAATGCTACACGCAAAGGCAGCACAGCAGTACCTAAAAAATTTCCACTCAAGTACTCCTACAAGTTAGATGCACAAAACATTCCATATGCTCAGATTCCTGGAGTGGGGGATAGAGTAATACCAACTATGGATCGTAAGCAAGGCTTAATTGTGGCAGCACACGAAGGGATAGGTTCTGTACATAAGGGACTTAGGGAGACTGTTTCCTTGTTGAAACAACGCTACTGGTGGCCCGTGATGAGACGGCAGATTAGAGACTATGTCTGGAACTGCGACATCTGCCAGCAGATCAAAGGGTCCACCACAAGACGTCCGGTACAGATACCATTATTAGACAGCATCAGGTTGTCCGTCCGTGTGCGTCCAGCTCAGGTTTCCTCAAGGTCTGGCCTCAGCGCTCGGCTGACGCTCGAACTGTTATAAAAGATTTGCGAGTCTTTATCGGCACATACTCAGTTGGCACGCTACATTCTGACCGTGGCCCGGCGTTTAGCTCTAGGGCTTACAAAGAGGCCATGGAAGGAATGGGCGTAGCATTGCGGTACTCCTCTCCGTACCATCCGGAGGGAAATTCTGTTGTGGAGAGGAAAAACCGTGACTTAAAACAATCTTTAACAGCTAGGGTATTAGGCAAAGGCGGTAGATGGGTCGATCACCTTTATGGGGTCCAAAGAGCAATAAACAATCAGCCAAGAAGCTCTCTAGGGGTGTCACTCATTACGAGGTCCTATTTGGGACAAGAATGTGGGTACCTGATCTTGATTGTGAAGGCACAGTGGCGGATGAGAAACCATTTGATATCCATGATCGTTTGGCTGTTTTACAGGATCTAAATGAATCCAGGACACAACAAAGCAACGTCCACTTAAAACAGACCGCCACTGAGGAAGTCAAGGCAGTAACGGCAAGACCTGTCTGGATCCCAAAAGTTGGGGATCTGGTCAGAGAAAAGATTGCAGACAAGAAAGAATTCGGACCATCCTACAGAACAGCTGTACCGGTCCTAGCAATCCAAGGCACAAGAACTGTACTTCTGCCGCCTCTTGCCGGGAAAAAGGAGAAAAGATTTGTCTCAATCGACTTAATCAAACCACACTATGTGGCCGATACTAAACAGTAGGCCACGTGGACTCCACAGTAGCAGACGCCCTCCTCTCGCTACAATCCAAGAAGTCCAAACAGAAAGACTCATCAGGTTTGAAGAGCCACCTGTACGGAATGAAGGACTAAGCAACAGTGCTATGGAACTCGTTCCCCTTCAACAAGAAGAAAATCAACTTAACAACCAAGTTGCAATCAGACCGACTACAGACGTCTACGTCAACATGCCTCGTCAAGAGCAAAATCCAATTTCAACAAATCTCGATGCAATTACAACAATTGATCGAACTGCTTCTGGCTATTTCATGAACTTTGATACGTTTTCACTGGATCCAAGCGAGCCGGAAACGACGCCAGCCAAAAAATCACTCAAACAGAAACTCACTGACTTTTTGAACTTTTTTAGAAAGACTTACCTGGTGTCACCTTGGATAGAACTATGGTATATCACTGGGATTCTATTTTTTCTTTTCTGGCTAGGTTTAATTATAACTTTTAGTATACTTATTAATGGACGATATCTCCGGCAGAGCTCTACAGCCCAAAGAGTCAATTTGATTTTAAAACCACACCAGTCTTCACATCGTGAACCAAGAGACTTGTCTTCAGTGAACATCACAGCAGTTCCTATACCGGACGGTATAGTATGGGACAAGATTGATTTTGATATATTCGGTCTGACTGAACTTTTAAAGCTTAAACATGTATTTAAAATTTCTTTAAGTGATATCATTACCTCCAGTACATTTTCTGATGATTGGGACACTGATTAAGTGATATCATTACCTCCAGTACATTTTCTGATGATTGGGACACTGAAACTGTGAATAATATGATGTCTGATTTAGAAAAAACTGCAGCATTTCCGAACAATGAAATGTTAGAAGGTACTTCAGCCTATGATACATTGTACTGTTACCAACACTATAGTCATCATTTCTTGCACAAATCCATATCACCTAGAAATGTATTTGAATACCACCAGTGGGAACACTGCCCAACTCCTCCAAAAGGTAGTTCGCAAACTTTTGCACAGAAATTCACATATTTTTCAGGGTTCAACACATCTGACCCGAAGTAATTTTATTACAAAGTGGCAACAACATCAGCACAGAAAATTATGTTGACTAACACCAAACAGATTTACTCTGCTTCCTTTATGGCCCAGTTGTCTACACAGGGTTTCGACCTATGGAAGGACACTATAGATTTAAAATCAATCTGGGGTTCGAGGGACTGGCAGGTCCAGGGAACAGAAGCGCTTTTTAGAGCATGCCTCATTCCACAGCAGATGATATTTCTAAATGACACTGTGCAACAGACATCCTGTCTTGGATTAGCCAAGAACAAGGAAATAAACTCACCGGGGTTTCCAGCACCATCACAGATGGGTGGGGGGCAGAATTCAACTACACATGGGGTAGGATTAGATGACCTTCTCCAGTACAACAGGTCAGATCCCAATTGGACAGAATGGCTGATTTGGCCCATTGACACAAACACATGTCAACAGAGATTCCTAGGTATAACCGAGGGGTTTAGTATTAGTAGGCCAGATACACGCTATGTACAAAGACAACACCCAGGGGTAGTAACATCCTATAGTGTTGGGAAGTTGTGCCTTGATTGGCTAGAGACCTCAACACTCACAGAAGTAAAACATCACTTGACCTTACTCACACCTGATGTAGACCTTAGGGATTTCCTACTAGGCCCAAGGAAAACACGTCAGAAACGTTTCATATATGCTGGCATTTATGCCTACTATAATGAAAACTGGAAAATATCCCAACAGGAGGCCGCAGAAAGGATACGGGAAATAGACCGTATTAACCTAGAGAAGGCATTAGCTGTAGTGGATAATGGGTTAACAACATTGACCTCCAGGATTTACTCCTTAGGCAACATTGTGTCTTCGGCAATCGACATATTAGAACAAGATCTGGCCTTGTTACAACACGGGCAATCCCAGTTACGTTCTATTATGATGCTAAGCTGGACGCTGCAATGTTTGCGTGCAGGCTATGTGCCCTGGCGTTTTCTAAACACCACGTCTGTGTTTTCAGAATACAATCTAACTGATAAACAGACAGAAATGGCACAAAGGGGAGCCAAATATACAATGCTGCCTATTGAGAAACTGGAAAGGTTACCATTCACTGTAGCCAAATTGCCGTCAACTGAATGGCTAATTCATGGCCAAATCACTCTGCCGGTCACTACGTTTCAGTTTCAATATTGCCTTGAGCAAAGGCAGGCAGGCAAATATGAAAAAAGGGGTAAGGGTTACATTAAGGAAACTTGGGAGTTACCATATAGATATCGATGCCGGAATGGGGATCGAAAAGTGTATCTGAGTGGTACAAACTGCAAGAACACTTTAAGCGGTTCTCTCATGTGTCAGGATATTTCTCTGCACGGAGCATGTAGTGGTTCGGTAGCGAATCTATCTTGTCACATGTCAGGGACCCCAGCGGCCATGATCACGCCGGTTTTCCAGCTGCTCTTGAATGGGAGTTACTTGATGCTAACAACGATCAAGGTTGCTGTGGGATGCTTCCGGGCGTCGCCTATCTGGTCACTGTTAACTCCAGGGTTACTTGCTGTATGCAAGTATTGTTTCCGCCACTGAACACAGTCAGGGAGGCGCCGTTATGGCCTTCATTGAATGTTTCATTCATACAATTTGATACTTTGAGCAGACTGAAAGCCATGCTTTTACAGCAACCCGTGCCCTTAACCTCCACTCGAGAAACCTTTGAACTTCAAGTTGCAAGGACCTCGACTGAGATACAGGCGCTTATACGTACGAACTGCCCCTTTCATTTCGCAGAAATGGTGGGTCGTATATTTAACATGTCTGATACGAGCGGTATTGTACACCTATTTAAGACCATAGGGTCAGGACTATTAAGCACCTTTCAGACAGTCCTCGGAGTAATCCCAAATTTTATACACTCTGTATTGGGAAGCGTGTTTGGAGGTCTCCCGCTTATCTTGTTCCTAATTGCAGGAGTCCTGATTGTAATCTTACTGCTACGCAATGGACGGCCCAATTTCCAAGGAAATGGCGAACGTACTCATGGAGCGGAAGTACCGTGAACGCATGGTACAGCTTCTGGGTATACCTTGCCTAAGAGAACTGAACGCCTCTTGGTTTCTATCGTTTAGACCAGTCTGGGTGGACTGCGTCTTACCTGTTCTTCGATGCCTGTTTTGCGGAGAAGAATGCACGTTGGATCTCTGTCTAACGTTTCCATCAGATACGCCTCCGGACATGGATGCTATGCTGGACCCCCTAAAGGCCCATGCTCTGCGTTGTCCCCAGCGTCTTCCAATTCTGATGAACGCATTCCTTGAGAATCCACAGGTGCCGTTTGCTCCTGCTGGGTTAGGTGGTTCCTCCACAGGCACTCAGGTAACAACTGCCGCACAAGCTGCCGCAGCACCGACTGTTGGTAGTGCTGAATTCCATCTATGTTCTCTGTGAGGCGTTGGATTTGTCATCTGCAGTAGCTAACACCGATAATGCTGTATCTCCAAGCCAGGACACTTAATCTGGAATTGGCTCATCGCGTCCTGGGAAAGAATTCGGCTTCTCCACTCCGTTTCATAAATAAACGAACTAAATTTGGAACATTTCCTAAATTGACACTTTCACTTGAGAAAGAATGGCCTTCTTCTGCTTGTAGTAATGCAACTTTTATAAATGAGACAGAATTGACTTTTTCAAGTGGCGACTAAAGAATAGCTGATTTTTAATTTTTTTAAACATTTTTAAATGTCTTTTTAAAACCATGTTTTTAGCTGTTTTTAAGAGAAATTTTGTAAATTGTCCAGATTTTAAGTATGGTCATTGTCAAGTGGAGTGGGTGTTATGTTTCATATAGAGGCCCTAATATAGACGCGTTCATAAATGCCGTTTATGGTCATATTCGCATATGCCCTATTATGGTCATAATCGTATATGCCCTATTTTGGTCATAATCGTCTATGCCCTATTATAGTCATGATCTCCTATGCCCTAATATAGGCATGATCTTTCACCTACATTAGTTCCCTACAGTACACAACGAGCTCTGAGGGTTGAACGTTATCTAGTCTGTGGTTAGAACACTGCAGGGTTTTTCCCGAACACAGGCCTACAATGTTCTCATAAATTATGCATGAGCATTCACCAGCTACATCTCCCGCATAATATGTATGTACAAAGTTCACCCCTGACGTCTTCCTCATGTCTAACAAAGACCAATACAAACCATACTGAGGGACAAGATACTTTAGGGTATAAATACACCACATCTTGCCACGGTAAGATAGAGGGAACCAAGACTTCCATGCTGACAAACTGACCAGAGACGCTGAGGCTCCTGCATGCAGTCGCTCCAGCTAACAGCGGTCTAACACAGCCCTTGCGGGGTGTCCAACTCGAGACCAGGATGGGGTCCCACACTCTCTCTATTCAGGTAATGGGGTTCGACTAAATCCTAGAAGGATTCTTGGCTCTTAGGCTTTTAGACCTACACATATGCTAGGTACACTCAGGTACATCTAGTTAGGCATCGTACGAGTACGCGCACTTTTCATAATGCTTTTTATATTCATGTATGTATTCATGATTATTGCAATATGGTAGAACTGTTCTATCCCTTCACTTTTATCGTACTGCTAATAATATATCTCTGCTATTGTCTGCTGGTTGCTGCAGCACATATATTTTACACTAGAATAACAACTGTTTAATAAATACTTATTGAAACGCCCAGACTGTTTATTCTGTGTAGCTCTCTGAGACAAACCGAATAAGTAAGTACGAGTGACTGACCAAAAAGTAGTAAATTGTTTCCATGATTCTGAGGGATCCGGATTGTCATGATCTAAGGTTGCCAGAAACTAATCTCTCCCCGATAAGAGGAGATTCTAGTGGCACTGTGAGCTAGCTAATGCAAATCCGGCTAACATATGCGGTGGGGGTGCACAGAGTCAGTCTAACACCAAGCCCACAGTTTGTTATCCAAACGCGCAGGTCCTACTATAGGAACTACACGACACCAGAGGCTGGTGCGTCATTATCAGTGGGTTATGGTCCGACAGTGTGCGCCTCAGGTATTCGGTGTGCGTGATGGAGCCATTGAAGGCCAGGGAGCAAAGGAATGTGTCAAACCTAGTATGCACCTGGTGGACCGGTGAAAAGAAGGAGTACTCCCTGTCCCTGTTATGCTGCAGTCTCCAGGTGTCTTCAAGGCCCCAGTGGGATATCCACGTGTGGAAGCCCAGTGCCGTGCGATGCGGCTGGGTCCCCGGTAGGGGTGGGTGAGAACGGTCAGTAGCAACATCTGCAACACAATTAAAGTCGCCCCCCAGTATTACGTGACTGTTTAAGTGAGTAGCCATTGAGGCAGAGAAGGACTCTAAGAAGCCGACCTGATCTTGGTTAGGCAAGTATATATTGCCTAATGTCATTTCTTGTCCTGCCAGTCTCCCTGTGATCAGGGCATACCGTCCCTCCATATCAAGCCACGTATGCTCAGGGGCAAAGGGGACCCTAGGCTTTACCCAAATCAACACTCCCCTCGCAAAGGCCGAGGAGGTGGTCACAAAGATCTGACCCCTCCATCGCCTCTTCAACTTCCTGGCCATCATCCCTTTTCAAATGTGTCTCTTGGAGAAATGTAATGTGTACGTCCCTGCGCCTTAGGTACGAGTAAATGTTGTGGCGTTTAGCGATAGATGTTCCATGTTAGGAACCGTAAGGTGTTATGTGTACCCGCAATACTTGCTGGACCCCACCCATCAGCCAAACAAGGGGGGCCCTTCCCTCGCCCACTCCCTCTTTCATGCACAACAGCCCTCCTCTGCAAACATCAAAACAAAGAACTTTAACAAGTGGACCCCCATGTTGGTCAACTCCCCAACCCCAGGGCAGCCCGACAACGGTCAGTCGCCCAAACAGCATGTGAAACATTTGGCACTTGATGAGGCTCTAACCTAGTAAGGCACTCAGCGGGGGTGACCAGATAAGGATATAGTTCAGGGCGCACAAACCTCCGTCCCCTTGAGCAATAGGTCAGCTCAGGACCTGGGTCAGCTACTAACAGTTCAGCACCGCATTGGGATCTGGGATCACCACAACGTTCAAGCAGCCTCAGATAATTTAATCAGCCGTCTTCGGTGTCACCACCGGCAGCTTCACACTGCCACTGCGGGAGGTGTCCAACTCGTTTTCCACAGCCTGTAGGGCTTCAGCCCTCTCCCTCTCAGTTTGCAATGAGGTCGGTTTCTGAGTGGCGCCTCTGCGAGGCCGCCCTCTGGAGCGCTTCCAAAGCTCCACGGCTTTCCTCGGCTCAGGCCTAGAGCCCGTGGGCTGCGGGCCCCAACTTTGTAGGCATCTATCCACTCCCAGGCATCTTTCAGACAATCACAATAGTGAGTATTCCCACCCAGGATGATACGCAGTTGGGCCGGGAACATCAGAGAGTACTGGAGGCCTTCCTCTCTCAGTGCCTTCTTAACCTCCAGGAACGAGGCCCGCTTCCTCTGTACTTCCAGAGTATAATCCGGGAAGAGGGAAATTTTGCTATTGTCCATATTGTGGGGTCCCTCTGCACGTGCCCTCTGCAGGAGTACATCTCTGTCCCGGAAGTGGAGCAGCCGAGCCACTACTGGCCGCGGAGGTCTTCCAGGGGCCAGCGGTCTGGCCGGTACCCTATGGAGTGTAAAAGGTTGACAGGCCCTCAGGTGCTACCACACTTCTTAGCCACTGCTCCAAGAAGGACACCATGTCGCTGCCCTCAGTCCCTTCCGGCAGGCCCAGGACTCTGATGTTGTTCCTCCTGTTGTGCCCCTCTGCATCCTCGGCTCTCCGCTCTAGCACACACACTCTATCTGGGAGGGCCCCCATCTGTTGCTCCAAGGCCCTTTGAGCTGGTGCTAATTCTGTGATGCTGAACTCTGTCTCCTTCACCCTCTCAGATAGGAACTTGTTATGTTCCTCCCGCAGTAGTCCGTGCCCCCCACAACTGTGCTGATGTCTTGATGGAGGGTGGCCTCCAATATCTTGCTCAGCTGCTGTTGCACTGGGTCCTCAGAGGCAGACTGTGATTGTTCCTGGGCGCTATCTGCTTGGTCGTGTGAGGCCCCAGCCTGTCATCCCCTGGGCTTTCCCATTGTGCCAGAAAGCCTGTGCAGCCGGTAGGCCTCTTTGGGGGGGGGGGTCTATTCAATAGTTAGTGCCACAACTCAACTCTTCGCTGTTGGCCGCACTACGTTTCCAGATCTGTGGCCCTCGGGACAGTCCCAGCTCCTCAGCGCCAAAGCTCAGCCCCCATCAGACACGGGGTCGTCGTATCTCCAGCAGGCGTGTAGGCGGCACAGTGCCAGGCTGTTAGGGCCCCCTCTCTTTCGTTCCGTAGTCCGATTCCAGGGGCAGGGCCCTCATCCAGTCCTCTGCCCGTAATACTGAGTGGGGCGACCCTCACCCAGCACTTCGCTCGAGTTCGCCCTCATTCACCCTCGCTGCTAAGGTCTGGGGTATGCAACCCTATGCTGTCGCTGCTCTCCTCAGAGGGGCCTGCCCAATCCCTAGGCGACCGTCCTAACCAGGCCGCAAGAGTCCATGCCGATAAACTCCCAGTCCGCCCTGGTCTGCGATGGCCTCACATCGGTCTGCTAGAGTTACAGCCACTTTCGGCCCTATCACAGGGCTGTGCTAGCGCTTCTGTGAGGGGGAACCGGCAGGTTCTAGGCCCTCCGATACCGGCCAGGTCCATGCAGGATGGTTGCTCTGCCCACGAGGACACCAGAGCTGGAGTAATCAACATCTAATAATGAATACACTTGTCCAAACTTTTCACATGTTTCTTTAAAATATGTTGCATTTGTTCAAGGAAACTTAAATATTCAGAAAGTCATAGAACTGGAAAACAAAATCAAGTCCTCCGTTGTTTTAATTATTCACCAGTTCATTTATATTTAGAAAACTGGAATACATTTCACTTAGTCACTATGATCACCATAACACCTACTCCTCTAGAAAATGGCGCATAGAAACACAAGCGCTTTTGGGAATCATCATATTTAACCACAATACAACGAAATGCCAAATTATCATTTTCGAATTTCTAAACCAATGTCACAAATCTCTCTGGCAAGAATTAACACATAGAAAAAAAGTATTTATTTACCCATGCATCAAAATATTGGCATTACAAAACTATATGAAGTCTGCTCTTGAATAAAAGCCCAGCCCTGGCTTTCTTCTCAAAAGCTAGACTGAAAATCATGGACGTTTGTTAACTCAAATCCAGCATTACATGTCCTTGAAATGTGCTGTCAATTGTACAAGAGGCAGCTATCAAGAAACAATTCCACATAATGCAAATGCACTTTCTCTAATTGGTAGTACAGAAACAAAGTTTGTCAAGGTGTTTGTGCTGTTCTGTAATTATAATACATGGGATTCTGCAATCCCTGCATATATGCACGTCTCTAATTTCTTTATAATCTGCGCTAAGTGATGCACTCATTCGGCGATTATAAAGAAAAGACATCAGAACTCGACTGTAATAAGTTAATTCTGTCAAGATCTAATATGACAATGGTTGCTGCCAGAGCCAGACTTGTATTGAACTGTTTCTAATATTTTTTTGCAACAAATATCAAACTGTTTTTTGATGTGTTTAATTTTTCACTAAAGGTTCTATTTTTATTCTTCATGTTTGGAAACATGCTCTCTTTCTGAAAGAGCTATGCATCAACTTTTTAAGTGGTTTGTGGGAAAGTTGATGGTGTGACCATGTATTATATGGGATCAATTACTCCCTGCCATACATTATAAGGATATTGAAAGTTACCTTGGAGTTCCATAACCTTAAAAGGAATTTTGCCTTCTGCCTCGCTCCTCTATATGGTTATAGGAGTCCTCTGTGACTTGCAATATCCTTTAATGTACGGCGGGGATACTTTATCCCTTATATAATCGGTATTGTCTGTGTGCTCAACTACATCAGTCAAGGTTGTGCTAGAACCACATTAGCAATGTATATTTCTTCAATGTTTGCACATCTTCAAACATAAGACATATATTTGTCAGCAAGGAACTGAAGGGTCTTCTCGGGCAGTAGTGGTCATTGATTCACTAAAATGCTAGGGTTAGTAGAAGTGATTGCATACATTCATTGACACCAATATTATTATAGTCAAGTCACATGAGTGAGATGTGTTTCCCAGGAAGTGATGCCATGTGACCTTTGACCATGCCACCATGCCAGGCAGGGACTACAGAAGTTAAGAATCCAACAATTAGCCCAAAATTAATAAAATACCACAACAGTTAAT
The DNA here is from genome assembly GCA_963921515.1 of Calotriton arnoldi. Classification (NCBI taxonomy): domain Eukaryota; kingdom Metazoa; phylum Chordata; class Amphibia; order Caudata; family Salamandridae; genus Calotriton; species Calotriton arnoldi. Next base: position 429,274 of record CAWUFW010003433.1, on the reverse strand, counting down.
AAAGCAGATACATATCTATTTATAATACTAAGGCCCTGATTAAAAATAGGTCGGTGTTTTCCGACCCCTGCGCAAACTCCAGGTCATGCAGGGGCCGGAATTCTGATTTCGGTGCTATTTAACGCACTCAATAATAACTGGGTGCATTAAATACCTCACCCTTCATCAAAGTTTGACAGGTCAAGCTTGTTGAAATTTAACAGGGGAAAAGTGAATCATATTTACTATACCATGCAGATTTTGGTGCATTAAAAACTCAGAATTGGTGCTATTTATTGCACCGATAAATAACGTACACTGGGGTATCAGTATTTATGGAGTGCAATAAATAGCACGTTGATTCTGATGAACCCAGAATCAGGGCCCTATGATATTTACACTAGGGTGCTGTCATGATGCTCCAGGGGCACACCCAATACATATGCATGTACAGCTTCTCTTATTCAGTCACTCTCTCTTTCCTAATAAGTTGCTTAGTTCTAACTCCATCACCCTCATTCACACACCTTTAACTCTACTTGTCCCTCATTCACTAACATCCTTCATAGTTTCCCTCTCATGTCCACCTCTCTTATTCTCATCTATGTACCATTTTCCACTCACCTGGAGATTTTGTATTCTCTCTGCTCAATCCCATCCACTCACCATTTCAAGTTAATCCCAATCTTTGGCCACTAATTATTGCTACCTCTTCCTTTCCCTCCATTTTTAACACCTTCATTCTCCAGCCATCTTGCTGAAAGTCGTTTTCTCATTGATCTCTCCCCCTCTAATCTTCTTACCTCTATATCACCTCCTGTTTCCCACCTCCCTCACCTCTCTCGCAAATATTCTCTCACATCCATCATCCAGATTCGCTCTTACTCTGTCAGGTGCTAATTTATTATTCCATTTTACCTCGTTTCCCAGTTTTCGACTCAGCTCACTGAACTCCTTTTTCTTCACTCTCCACTCTCCCTTTTTTAGGTCTCGCCTGAGCCAGCGCGCATGCACTGCTCTGCGAGGCTTCATGTAAGAACTTCCAACTTCCAGAGCTTTGCTCGTGTTTTTTTTTTTACTGCCACGCATTTGATTGGCCATTGCGTAAGGCTTCCACAAAAGAAAGCACGCAAATGGCCAAAGGCTCGGGTATGTCCTGCCTTATCTTTAAATGTCCCCTCCCATAGCCTATGTGTCTCGGGAGCGAGCAGCGGCGCCATCTGTTTCAAATTATCGCGCCCGCGCTTGTTTCCATGTGCCTGTCTCGCGGTCGCGTTAATTGGAAACTGATGGCGTTCACTTTTGCGGCCGCGCGTTTCTTTTTTCTTTTAACTTTGATGCCTATTCCCCCTCCCACCCGCTCCTCAGCAAAGTACTTGTTTTTAAAGCGCGCGATGTCGCGCTTTACCTTTAAAAAAAATCTTTCTTCAATTGGTGCGCTTGTGCACTAGGTTGCTCTGGGGTTCTGGACTGAGCCTCGAAGCAGCGCCCCCGTTCCCCACCGTGGCGTTGCCGGCCCCGCTCCACTCAAACCCCCTTGAGTGGGCTCCTCTCTCCTCACACCTCTCTCCTCCTACTCCATAGCCGAGGATATGTATTCAAGGGCTGAGGGCATGCACTGACTGAGGCCCTTGCACCCTGTGATAGTCGAGATCTGAGGTTCTGTGCCCTGGAATACTCAGATGCTGACGCCCATGCACCCTGTGATAGTTGAGATCTGAAGTTCTGATGCAGAGGCCCTTGCACCCTATGACAGTCGAGATCTCATGTTCTGTAATCCTCAGATGCTGAGGCCCTTGCACCCTGTGATAGTTGAGATCTGAGGTTGTGTGCCCCGGAATACTCAGATGCCAAAGTGTCCTCGAATACTAAGAAGCTGATGTGTATGCATCCTATAGTACTTCAGAGGGGATTGCTCGGATCACGTGATACACAGGAGCTACACGCATGCGCTCTGCCAGATTGAGGCGCGCTCCCTATGACTCAAACACTCACGTTCCATAGGTTCTGCGCCTTACAATGAAGAATATCATCCTTTGCAGAACGTGTGCAATCTACCCAAGTGTGGCATTCATAGATATTGATAACTTTTTAGCTACGTAGGGGTCCATATTTGAACCTTCATTTGTTGACATCGCACGGAGACCAAACTCACGGAGGGGTCTCGGCTTTCCTTCCGTGTGTTGTGTGTGTGTGTGAATCATGCCACCTCTTAGTCTGCGCTCCCGCCCCCTTTGTTTTGTTCAAACCACCTCCCCCTATCCATGGGGTCGGAATTTCCCCAGCATGCTCACTGAAACAGAATAACTTCCTGGGGCTTTTGTTCACTGCACGTCCACTAAAGTCGCCCTCTTTCTGGAAGCCGCCTATAGTAGCCTGCGTGACTCAATGCTCTATCAACCAACAATGCACTCCTAATAAAGGGCTCTTTTCCCAAACAGACAAGCCGTTGTAGCTCCTTCATGCCGCTCTGACCATGTAGAATGACTAATCTGATGTGATGCATGTTTCACGCTATGAAAGTGCATCTGCAAAACTCTGTGAATGAAGTGGCATTAGTTTATTTGTATACACGGTACAACTCTGGCTTCCTACTAAACTGAAAGTTGTGTCAAAAGCTAGCAGGCGTGGTTTCAAAGCTACTGCTGCAGACTTTAAATCTGGTGAAGCAGTTTCCTGTCGCCATTAACATATGTGGGCAGTTCAAAACCTACAATGCTATGAAAGGTAGCCTACAGGCGTACGTTTGTTTTGCTTGCAATCTCCCTAACACCGGCCACATAGCCACCTAGTGCTACACGTAGTAAAACCTGTAAATGTTAAGCACCCAGAATAATGTGCTGCATGGCTAAAAACTCATAAGGTCCCAAAGGCGAGACCTATTGGCTATGCCAATGCTTGTATTTGAATGCTTCACTCATGTCCCCATCACTCTGTCACTCGTTTTCAATGTCCTTACTCAGCCTGCTACTTCTCTATTCACCTTCTATCGTCTCTGTATCCATGTTGCACTGCTCCATCCCTCTCCCTTTTTCTCTGCTTGATGTTTACACTTTCTTGGCGTCCACTTTTTCATCTCACTCTCTTGTGGGTTTGCACACCCCATAATGTGGGTAAATGAGCCATTTGCATGCTACCCAAGGTTCGAAACTAGGAATGGTTTGGTAATTGCACACTCGGTAAATACCTCACCCCGAAGTGTCAGAATTTACTGGGTGCAAAATTATCAACAGGATTACGTGCCAGTAAAGACCAAGCCCTTAACATGTAGCCAGCGGTAGTGCATACCTCCTTCACAAAATAGGCACAGCATGGCCTGCAGCTTTGCAAGCCCACCTCACAAAACACATATACCTTGGGCAACAGACCAGGGCGTGGTGTGCACAGTTAACTAGTGGCTTCATATCACATGACATAAATTCAGCTAGGCCTGCCTTTTTATCCAACAGCACACTACTGGCAGGGCCGGACTGGGAACGCAAACCAGCCATTTAATTAAGACGGACCGGCCGAGTGGTTGCTGGTGGGAAACATTGCTGTTGTTTTTGTTACAGGGGGCTGCTGCAAAACCAGCCCCCAGTAACAAAAATGGCCCCTACTGATCCAAAAACCACCCCCACTTTCCGGCCCACCGGGAAAACGTCTGGTGCCCGCAACAGGCAGTCCGGCCCTGACAACTGGTTGTGATTTTTAAATTCATGCTTGTAACGGTAACAGAAAAATGACAAGTCCCTGATACAAATGTATGTTACCTAAATGCTAGGCGTACCTGAAGCTGCATTGTATATCATGACGCCATTAGGCAGCGTCATATGGCTGTGTTGCAACTTTGTGTGCAATGCCAGGCACAAATCTTTAAGTTAGATCATTAAACCAGGGTTGTTTGAAATTCCTCTGAGAGTGGCATCAAATGCATTTCAATTATGATTTTTAAAATGCACTTTTGAGGGGAGCTCTAAGAGCTTCAACATATAAGGCCCTCGGCCATATGCACGGCTGACAAAGAGTACTTTATTTATCATTTCTTTGTATTTAATTGATCTTTGCAGGAGGTATCAAGGAGGGCCAAGGCTAGAAACAAAGATGCTAAAACCAGCCAGAATTGTTTACATATAAGAAATTTTAAGTATGGAGTATTAACAGAAGTTGTGTGAAAATTAACAGTAAATAACAAAAGGACGGGAAGAACATGGAATTGCGCAAATGCGTGCTGGAAAATGATTAGTATTTCCAGTGCTTTCTAGTAGGCCGCAAATGTGAATGATTAATGCAGAAATAGCAGCCAAAAGAAAATAATGATTGAAGCAATGAGTCTTAAAAGAGACATTTTCTCTTTGAACTAACTGTCTAAACTGTGTACATAACGGGTAGAGAAATGCAAAGTATTAATAATGGAGTTTTGTTGTATTATGATATTTACACGTGTGTTTGTTTTTCCTAGAGAAAAAGCACGTTTTTACTGTTCTGAAGAGAAGGCCTCCAAAGACTTTTTAGGTTTAATTTGCTTTCTAAAACGTAGGCTGCAAAGAAATGTATTTTGACTATCGAGAGTTCCTGAAGATGACCATGGTTGCGCGGAGGAAGTAATGAATATTATTAGTGGAATTTCCTTACTGACCGGAGAAAGTGTTCTTGTTTACAATCGTGCTGAAGGAACTAGCAACAATTTTGCTAAGTGTTATGTGCAAGCTACGGAAGAGATTGTTGGAGTTTCCTCTGCTGAAGGACGATGACGAAAGTTTCCTAAAGACAAAGGAACTGTTGAAAGTCAGGTGCTTTGGAAGAGGAGTGATTAGACACCCCCTACTCTAGTCCAATCAGAACTCTGGATATTTTATGTTTCAGTACATGGGGGGCTGGATCTTTAGTGAATAAGGGTATAATTACTAGTGTTAGAATTTTAGAAGGGGCTCGAGATTTTGACTTTACGGGAGGAGAGGGATGGTTGCTGATTTCCTTACTTAACTAGCTGGCTGTTGTTCTGCTGATCCTGACTCTTTAATTTTCCTCTTCATATCTTTGTGAGGGTGGAAACAGGGGTGGGAGCACACCCCTGGCATTCTGGTAAATGCAGTCTCTTGTTGCTTGCTTTGCTCTAGTAGTCAGAGTGTTTCGCCAGAGTTGGCGCAGATAGTGCTGATCTCTAGACACGTCTTTCTGGTTCTTTAACCGTCATCAGTAGAGTACCCCAGTATGTCTTTAATATGAGAAAGAATTTCTTCCCAAAAAGGCCTAATACCCGGGCAGTCCCACCAGATGTGGCGGAAGTCCCCCTGTAACCCACAGCCCCGCCAGCAGAGATCTGAGGTGTCAGGGAATATCCGTTTGAGTTTGGTGGGGTACAGGTACCAGTCAAGGAGAGTCTTGTAATGCGCTTCCCTCAGGCCCACTGAATGGTTATGTTTAGTAATGTCGCCCCAGAGGTGTTTCCATTCTTCGTCTGTGATCCCTCGACCCAGCACCTGTTCCCAAAAGGACAAATATCGCGCGCTGGGGGAGTGCAGTGTATTGAGGAGCATGTTATACAGTGAGGCGATCGCCCCATTCTTGGTTCCCGCCTTGTGTACCAGCCTCTCCTTTGCCGTGAGATCTCTAGTAGCAGCTTCTCTCATGTGAGGGAGGGTGGCCCAATGCTTAAGCTGGAGGTAGTGATAGTGTTCCTTTTGTGTAACCTGGAATTCACGTTTGCAGCTTTCAAATGTCAAGATGTCGAAATTATGGAATAGGTCCGATAATTTCAAACAGCCACCTTCCCGCCAGCTATCAAAGGACCCCCATTCAGTGCTGGCGGAAAGGCCGGGTTAAAGTGGATTGGGGTGTAAGGCGAGGGGAAGGTAGTCCAACCCTCCCGCTTCGTTACCTGGTCCCATACCGTGAGAGTGGTGCAGGTGGGCGTGCTGAGGTAAGCATTTACCGGTCTGTCGGACCTTGGTTTCCACAAGACATCCCAGATGGTTCGCCCCACTATCGCCCTGTCCATGTGGAGCCAGTGTTTATCGGATTCCCTAACCGTCCACTCCATCACCACCCTCAGCTGAGCCACCTGATAATAGAGTTGGAAGTCGGGAAGAGCCACACCCCCATTCGTTCTGGGGCGTCGCAAAACGTGGAAGGGTAGGCGCGCCCTCCCTCCCTACCATATGAACTGGATGACCAATGACCGCAAACGTGGCAAGAATTTACGGTCCAGTGCTATTGGAAGTGCCTGGAAGAGATACAAAAGCTTCGGCAGGACCACCATCTTCACAGCGTTGATCCGCCCCAGCCAGGAGACATACAGCGGCCTCCATCTTTTAAAATCCCGCTTAAGCTGCGCTTCCAGCTGGGGATAGTTCGCTTTATAGAGATCGCTAATTGTGGGTGTAAGGTGCACCCCGAGATATAGCAGAGAGTGTTTGGCCCAGTGAAGCGATGTTTGGCCCCGCAGGTTCGCTGCATCAGTATCAGAGAGTGTTAAATTTAGTATGGATGATTTGGAAAGATTCGAAGTTCCGCAGGTCCTCTTGCACTGCTCTGAGAGAAGTGGATGGCTCCAGAAGTGTAAGCAGGACATCATCTGCGAAAAAGGAGGCTTTTTGATCCGTGCCTCCGAATCGTATGCCCTGGATCGCCTCACTGGATCGGAATTGTGTAGCAAGGGGCTCAATGCTGAGGGCGAATAAGAGGGGGGAGAGTGGGCAACCCTGACGCATACCTCTGCCGAGGGCGAAAGGGAGAGATTGGTGACCATTAACTAGCACCCGTGATTGTGGACAACGGTAATTGGCCCGGACCATATTGAGAAACCCTTCCCCAAAGCCGAATCTCTGCATAGTAAGAAAGAGAAAGGACCAATCCACCCTGTCAAGTCCAACCAGAATTGCAGGGATCTTGAACTTGGAAACTTTTTCTATAAGGTGGATAGTGCGACGGATATTATCATGTGTTTGCCGCCCCTTTATAAAGCCGGATTGATCAGGGTGGATTAGAGTGGGCATCAGGTCCTCTAGCCTGGCAGCCAAAATCGCAGAGTAGAGCTTCGCATCAATGTTGAGAAGGGCTATGGGTCGGTAGGAAGCGCAGCCCTGAGGGTCCTTCCCCGGCTTTGGGATGACAGAAATGACTGCCTCGGCCATTGAGACCGAAACCGTGGCCTCCCTCGCAATGGCATTAAACAGAGTGGTTAAATGCGGGATCAGCTCGGAAGCATAACATTTATAAAAATGAGCCGTGAGGCCGTCCTGCCCCGGTGCCTTGTGCAGTTTGAGTTTAGTAATGGCCTGCCGTACCTCTTCCGGAGTAATGGAAACATCTAACGATTCCGCCGTTGCATGTGATAGGCAGGGAAGCTCTAACGAGTTGAGGTATTGCTGTTGGAGGGTGGGGTCAGGGGGAGTGCCTCGGTAGAGGTCTCCATAAAAAGTGCCAAAGACATTTGCCTTAATAGTGTCTTCGTGAGTAAGGCGACCATCTGCATCGAGAATGCCCCACTATATATTCGCGCTCCCGTTTCTCTCGCAGCTGTCGTGCTAGGTGAGTCCCCACTTTGTCCCCCTGTGCATATGATGTCTGTCGCAGTCTAAGCAGTGCGTATTCGGCCCTGTTGTTGTAAATGGCCCGAAGTTTGCCCCTCAAGGCCATAAGCTGTCGCTGAAGTGCCCGGGTAGGCGTTTCTTTGTGCGACTTTTCTACGGCGGCCAATTCGGCCTCTAATGCCAAACGCTCCTTCGCCCTTTGTTGATTGAGGACTGCATTAAGTTGGATGCATTTACCCCGCAGGACCACTTTAAAGGCATCCCAGTTATTTTGCGGGGAAGTGTCGGCCGGGTCGTTGAGAGCAAAACATTCCGTAATGGTGGATCTCAGGTCGTCCCGGAGAGATTTGTCCCGAGTGATTGAGGTTGGGAAATACCATCGGGATGTGTCGGATTTAGGCCCCCCCACGCTATGTTAATGGATACGAGACTGTGATCTGAAATGGAGATTGGCAAGATCTGGGCTGCCCGGAGAGGTCCCATAAGAGTTTGACTAATAAAAATGTAATCAATCCTAGAATAGGTGCGGTGGACATGTGAAAAGTATGTATAGTCGCTGGTGTCTGGGTATAGTGTTCGCCACGCATCAAGGAGGCCTAAAGTGAGGAATTTTTGCTTGAGCCGCTTGGGGAAGCGAGCGAGAGTCGCGCCCTGTGTGCCTGGGAGCTGTCTAAGGTGTCATGCCACGTAAGATTAAAGTCCCCCAGAAGGATCATCGGGCCCTCCGCAAAGCCGCTTATTAAGTCGAGAGTGGAGGAAAGGAAGGACACCTGCCCCGAGTTTGGAGCGTATAGGGAGATAAATGTGCACATAGTACCCCGGAGCCTCCCCTTCACCATAAGGACTCTCCCCTCCCGATCCATCTTAACTGCCTCTGGCTGGAATTTGGCTGAGATCCGGAAGAGCAATGCTACCCTGGTGTGTTTGGTGCATGTCGACGATTTATAAATTAAAGGGTAAGCTCTGTGACTGAGTCGCATATCCTCAGTCTTTTTCAAATGCGTTTCCTGGAGCGCCACTACATCAAATTGACGGTCATTGATATATTTCCAGATTTTTTGACGTTTTTGGGGCGAATTGAGACCTTTGACGTTCCAGGACGCTATCGAGACCATCCGGGAATCTGGGTGTTCCTCCCCTGCCCAATGGACCCTCCCCAAAAGCCTCCCCCCACAAGGAAACTGCCATTGGGTTGCCAATGCAGCTGATCTACAGAACCTGCTCTCTTGTAACCAGAAAACCTGTGCCCCCCTATTGCCACCACCAGGTACCTCCCCCCAAAACCAAGTCCCCAACTACCCCAAGAAAAAAAGTGCCAAGACGCCAACAGGCTCTCGGCGGGAAACTTCATGGAAAAGCGAAACAACATTGCGGGCGGTACGGACAAGGCCCATACCCCCCGGCTGCCATGCTACTATAATAGAGACAGTACTGGTAAAGTTCCATTGTGACTGTAACACTGAAGCAGCGTAGTCCAGAGGCCCGGTGCACGCCCTCGACAGCACCACTGGCCCACTACGCCAACCCATAGTGGCTCCTCGCCGGAGGGTTACAGGAGAACCCATGTGTGTCACAGGAGACAAGGCCCTCTGCCCTCGACCGGATGTTCATTTAGGCGCCGATCTGCTCTTCGTGACCGTTTGCCAGGGACTAGACTCCCTCCGGGGATGGTTCTCATTGGTGGGGGGGCCCGAGGGCCCGACGTCGTCTGGTACTGGGAGGCCTAGAACACGCAACCCTTCATTCAGATCAGTCACATGGTGGGCCTTATTCTTATATTCAAATGCGAGACCAAAGGGATAAGTCCAACGGTATCGTATATTGTCCTCCCGAAGCTTGGTGGTGACATGGCGTAGCGATTGCCAGCGCACCAATGTGGCAGGTGCCAGATCCTGAAATAGGGCACATTTATATCCTTGAAAAGAAACTTCGTCTTTCTTCCTTGCCGCGCCCAGGATGGCTTCCTTTGTTTGGAAGGAGTGCAACTTCACCAGAACGTCTCTTGTCCGTTTGCGATCTCCCGTCTGTGCGGGCCCCACCCGGTGGACTCGGCCAATCTTGAACTTCAGTTGGCGTGGCGCCAGTAGCTCCGAGAAGAGCCCCACAACGAACACCTCCAGATCAGGTCCTTCCGCCCCCCTCTTCCAGGTCCCGGATACGAATATTCTCCCTCCGGGACCTGTTCTCCAAATCCTCCGCCTTCAGGAGGACTTGTTGCAGCTGAGACTGAAGCGCCAGCTGGGATTCATGTAAGTTGCTGGAGCGTTCCTCGAGGGCCTGCGTCTGTTCCTCTACCTCCAGCACTGTGGAACCCACCGCGTCCACGTCCTGTCGAAGGGAAGCCATCTTCTCAGTGAGGTCGGTTTTCAATTGATCCATGGAAGCATGTAGATCTTTCTTTATCTCCTGATAGAGCTCAGCCTTAAAGTCCCGTAGAGTGGCGACTAGGTCCTCCCTGGTGAGAGCCATGATCCGCGCCTGTTCCGAGTCGGCAGGGGTGGAATTCTTGTCCGCAGCAGTAAAGTAGCGGGAGACTTTGTTTGTTGCCTTCTTAGGTGGCATAGGGGCTATGCGGCGGAGGGATCCGAAGCACGCAGCAGACCCAGTTGTGGGACGGCACCCCAGGAAGACCCCTATACTCTCTAGGCACTGTGCTCCAGTATAGGCCGGTTAATAGTTACTGGGTGTTGGCGGCCATCTTAAGGTCAGGCAGCTGGCAGGTAGTACCGGTGTCCAGGACAGCGGCCGCTAGAGGACAATGGCCCCAGCCTGAAAAGGGTCACAGGAGAAGGGGCGCCCCGCCTACCTCAACTCCTGCGCTCCCCAAGATGCAGAGTCAAGATTGTAATGAGGACCACTCACGGCAGGGCGCCATTTTGGGGTCAGGCAGTGCACCACGTGTAATCCTCTCTGCAGGTACTAGAGCCAAAAATTGCAGTAATGAAGCTGTGAGCCCAGCAGCCAGCAGCGCTTATTAGAGGTGATGTCTGTGCCCCTCAGTCCTTTCGAATTCAGCCTGCAGCGCTTGTACCTCTGCGTTGATTCCCAGGCGTCCCTCGTGGTTCCGCGGTACCGCGCGGATTGCGCTAATCCCTCATGTGGCGCGATGTGGCACCGGACAGGCAGGGGCACGTCCAGACAACCCCCGGGAGGCCACAGCCGCGTGGGAAGCTCTCCAGCGCGAGCGGCATCGATGCACCTGGATCAGGGGCGCAGGGCGGTCGTTAGCGGGCACCCGTCACGACCCACTCTGCTCCCTGCGCCATGATGGAGGCCGTTCCGGCCCCACGCCTCTCAACTGCTCCGGGGCTGTTGTCCTGTCAAGGAGCTGCACAAGGGACCAACCGCCACCCTCCGAAGCGGCTCAAGACCATGCCCCGCTGAATTAATCCGGTCTCAGCTCTCCGATCGTCCAGAAAACCATTTAGGGCAGCCACGGGGGTACGGAGCTGAAGCGGCTCACGTCCGCTCAGCCATCTTGCTTGGCCACGCCCCTTACTGTGGTACTTTTTAAAATCAGGAGTTTGTGCTTCTCCAGACCAAGCACTCCTAAAGTATACTGCCTACTAGTATGGGTGACATGTGATTCCTACACCTTGTAATCCTCATTATGTTATGTAACATGTCCTATGGACTAATTTATACACTCATGATTCTACGTCTCTGTATAGTGTATGTTTGATGTAAAGTGCTCTGGCACCCTGCACTGGAATAAGTAGCGCTATGAAACAAATGAAATGCATGTGAGAGAGGGGCTATGGAGAGATGAGGGGCACTGTTGGAAGGTGGTAGTGAGAGAATCAATGGAGAAGGAGGTCAAGGGCAGGGGCTAAAAATATTGACGCACCAGGAGTCACTAGCGCTGAAGCTGGCGCTGTATATGGGCAATGATTCATGCACTCTTTGAGAACCGGTCATTCATCAGCAGTGGCTAATTGCCAATGGACACATTCTGCCTTTTATATGCAACTACGTAGAGGTGATTAGTACTTGTTTGCATTGAAGAAAGCATCAGTGACATTTAAGACTTTTTAACTATTGATTTGGAAAGTTGAAAAAAGGAACATAATGCCTGGACACTCTTAAACATTATATTAATTTTAAAAAGGCATTTCCAGAACATGACATCAATAAAAAGATTTCCCTTTTTCTTATGTTGTTTTTATTAACCTAATCCTGTTGAGAAAAGAAGTTTTCGCTTTTCTTACTATTAGACCAGTGACCAGGAATCCAGTCTTTTAAGGGCCAGTGCTTCTGGCTTCTTTGTTGAATTTCAGGAAAAATTCAGGCACCCCGGTGTCAGCATGCCACTACTTGAGCCCACTGGTGAAATGGCAAGGAATAGCAGGAGAAGGGCCCTGAAGGTAGCTTGGGATTTCTAGCCATGGCGTTTGGCCCACCCCTTGAGGTCAAGTTAATAGATTGAAAGAGGTACTTTGACTACTAAGAGCAATGCTGCTCTATAAATGACTTCACATAATAGACTATTCACCATGATGCAGCATTTAACAAGCATTGGCATAGCCAATAGGTCTCGCCTTTGGGACCTTATAAGTGTTTAGTTATCCAGCACAATATCCTTGGTGCAACAACATCAACTGTTGCATGGCTAAACACTTATAAGGTCCCGAAGGCGAGACCTATTGGCTATGCCAATGCTTGTTAACAATGGAGGTTGGGGCAGGTATAATGCTGCAGTGCGCTTCTGTTGCCTTTGCGTAGATGATAAAATCAATTTTGTGATTGGACTCCACAGTTCTTGCCTGCTCAAAATGAAGACTTGAGTTTTAATCTCGTCTTTCCTCACTCGATTAATTGTGCGACCATGGGAATTGAACTGTAATGCGTTTTCCAAAATAACTTCATTTGTCAAAAATTGTGAGCACTCTGGAAGAGCCCCACCCCTCAGAAGCGCTGTGGTTGCATTAATTGACGTTTAATCGCTTCAACCACAGAAGGGTGTTTGCAGGTGTGTGCCAAAGGAGCGCGCAAAAGATTATACATTACAGCAAACTACGCTCGCAGAAATACCACTGCCCCCAAAAGCATAACATGGATTTAAAAACACAGTTTATGAGATGTAATAGACGGCTGCTTACTAAGTAACATTGGTAATTTATGATGCACAGTTTCACAAACTGACTGCGTCGTGGCACTTCAGTAATGGGTGCCATGCATTTACCTGCGCGGCATGTACTGAGAATACGGGGTCTTGTGGTGCAGCTGTCACCTGTGGGAACAGGAGAACTGGATTTGATTAGTATATGGTGCCCAATCCTGGCGGCTGCCTGTGCCTCGGTTATAGCGGCTGGAAGTGGAGGTGCGTAGAAAGAGAACAAACCCCGGTAAACCCTGGAGCATCAGTTACAGCGCTAAAAAAAGGGCAAGTTTGGGGTTTAAAGTACCATATAAAACTAAAGTTAGATGTAATAGTAGGAGGTGCACCTGATGTCACACCACGCAGCTCGCTTCATTGGGCTCAGATGGAAGGAAAACGGAGTCGAACATGGGACGTACACATGTGCATTTGTGTGTATTCATAAAGCACTGATAAGCCGGAGACTCTGTCTTCACCAGGCACTCAACAAACTGAAACAATTTACACACGATATGTCTGCGGAAAATCGTGTTACAGAATCCCTATAACTACAAACCTTGCAGGCAACTGCGAAGCGACTGCCACGCGCAGGATAAATGATATCCTAGCTGAAATAATGGCTGACCGCAAAAGCAAGGTCATTGTAGCACATTGTTTTCAGTATTATATCATTTTCAGTTATTAGCGCTTCAAAGCCTGCTCCTGCTGCTCCTAAGCGCTGGACGTAGCCAGCCAAGTAGCGCTCTACACTTTCAGCCACACAGCGAGCGAATGAGTGAGTGCAGAAGAAAGGCTCAGCGAGAGAGGCAGAAAATAGAATAAAAAGCAACGGGTGAAAGAGGAGGATACCTGAATGGTAGGGGAGACGCGTGCAGGCTGCAGCAGTAGGGACGACAGAGGGGGAGAGAGAGGTGGAGGGGTGCATGGTTGGGGAAACGGAGAAATAAGTCGGGTGCCAGGAGGAGGGAGTGATTTAGGATGAGGAAGAGGTTGTGAGAGAGAGGGGGAGCAGGAGGTGAGCCCGCGAGTGGTGCGCGCGTGAGAGAGGGGGAGCAGGAGGTGAGCCCGCGAGTGGTGCACGCACGCGCTTGGCAGAGCAGTCTTCACTTTTCAAGCACTGCTCTCGTGCATGTGGCGTGCCGCTGCTCGCTCCCGCAAGGTGGATGCCGCCACAAGCACGAGTGCAGTGCTTGAAAAGTGAAGACCGATGTCTAAAGGCCCTCCTAGGGCAGCGCAGGCGCGCTGCCTAGGCGAGACCTAACCAGTCAAAAACATGGACCAAGGCACATTTCAAGAGGTGTGGAAAATTACTCCTTTCACAAGCAAAAGAATAAACAGTGCAACAAAAGCCAAGAACCATCACTGCTGATTTAATACATTTTTCTTTAATTTTAGGGCTCATTTTACCCTGACCTTTTAGTTTAGTGTGAACTAAAATCTGATGCTGACTTACAAGATGATGTAAATGACTTGTGATTCACCACCCATCTCCATTTTGTTTTCCTCAATAACTTATCATCATGTGCAAACAGTAAAGATAATATACCAGAAATGGTGGAATCACAATTCAAAATACAGCAATTTTTTCTAGATGTAGAAATTACAAGGTCAACTAGATCTTAAAGCGGTATTACAGACACAATGAATGCCTACAAGAACAAACATCGATAGAAAGTGAATTGAAGATTCCTTGATAACAATTGAAATATTACCAGCACTGACATCAGTGATGACTGTAGATGTCACATCTTTTTATTTATCATCCTCAACCCGACTGGAGACTCAAACTATTTTTTTTATATATCTGATAGCTGACAGTTGAAATACAGGTTTGATTCCACATCCTGTGCCCAGAACACCTTGATCATTGTCAAAGCAAATGGGCTACCCTGTAGGATCAAAGAGAGGAAGACTGGGCACAGAGGCCGTAGGCCATCTCCTGCCTCTGGATTCAATGCCCAGGTCCAGGGGTCTGGAGGCAGGCAGACTGGAAGCAGTTCAAACACCCAGGGCCCACAAGGATTGGCTCAAATCTGAGAACTGTTGGCTGTGGTTGTAAAATAGCATGTGGCTAAGACCACTTTAATCACCCAAAGTTGATTCCCATGTTTGAAGACCAGCACACTGGGTGTAGGGTGTGGCTGAAAGCCAGGCTCAGTAGGCCCTGGACCAGGTTGACTGGGCACAAACAGAGAACTGTTAAAGGTCAAGCGTTGCACCCTGCGCCAAAGTCCATATCTTCCCCAGTATACAGTGGTGGGAAAGATATGGTTGTGTAGCAAAGCATAGCTTGAAAATGTAGTGGATTTAGGATCATATCTTGACATCCATTCAACTCCCTTAGTTACAGTGTTTCTTGTAGTATCTTCATAAAATGTCCAGTTGTTTTTTAACTCTTTAGTTTGTAATATTCTACAGTTTTTGTCGACTGTGTTCAAATGATGATGAGATGTACTATGGTGCACAAAGAGAACCACTCCACTCCATAATTCCAGGAAAGGTTCATTTAGCACTTTTTACCTTAAATCAAACAGGGATTTTAATAATTTTGTAGTATCACCTCTCAGGTATACATCAGCAGAAGCCCCCTTAGCTGAGAACATTTTTCTAGGAAATCAGCCATGTCAGTACTTTGGCATACAAGAACAATGGCTTGGCATACATCTTAGATATATAGTCAATCTCACCTGTTCCTAGCCAATAACTTACTTTGATACAATGAACTTGCTAATTTTTGTAAACATTCAGTTCGGTGGGAGGATGAGAAGCCAGAGTAGACATTGACGGAGTTGCAGACACATGCTCTAGATCTGTTACCGAAACCATATCTTAATATCTACTTAACCTAATTAAACTAAAGCTCTGTGCAAATCCAAAACTAAAAGCCTCTGGTACTTTAAGATTAATTTGTGATAAGACCTGAAATTTCTTCCAGTATCACTGAACATGAAATGATCAAATGATCCTGGACCGAGTGATCGACTGAGGTACGGGATGAGAAACTTGAGAGCTCATACAGAACTGCTCAGAGAAAAAGTTTGTGAATCTGGTCAGGAGTGGATAACTTTGGAGAGTTAATCTACGAAGGTAAATTATGACCTTCCAGTCCATTAATGTGTGAATCAAAAAACTCTGGACCAGGCTTATGGAGCAGATGTGATTTAGTGGTTAAACAGCAGGTGTTTGAAACTGGGTACCCTGGTTCTAATTATATCTCTGGAAAATGATCCTCCTTGAGTCTGAAATTGTTAATATATCATATACATTTGTTTTGTTCAAGTGTGTAAAATTCCCTTCAAATTACCTCGCTTTACTGCTCTCCAGTTAGGCTTGTGCCATTTAAATACCAATACACACACAGGCCTGAAATGTGGGTAGTTTATTCAGCATTTAACTATATATTGTTTGGATTTACTATGAGTTAATGTTCGGTGAGGGTGGTAGTAGGGCTTTACGTTTAGATTGTCTTTGAATATGAAAGACACATGGGTTTCACATTACATCGTCCAGGCACCTTCCCATTGTCCTCTCAGGACTACACAAGTTCATAGCCATCCACTGGCCACTTGTCTGTCTTTTGAGATGCATATATCAAGTCTGCTATTTTTGCCACTAGCATGTTGCATTCTGGGAGATATAGTTTCACTTTTAACAGTGAAAGTAGGGACAGCAAGCTCCCTACATATATAATTTATCGTAGGCTAAAAGCCATCACATAGTGAAGGTATCACACTTGACATGCCTCACTTGGCAGCTCTACATGCTTTTCACCCTAATTTCTTATTTTTCTCACCCTCAGGCAGGGCTTTAAGTGGGATGGGTCCTACCAGGTCTCAGATCCAGTAATAAAACACTGACTTTGGAATGGGTCCTATATATATGTCCTTAACTTGAATTCTTAACAGTGACCACAAAAAAGTCTCTGATGCAGTTGCTGTTTACATTTCACATATTTTACTTCATGATGTATTCCCAAAGAGTATTTGTTTTTTCTAGGTTGTGTGTGGGAGTTAATGGGGCATGGTTGAGAGCTTTGGAGCCGAGGTCAAATGCAGTGTGAGTTTCTCACAGTGCCTGTCAGCAAGTCATAACGAGGTTCTGACTACATGCTCATCCAATCCTTGGCCTCTCTGCAGACCTCACTGAGCGATGGTCACATATGTGCCAATTGTAATTGTGATTCTGTAGGAAAGTGTCTGAAGGTGATACACAGTTTTTCAAATATTGATAACACCAAAGAAAAAGAGAGTGCTTGAAGGTGAGTGGGTGGGTTGTGTGGAGAAGTGAAGTGGAGGAGGAAGTGCATCCTGAAGGATAGAGTGTGAAGACAGTGCTGAAGATGAAGGCAAAGATGTGTGAGATATGCAAACTGAGGATTTCAGAAAGATGTTGGGAGCCAAAAGGTGTAAGTGTCTAACAGAGTGAGACACGGGAAGGAGAGTTGTGTGAAAAGGAGAATAGGAGTGAATGAGATTCTCATGAAGACCACTAGCCCTTTCACAGACTTTTTAAATATTTAATTCGCATTCTTCTGTTCTCAGAATTTAGACGTTTTTCAGCTCAAATTATTCAATTGTTATTCATGTATTAGATACTACTAACAAGCATTGGCATCGTTGGCAGGTCGGGCATGTTTTAGGTGTATGTCTGTTGTTGTATTATATGTCTGGATACAATAAAAGAAAACCTACAGAGAGCCACACAAATACTTGCCATCTGGCACGCTGTGCGAAGCACGGAATGTTATTTCACGTGTCTTAAGATAGACCCTTAGCTGTTGTTATTTGGAAAGACTTTCTAGTCATGCTTCTTTGGCCACGCCCCTTTTAGATAGCCTCCACCTTTTTCCAACCCACCTAAGCACTGCAGGTGTTGGAATTCTCCACTCCGTGCACTGGCCACATCAAGCCACCCTTGCTGTTTCACTGCACGCCACACATAAACAGCAGACCTGCTCTGCATAGTACAGGTTCGCCGCCATCTGGTGCTATTGAAATCTGGACTCAGATCTATTTCCAGCCCTGGCACCTCTGAATTAACCCTGCGTTTCCGTTACACACTTCCATCCACTTAAATGTAACTCCTTCAGATCTCACCTTGTAAACCGAGGCCAGCCTGCGTGCCGCTGCTCTGAAGCAATGTCTGCGCCATACAAACGTGTGCCGGCCCGGCCGGCGCAGCTCTTGCGTGAAAAGAGACGCTCTACGAGAAGGACGCCCCCCCGTAGAGGAGACCAGCCAACTTGAAAAAGTATTTTACTACTAGGATAAAACTTTGCGGCGCCTCATCATTCCTTTCACAGTTTGCCTCGGGCCCACCTGCAACCCGCCGGCTAAGCTGCCACCAAAACCAATCTCAGGGGCGCTGCGGGAGGCCGAGGGGCGGCGCTGTTCTTTGGTTGGAAATAATGGAAGGGCAAAGGGCACACTGCGGGCGGAAGGGCGTTAAGACGTCCCTATCAGATCATAGTTTTTCTAATTTCACTATTTTGTTTAGCAGATAGGGTTACTTTGCTAATGTTATTGGTTTTCCGTTAATCTAAGGGCTATTCCACTGGTACATATTGGTCCCAAGTCATGTAAAACAAGCGCGCGCGCCTCATGTGGGGGGAGTGCGGCCGAGAGCAGAGACGCGCAGCGTCTCCCTTGCGAGAGCGAGCGTGATAATTGCTACCAGATGGCGCCGCTCGCTCCCGCAAGGGAATCGCCAAACGTGCACGCGTTGCCATTCAAAGCAATGCAACGCGTGCACGTTTTTGCCTGAAAAAGGGAATCGATGGCTAAAGGTCTTTTTCCTACGCATCGCATGCGCGCTGCGTAGGCGAGACCTAAAAATGAACTTGCAACAATGGTATAAGGTGTCAGGAACTCTCAGGTTCTCTGATATGGTCCTTCTGGCGTATGAAGCAGGAGGCCCTGGCAACCTTTACTTGACAAGATACCAGGGTGAAGCACTGCGGCTAAAACATTATTTTAAATTTCATTCAGAAAATGAATGCCTTTCCAAATAATGGAGAACTGTGCTGGAGCGAATGCTTCACCATTCTTTGATATTACTGTCTCAGATGTGAAAATACACAAAAAAGTATTCATTTTTAGTCTATGAGAAGTGCCAGCAGGCACTCCTCAATGCTGCATCACAAGAACTACTTTTTAAGAACTGAGGGGCAGATTTACAATCCCCTTGCGCCACTTTTGCGTCACTTTTCCCATGTTAAAAATGACGCAAAAGTGGCGCAAGGGCCTTGTAAATAAGCCCCTGAATATTTAGCTAAGAAGAGGTTTGTCTGCCTCAATAGGATTTGAAAAGCAGCGTGATTTTCTCAAATGCAGCTACCAACTATGGATCATACAAAATATAAAATAATTCATTAAGATGTCATCATCATTGTAACTTTATTCGGTTATTACAAACCATTTAAGTGCACAGAACATAAAAACGTATAATAAAATAAGTACACTTCATCAAGAAAGAGCAACAAATCGTAAATAAACCACTCATCAAGAGAAGGGGAAGGGTACATTATAATCCAGTCATGCATGGAAATCAGCGCAAGTCCTATTCCCGTCCGCCAGGATGGCTTCCAGCGCGAAAGAAACCTTCTCGACTTAAGGGGACAATTGTAAAACATGATAAAAGTTAGTACAAAGCTAAAACATCATAAACCAGAAATAAAGGAACAGCACACTATTTGATTAGCACATAAAATAGGTGACTGTGCAGTAGTACATAGGAGCGCAAGTGCATGTGCCAAGATACAGAAAAGTGCAACCATAGTCAATTTAAAAATTTCATTTAAGGACATGTCCGCTTATGCCATGCACCCTTCAGATACTTTGCTATAGCATTAACAGAAAGGGTCTTGTCCGTTCTAGAAGGCCAGCAACACAGATGTCCGATCTAAGGGGCATATTAACAACGGACGGGGATAAATAACGCAAAGCGCGCTTAGCGCTTTGTTATTTATCGCCATCTATCTCTGGAATTTATCGCCCTGGTAGCGCGTTATTAACAACACGTTTCTCCAGGGCGATGAAAATTCCAGAGATAGCGGGAAATACGCCGTTTTGCAGGGAACATCGCTGGTTTTCCAGCGATGTTCCTGCAAACGGCGATAACCTCTGCTGATACGACCCTGTGGTTGTATCAGCATAATCCACCCCTATGTTAAACATAGGTAAGTCAGGATTTTAGCAGATGTTAGTTTTGGCGAAAACCGCCGTTTTCGCCAAAATCTAACGTGTGCTAAAATCCTGTGGGCTAACTTGTAAATATCGCGATGTGAACATCAGCGATGTTTTACAAGGTAGTCCATCCGAGGTACGCCCAGTGATGCCCACTTTGCATCTCATTAGAGATGCAAAGGGAGGCGTCGGAAAAAAGGGTGCTAACATGCGATTATGCATGTTAGCACCCTCTTGTAAAAAGGGCGATAGTTTTATCTCCGCTTTCTTGGCTTTTTAAGCCAAAAAAGCGGAGATAAAGCCCTTGTTAATATGCCCCTAAGAGACCCAATTTAAGACATGCCAGGGTAATCCATTTAGAGCAACTAGCTAAATATGCTGGATAGAAAAAGAGTACATACGATCTTAGGGGCCAATAACATTGATGGCCTGTAGTAGAAAGTGGTGCTCACATGGTATCAACACCATGCTACTGTAGGGTGCACATAGATCAAAAAGCAAAACGTTTATAAGCCCCAAATTTGAAAACAATGATACCGAAGCACACAAACGCGCAGTCCAAGCTTTTGTAGTTATATGTGGAATTTTGGACTGACGTTGGAATGAATACTTCTGGAACCTTTGGCACCCACGACTGATGGACTTTTTCTTATTGGACTTTGTGTGCTTCAGTATCATTCATTTCTAATATGATATGAATATATGACCGTGCATGAGTATATGCTGAAGCTGATTTACCTGGATGTGCTTTGATAAATGATGATCAAGCAAGGCAGTAGATATAAATTTAAATTCACTTTGCAGCAGAGTGCAAAATGAGGTACAAATTTGGACACAAGCAGTGCATCACGAAAAACAGCAGCAGCTGGGTGCCTCACTCAAAGTGAGGTTGGTGCAGTAGATAGACTTGCATCATTCAAATCTGTCTTGTTGAACAGAGGCTTAGATGAAAGCGGTGACGGCGAAAAGCACACCATTGATCTCAGGGTAGGTTTTGGAGAAAGAACTTGAAGTTTAGTAGATGACATATTCGACAAAGCAAGATTGAAAGTTTTAGTCGAAAGGCCTGCAGTTGATTTTGGCAAAAATGCGGCTGTAGGAAAACCAGCTGTAAGTGCCACAGCAGGAGAAGCAGAAATTGTAGAGTAAGGCGATGTCCATGACACAAGCTGTGAAGCAGAATAAGTTGATGGCACATGTAACAGCAGCAATGGTGACACATAACCAGCAGTTGTGATGATAGGCAGGTGCAATGCCCCATGTTGGGTGGCATGTTACATGAAAGGGTAGGTCTGGACCACACCCGATCGATACCCCTTGTCTCTCTGGAAGTACAGGTACACTGACTTACCATGTACTATTGGGTAAGCAACCGTGTGTTTCATGAAACTCCAATTAAGTTTCCCAAAGGCATTTAGAAACATAACATTACCTATCAAGGATGTAGGGATTGAAGTGGATTCCCTTCAGCCTTTATCCCAAAAGAGCATATACAAGAAATCTGCAACAGCATTTCATGAGGCTTTATTTGAAGTCAAAAGTAGGGCGAAATATATGAACAAAAGTTATAGAAGAAATCAAAAGAAACGAAGGTGATCATGAAGAGACAAAATATAAATACTAAAAAGTCAGACAACATATTGCATTATATGATTTCCTTTATAAAAGTGCCGACCAATAATGATTAGCAATGAAAGATTTGCTATGATGAGGGGTGGGATTCATTTTTCGCAATCCTGAATGCTAAAGGTAGGCAACTTGTAGCCTGAAAGGTCAGGCTCTGTTTATGTGAATCCATTTTTCTCTCAATCGGCAACACTGATGAAGAAACAAGTTCTCTGAAGCAAAAAATGCTGCTCTCTCCCCACAAGAGCTAAAAACATTATTTTCATTGTGATTCTCAGAGTGAAAATTGTCCTTGTGATAAATGATATGGTGCGAAGAAAAAATCATGGGTATCCTCCCACAATATTACAAATACAATTGAACTAATTCCTTATTTAAATCTTAGAAGTCATTTGACTATATATGCTTAGAACTCAGAATAGATACATGTCATAAATGCAGAAAAGTAATCAACTGTTGTAAATAAGAAAAAACATATGGGACCTTAAAACCTAGAGGAATTATAGGCGGGAGGAGGGCATCTGATCAAACAATGCAAAATACATTACAATGGTTTACTGGACACCTGAGTGCAGCAAGGACTTTGCTGTTGCAGTGCACTTGAATACTGTTTTTATGTATTTCAGAGCTTAGCATAAGGGCACTATATGGTTGAAGGACGCAACCAACCCACAGCTACTACCCAGAGAAAAATACTGGAGTATTGTTGAAATAGAGGTATTGGCAACTCTGTCTTCTCTGACTAAACTAAGACCATGCATGTCTGGAGCTCATTTCCATAAAGCCATGAAGGTGTTTAATGCATATTCTGGAGAGACTTCAAAACTGTTGAGGTAGAACATTTTCTCACAGTGAGTAAATTTCAGGTGGAACCACATGGCTGTCACCATGGTGTAACACAAATAGTCTTTTAGGTATTTTCCTACTTGCCAATGAGAATGCTCCCTAGAGTGGCTAGTTCTCATCTATCCTTTGTCTGGGGGTGCAGGCGGAAAGTAGGAAATTGAACTTTTTGCATTATTCCCCAATTTTTGTTACTGAATCTACTATCATATTTGGACTTTGTGCTATGGGAGGATACTAGATCTACCAGTATTGAGCTGTTTTGTAATGTACTGTATAGTATTATTAATTTGTAATGGACAAACAAGTGCCAGGTGCCCATGTTCCAAGTTCAACATACAATAAGCAAACACAGAAAAATAAAACAGGCCGAAATAGCCTTAAGCGTACAGTAAACAAGTTCACTGATCTTAATACAGGCAGAAATGAAATCTGAGGGAAAAGCGTACTGTCCAGATACAAGAGAAGGCAATCTTGGCTTGGGGTGGGTGAGAAGCAGAGAAATAAACATTGGTAAGCAGGAGAGAAGACAGGAGAGGCAAAGAATTCAGGGTGCTGGCTATGGAAAAATTGAAGCAGAGTTCATTCATCAGGTGGTTCCAGTGTGTCACATGAGCAGGTATTTTTTTAAGGCTGCATCTAAAACTGGTGAGGTTGTTGATTAGATTAAGGTGCTTGTGTCGGGACATTTGCCTTTTGTTCAGGGCCGTTTAGCATTTTGTCCAGAAAAAACAAGCTCCTATTTTGGAGGTTTGTTTTCACGAAACAAAACCGTTTGCTGAGCAGGAGCTTTAAACATGGAACCCACTCAGTATACTTCACTTCTTTGAAGGAAGCTGCTGGTCTGGTGGCTCCATTCTTAGCCGGGAGATCCCCCCACCAGACAAACTTGGATCTCTAAATACAACAGGCAGCACTCCACCTGAGTGATGGAGATATTGGCTTCTGCTCCCCCGGTGAGATGATGTGCCACACACTCAGGACTAGGTAAGGTCACTAAACTCTTCCATTATGTGATGTATACTTTGCATGCAATGTAAGCACATGTTGGGTGTGAAGGCACATTTCATCTGGACTCCAGTGTGAGAAAGGCCATAGTGACAAACAGGCCACTACAGGCTAAAGAGGATTGATTTGTAACCCTATAGCAAGGTGGCAGCATGCTGAGGGGGACCAAGGCCTGAGGACAAAATTACAAAGGTGGGTCCAATGCATGTGCATATTCTGTCAGGGGAACCCAAAGACAATTGGCAATGGGCTCAATGCAGTGGCATAAGGAAACCTTAGGGGTCTCCCCTGCAAGGAATGGTGCGGGGGCCCTCGCAGTACCCATACCCTCGAGCTGACAAGCTGAGGGGGCCCCATTTATGTGTAGATGACTGGGGCCCAGGCGCTCTGCGGGGGATGTGGGGGTGTCCATTATGCCCCTATCTCAATGGGCTCTCGAATCCCATTCGTTTCTCAGACTAACAGGCAGCTAATCAGTGAGGAAGAAGGAAAGCTCCCACCCATCGGTATCTATCCCAAGTGCCTCTAAGGACACCTGCCACTGGACTGGATTGCCAGCATAACGGCACAGTACCATCTGACATGGAGAATAATTAAAGACCCTTTTCCACTTTCTCTCTATGCCAGAAATTTTGATTGCATATTTTGGACTATCATCATTTGGGCTATTTTCGGATCTGAGACTAACTTAGCTGGTCAAGGAAGTCACCCTGGTGGATTGAATTAACCACAATTCCCTGGCTCGGGTGGAACCTGTCTTAGGCAGCCTCCTCTAAGCTATCAATCAGGGTGGGGCTGAGGAAGTGAGCAAGAGCCTGATGGGCTAAGAATGATAGAGGGACGTGAGGTACTGCCTACCTGCCTGCCTTGGATCAAGGAGCAAAGAGTCTAGTGCTGCCTCTCATGACCCATGTGCCTGGGAAACATGACTTCCTACAGTTTGAGCCCCATCCCCCAGGAAAGAGGGAGACAGCTGAAAGAGGTGATGAAGGAGATATCCGCTGCCACAGTGCTTCCAGTTTTGTTAAACCCTTCTCCCAATTAAGAAGGCCTACTAAAGGTCTTGGAGAATGTCTTCTGCTGAGCTCGTCCTTCAGCAATGTAGTTGGAGGCTCCAAGAAGAGTCAGCTGCCCCAGCCCCAGGTATTTCGAGGTACTTGTATAGCAGGAACTCCGCAGAAAGGTAATGGGGCAACAGCGTGAGCCATGTGTACTATTTGTCATCATTTAAAGAGCGTATATGGAGCATAGTGTTGAGTAGGTTTGGCACCTGCCCCACTCTTTGCGCTAATGGAAGTAAGTGGCCTGGTATAATGGCGTTATTGCCCACAGCTCCCCATTCATTGGAGTAAAAATGGAGGAGATGATGGAAATACCTCCACCAGGATAGAATATGGCAAGATATAGTGATTCCAGAAGAAAGAAGTGGCTCTTCCTTAACTCCTTTATTAGGTGGAACCCCTTTGCTTAAGAAAGACAGGCTACTCTACTGAGTCTGTTTTATTATGTGTTTATAATGTCTTAAACCAGTTGTGGAATGCTTCAAAGATCAGTATTTTCACTAATCGTTTTCAACTTCTACACGTTTCTTCTGACCAAGATTCGGGATTCCTATGCAATTGGATAGCACATATACGAGGATGTCACACAGCGAAATCTTAGCTTTGAAGGCTATACTGGCAACCTATCCAATATATCACAATATCCTTACCATGTCCAATGCTGGATGTGGAAGAATTGGTTATGCCTGAAAGGTGAGAAATTCAAAATCCTTCTCATGACGGTGGTCAATCATGCTCAATTATCGTTCACTTGGCTCAGTTCCTTGGACTTCACTCCCACAGTCAGCTGTAAAAGCTCATGCCCTAGGAGCGTTCAGCAATAAACTCTGCTTCAGTCCCCAGATAAATGTTGTCTGCAAATCAGCTTTCCACCACCTACATCTACTAGGAGGTCTTCACCACTTTTGCAGAAAATGTCTACAATCCTTGCAGTGATGATGTCTTTCTTTGTTTACTGCAACAACTACTACATCGGCCGACCAGATGATTCACTCTGTAAACTTTGGAGTTTAGAAACATGCTGCATGCCCTCTTTCAGCCTCAATGAATTTGATCACATCACACCTGCTCAAATGTCCCACTTTGGCTCCCTTTAAATGATAGAACGAATTTCGAATCCCTCTGTAGTGGGGAGTTTTAAAGCGTTACGTGGTAAATTAATGGTGTACTTTGGCCAAGTTGTTTGACCACTTGTTCATTCTGATGCAAGAAAATTGGCGAAGTACCTTTTTTGCATGATTGGCTCAAAACTGACTTCCCAGATTCAGATTAAAGCCCACATCTTCAAGAATGCTAGTTCCATGAACCAATCATTGCTGTTTTCTTCTCCTATCCTAACATCCAAAAACCAGCTTTGTTCACAGCGAGACAACAGAGATACTGCTATTTGGTAAAGCCCAACAACTCTGGTCACCCGACTGGTGGCCCCCTGAACACTGTGCAGCCCCATCTCCAAGACAAGCAGTGAAAAATCTGGGCACCAAAATATACCAGGCCCTATACATGAAATATGTATCTCTGCAATTAGTGGAGCATGTTTTGCCACCATGCAGTTTCTGAGGAAAGTATTTCCGTGGTTACCATCTTTGGTGAGGAAAACTCTGGTACAAGCCTTAGCCAGAAGTCGGCTGGATATGGCAATGCTCTGCTTGTGGCTGAAAATGATACCTTCCTGTCCAAACTCCAAACTTTAGGTGGTGCAAAATACTGCTGCCCTCCTGGTTTGCAATCTCCCGGCAGGCTCCCCCTCGGCTCCTACACTGAGAGCTCTACACTGGCATCTGGTCAGGAAGCGCATTGTTTTCAAGCTGTGCTGCCTCACCCACAAGTCTTTGATGACAGAAAAATTGTGCCACTACTGTCCTGCCAGATCCCTTAGATCTAGTGATAAAGCTCTACTGGTTTGCTCCGCATCCACATTTCTAGATCTGGCAGAAGACCTTTCTCATTTAGCACTCCTTCAGCCCAGAATCAACTCCCCTATCTTCTCCGCAGCAGCCAGGATTATCCTACAATTAAAAAAACTTCTGAAATCCTGGCTGTTGTAGTTTCATGCGGGTTTCTGTGTTGGCGAAGCTCCGAGATGCACCTTCGAGTGTGAGTTGTTGCGCTATACTAAGTGGCAATATCATAACATAACATGATCATTTGATAATAGTTCTAAATATTCTATACATTCTGTTAACTACTTTCTGATTTACTTATCTATCCCAATGTGCAGCACACTAAAACCTGATGGTATGCAGTGCTTCACAAAACACTAAATAAATATATCTCTTAACAAACTGTCCTCTATTCTTATTCTTTTAGAACATTCCAGAGCATTTGATTCTATGAATCACTCTAGTCTCCTGAAATCCTCCTTTGCTCTTGGTGCCTCTCGCACTGCTCTTGCTTGTCTTTATTCTTACTTATCTTGGAAGGGTTCTATGTCTGGATGATACCCTGTTCACTTTTCTGTTCCCCATTGATCGGTTCTGGATTCTTTAATTTTCTTTGCTGTTGATTGTTCCCCTACTTTCATTATTTCTTGCTTCTGTTTATAATCACACTTCTTTACAGATTACTCTTTGCTCCAGGTTCTTCCTTCTACCTGCCTTTCTGCTGTTGATTCGGGATTGTGTCTCACCTTCTTGAAGTTAATTGTAAACAAGCACTGACTGGCAATACCAATAGGTCTGAATTTAAAGAGCTAACCCATGCAAACTCAGGCACGCACAAATGTGTGCTTGAGCATGCTTGTGTTTGGCTGCATTAGCACTTCAAACCCAGGCCTGTTGGCAGTGCCCGTGCTTGTTCATCTCTGTGTCTCACTGTGTACGGACTCAGTTCAGTTCAACAAGCTTTATTCGGTTTGAAAGACAACCAGAAAAGCAGCATTAATACATTAACAGTAAATAAATTCATTACATACAAATACAATCATCATTAATATCACATAAAATCATTAAAATCAGTTAGATATAAATGATACTTTTCCTCTCCTGTATCGATTTTAAAATAAACGTGCCAGCAAAAAAACATATCTCGGGGTCTCTAAATGTAAACAATAGTTCCATAGCTGCCTTGGTAGTTTTTACATTATGTTTCTTAAACAAGGGTTTAAGATAGATAACTCTGTAATTCAAATATAGACCGCATAATAGTAAAAAGTGCAGAGTGCTCTGTTTTGAATGCTCGTCACAAGGACATACTGAGGTAGAATGCATTTTTATTTTAGGGAATGCTACCAAGTGGTGGACTACATCCTCGTTAATACATAGCGATGTGATTGTCTGGTAACAGTTGATAGATAACCTTGGAAGCCCTCTGTGTCTATAATTGATTGATAAAGCAAATATGTAGGTTGCAACCCAACCACTCTCATCCTACACTCACTTTTATAGGCCAGAAATGTGTTCTTAATCTCAGATTTTGTCAGGGCTACCACTTCAGCAGGATTTTCCCGAATCGTGAACATAAAATGATCTCTATAAAAATCAACAATATATTTTAACCACGGTATCGCTGAGTAGTTATTCAACTTCAGACAATCCTGTATTATTAATTGAGTAAATTTAGTCTCCTCTTTGGTCCAAATTGATTTCCATAGCAATAAGGGTCTTAGGGCAATCAGGTCTGACAGATATCTAAGGCCAACTTCACAGTGGGTTAATGCTGTAGAAGCAGATAAGGGAAGACATAATAATTTCTTTAAAAAGGAATTTTCCTCTATTTGTAACTCCTGGCTACAATTGTATCCCCATACCACAGCACCATATAGTGCAATAGGAGTACACCTGGCTTTATAGATAGCTGTCATGTCTTTAATTCTACGATCGCCCAATTTTGTTGCAAACCGAAATAGCCCATACACACTTTTTGTCATTTTGGCTCTGACGTTGGATAGTTCAGGTGTCCAATGGCCGTTACCATTAAATGTTATGCCCAGGTAGCAAAAATTATTAACAGTTTCAACTTTCGCACTGTCTATAAAAAAGGCTTTCGGTTTCCTCGGTTTTGCCCCACAGACCATAATATATGTTTTTGCCTTATTAATTAACAGTTTCCTTGCCTTAATAAAATCTGTAAACCCGTCCATTAGACGCTGTAGACCGACCTGAGTTCTAGATAAAAGTACAGCATCATCTGCGTATAATAGAACGGGTATATTCTGTCTAGCGGCTTGGGGGGCATCTGCCGGCACCAGTTTAAGAATGGCATTGGCCTCGTTAATAAATAAGGTAAAAAGTAAAGGGGCTAAAACGCAGCCCTGGCGAATGCCACGTTTAACCTTAAAATTGGGTGTGCATTCACCCCGCTGATCATACCGAACTCTTGTTGATAGATTTTTATATAACCTAGCAAGAAAATATATGATAGGTTTCGGGGCGCCTAAATTGAGTAAAACTGGCCAAAGGAGAGCGTGATCAACCAAATCAAAAGCAAAGCATAAAAAAAGACTCCCATTTTTAACGCGTGTATATTTACCAATTAAAAGATCCAGATTAATACACTGCTCAATCGTACCTAACCCCTTCCTAAAACCATATTGTGCTTGGGATAAAATCTCGTTCTCCTTTGCCCATTCATTCAGTCTCGCTAGTAGAACCCTACTCATCACCTTCACTGATGAATCCAAAAGGGAGATAGGGCGGTAGTTCTTTGCTTCAGATTTATTTCCTTTTTTGTATATCGGGATGATAACTGATTGGCCCCATGTAGACGGGGCACCCTCGGTGACTGCTGCATTAAAAACTCTAGTCAATATTGGTCCCCATAGTTCTGGTAACGTTTTATAAACATCTATGGGGACACCGTCAGGCCCCGGTGCTTTCCCACTTTTACTACCCATAATTCCTAGTTCCACTTCTTCAAGCGTGATATTGAGAGGTATAATAGGCCAATGTGGTACTATAGTGCTAAAATTTTGCGGAACGTAATCTACGTTCTCTGGTGGATTAAAAATACTGGTAAAAAATAGCACCCATTCCTCACAACTGACATAGGATGTTAGTACTGGCACAGAGTCATTTTTAAGGAAGGGCAAATTAACGGTCTCCCAAAAGAGTTTATTATTCCTAGTATCAGCGGCCTGTGTTAAGTTATCCCATGCTTCCTCTTGAAGCTCCCTTTTCCTCCGTTTTAGAACTAATTTATATTCAGATCTTAGGTTCTGTATTAATGCCTTGTTCCTAGGTCTATGGCAGAGTGCATGTTTTAACCGGTTCAGGGACTGAGTACAAACGTGGTTAAACCATCCCCTAGTCTGATTAGTTCTTCCTCTTAACGGGGCAGTCATTATTCCATCAATTTTATCACTAATCACAATAAAATTAGTTAGAATCATCTGGGGGCTAACATCTTCATCGAGACAGTCAAATATCTCCTTGCCACAATCTTCGATAATATTACTTATGACTTTGACTGGATTAATACCCTTCCATTTGATTCTTGTGCCATTAGATCTAAATGGAGTAATATCTGTAACAATTTTATGTGATTTAGCAAGTTTGTTCCCCCAGATCAATGTTAGCATAATAATACAGTTGTGGTCGCTAAGCGACATTTGGGAGGTCCTCGGAGTAAAACAAAGGTGTGCAATGTTTGCCGAAACTAGGACATGATCAATCGTGGTACTAGCATTTCTACCAATAAAGGTCGGTATCTCCTTCCCATTCCTATCCAGCACGTTCTGGGTTGGATCGAGATCGTATTTGGTTAATACCATATTTAAAGAATCACCATAGGTATTGTGTGGGAAGTGAATATAGTCGTCTCCATCATCATTTTTACGTCCGCAAACTTTAGTCATGGAAAGTGGGCATAACGGTATATTAAAATCACCAACCCATAAAATGGAAAAATTTATATTCGGTATTTGAAGCAGGCTATCTAACCCCTTTTCTAATTCTAATATTACATGGTGGCGGGTTGAATCAAAGATATTATTATAATAATTAACCAGCAGCACATCCCAACCGTCTTTATGGTGTATCCACAATATCTGCGAGTGTTGTCCTATTTTGACCACCCTTTTAACTATCAAAGGTAATTTGTTAGATAACAAAATTAGCAGCCCCCTTTAGCTCTACCAGCAGGAGAAGGTAACGCGGGCAAATCATACGAGCTAAACCCTTCAAAAAATATAGGGGTTTAAACTCCAAGTTTCTTGTAGGCAGATTACGTCGTGTTTGTTAATAAAATCTGTCCAACCCAGCGTATCCTTTTTATTTGCCAGTCCGGCAATATTCCAAGTTACAATCGTATAACCGTTGACTGGCAAATTCTCGATGTTGTCGTCGAGATGCTCACAAATTCTCACGTCCTCATCGTCATTGGGTGTGGGCATTATGGATTGCATATTAGCACCACATGTCGGGGTTCCTTCAATACCAGAGAAGTACTCATCTGGTCTAACATCCAGTTCCCCGGTGGGTAGGTATATCGTTGGTATTAATGGGGCAGTAAGTTGCAGTAAGGGGTTAGTTACTATTAATATGGCGGTATCAGATTCTCCATCTTTTTTCATATTTTTGTCCTTTTGCATGACACCGCCATATCTAGTCTCCTTTTGAGGACGGTGGGGGGTACACTGTCAATCATTATCTTCAAGTGTACTAAGTGTTTGGAATCTATTATGAACTGGTAAAGCATAGAGGGGTTTTGCGTGCACTACGGGGTTAACTCTGTTTAGCCCCTTACCTCCACCATTACAGTAAGTGGGCTTAAGGTGTCTATAGAAAAAACCCAGGGGTAATAGTGATACACTAGTATCATAGTATATGGGTAGCTTTGCTCTATCCAGAGTGCGCCTTGCCCAACTGGGCTGCCTAAAATTAATAATAATACAGTCCCCCTGCAGCATTTTTTCTAGAGGGCCTATCCAGCCTACTCTTCTCACCAGCAAAATCTGGTCAGCGCAATTGGCTGGGAAGCCACAATTCTTGTCCAACCAGTGTACCACCTTATTTTTTAATGTATGATATGATTCCTTCTGTCCCCCCTCTAGCTGTGGTACATTCACCAATACGGCCACATAAGGGCAGCATTCAGGGGGTAAGTTAATAGGAATATCAGTACTTCCCCTCTCGTTGTGGTTATTTAAATACGGGTTCAATTGGGCCCTAACATTACTATCCTCTCTTCCAGGACAGGGTTGGTTAGTCATAGCCACACTCTGGCCTGATCGAGTTAGTGGGGTATTGTCACCTACTTTTTTCCCTTGCATTGTACTGCCTTGAGCCCCACTATCCCTACTAGCACTAATAATGGTACCTGGGTTGCTGGCTCCCAGGTTGACGGTGGGTACCCCCTGTGGTAGTTGACTAGTCGGTCCCCCCATAATCACATTCCTGGTTTCCCTGGGATTTTTACTACTATCTAATATTACATCTCTTAGCTGACTAATTTCCCCATTAAGTTTATCGAGTTTTTCATAAAGGGGCTTTAATGATACTTCAATTACTTGGGTTAAACGGGCAGCTAGCTGGTCAAATTGTACATCCTGATGGGGGTCCTGTTCGTAAGTAACCACTTTAGAATTTATTGGGGGGCCTTTCTTACTTTTATTAGAGGTCCCTGATTTCACCTGCCCTTTTTTACATCCCCGTTTCCTCTCAGGAGTAGGGGAGCCGCCAGGGGAATCCACTTGAAGTTGTAGAATGGATAGATCATTAGCAGGATTCTCGATATCTCCATTTAGCGGCAATCGTCCCTCAGACCTATTACAGGGGGTGGCCTCTCCCTCTTGCCGATCTTTCTCGTGGCTAGCTTCAAATTCATTTTCCATTATCAAACCTGCCCCTAGTGATATACGACGTTCCACCCTATCTATTTCTACATTGATTGCACTGACCGCCCGTACTAAATAAGAATCAATAGTAGGGCATGGGGGGTCAGCTATAGGTTTTGACTGTTTTTGTGTTTTCCGTTTTGACATCTTGACTATTATCTTTCTACTTTTCTACTATATGTACTATACGTACAACCGCACCCTCAGATTGCAGAACGTAGAATAACACAATTGTAGAACACTACAAAATAGGAATAAGCTAATTTTCAGGAAACAATGTACAAAATGCAATATATGAAAGTGCAGAGTGCAGTTGATACCAAGTACCGCCAAAGTAAGAGTGAAAGTACAATAGTACAAAAGTGCAAACGGCCAAGTTTCAAAATCCAGAATCCCGGCTAGGGACAAAAAATAATAGTAAATATTAAAATCGGGGGAATCTGGGAAAATAGTCAATAGCTAAAATCGATAGGTGAGGCCTCAAAAATGTATAGGGGTTACGAACAGGGGTTACGAACAATTAAAACAACGCTTGAATATGCAGATTGCCTTAGTTATAGATTCATTAATCTTCTTTACTTGGCCTAGGGAATAATTTCACATATATGTTGCCTTTTAAATGCCTTTTAAATGTTGAACTGTAATAAATATACTAAAATACACAATTATATGTCCCAAAAAATCCTTGAAGCCTTTAGATGTGTACGGACTCAAAAGCTGTGCTTCAGACTCTAATAAAAATACTACTGCTTCCCAAAACAGATCAAGCTACCAATGCTCAAAGCAACATAAGCAAAGGAAACATATGTAAAATACACCATGCTACACATGAAAAACAAACAAGAAACTACTTTTCCAAATCATTGCTTCAGGCTACACTGTTGAAAAATGTAACCACCCGTGAAATACTGTAAACAGCTGAGGGCAGAAGAGGGATGACCTAAAGCCCCTCTCTGTCTTTTGTAGGTTGCATAGCATGCCCTATGGTGGGCTGTGTTGTATTCTGCACTGTGTGCAGTGTGGATATGAGGCTCTTACCATACAGTTAAGTCTGTGTGTAGGCAGGGGTCGCTTTACTTCTAACTCCAATTTCCTTCTTCGATCTCTTTTTCTTCGGCCTATCTAATTTTTCTTCCACTGCCCAAAATGCGGGCATGCGTTTTACCCAGATCTTATTTTTCTCATCAGTTTTCTTTCAATTGTACACGATATTTGAGAGTTAGGTTGTTTCTTTCCTTTTTTTCTGCAAAACTGCCGCTTAGCTACTGTTTTGCCGTCTATGTTGGTCCACTTCATATTATTCAAAGTTCATATATGTGTCTTTTATATCTTCCTCTCGTGTATAATTCTCATTTTCTTTCTCAGCTTCATTGACATTCGCTACATTCACAAATTTAAGTTTCTTTTTTTTCGTTCATCCCCCTGTAACGGCGGGAAAGAGAGCCCAGCTGAAGCAACCATGAGATCAAAATAGGAAAGGAAGGACTGATTGAAGACAAGGGTGCACCAGTTATGATGTATTATGAGAATGACAGCAGACTGATCAGAGTACGATGAAGGGAGCTAAATAGCAATACACATGAGACACTGTAATAATTTACTTAATAGGCCAACAGAAAATCCAGCATGTCCCTCATCACTAGGGATTGTCGATCTCTTCACAGAACATCAGTTAGGGATATCCAATGGAATTACCTGATACCCCCCCCCCATTTTTATCGTTTTTATTGAGGTTTTGCAATGATATAACAACACATCAATGGAGGAGCTGCGAGCACAACATCATGTCTTGCAACAGGCATAATTATGCAAGAAGAAGCAGGCAGCCCTAGAAAAGGGAAAGAGGGGGAAAAAGCAAGTGAAGGTAACAGCAAACTGCCCACTCAGGATTTTATGTATCTTATACATGGATTAACTGTCTCAGTTGCATGCCACATAACACCCGCAAGGAGCAGGGCACATTACAATTAGACTGCGAAAGTGGGACTATACTCTAGGGGAGAGCACATTAAGGTCAGACTCAGTTTGGTCTCCAGGTCGGGGACATTAACTGCCATATCGTGGCCCTCCTGTGTTCTCAGGAATGCCACGAAGGGGGACCAAATGTCTTTGGGCCGAGAACGCAACAGCATTAACTTCCAATGGGCGTCCAGCTGCTCCTGGCAGAAGGCAGCGTCCTGACGTTATCACGCCCGCTATGGAGCTGACCTCCTATCCCAATGAATCGCTACTCTGCATTTGGTCAGCAGCAGCTGGATCGCAGTCAGCTGGCACTCCGTAGAAGGGACCACCTTAATATATCCCTACAAAGTACAAAGCCAATCGCAGTGGGTGCTCTGGATCGTGCCCTGTAATCTGCGCTATATCATCAAAAATCGATGTCTATAAGTGCAGCACTTCAGCACAGTCCCATGCTAGGTGGATAAATTCTGCACTTGCGGCGAGCGGCCGGAGGAGCCCATTCCAGTCTAAGTCAAAGGAAGGGTGTAGGAGAGTAGGATCTGCTTCTTATGGTTACTCCCACTTTTTGCTTCATGTGATACTGTTTTTGGCTAGTCTGACTGAGATCCTGCTAATCAGGACCCCAGTCTATCTGCTTTCTCCTTAAAACTGTTATGTCATGTACTTAGGTACACTCCAGATTGGATACTGGGGTACCCTTGTCAGTCCCTAGTATATGGTACCCATGTACCCAGTGCATAGGTACCCCAGAGGCCTCCCATGGGCTGAAGCATGTATTATGCCACTCATGAGAGGTCATGCAAAATGGAACTACAGGCCTGCCATTGCAGCCTGTGTAAGATGGTGCATGCACCACTTACTTTAGATATAGGTTTACTATATCTAAGGGTCACTACACTTAAAACCTATAAGTCACCCCTATAGTAGGCCTTGACAATCCTGAAGGCAGAGTGGTTGGTTCTAAGTGAGAGGGTGCCACTGCCCGAGCGGGACACCCCTGCAGCATGGAGTCCATTCTCCCGGGTTGTTAGTGCTGCAGCCATTTACGACATATAGAGTGGCATTATGCGACCACGTAATGACCAACTCTAAAACGGCTGAAAGTAACCCTATCGTGTTTGGTGTCAAACATTGTTGAATCACACCCCACACCGGAAACCGGTGTGGGAGGTATGATTCCACCCCTCAGAAACGAGCTTTCTGAGGTCCCTGGTGTTCCCGTTACCAGCCTTCTAGTCTCGGGCAGCACAAAATGGTTGCTGCCAACCAGAGACACATTTCTGCCCTCCTGTTGCTGAGCCAAGCTCGAGCAGGGGAAGGCAGAAAAATAGGCATCCTGTCACAGGGTGGTTTAACCACCTCCCAGACAGGATTTAGTGTATTAGGCCTGGGTGGGTGCGCTTGCCAACGACTAAAAGTCTTCATGAGGGGCACATTTGTTGTCCCTGTGCATAGTCCAGTTCAAACCAGTCTTGGGAGCCGTTGGCTCCTGCTCTGGCACGAAACTGGACAAAGGACATGGGAGTAACCTCCCCACTGTCCAGACCCTCCCCTGGGAGGGTCCCCTGAATCTGTCCAACCCTCTCCCGTGGATACAAATGGGCTTACCTGGCTGTAGGACCCTAGATTCAACGTGGACAAGATTCTGAACCAGAAACCACTGAACTTCGACCGTCTGGACACTCTGGACTTTGCTGGACTTCATTTGGGCCCGACTTCATCTCCCTCTCAGTCCGAAGCATCGTCTGTGCCCATGCACCATACAGGCTCCGTGAAGGACCTGTGGAGCATCAAGGACAACTGAAGATATCTCCCTTGGTGTGAAGGAGTCACTCCCCTGCAACCGCAGGTACCACATCACGATTGACCGGTCTGCTGCTCCTGAGCTCCTATGGACTCCAAAGGCTCCAGCAACACAGGAGGTAAGTTTTCAAGTCCCTTGAGGTCTGAGCTGCCCTCTCACTGAGTTTGAGGTCTGAATCCCTTGTGGGGGGTGCAATACCTGTACTCCTGTGCACCGTGTTCATTTGCAAGTGCATATGCTTGTTGGCATTTCCCGAATAAGTGCCCTGGTCTTCCAGTGGCCCCAGCCTCTGGCACCATTTCCTACAAAGAACTACAGCCTCCTCTCACCGAGTGCTCCGTGGGCTGTTGCTTTGTGAAACTGCTTGAGGTCCCCTTGTGACTCCTGTGCCTCCGGCCTGTGGGTCTCCTTGAGGGTCAACTTTGCTTTTCTTGGGCTCCCCTGGTTGCTCCAGGCCTTCCCTGACTCCCCTGTGTTTGGTGAGTCTCCTGGCCCTTGCTGGTCTGAACCGTACCCTTCTTTGACCTTCTGCATGGGTTGCCATTGCCAAGGCTTGTTGGTGCTCCAGCCAGACACCGACCCCTCACCACTTAACATCCTTTGTGGGACAACTCGTATCTGGCTCCTGGTCATCCTCGATGTCTCGTGATCCCGGTGGCTGCAGAGTCAAGAACCCCCTCAACGCACCTGAAACACCTGACATCGGTGGGCATTGCTCTACCAAACCCCTGGTCACTCCTGAGTGACCCAGACTCTGTCCCCTCTGCTTTCAGGTACCCTTCAACAAGAATCCACCTTTGGATTCCAACAAACACTTTTCTTCCTTCCAGCAGTGGCTCTTCTTCGAACTCCTCCATTGAGTTCGACGGCGGTTTCCGACGCCACTTCAGCCCTATGCACCCGGCTTCCCTGGGAAAGGTAACTCTGATACTATGGTATCCACGGGTGGGGTGGCTCTTCAACCTCCTAAGTTCCACGGGGTTTCTTTAAAGTCCACTCGGAAGGGTCCTTAAACTTTAAAACTTCAACCGTGACTCTCCCATAGAATTGTACGAAGCACGCAGTTGTGTTCTCATCCATTGGATCCATTGATTTTGACGCCGGCATTCCTAAAATAAATAAGTCCTCCGTGGGGTCATTACTTACTCACCTCGAGTGGTTCCTTTGGGTCCCAGCGATTCTACATCCTCTAGGCACTGTGTTGACTCAAGTCGTGGTTCTTATACCACTATTTTAGTATATGGTTTGGTCTCCCCCTGGAGCCCACTGTGTATTAGTGCTATTTACTATTGTTTCTGTGCTACAGTATTGTGTGCTTTGTGAGTATCCTCGTGTAGAAGATACTGTGTCGTATTTAAAGTGTGTTATATTAATAAATACATATTTTTATAACTACTGTGTGGTTCTCCTTTCATTTAACCAATACTATAAGGTTGCATTCTGGTAAAACAAGCTGCTTAACATTCCTTCAAGACTAAGCCTGCAGGCTGCTCTCCACAGCTACCACTTGGATAGCTTTCTAAGGTTACCTTTGACCTCTTAAATCACCATAAGGGTTGTTTGGACTGGTACAGGGTGCCCACTTTAATTAGTGGACAGCATATACCAGGCCAACTTCTCACAAAGGGGTTCCAATTAAGTCATTGTTGTAACAACAGCCCATTATTTTGAATGTTTCCTACCACTTATAGTGCAACCTGAGCTGGGTGCACTTAGATATTGATAAGACAAGCAGGCTTGCTGTTCCACTTCTTCTGACAAATTTCTCTTTGGACGGAGTTGTTTCATGCAACTCAAGGTTGCTCATTCACCTACACCCTGATGAAGACCCTCCTGGATGGTTCTAAGTAACCGTGTTATATAGGGGCGATACATTGATGCTCTTTATGTGTCTGGTTAAAAGCTCAATTTCCTTCTTTGGACTTCTAAAGAATTCTCCTAGTTGCCCTCTGTGATTTGGATTATACTTGATTTAACAGACAGCAAGCATGAGGCTCAAGCACCTTTCTTTTTATTGTATTTTTACCTTGAGTCACCTTAATTTTCAAGTCACTCTGCACAAGCACTTACGTCACACTATTGCACATGTTGGAGCAAACTTCATTGACATGTACATTGATTGTTTCATGTACTTTTGACATAATACATGTTGTGTGCAGTAATCTCTTTCCTGGCTATGTGTTTTTTATCCCCTTTACCCTTTATTTAGCATGTGTTGAATTATGTCTTTGGGTTATCTGAAGAAATATAGGGGCATATTATCAAGAACGGCGTTACAATTGTCGCCGCTTTAGCGGCAGAAAACTGCCGCTAAAGCGGCGATAATGGGCTTGATAATATGCCCTTGAGAATTCCAATAGAAGCCCATGTTGACACCAGAACATGGGCTTCTATTGGAATTCTCAAGGGCATATTATCAAGCCCATTATCGCCGCTTTAGCGGCAGTTTTCTGCCGCTAAAGCGGCGATAATTTTAACGCCGTTTCTTGATAATATGCCCCATAGGTACTCCACAATTGTTTCTGGTACCAACAGGACCTTGTTTTGTATGTATCAAGTGGCGCTCGCTACGGCTGCAAGGCCCATTCTGTGCAGTCGCTCGGGTGTGCGATTTATTCTATACAAATATTTAAAGTAAATGAGTCGCAGTTGATAGTTCGCTGAAAAGGGCCCTGGATTGTGAGCAACAGTATCAATCAATCAATGGGATTTGAAAGTGCTCAGCTGCTTCAGATGAAGCGTCCCGGTGCTCAAAGTAGGTAACGCCCGCACTGCGCCCATTCCAGGAAAGTACCATACTTATGCATCTGCATTACTAAAAACAGCCAACAGTCGTTGTATTTGGTGGTCGTTGTTGGCCGCAGTTTTATTACTTATTGCATACATCATACCTGCTCAACTCCCCTGGACACCTTCTTGGGACCGGGGTCATAAATCATCATCACACGTTATTGCAAGTTGGGTATCACACAGTGTCAGTTGGACATCATAAATCATGGGTCATAAATCATTGGGGTATCATAAATCATTATGCCACAATCAGCCATCCTTTTTTGTTGCCATAAATCATTCTGCACGATCATAAATCAGTAGCCATAAATCATGGGTCATAAATCATCGGGATGTCATAAATCATTCTGTCACAATCGGTCATCATTTTTGTTGTCATAAATCATTCTGCATGACCATCATAAATCATCAGCCATAAATCATTGGCTGGTCATAAATCACTTGTTTGTCTTTTGCTCATTTGCATCTACTCGGGTCGTAAATCACCCTGACAGTTCATAGATTGGTCTTTGTTGTTTTCCATGCCACTTTGCGTGTGGGGGGTAGCCTTTCCACGGAGTTAGGCCCCAACTTGCTACCTTGTTAGTCTCTTTTGTGCCCTGCCGTCTGGCGGGGGCTGGGCTGCGAGGGCCATCTCCATTTGCTACCCCCTTTTTGTCAGGCCTACTCACCCTGCCGTGAGTCATCCCAAAGTGAGTGGCCCTCCTTCTACACACCGCCCTGTCGGTGTGTTTCCATAACCAAACCAATATACCTTTTGTTTCCACCAGCACTGCGACGCTGCTGTTACCTAGGTGTGGGTGGGTGGGACTCAAAATCCTTGGCGCCGCTCCCCCAGCTCCATGGTGT
This sequence comes from Calotriton arnoldi, assembly GCA_963921515.1. Classification (NCBI taxonomy): domain Eukaryota; kingdom Metazoa; phylum Chordata; class Amphibia; order Caudata; family Salamandridae; genus Calotriton; species Calotriton arnoldi. The sequence goes on along the minus strand of CAWUFW010003433.1, from coordinate 389,782 downwards.
AGAAGTGAGCTGCCCCAGGGGGAGCGTCGCCTTATATCCCCCTTCCTCTTTTTGATATTGTACTTGGAATGGGGGGGGAGGGTGCCCCTGATTGGGAGATCCGAACCCTCACCTGGCCCCCCCCATTGGTCCAGTGACCTTGCACCACTCAGGTGCGTGTTCTGCCGCACGGCGCTTCCCGGCAGCCCGAACCAGTTCCATTCCTTGTCGGGCTCTGGTGGCCATTATGGCGCCGGCCCTCGAGGACCCCTTCAGGGGCGGCCTCTGCTATAACGCCCGCACTGCGCCCATTCCATGAAAGCACCATACTTATGCATCTGCATTACTAAAAACAGCCAACAGTCGTTGTATTTGGTGGTCGTTGTTGGCCGCAGTTTTATTACTTATTGCATACATCATACCTGTGCAACTCCCCTGGACGCCTTCTTGGGTCCGGGGTCATAAATCATCATCACACGTTATTGCAAGTTGGGTATCACACAGTGTCAGTTGGACATCATAAATCATGGGTCATAAATCATTGGGGTATCATAAATCATTATGCCACAATCAGCCATCATTTTTTGTGGTCATAAATCATTCTGCACGATCATAAATCAGTAGCCATAAATCATGGGTCATAAATCATCAGGATGTCATAAATCATTCTGTCACAATCGGTCATCATTTTTGTTGTCATAAATCATTCTGCATGACCATCAAAAATCATCAGCCATAAATCATTGGCTGGTCATAAATCACTTGTTTGTCATTTGCTCATTTGCATCTCCTCGGGTCGTAAATCACCCTGACAGTTCGTAGATTGGTCTTTGTTGTTTTCCACACCCCTTTGTGTGTGGGGGGTAGCCTTTTCCCCAGAGTTAGGCCCCAACTCGCTACCTTGTTAGTCTCTTTTGTGCACGCGACCGAGACATGTCCAGGCTGCCTCCTGGGCACCAGCTGCCCCCCCTCCAACGGGGCCTAGCCAATAGAACTGTCGTAACCCCAGGGCCTTTGTGAGGCCCCCCCTTCTTGGCTTACATCCTCCTGGTGGGATTCTACTGCTATCAATTATTTGAGCCATACGCAGCTTTGGCGAGGTACCGGCTAAGATTAGACGGGGGAGGTATGTTCACTGACTGGGGGCCAATTGCTTGGCGCACTGGCGTGCCCGCACGCTAACCATGCAGCGCTTTTTGCCAAAGTACCAATTGAAAATAATATTAAGAACATTAGAAAATATCACTTTCTCTTCCGTCCTGTGCATCGGAGCATGTGTCACGGGAGCCGGTCCATCTGGTAGCATGGACGCCCTGGCTCGCACTCTTATCCCCGTCCCTGGAACACACTGCCTCTGACATTCTCTATTGGATTACCGTGAATCATTTCGTTCTCTTAAAAGCTGCCTTGGCAATGCGTTTGCTTAATCTACGTTCTACATTCAAATATCCAAATATTTTCCTCCTAACACTTTTGGGAGTGCACTTGCCTATTTTAATTTACAGTATGCAAGTTAATTGCGCATTTTATTGTGGTATTTCAGATTGGATTTTTTTTTTTTTTTTAAATATACCACACAACTAAGCTGTACTTATATCCTACTTTGGGGGGGTGACATCACGAGCTGGCGCTACCGGGTCGCCGGGACATAGCATACATATTTTTATAGCGCACGTTAACCCACGGGTATCTTGGCGCTGAATAACAGTTGTTTATTGTTGCCCAACTCAATGGTACTGCTTTTTTTTTTTTTTTTGGAGACTGCCCCGCTGACATCCGCATTGGTGGTAATGATCTGCTTCTCTACCTACTCCCTCAGTAGCCTCTTCCCATGCCGCCCTTCATCACTCCGTGGTACCCCTCTACCACGTATCTTCTGCTTTGATGTGCTACTTATCACACTGTAGGGGTGTCAGGGCCCTTACCTTTGCGCATGCATCATAATGACTGTAAATCAGTGTATAATAGATGTCACATAGATAAACAAGACTCCACTGAGTAGTCCTCGTTCCTCATCCCTACACCATTGTATTTGAAGGGTGTTTGGCCTGGAGAAAAACAGCTCAAGAATTTAAAGTACCACACTGGGTGTAGTTGGCTTTACTAGCCAGAATGTATTTCTACCCCAAACTTTTTTTTTTTTTTAAATAGCACAATAGGGCTTTAAGGGGATTCAAGACGTTCTAATCTATACCTTGAAGTATATAACTGTGGTGTATTAGCTGTATTATATGGTGGAATTCGTCACTCACTCTATAATCACCTTCACAGCCATGCGCCATCTACTTCATCGTATGAACAGTCTGGGGGGGGGGAAATGCGTGAAGAAGGTAACCCGGCATCGGGAAACGTGAGAGCTGGCTTGTGTTCGCAGCCCAGCTGGTGTAAGCATAATAGTTCTGGGTGTCTCGGGCCCAATCAAAGCACACCCCTTATGAAGGAAGCATATCAACTGCCCCAATGCTATAAGAAGGCCAAACCCATAACACCCGCTCGTATCCACACCTCTGCCACTCCAATCAGTTTCTTGTTCCATCTCCCTCTCCGGTCCTTGCTGCGTGGGGGGCAAGTGCAGAGTTGTAAGCTACTGACAGTGGCATTAGCGCAATTAGGTTCCCCCGTCAACCTTATAGGGAGCCGAGCGTAGAAATAAATGCTTTTGCCTTGAAATATACCCCACGTATTATTATCTACAAGTATCCGTGTATTTGATGGGAAATAACTATTCTGGTGATTGTATTAACTGTGTGCAAGTTCATCCGACACAAGGATAAAGAACTTAAAACAGTGGTCTACTCCAGGTGGGAGGCATTAAAGCGCAGAGAAAGGCTGCTAGCTGCAGGAGACGGCTCAGAGAGGAGCTCGTGCTGCTGACCAGAGGCGAAACCTCGTGAAATGAAATGGAATCACTCCTGGTGGAATCCTTCACACATCATCCTTTCTTGGTCGTTAACCTACACACTCATTCTCCACGGTAGGACAAGGGCGCTGCAACAGCTGGAGCCAGTGTATCATAGCAGTCATATGCTTGTGTGAGGTTACCATGCTAATGGAATCACCATAAGTGCACCATTGCCCCAAATGCGTATGAGCATATTTTTTAATTTCTTTTTTGGATTACTTTACACACCGCCAAGTTTAACTAAATTCAGAAATGGCTGAAATAGACAATATTCCGAAACAGAGCTATGGAATTGGTAACTATTCAAGAGCTTTCAATAAACGCCCCTTAAACTATTTGTTTATATCTGGCCGGCTTTGCTTAAGTTTTTCATTTACAGTTGGCGCAGCAAATCTAGCGATTCGCCAATAATCGGATGTTGAGTCGACGTGGAGCCACGAACTCTGCTCCTCAGTGCCGGTGTCAGCAGCTTTAGCTGCTACACCATATGTTGTTCCAAGTATTTGATCCCTTGAAACTGCTTTTTTGAGAGTAGCAAAATGTACTGGGTACTTGCTGTTGAATGCTCGCACGGCTCTTTCTCCGGTTTCAAAGAGCAAACATGCTTTGCATTTGCAGCTCCATAAGCAACAGCAGAGATCAAACATAGGTCCCGCCCGGGACCTTCTCGCACTAAAGGGCATGTTCTCACCATTTTATAAATACCCTGGGGTCCTAGCATACTTAACGCAGGATTGCCAATCTGCCGCCTTCGGCCCCACGCGATGCTAAAGCAATATTTCATTTTTCTAGTTTCTACATGTGTAGGGTGACCAACTGGCATGGGTGCAAATTCAGGACGGTCAGTGTAAAAATTCAGGACAAAGGGTCAAAATTCAGGACAAAAATTTGGGACAAAATAGACGTTTTACAGACATATCAGAGGAGGTTGCACAATAGTATATAAGTAAATAGACAACCAAAATAAGTACAAGTCAAAATAAGTTTATATAAGGTTGAGACAATAGTGCACTTCACAGTTTTTCAGTATGCACGCAGCTTTGCAAAGCAACATCATCCCCTTTCTGCAATCAAGATTTGTGCAGGAGAAGGCACACCACATGCTGTCACTATAATAGGGCCCATTGTCATTCTAACTGTGATAATCGTCTGCAGTCTCAGAATGACAATGGGCCAGTCCACAGTCTGTGCAAGGTTTTGGAGGGGCTGCTGCAGGCAGCCTCAGTCTACAGATTAAAAGATAAGTGCGAGAGGCCCCAAGTGGAAACTTTGAAACTCATGGGGCTTCTCGCAGGGGAACAGCATACCTTCCTGAAATTCCCCAATTTGATTTTAGATCGATGTCTGTAAAACGTCCGTAATTTGGGGACCCCAAATTACGGACGCCTTACAGACATCACACTAAAATAACGGACGGTCCGTGAAATTTACGGACGGTTGGTCACCCTATGTGTAATGGGTGACTTTTCAAAGCATGTAATGTGTGGCTTTTCAGTTTACCATTCTCCCCAATGCTTCTCTAAAATAGTGAGGAGGGGCTCTGCCCCTCCCGACTCGTGCCATACTCTCTAGCACCGTGGTCAGCATTTCTGATCTGCGTAATGCCACAGCTTCTTATGCCTCTAGCCGTACGTAATGCAGTCCTTCACAAGAAAGTTTTCTCTGACACCAGGAATTCCCCGGTGTGACAACCGCCCTTCCGGGGGGGGGGGGAACACGCTGTGGACTGCACCTCCACAGCAACTACCGCGCATGGCACTAGGGTTGGACCGCCATGAAACCTGGGGCCCTGATATCAACAGTAACAAGGGATAGCCATTATTACCCAGTTCAACGGTAACCTATTCACTAGCTTAGAAAGGCTGAGTCAGCCTTGCGAGGCACCGGACTCGTGACCTCCAGGTCAACACAGGCAACACTGGTGAACTTTAACTCGCTGAGTCATTGCACTAGCGGGTGCTTCAAAGTTGGTCCATTTGGACGCCCGTCCCCCTTTCGAAACCCTCTGCTGGGCTCGCAAACTACCAGGGCATGTGGTGCGAGAACATTTTCCGGCATGCACTGCTTTACCGCCCTAATGTAGAAATATTACCTGGACACCTAACTAAAATTCCACCGCTATCCGAGAACTTACCATTGCCTATACGTTGCCACAACCCTTGTAATTCCAGGTTGCACACATCGTCTCTAGAATACGAATCAGTGACCTTACCTATTCGCCCTTAGTGGCTCGTCCTCCGTCTCCCGGTACCTCTCATGGTAGCTGGGTTCCTTGTTCTCTGCTGCTGGCCGGGGTCACTCTTCGCTGTAAAACGGTAGACGCGGGAAAGTGGGCTTCTGGTTCCTCGTTTATCTGCACTCTACCCCAGCGCTCATGTGAAAGACCAGACGCGCTCTCTGAGTTTCCTCCGCTCAGCCCGGAAGTACTCGAAATCCTTGGCGCTGCTTCCCCAGCTCCATGGTGTAGAAGTGAGCTGCCCCAGGGGGAGCGTCGCCTTATATCCTCCTTCCTCTTTTTGCCATTGTACTTGGAAGGGGGGGGAGGGGAGGGTGCCCCTGATTGGGGGATCCGAACCCTCACCTGGCCCTCCCATTGGTCCGGTGACCTTGCACCACTCAGGCGCGTGTTCTGCCGCGCGGCGCTTCCCGGCGGCCCGAACCAGTTCCATTCCTTGTCGGGCTCTGGCGGCCATTATGACGCCGGCCCTTGAGGCCCCCTCGGGGGCGGCCTCTGCTAGAATGGCTACAGAACTGCGCAGTCAGAACTAGTTTTGATCAAAAGGTGCTGTACCCTGGTGGGCGAAGTGACCAGATCCTTTGTTACCAAACAGTAGTCAATTCTTGACCACATATTGAATGCAGACACAATGTATGTGCCATCAGTACTATTAGCGATCACCATATATCTGTAAGGTCATAGTCAGTAGTTACGGTACGCAGTTGCACTGCGGCCATCGTGTGCGGATACATCGTGTGCGGATACCCACTAGATTGATCTGTGCGCGCATCAAGTGGCACATTAAAGACCCCAGTGAACCGCCCCAGGGCCCACCTTCCTGCCAGTTGCCAGACCTCTGCAGAGAAGTGAGGTTTGTCGATTTTGGGGCCTCATACCCAGATCAATATCAAGGGGTGCCCTTGGAGAGAACAGCAATGATAACATTACGGCCCTGTTTATCACACAGCACCCGGCGTGTGCGCAATGGGAGGCCCCTGCACACTATTACCGCTACCCAATGTGCATAGTTGGAATATTAAGCCCCGTGCTGCTCTGCGAACCAACCAGCCCGCAGGTGCATCTGGGATGCTTCCGTCAAATGCAGTTCCTGCAACAAGCAAAAATCTATGCAATGACGCTGCAAATATGCTAGGAAGTGCCATGCCTTGCCTCTATCATTTAGCTCTCTGATGTTTCAGATGGCAAACCTAATCAGGCGCATCTAGTGGGTAAAGAAGGTATGCATGCCCCCGTCAGCCAGGTTTTCCCTCAAAGTGAGCCAGACAAGGTATGTAGAGCAGAGCGGTAACAGGGGGGGGAAACAATTCACAACCAAACACAGAAAATAAATCCCATTGTTCAACCCACCACCCACTTTGGCCCCCCAATCGGGCCAAACATCACCCCACCTAACCATACTAACATCCCACCATCATTCGAAACAGTCAAGAAGGCAATCATCCCAAGAGACAACTAGGAGGCCCAGCACACTCCCAGCTTCAAAAGAGCTGGGTGGCCAGGGAATCGGGTGTGATGGGGCAGCAAGACTATCAGTAGTATAATTGTGTTATTGTCTTGTAGGAGTATCACACAGGCTCAAGATCAGTCACACTCGTTACATGAGTTCCATCCCTAAACAAGATTGTCAGGGTGGTCTGCCCTATGCCAGCATCCCCGACATCTACTGCCATCGAAGTTCAAACATGGAGTCAGTTTATTAGTTATCACTAAGGTGGTCTCAGCTCGGGCTGCAAGAGAGGGTGGGGTTCCATGGTTGGTGGCAGGGAGACCCCGGACAAACTTGGCAGTGGCCTTTGGGTCAGTGAAATGGTAGGTCTTTCCCCGGTAAGGCATTTGAAATTTGGCCGGGTAAAGCAAGGAATATGTGGCGCTGGTCTTTTGGTGTCTGCGCTTCACAGGTAGAAATCCATGGCTGGTGGTTTGCATGCAGTGTCCAGGTCAAAGTAATTTATCAGCCTGGCAATTATCAGGCGATCTGGCACACCTAGAGGTGGGCGCTGGCTCAGAGATCTATGAGCTCTCTTGACGATGAGCATGGCGGATAGCGCATCCCCAAATATGAACCGATGCATCTCCTCCACGTAATTCTCCATTGGATCCATTGATTTTGACGCCGGCATTCCTAAAATAAATAAGTTGTTTCTCTTGGAGCGTGCTTCAAAATCTTCATTTTTGTTCCGTATTACTTCCAGGACCTTCTCCATCTGGAGTAGGCGCTCCCCTGCTGATGAATGAGAGTCTTCTATGTCTGAGGTGAGATGTTCAAGTTGGTCGATGCACTCAGCATGTTGGTAAACCTTCTCCTTCAATCGATCAAATCTGTTTCTCAGTAAGTCTATTTCCTCATCAATAGAGTTGAGGCTGTCTTTGAGATCCAGAAACATGGAGCGTACATCTGATTCCGCCGCTGCCACATAGCAAATCTGGGAACTCTGCCCCATGTACTCCAGGCTAGGTTCAGTGGACCAAGTCGGTCTCTGCGTCTCAAATGGCAGCTTTTACTGCTTGTGGTCCGCTTTCCCCATGTCGCCTGTCGGCTCCATTGGTTGGCCTCTAAGAAAGGTTCTGGTGCAGTCTAGGTCCCTCTCAGGACCAGTGGAGGGAATATCATCAGCAGGGTCCCAGCACTCCCCCAAAATGCACAGCAAGGGGAGGGCAAGTGCCCCAGCCCAACAGCAGGCGAGTAAGAGGCTCCCAGCCAACTCTGTCTCACCAGGCTCCAGAATGCAGTTACTCTCACTTCTCACATCAGGATTCTAATTCAGGGCATGATCAAGCCCAGGGGAGAATACTGCCCTCAATTTGTGCTGAATCAACTCCCAAGGGCACCCTCTCCTCAAAGTGCATCCATTTTGGTCCCTCATAGAGCCCCACAAGTAGGCTTCCAACCCCCAGGCCCTGTCATACCCCTGAGTCCAGCAGTGGAAGGCATGTGCAGGCCCGGGAGTTCTATGCACGTTATACCAGGAGGAGGAGGCAATGTGGATCCGGCTGCAGCACCGGAAGGCCACAATGAGGGAGGAAGGCCTCAAGTCCATCGATGCATGTATCACCAGGATCCGAGCATTCCGTGCACCGGCTCACTTACCTCGCAGGACCTGCCAAACAAGTCTGCTGCTTCCCCCAAAGCCAACAAGCCCTCAATCTGGCACGAGCCCCTGCGATCACCCTTCAGCACTCTGGAGGTACCCACACAGCATCTAGTTCAGAGAAAGCCCAGGCCGCAAATCAGCCGGCACCGCCAAGTTGGATTCTCCTCACTCGCGCTGACAAAAAATGGGCTCAGCTTGTGCAGCATGGAGGGATGGGCATTATTTTAGCCTGAGCCGTCGTGATGCTCCGTAGTAGCATGGATAAATGTCGTATTTACTGCCTCAGCCGGCAGAGCCTCGCTACGTGGCGGCCATCTTTCGGCCGGGCTCGCCAGTGCCCCCCAACTACCTGATACCACTGCCTGGCCATTTTTGCCCTTGCTAACCCTCATCTTAGCGATCATGGAGGCCTTTCCCCTGTAGCCCTATTATTAAATTGTAGGCTGTTGGGGTTGAAGGACTGGAAAAGGGGGTCAGCCTAGTGGTATCATTGAGTGTTCAGGAGTGCAGAATGTCACTGCCACTGGTATTTTGATGAATTAGTGACTATGTGACATTTCACAGTCCAGCCAGGCTTTGTTGCTACTCAAAGAATGTAAACCCGAAAAGCTGAAGCAAGAGGAAATAATAAATGCTGACTACTTTAGCAAAAAAGCATGGTCACGGTCCTTTGCAAGGACTGCAAAAAATCAAACTCTCATACTGCTCACTGTTAAAGTTCCTCCCAGGGTTGGAAAGGCACATGGTTAGGAGCTTCCCTTTAATTTGGTTTATTGTTTATTTACCCTTGTGATTGATTCCCTGTGTTTTCCTGTTCACCATTTTGGTTCTGAGCTTGCAACCTGAACATCTTCTGGCATCCTGGGGTTCCTGCTAGGTATCTAAGTCTAATGGGAGCTTCCTTACATCACATTCCACCATTATGATGGGAACGCCTCATCCTATCAGTCTGTGCATAGCCTTTCTGGTCTCATCACTGTAACTTATTCCTAACAATTACATTTTTTTTTACATTATAGCTGGTCCATAATTCCTTGAAGTTCCAGAGATTCTTTGGCAGAAGTCCTCAGAAGGCTCCACTAATTGATATAAGTCTACCCAGAAAGGGAATCCAGTCCTGCATTTCTCTAATTTCCTTTTCTCTGATTCCCCAAGTTGCTTGAATTGGCATACCATCTATCAGACCTGTTCTCAGCGGGTCCGACTACTTGGAACTGACAGTTCCTAACAATGACCCAATTCATGACCTATTTGCTAAGAGTGAGGGAAATAGACATTTTGCAGAAAATGTGCGGTTCTGGCTATTATTCCAATAAAACATGGAGGCTCAGAGGGAAAGAGAAACATGTTGATCATATTTTTGTGATTTTGCCCACTAGCAGTGTGAGCCTAAACTAGTCAAGCTTGCATATTTGTTTTTCTATAACAGTTTCAACCCACCATAAACACATACGACATCAATTAGACCCTCGTTGGTGGTGTGCCAGCTAGGCCGAGGCTATGGCCCCCACTCCCTGCGCTCAGGACTGATCACACTATTTAGATATCCCAGCCTGTCTTCCAGGGATCTATAAGCCTTCAGAGCAATACGACTGTTGCTGGGAGGGTGCCATGTTTATATAGGGCGCTTTCTCTCTGCATGTGAGGCTATTGATGTATTCTCCTGCCATGTCAGTCCAAGGCATGGAAATCTTTTGACGGTCCCCAGCCCTGTTTAGGGCGAGGCGACAGTCACGATTACCTGGAGGTTTAGTGGCCAAAGGTTTTCACCAGCAGATCAAGCAAAGGCAAAGCCAGAAGAAACTCTGCCCTTTGCCCACCTCTAAATGAGACAGGTGAATAGCACATTGGGGGGGGGGCGACAGCCTCATCCATTTCTGGTGGGGCTCTTGACCAGCCAAACTCTAAGGGGCAGATTTACAAGAAACCGACGCATCTCTGCGTTAGAGCAGAGATGCGTCAGTTTCCCTGCGCCTGATTGCAAAACCCTTGCGCCACCATTGATGGGTTGTATTTACAATACGGCGCACCTTGTGCAAAGATTGACAGATGTGTCAGAAATTCTGACGCATCTGTTGGCGCAAAAGTCATGCATTGCTGGAGTTGTGTCGCAAGCACGACGCAACTCCAGCAATGCATGGGGAGGCCTATACTTATTGTGCTGCGTCACTCCTTATGCCTGCTCCAAGCAGTGGCGTTCTAGAAGTGGCGCAGTGAAATCTTGTATATTTCACTGCGTTACTTCTACGAGGCTTTCCTGCGTGGGAACGCCCACCCTGCATACATTAAACCTGATGCAGGTATAATGTGGCGCAGGGCTTTACAACGTGACGCATCTCCCTAGATGCGTCACATTGGAAATGGGCCGCGAAGTGGCACATTGTTTATGCCGCTGTTGCACCACAAGAAGTAACGCAACATCGGCGCAAAAATATGACGCAAGGGGCTTGTAAATCTGCCCCTAAGTGAGGCCAATAGTCAAATCCACTGCCACTCACTCAGTTCTGAAGCTCCATTTTCCCTATCATAAATGCCCATCCTTGTTCGTGGAGAATCATAGCTAAGCCTGTTCTTTTTCAGGAAATCCACATTAGAAACATTTATATACAATGATTCTAAGGGAATTGTCTGCGCAGTGGTAATGATAAAAGTCTGGTGTGGTTCGAGCCCTCACAAACCAGCGTTGAAAAAACACTAGTTCAGTGTCCAGCATTACCGTCTGAAAAAGCCATCCTGTGTCTCTGTCCTTTTCCAGGAGAGCTTAAGAAGTGTCTTGTGACCTCCACATTGACAATGACTTTTGAGAAAATAGTAGAAAGTAAAACTACCACTGTAAAACGTGTGGTGGAAAGGTGCAACCATCATTATGCTGTTTCGCAGAAAAGAAGGCAGGTCTAGGACATCCACTTGAAACCTTGCACCTCAGTTTAAGTGGTGTGACCTGGCAGCCTGTTCCTTCCTAACTCACAGACTGTCAGTGTTTGAACAAAAAGTTCATCTCATAATGCTTCAATCACTCCAGGGCTAACTGATGGTCATATGGAAATGCACTTTTACCACCTTTAGTGCCATATAAAAATAATAGGGAGTGCACTGGCAGTGTAAGACTGGGAACGAAAAGCAGTCCTTGCAAAAGTGTTAACACCAGCTTCGAATCGTACCGAGCAAATGAGCTTTGCGTGGGAGCTCAAACTTCTCCAGTGGGAATTGTGAGATTCTTCCAAAAGAAAATGTTGAAATAATTAAGGCCGAAAGAAGCAGACTCACCCATGTGCCATTGAGAAAATCACCGGATATGAAACACTGGCCCTATAGCAGGCAAATATATTTGCACTGCTGAAGATGCACCATAGCCCTCTAACATAAACTGTGCTCTCAGTGTACCTCAATTCTCACCTGAACATGCGCTGCAATCTCAGTATTTAAACATGCTTAGAGCTCTCACAGCACTCCTCAATTTCACTTCCACTATGCACTGTTATCTCAGTACTTATACATTTCCAGAGCTTTTACAATGTACATCTATTCTGTAATGTGCACAGTGTTCCCATTACTGAGATATCTATAGAGCTCACTCAATGAAACAGTGGCAGTGGTGAACTTTAAAAATGGCGTGACATTAATACTAACTGCAAATTGCACCAAGCTTTCAGGTGGCGTGAACAAACCTCAACGTCCTCCATGCTGATAGTGGGGTGCACACTCGTAAATAACTTTAAAAAGGGACACAAGAGGAGTGTTTTACAGCCCAATTTTCGTATAAATTGGCTAAAACGGTACAGCTTTTTGCAAGTTCACTCTAGAAATATTCCTGGCCTAATAAGAAAACTTTGTGTTAGACTTGGCATCCTTGGCATGGTTTTCCCTGACTTTTTGCCTCTACCTCCTGCATTTTTTGACTGTGTACTGGATTTTGTTTCTGCTGGTTTAGATGCTTTGGGCACTTTGCTACTGCTGATCAGTGTCAAAGTGCAGTGCTCCCTGTGTAAATTGTAAATGTGATTGGTTATCCGTGATTGGCATATTTGATTTACTGGTAAGTCCCTAGTACAGAGCACTGTGTGTTCCCCGGGCATGTAAATCAAATGCTACTAGTGGACCTGCAGCACTGATTGTGCCACTCTTTGACCGTATGTCCCATTCACTAAATAACTGTCCCTGCAGTATTTGTAACCTTCCACCAATAAAGAAAATAGGAAAGTACAAAATAGCAAAGTGCATATCATTCAGACATCCAGCCCTTCAAACCTCTCCTTTGAGGATCAAAGATGCTTTCTTTTGTATATTAAGTTCTTCTTCTTTTATGTTTTGCAGTTCACTTTCCTAGGTTGATGTAGTTTCTTTTTTTTCCGCTAGACTCCAGCTTGATTCCTGATGGATGTTTGGTGTCACTGATTTGGAGTCCATAAGCAGACCAAGTATCTCCTGACCTTCGTCCATCATTCGTATCACATCAAGTTTAGTGCCCAGTTGGAACAGACCAAGTGGAAAACTTCATGTGTATCTGGTTTGTCGTTTCTGATGTTATGGGGATCAGTTTACCTTCTTTTTAGGGTGTTCTGTGAGATGTCTTTGTACAGGGTCACAGAGTTGTCAAGAAACGTGAAATGTTGTATTTCCTCGCCTCCTGAATAATTTTGTGTTTCAGCTAGAAGGATAGTAGTTCGCCCCGGGTATCTCTGGGCTGGGATCTGGAAGCTCCACATAGCTTTCCCATTGTACATGCTCTTTTAATCAGGATGTCAAATGTGTGGTCTTCTTGCCATAATGCACAAAAGAGTTCAGCACAGAAAGTTTCAATATCAGAATCCTTTACAGTTTCCCTGACATCATGCACCCTGACAGTGTCTCTACGTGATCTGCTCCCTAGGTGAGGACAATTGTTGTTTATTTCATTTACTTCTCCATCCAAATGGGTGCAAGTTGCTTGAGTGTTTCCCATTTTGAGATTCAGAGCAGCAACGTCCAAACACTCCCCATTGGCCAGCACATCCTTATCCATATCAGCGAGGGATGCCATCCTTTCTGATTGCAAGCTCTGTAGGTGCTCTGTCACAGTACCACATATCTTGTGGTGCAGCTCGGCTAGGAGCTTTGGAGTCCCTCTTTTGTTAGAGAAGGGTGGGCTTCTACTGTAGTTGATGTAATTGTTTCCCCTGATTCCTGCCTTCCCTTAGCTCACCTCAGAGCTCTTAAGTGCATCTCTCCAACACTCTTTGAGGCCTTTCTCAGTTCTTGCTTTTGGCATTTGGTAAAAGGCCCCCCTTTTGTTAATATGTATTACCAGTCAGTCAAACCCCTGGGATCCACTAGACTATCATGGTCTTAGTAACTTTACCTAAAGAGTCATCTTCCAATTGTCACAGAGGGTGAAATTGCTACTGAGCCTAATGGAGAAACATTTCCTCTCATTTAAATCCATACAGCTCACACTCTATGTTATTTAGCTTGTCTTACCCTCAATGAGGTTTAAGGCACAGGTGAAAGCAGGCTCTCCTGTTTTAGTACTGGGTTAATTTGTGGCAGGTTTACCCGATTAACCAATAAGCGCACTTTGTGACCTGATTGTTTATCCCCAGCTGTCGCTCTGTCTTGTGTCCGAGGCCAGGCTTCTTACAAAATTAAGCCCAGTTTCACTTTTATGCTGGTTCTAGTTGAAAGGCCCTAAAATGGCTGGCACTTCCTTCACCTGTGCTGGTCATTGGAGAAAAACTCAGTTACTATGGTTGTGCCTGCCTCCTCAATCACCACCACGTTCATCAGCACTCAATCTTATATTTCGGCTGTGCTTTGTGTCTTTGCTGCAGATTTTCAAGGACTGGGAGAATCGACCCCAAAGGAGCTCATCCCTGGAATCCCAACTTGTCTCCGGCGCAGGCCACACCTCCTGTGTTATGAACACCAATGTACCCAAATATAGGCCTAGGTAGTTGCATGACCTTTTACCTACATTTTTCCTACCTTGCTCTACATAACAGTTCTGGCACTGACCTTTTACCTAGTTAGGTGCCAAATAAATGTCATGTGGTTTTCTCCGAAAACTAGCCTAATTTATTATGCATGAGGATTCTTAGTATTATAGCAGGATTACCATCTTCTGCATAATAACTCCGTACAAGGGTCACCACTATTGTCATCCTTGGCCGACATGCCCACAGTACCATGACACATCTCGGTAGAACCCCTGAGGGTACCTTTCAGGTATATAAATGCCACATCTTCGCTGGGCAAGCCAGAGGAGAAACGTTCATGCTGACACGAGACGCTGAAGTCCCTGCACGCAGACACTCCAGCACGCAGTGGTCTGATATCCCTTGCGGGGTGTCCAACTCGAGACCAACCCGGGTCCTTCATTCTCTCACATCAGGTAATGGGGTTGGCTCTTTCCTAGGGGGATTCTTGGCTATACACCTACATACATGCTAGGTACACTTGGGTACATCTAGTTAGGATTTGCATGGTAGGAGTACTCATGATTACTGCCATGTATCTACATGGCTGCATATATCCACTGTTTTAGCACCATGGTAGAATTCTACCTTTTATTTACTCTGTTGGTGCTTGTAATCATATATATGTGTTTCTGTCTCATGGTTGTTGCAGCACACGTATTTTATACTAGAATGATGCTGGTTCAATAAATACTTATTGAAAACGTCCCCACCGTTTATTCTGTGTATCTCTCTGGGACAAAGTGAGCACGAGTTACTGAGCGAAAAGTATGGTACTGTTTCCACAATCCCTGTGGGGTCAGGGTTGTCATCTTCGATAGTTGCCAGAAACTATTCGTTCCCTGGTAAGGTTGGGGGGCTTATAGTGGCACTGTGACCTAGCTGGTCTACAGACTAACATATCCTTTGGGGGGTGTCTGGAATCAGTCTGGACACCAATCCCTTAGTTTATGTTGTCTAAACGTGCAGATCCTATATAGATTTGTAGGAACTACACAACACTGATTTCTCTTTAAAACATGTCTTAAGGTGTTATAACGAAACCAAAAATAATAACCTCACTTTAACGTTTTTTATCACGGTGATGTTTTTAATTATATAGCACATCCAAGAGTTTCCTGTGACCAAAGTTTCACGGAAGGCCAACCCAGACTGTGCACAGTCTTTGGCCATGCACAGCAGGGGTTGGCCACACGTCCTACATCCAACCCTCCATGGGTGTCCAACCACTGCGGGCACAGCTTTTGGTTATGTGCAGTGGGGGTTGGCCACAGTGCCTGGCCTTGCACTCAACCATCTTCAGAGGGCCAACTCTTGCTGCTTATGCCCTTTGGCCAGGCCTGTCAGCTTAGGCCCTGTGCGCACCTATGCTCTGTGCCCAGCCTGTTGTACCAGCCACACTGTGTCCGATCATTCACAGGCTGCCAAACCTAGCTGTGCGTATGGAGAGTGTGTAGGCCACAGGGCCAGTCATCCAGCCAGGCCCTCTACTCATTCCACTGTGGGTGGCCAACCCCCGCTGCACAACGCCTTCATTGTTACACAGCAGTGGATTAGGGGTAGGGTGTGGCTGGATGCCAGGGCTAGCACTCCACCTCCTGTTGGCAACCAACCTCGACTGCACACAGACTTCTGCAATGTCCAGTGCGAGTTGGCCTTCGATCATGTGTATCGAGTACTGAAAGCAGAGCCAATCCTCCTTCAATGGGGGTTGTTCACAGGGCACGTACTGTGGCTGGGCCTTGCTCCCAACCCACCACATGTGGTCAATGCCCATGTATGGCCATTGGCCAAGCACAGCAGTGGGGGACAGAATACTTTTTTCCCCATATTTGCTTTACTTGCTTTACAGATCCAACATTGGATCTGTGAATCCAACAATAAACTTTTCTTTTTTAATAGGTATGTTATGGCCACAGGATCACCCCATTGGAGCACCACAACATGGGTCTCAGGATCAGGGTGTATTCATCCTGCCCCTTATGCCATTTTTCTTTTGTTTTTTCCCAACATGCACTCAGTGCACAGTGTTTGATAACGGCAGGCATAACAGAAATGTCTCTATAGTGACCAGCCAATCAGAATACAGTGGATTAGCAAATCCAGCTTCAGATGATCGAATCTGCAATGCAGGATGCGAGAAAAAGCTCCCTCGACCAATGGTGTGCCTTTCTTTTTTTTAAACTGGATTTTGCAACTCCTCTGTGGATCTGCAAATCTGCAGATGAATTATTGGTTCAGCTACCTCCAAACTAGCCTATTCATTCCAAACCTGAGCACCTTTATAAATGCTAATTTCTTGAAAATTATTGAATAGATTTACACCAAACCAAGCAAAAGCGCTTTCTTGAGCAAAGTTCTTTCTCAATGACAAATTTGGTTGAATTCCCTTCAGAATTTTTTTCTGTGTCGAAGAGGAAAGAATTCTATCAGAATTAAAATGGGAAATAACACTTTTTGGATCTCATTTTCCTTTCCCTATCGATGACGAATCTGCACTACACTTGCCATAAATTACACAAAGTTGATGTACCTTTTTTCGAAAGTTGCATGCTGATTCTGTAAAGACTTCCTCACACAAATGTAATGTGAAATCCTTTATTTTAAGTACAAGCTGAAGAAACCCTGACACACACTGGGAGGTCCTTGTGCTCACCACCTACGTCGTTCATCCCCACTTGTCTCCCTGTCGCGGCTGGTCCCGCGAATCAGCAGCGTGGCGGGAGGCGGTGAGGGAGGGGGAGGGGGGAAGGGGAGGAGAAATAAAAAGAAATCACTTACCTGTAGACCGGCCGACTGGCCGGCCACCGCCTCTTTTCAGTCCTCTTCCTGGCTCCTGCTGGAGCAGGAAGCAGGATAGGCTCCCCTGAGCCAATCACAACGCTGCAATGCAGCATTGTGATTGGTCTGAGCTTCGTGGTTTGGCGCTCAGATGGGGAATGGAAGCCTGGGCCTGTTCTCCACCCAGGCTGTAATGCAGCCGGGGTGCAGAACATGCAAAGTGGTCATGAATGTTTGGCCGGCCAAACATTCTTGCGCACTTATGAGGGTGTCACCACTCCTCCCCCCTCCGCAGCCTAGCCCAGCCCCAAAAAACTGCCCCAGCACAGAAAAATAAAATGACAATAACATCCCGTCTTTTTTGCCATGCTGGCAGGCAGTGGGGCGATGCTCCTCCACTGCCGCCCCTGCTGTCTCCCGTTCTAGAATCTCCCTCTCACCGTCATTCTATACAGACCGTAGGAACGTATGGTGTCCTAGAGGGAATAAAAACCTTAACCAATAACATCGCAACACATTCATGGAATGGCAGCAAAGTTACTCAAAAAGTATTGCCTTTCCGAATGAAACTCTGACTCAGTCATAACTACACTGACCCTACTACTGCTAATGTAATAGCTGCTGGTGTAATGCTTGCAACAAGCAATAGAGGTGAGGCATAAGATGTAGACCTGTCTAGGAATGCAAGGGAAAAGAAGAGCATAACATTTGCACAGTAAGCATGGAACTGCTAAAGAGTTAAAGTCATGATATACTTCCATCACTACACAAGAAGAAAATCAGAGCAATGTACACGTTGATTTATAAACCAAGGAATTTATGGATATTAACGTTCGAAAAAAAGATGTCAATTCAGTAAAGGAAGAGAGTGGATAGATGATTTCTCATTTCCCTTAGATGTCTGAAAGTACACGAAAAGAACTGGAGAAGATACAATATTTATTTACAGAAAACAGCACTGTAAATAATGGAGGTAAAAAAAAATTACAGAATCAAATGAAGTGAATTATTAATTTGAGGAAGATATGTGAGACACGGGCTTGATATGCTCTTGCTAGACTGTGTTTTCATCAATTGCTTGATTTATTATTTGGTGAGGATGGAAGCTGTGACAAGGGAGTAAACTGAGAACAGGGGTGATTGCGAATGCACATCATTTTGTGTTATCCTTTGCAACTGTGACAAGCAGTCAAAGCCAGAAGCACCCACTACAGGCGAAGCAATTGTTTTCCTAATTGCTTGGAAAGACGGGAGACTTATTTTCATTTTCAGTATCTCTCTTTCATGTTTACATTTTCAAAAGAAAAGTAGGTTAGTAGATCTACGTTTCCCAAGATCGCAAGGGAAATGTAATCTACTTTGAGCAGAGAAGGTGATCCACCAGTCACAGCGCTTTTCTCATTTCGTTGATCTTGGCAGCAAAGTATGCATTGCCCAATTAACTGTTATTCAAAATGTATTGTAAGTTAGTAGGGTGGAATATCTATATATGATTTATGTTACGAAAAACTTGTATAGTGTTTGCCTTTTGCATTTTAATTTATTTCCGCAGCTTCGCTCTTCACTCATGTCCACCAGTCTCGGCATGCTGAAAATAGGAAGGCGGGGCCGGATTCGGACACGCCGCATGTATGGCGGTCGTGCCGGCCCCCGATGACCACACAGGGGCGGGCCTGTCACGCGCAATGGTGACGCGACAGGCGCGCCCCGCCAATGGTTGGTCTCCGGGTTGTTGGTGCGTGCCCCGGAGGTGATTGTAATCACTTCCGGGGCACGCGTCGCATCAACGCTAGGCCGGTTAGAACCGGCCTGGCCTGATTAGGTCTAGGATAAAAGGCTGGGGAGCGGTGGAGTCTGCCTCTTTGCTCGCCGCTCCCACAGCCTGCCCCTAAGGACAATATCCTCGCTAGGAGGCTGTATTTTAATTTGTGATTTGTTTTGCAGGTTTTGGTGAAATCGCGGAAGGATCGGCGCGTTGGACCGGATCGGCGGGTCGAGAGCTGTGGGCCCGGTCGCTCTGAAGGTGGTGCGGTAACGGATAGCTCGCGGTGCAGCGGGAAGGGGCAGCGTGTGCCCCGACGTTAGGAGGTGAGCCGGAGTTGTGTGCTCCGGGGAGTGGCAGCAGGCAGTGGGGCCGATCGGCGTGGTGCTCCTTTTTTGGGCTGTGCCTCGGCGTTAGAAGGTGAGCCTGTATGTTTTTGTGCTGTGCCGCTTGCGTTTAGGAGGTCGGCGATCGGCGTGGTGCGCATTGTGTGTGCTCATCGGAGGCAGTACAAACCTCCTTCCCCCCCTTCGTAAAAAGATATCAACAGCGGCGGTAGGAGGAGAGGCCCAAAAAATCACACAGGGTGTGTTGCATATTACAGCGCTTGGCACGTGGGGCCAACTAAGTGGAGGTTTGGGCAGTTACAGCCGACGCTGGCTAGGGGGGCAGGAGGTATAATTGAGGTCGTTGTGGGTTTTAAAAACAGCTGTGTGAGGTGCGCGATCTGGTGCAATCAGCTGAAGGAAGCGCGCGCTCTTTTAAAATACGGTGGAGGCGGGTTTCTCCATCGTGTGCTCTCCTTGTGTGTGTGCTGAAAACAGGGGTGCAGGGAAATTGTGGAGGGCGCGTGGGTAGCGCCAATGTGCAGCGGGACAAGCGCTTTCAAAGCGAGGTTGAGGCTGCCTAAGAAGAGCTCTTAGTATCGTAATGGGTGTTAAAACTCGGGACACCAGCACGGACGAATTGTGTATTGTTGCAAAGGTAATGCATTCGTTTTTAGCGTTTTATAGAGTTTTCTAGAGTTTAAGGCAGGGCTAAATTGTTTAGTAAGAAAGTGGGAGCCATACAAGGGACATTTGATGAGCTGCAGGCTGTGTTGTGCAACTGCTGCTTTTTTATACGGACAAGGTAAAGGCAACCTTGACTGCAGTGGCGGCGGCACAGTGGGCTGCAAGCTGCGTGCATTGTTTTAGACGTGACCTAATTAATAATTGAGTAAATAGTTCAGTTCTGCTTCAAGATGTTGACGTAGGCCCCTAATGCATGCGTACATACCTCAAATAATGTAAGCTGAAACTCTGTTCCTTCTGTCAGAGGCTGCATCAAAAAATAGAAGTCAGTTTCATCATTGAAATGAGCATCTGGGTCAGCTTCGCGCGCAGCGCACTTCCTCGTCAGACTTCCATGAGGCCGACATTGAGGAAGTCGTGCACTGGGACAAAGGAGGTGTCTTTTCCCAACCTGTGAAACCCAACATTATGTTAATACACCAACACCGGTGCTTTGTCTAGTGGTCACAAATGCAACAATGCGCCTGTGTTTCTGTTTCGCTATCACGATTTTAGTTTTCACCTCCTGAGTTAGTGCTAAAGGACGAGAGGTCGGGCTCGAAGCTTCATGTGGACCGCGAGCGGAGCCAAAACCTGGCATCTGGCTTGAGCCAGGCTCATTCACCTCCAATAACGATGTATGCTCAGTAGTACCATAGTTAATGTCCCAGTGTCTGACTGTGGGGCACGGCAATCGGAGGCTGGAGACACCTCTATAATAGTTGCCAGCGTTTCATTTTTATTGTATTGTAATTATATAATGCTTACTATCAGCGAGTACCACACTACTGCCGGAACCCATAAAAGATTAGGGTTGAATTAGTATAGTGAAATATGAAAGTAATTTGACTGGTGGTAGGAAAGCATGCACTATGTAACCCATCATTTGTGTGGGTGCTGCCTTGGTGTTGACCAAACGCTTTTAGCTTCAGCATTCTTTAAGTATTATTAAGTGTTATTACGCTCAACTCTGCACTCCAGGAAAATTGTTTCGGGATTCTGCTTTGAGTTTGACCAAACGTTGTTAGCTTTAGCATTCCTTATGTAACCTTGAATGCGCTATTACGCTCAACATGGCACTCCGGGTCCATTCTTTAATTAGTGGTGCACGCGCACATTTGGTGTACACCTGCAGGGGAGCCGGAGACATGGTATGCAGGGAAATATTAGCCCGTTCTATAACGGAATTGTGGATTGCATTCCCCTCTCATCGGTAAGAGGAAGGCTAACCATGGGCATTTCACTTTGATTGCAGCTTTTCTCATGGGGATCCCAGATGAGAGATGGCACTTGCAATTCCCTTTCTAAGGTTTCATTGAACGAGACATATCAATGACCTAGAACGCAGGTGAGGTTGGGCAAATCTCTTGCGGCAATGTATGAAGGGGTCCCCAAGTAATGCAGCTGGTGCTATACTAAGCATTTTCACTGTAAGCCTAATGTCTGTTTCTCAAGTCATACGACTGGTGCGATGCTAAGCATGCTCAGTTGAGTCTGAGGGTACTCTGAAGGTAATACAGGTACTAGGCTAGGTGCTCTGATTGAAAGCCTGATTTCAGTACTATGTATGTTATACAAACTGTGGCTTTGTGGGACTCACAAAAAAAACAGCAAACCAGTTATACAAACTGAGGCTTTGCTGGACATTCACGATAAACCAGCGAACCAGTTAATCTCCTGCGGAACACTAGATGAATGGGTCCCCATCTAATGCAACCGTTGCTGTGCTAAGCATGCTCACTGTGAGCTTAATTTCACTGTTCCTCTTGTAATACAACCGGTGCGATGCTAAAGAGCTCACAGTTGAAAGTCAGATGGTAATGCAAGTGGTTCTATGCTAAGCGCTCTCCGAAAGTTATTTCAGTGTTTTATGTGATACAACTTATGCTATGCGGGACTCTCACAAGGAAATGTCTGATTCGACTGTAAGTTTTCAAAGCCCAGTTTCGGGTCTGCTAGCCATCGCAGGCCGCGGACCATTCACAGTTCAATTGATTTTGGGCCGGTTCACAAGGTACACATGTTATATATCCAGCAGATTACTGGTTACTCTTACGGTTGCTCCATGACTCAATCCTTGCAGAAGCGGACATCTCCTCACTTGCTAAAGAGCTAGGACAACAGGATTTGGCTTGCTCGAATTTTCATTCCACAGTTGGTGGTACGACTTACTGAGGGAGTTACGCTTAGCATGTCACAGCAATTCTACGGTTTCAAGGTCTCCTAGCGAGGCTGTTGCCCTCGCTAGGTCTGCTGGACTCTAGAACTAAAGCGTCTGATGTCAATGTAAGTTGTAAAAACGCCCAGCACCGGGTCAGCCTGCCATCGCAGGCTGCAGAACTCGGGCTCAGTGTAGTTTCTCACGGGAACTATAGTGCTGATGCGATGGATTCGATCATTTGATGTCCATTTAATACGTCCCAGCCTTGGTGTTACACCTTCAAGAGTACCTCCGCACGCGGGTGCGGTTACACATATGAATTGGGGGTCTGTGTCAAAAGCATCTAGGCACTCATTGCAGGTACACCTATGCTTCAGAAGCGTGTTATGGCACGCAGTGCCTCTACACTGGTCCGTTCATACATGTAGGCATTCTATGCCAGTGGTTTGTCACATGGTGCATGTGCTAAGCCTGGGCAAAGCACTACGCTACGCTCGCGTAGTTTGCGAAGTTTGCGCTACTTCGCACTACGCGAATTGCACGTAGCACAGTGCAAACACGCGTAGCGTAGCGGTCATTTTTTGCTTGCTCGCGGTCCTCAACGTCAAGTTGGCGACCGCGAGCAAGCAAAATGACATCCCGGCGAGACTTTTCCTCGTTCGCGATAAGCAACATCAAGTTGCCGATCGCGAGCGTGGAAAAACCTCCTGGCGAGATTCTCAACGCGGGAGGTCAGGTTTCTCATTGCGAGTGGTTGCGCATGCTTGCGACCGCTCGCGATGAGAAACTACCAGTCCGCGTTGAGAAAACTGCCGCTCGAGTAAAAATCTACTCGAGCGGCAGTAAAGCATAGCTCGCACTGTGCAAGATGCCGTTTTCAATGATTGCACAGTGCGGACAAGCATCCGGCACTGTGCAATCAGTGCGAACAGCATTTTGCACAGTGCACTACACAGTTCGCGTAGCTACGCGTAGCTCGCGTATTGCGAGGTGCACTTCACGTAGCTTCGCGTAGCGCAACTTCGCGAACTACGCCCAGGGTTAGCATGTGCACCCTCGTGCTCATACAAGTATGCACAATAATGTATGGGTGTATGCACATGTAGGGGTGCAGTATGTCTGCACCCATGTGCCTGAGCGCTTGTGCACGGCATGTCCAGGGGGCGTCACATGGTACTAGGGCACCCCTGTGCTTGTGCAGTGCAGCATTAGAGGTCTGCGATTTGTCACGCGGTATCTTTGCAACCCTGTGCCTGAGCGCTCATGCGGTGAGATGTCTTTGGGCATGTACAATTCAGCATTCTACTCGTGTGTAGTCACACTTTACCTATTCCCGTTGGGGTTTGTGCGCATTTGGTGCATTCAGATGCCTATGTTGTCATACAGTACCGGTGAACAATTGGGCGCGTACAATTGCACTGGGTACAGGTGTAGTATCGCGCAGTATCGGTGCATGTGGTTGCCGGCACATTACATGTCTGTGTTGTCTTCCACCCACACCCTAGGCTGGGGTGTGGGTGGAAAGAAGGGGGACTGTGTCCCGAAGTAGGGCTGGCATGTGCACTGTATCTGTTGTTCAATGGCACAAGCACTAATCATTTGTGTTTTATTTTCATTTATGTACGGCGGGACCCATGACGGTGATACCTGGGGAAGTGCTCCACACCGCAATCACTGCAAAAGCGGACAGCCAAGGGGTCCGGAAGATCTGGAACGTGAGTGGCAGGTGATGGCATCAAGCGTGATGGGCGATCAAGTCAAGGGCTCAAGAGGTGCCAGCATGCATGGGTGTGATGGTGCGGCCCATGCACTGTATTGGTAGGGTATAGGTATGACAATCATATCTTGCGTCTGCTAGGTAAATTAGCGATACACTGCTTTACGGGTAATGGGTGGATGCAACACCTCAACACCCATGACGTGGAAATGTATTTTCCTACTACGGCGCTTGTGCTCGCAAGTGCCACTTTTAGCGGACACTGCACGGTGTTGGGATGCTCCGCGGTAGGAGGAGAAGCCTGTTCCAGAACATAGCGGCCTACGGTAGGTTTAGGTTGTTCGCGCATGCCTGTTTTTTTATGGGAGATCTTGGGGCCTCAGGGGCACTCCCTGTGTAGCCTTCCAGAGTTACAATTTTGGGAGTCAATCGATCATGCAAATATGGCTTACACTCTTTTGAGATGGGTGCAGTTGCACCAGGAATGAGTATCATCGTCTGGGGCAACGTGTCACTTAGGGGCTCCGGGAGGGTATGTCAATCTCCCCTTAGTCAGCCAGCCCTAGCATTAGTATACCACACTTAGGTGGGGGTACGACTTGGTACGCCTGCGTAGAAGAGGGGGGCGGGTCGAAACACCCATTACTGAAGTAGGGATGGTTGGCACGTCTATGCCCCGGGGTACACCCTGGTCTAGGAACAGATGGTGCAGAGATTACACTGCTGGGAGGGGCGTTTATGAGGGTATGGCTAGCACTCGCTAAAGGATTTATGGACAGCATTTTGTGACTATCTAAGGCTCTACATTTGTAGACTATAGCCCATGGGTGCATCTGGGGGGAGTCGGGATTCTTAAAAAAGACGACGCCTATCTGTCCAAATGAGCCTAGGGGGTTGTTTCCTCGAGGATGAAAGGTTCTTCTGGCCTGGTTAGTAGTGTATAGGGATAGGGCATGACCTTTCAGTGAGCGTTTTGGGGGGGGCCTGATAGTCGGGCAACTATGCAGGCCTGTGGCGGTAAGGTCATGATTGGTGAGCAGTAAATTTAAGGTCCTTAGAGGGTGGCGCCATTCTTGAATGGGGTCGCCCAAGGGGGAGGGACAAGTGGTCTCTCATAGAACTCCAGGGGCAGTTACAGCCGGTTGGCTGGATGGGTGCGGGGGAGGGGTAGTCACGCTTTTCCAGTAGACTGCTTGGCCACCCCACACATGCACAATGGCGCAAGTAAATGGCGCATAACTGCAAGGGCCCCTTATGGAGATAATTTACAGGGCGTACGGGGGTGACCTGGGGGGAAGTACCCTCACGGTAAACGGGCCCCCTGCGCATGCGCACTCCGGTTTGGAGGGCGGGCATAAGGGCGTACGGGGGCGACCTGGGGGGGAAGTACCCTCACGGTAAACGGGCCCCCTGCGCATGCGCACTCCGTTGGAGTGCGGGCATAATGTGATAAGGATCTGGCATCAGTTAATGACCTTGCCGTAGGCTCAAAATAGGCATACGCAGAAAATGAAATGTTATTGTTATGATTATTGATTATGGAATGTTTAGATTCGGATAGGAATATATTTGTATTAGAGATATGTTAAGGTTAGCAAAATTACATCTGTACCTATCCAAGTAATCAATGTAATGGTTTTCTGCGTATTGTTTAAATATTATAATTAAAATTGTTGAATTTAATTTTATGTTAATAAATACGGCCGGGGGTTTACGACTCCCTAATCCAAAAATTCCTTGTGCTAAGCGTGTTACTGTCTTAGTATTGATAAGGGAGGAGGGGGTCTGGGCCGTACCTGGCCATATAGGAAGGCGGGGCCGGCATCGGACACGCCGCATGTATGGCGGTCGTGCCGGCCCCCGATGACCACACAGGGGCGGGCCTGTCGCGCGCAATGGTGACGTGACAGGCGCGCCCGCCAATGGTTGGTCTCCGGGTTGTTGGTGCGTGCCCCGGAGGTGATTGTAATCACTTCCGGGGCACGCGTCGCATCAACGCTAGGCCGGTTAGAACCGGCCTGGCCTGATTAGGTCTAGGATAAAAGGCTGGGGAGCGGTGGAGTCTACCTCTTTGATCGCCGCTCCCACAGCCTGCCCCTAAGGACAACATCCTCGCTAGGAGGCTGTATTTTAATTTCCCCACCCACCGTCCCCTAAAAGCAGGGTTTACAGGGTGTATTGTTAGGAAGTTAATTTGCAGGTTGACATGGTTACGTTGTTCACGTGTGATGATTTTCTTTCCCATTGTGTTAGGAGATTGTTTCCTTGAACAGGTCATGTTTATTGTTGTATTTTAGTGCTATTTCTTCAAGTTGACAGGATTATGTCTATTGATATGTGTGATAGTTTTCTTTCCCATCATTTTAGGAGATTGTTTTCTTGAACAGGTTATGTTTATTGTCGTATTTTAGTGCTATTCCTTGGTCAGGCGGTAAGGTCATGATTGGTGAGCAGTAAATTTAAGGTCCTTAGAGGGTGGCGCCATTCTTGAATGGGGTCGCCAAAGGGGGAGGGACAAGTGGTCTCTCATAGGACTCCAGGGGCAGTTACAGCCGGTTGGCTGGATGGGTGCGGTGGAGGGGGAGTCACGCTTTTCCAGTATGCTGCTTGGCCACCCCGCACATGCACAATGGCGCAAGTAAATGGCGCATAACTGCAAGGGCCCCTTATGGAGATAATTTACAGGGCGTACGGGGGTGACCTGGGGGGGGAAGTACCCTCACGGTAAACGGGCCCCCTGCGCATGCGCACTCCGGTTTGGAGGGCGGGCATAAGGGCGTACGGGGGCGACCTGGGGGGGGAAGTACCCTCACGGTAAACGGGCCCCCTGCGCATGCACACTCCATTGGAGTGCGGGCATAATGTGATAAGGATCTGGCGCCAGTTAATGACCTTGCCGTAGGCTCAAAATAGGGATACGCAGAAAATGAAATGTTATTGTTATGATTATTGATTATGGAATGTTTAGATTCGGATAGGAATATATTTGTATTAGAGATATGTTAAGGTTAGCAAAATTACATCTGTACCTATCCAAGTAATCAATGTAATGGTTTTCTGCGTATTGTTTAAATATTATAATTAAAATTGTTGAATTTAATTTTATGTTAATAAATACGGCCGGGGGTTTACGACTCCCTAATCCAAAAATTCCTTGTGCTAAGCGTGTTACTGTCTTAGTATTGATAAGGGAGGAGGGGGTCTGGGCCGTACCTGGCCATACTGATGGCAGTCTCCTACACATCCACTCATGGATTGGTTGGATGGTAAAATATTTTCTGTGTACACATGCAAAACATCCATCATCATGTGTTTTTTCGGTGACTCTGTCACAGAACATGAAACATTGTTAGTGTAATTGTGAAGTTCCATTTATACCAGTGGGCAAGGCCTCCCCCCCTCACCCCCCGCTCAGAATATTTTTGTCTCGGGCCCCCCTCCAACTTTGACGGACAGGGACGGCAAATGGTGATGAGATGAAGAAATGGTATTAAAATGCTGGCCAGATGGAGATTGTACTTGGACACTATCTGTACAGGACTTTGCCCTTCATCTAGGGCCACATGTATTAACATTTGTAATGGCGATTACCTAATTGCGATTTTCTGCGAATCGCAATTAGGTAATCGCAATTAAAAATGTATGAAACTCCAAGAGTTTCATATAGCGATTTGTAGGGGTTCGCAAATTGACCTACCGCTTTAATATTAATGAGGTAGGTCGCAATTTGCGACCCCCTAGAAATCGCTAAAAACATGGGGACGGTGGCCTGCTGGGGTCAGCAGACCACCATGTCCGACATTGATTTTAAATATAGCAATCTTATTTTTTTATTTTTTTAAATGCAGCATGCTTTCCTTAAAGGAAAACGGGATGCGTTTAAAAAAAGAAAAATTTTCTTTTCATTTTTTAAGAGTAGGCAGTGGTTTGTGGGACCGCTGCCTGCTCTTAAAAAATGTTTTTGCATACATTTACAAAGGGGAAGGGGTTCCTTAGGGACCCCTTCCTATTTGCAAATAGGTTACCACCTACTTGAAGTAGATGGTAAAATGCGAATGGTTTGCAACCGCATTTCGGTCACAAAACATTCCTACATACCGATGCGATTCGGTATTAGGAAGGGATGCCCTAAACACGCCTCTTCCTAATAGCGAATCGCTAACCTATTTTGCGATTCGGTAATAGGTTACCGAATCGCAAAATAAGGCTTGGTACATTGGGAAAGCCACTGACACTGACCACCTCACAGCTAACAGTCCACCACGCCTGTCACCGCCCCTCTCTGCTGCCACTGTTTTCCTTTCCAGGCTGAATTCACTTCTCCTGTCAGTGTCCACCATTCCTGTCACTGTCCACCTTTCACATCAGTGCCCAATTTTGCCTTACCAACCCACATCTTCCATCACTGCCCATGTCTTCTGTCACTGTCCCCCTCTTCAGACAAAGTCTTCCTGTCACTGGAGCTTCTCCTGTAAAATCTCACTACTCCCCTCATCTTCTCTCTATTCCCAGTCCACTCGGCTATAATTTTATGTTTCCTCGCTTATCATCCACTCAATATCAATTCTACTGATTCCCACCTCACCATTGTTACCCCTCTCCCCTCAGTGCTTCACTCTCATTGCTGCCTATGACTACCATTCCTGGAACGCACACTCCCTATTAAAGCCACCTCTCCAATCATTACTCACCAGCTGGTGCTTCTGAAAGGTTGGCTACTGCTGGTGAGCATACATGCCAATAGACCCGATTTAGGCAGGACACTACCAATTTATGTAGCCACAAATTGCTTTATTTTCGCGGTCTCCCACGTTAAATGACCTCTGTTTCAATATAATTGAATTGGCCCTGCAGATAGACAGGCATCTATGTGATATGGCATGTCTCATCTGCATGGCCAAGGTATGTTACCATATATCCTTCTCCTTCAACAAACAAAGATGTTCTCTATGAAATTTTACCATGTCTTGTAAGGATCTTTTAATCTCGTCCAGCATATGGAGCTAACTTTTTTTTAACCTAGGTTCCTATTCCTAGTGAGATTCGGTGTTGCAAATGGTCTCCCTCATTTGATGACTATCCCTCTGCTGCTGGAAAAATTGATCCTCCTAGAAAACAGGGTTTGCCCATGCCATCCCTACATACATGGTCTTTTAACAGCACCAGCACGCTTTCTATTAAGTTGATTGTTGACATCTGGGAGTTTGCAAGAGGGTGATTGTTGAATGGAGAAAGCTCCTCCTCACCAGGGGTCTTTTCTTCCTCAGTAGATGAAGAAAAGCCTGGAGTCGAAGGGGTGGAGCAGTACAGTCAAATGGGGTATCGGTATTCTGAGATATGGTTTGAGGTGAGGCAACCCTGCATTGGTAGCTGTTGCCTATGGACTTGCAATCCATTGGTGCCGTCCAGGAAGGATGACTACTGGCCAGCCTTGTGGAGTTTTGTGAGATGTTTCCAGAGTGTGACCAACAATTTCCTCTTCTCTTTAGTTTTGTTGGCTGCAGACATTGCAGATTGCAGGAGGATAGAGTATTTTCATGGAGTGCATGCCATCCTCTGCTTGTGGTTGGTAGGGCAACATCGTCAGGCTCTTCATCCCCAGGAGCTAAAAGTAAAAGTGCATTATAAATGCTGAGGGCCTTATTATGACTTTGGCGGTGTGGCAGCGGGCCGCCACTCAGCGCCCCCCTGCCACACTGGCAAAGCCATAATGCGACTGCAAACCAGATTTTGACAGGAATCCAGGTCAGGCGGTCCTGCAGCGGCTGGCCCATGGCGGTGCAGTTCTTTGGCTCATACATGAGCCTTAGCAAGGCACCACAATAGGAATGCCATTTCATGTTCCTGCAGGGCATAGACTGTAAAGGGCTCTGGTGATATGCAGACCTTAAATCGAAAAGGTTGAGCAATTTATAACCCCCAATGTTAACAAGTAAATCCTGATTTTTTGGGAGTGGGTGAAAGTCGACCACAATATTTTTATTGAGTGTACCTAAGCCAGCACATAGACGAATATCCCCATTTTTTTGCACATTACTATAACGGGACTCACCCACTCTGAGGAATCTGATAATCACACCTTCAAGAACTAACTTGTCTAATAAATGCTTAAGATCATCCCTTACACTCAGGGGTATTGACCTGACCTTTTGAGCAACAGGAATGGCATTCTGTTTGATCTTTATGATATGTTCAAACTTGGCAATTTTACCAATCTTAGGGGCATATTCACAAGAACTTAACGCCGATTTATCGCCACCTTAACGCATCAAAAGTGGAGATAGATTTAACGCCCCATTCACAAGCGGGTGCAAACAGCAGACATCGCCAGTATTCCTGCGATAACTGCCCCAAAATTTATCTCCACGGGTGACACCACCAACTAACCCTAATGAGATGCGGAGTAGGTGTTCCCGTGCAAAAACTCACAAAAAACACCACAACACCACTTTCATAACAAACTGCCAGATCTGCGATGCGAACCAAAAACAGGCGATAAGCCGCGGTAGCAGCAGGGATTTAACACCTGCCTTATGCTGGTGTTAAGCAGGACAACTACCTGCAGCACTAAAGGGAGCCCAGCCCAGAGCCACATCGGAAGACCCACAGATGCCATGGAGCCAATGATCATGTAGCTCGGAGACCCAAGAGGGCCAGAACACCCACCGCCACCGCCACCACTCCCAGGCCCCCCCCCGGACCCTCCCCCGGACAAACACATACCGTGCACGACACAAGAGCCACAAAAAGCGCATGATGTCGCACAATGACAAAAAGAAACACACGTGTGGTCAGAAGAACGAGAAACAGTCACACATCATTGAAGTAACAACCAAAAACTTTATTGAAATACAACACAAAACACCAATGCGGAAGACTCCTGTCGGGTCCGTCCGGGACAATCTTGATGTCACAGCCTGGAAAATAAAGCACAAAATCAGAACATGTGTCATGCGCACAACAAAGGAGCGAGACACAGAGAAACAGAGAATGAAAGAAAGGCTGAGAGAGAAGGAAAGGAAGTGAGAGAGAGAGTGAGAGAGAAGGAAAGGAAGGGAGAGAGAGAGAGAGAGAGTGAGAGAGAAGGAAAGGAAGGGAGAGAGAGAGAGTGAGAGAGACCCATCATATCAATGTTGTTATCTCCATAAGCTTTAGGAATAATATCCGTTTGTTGTAGAAGCACCTTAGCGGACCAATGTTGTGTAAAATGTTGATTATGGTGATGGGAGCACCAGAGTCCGCAATCATGTTCAGAGTCAAATATCCCACAAAACTTGGCAAAATGGCCCTTTTGCCTTGTGAGCCAAGTGAAGAACCACACCAGTACCACTGGTTAAGAGCAATTGGTGAAATTCATTCTGCAAACATTCACCATGCACACATTCATCCTTAAATTGAACAGCATTCTCTTGTACATTGCTCACTTGTACAATACTTTTTCCTGTGCAAATAGACCGGAAATGACCTAGCTTGTGGCATTTGACACATTTCTTTCCAAGAGCTGGACAAGTGGGACTATTACTCAGATGTGAGTGAGAAGCACACCTGTAACATACTGTACCAGATCTCTTTGGAGCAGCTTTGCATTATTTCTTAAAAGCAACAGCATTAACAGACTCCTCATCATGTATCAAATTAACTGTAGAATAACTGGTGACTCACTATAAATGCATTTTGATGTAACTGTTGCATGTTCAATCCCTTTTGCCATATCTGTCACTTCAGCAAGTGAAAGGTCCCTACAACTCAGAATCCGCTATTGTATTTTTTTTACAACAACTGTAGAAAAATGGATCCCTGATATATGTATCCAGTGCAGTCCCAAAATTGTAATTAGATGTCAAGTTTTTAAGAGTTGATATGTATTCTTCAACGTTTATATCTAGTTCCTGCTTTCTTTTCATGAAATTAAAGCTTTCCAACATGACGCTAGGTTGTTCCAAATCAAATGCTTGAAAAAGCGGAAATGCCGACTGCCGAGAAAGGAGCAAGAAGCCTCAAGCCCAACAAACTCAAGTGGAGAAAATCCAACTCTCGCTGAAACGGGCAGACCTGGGCAATTCAGTGGCACTCTCCAGAACACAATGAAGGACGGAGGAAAGAGCACAAAAATGGTGAACTCCTGCAGAGCAACTTGCCGCCAGATGCAAAGTTGGTGGAATGTAAGTAAACAGAATCTGAGACGAGCAGATACTTTTTCCAACCATGTTTATCCCATAAGATGCAGGAGCAAACGTGACTGCATCCTCATCCAGTGTCTTGCAGTCTGCAACTGCCTGACAGTAGCATTTGGAACACACATGGCAAGCACACAGTCACAGGCCATAAAACAAGCATAAACAAGTTGATTGCATGCACCACAACTCCAGAACAGATGCATAAGAGGAAAGGTAAGAGACAAAGGAAGTACCAATAAAGCAATGTCCCATCATTACAGCCCTTCTCAAGCAGCAACCACAATTCTCCTAAGGGGGGAGGTCACAAGCAACCCTAAATTAACATGTGCTCAACCCTTGGGTAGCTTGGCAAAGAGCGGTCAGGCTTAACTCAGAGGCAATGTGTAAGGTATTTGTGCAAAACTTCAAACAGTAACACAATAAAAACAAGCCACAAAAGGTTCTCATAACAGATTTAGAAACATAGACTAATGCTTAATAATAAAAGAAGACCAAAATGACAAAAATCCAATCAGTAGAACTGGAGATATGCAATTGTAAAGATTTCAGTGAAAATACAGCCAAAAAGCACAAAGTGCCAACAGTGTATATGGCGTTGTGCTGGCCTGGGGCAATGTCACAAGTTCAGGCCGACTGCCATGGAGCACGGGCTGTCTATAGGGACCTTGTTAGGCCTGCTGAACAGAGTACGTTAAATCCTAGTTTGTGGAGCGTTGCGAGGATCCGTGTCGAAGATGTGTTGCAGAGCCGAAGCGATACGTCGGTTATGAGATGCAGTAACATTGCAGTGTGAGGTCCTGCATTGTAGTCGAGGCCCCATTCAATTCCTCTGCTGTCCTATCCTGCCAGTGATGGCCCATCCAGGCACAGCTAAATTCTCTATTGTGTGTGGCTGTCTAGGAGGAATGCACAAAGCCCAACCGTCAGCTACATCGTCATGTGACCCTGGGGCAGGCTAAAGGCACTAAATTGCTAAAGCAGGAAAATCCCAACTTTCTAAAAGTGGCATTTTGAAAATTGTAATTTAAAATCCCATTTGGAAATTACAGCTTATTATATGTAACAAGGTAACTCCAATGTTATTCTATGGGAGAGGTAGTCTTGTAGTAGTGAACAATGAATTTAAGTGTTTTTCACTACTAGAACATGCAAAACTTAAAATTACATGTCTTACTTTCTAAATACATGGCCCCCTGCCCTGTGGGCTGTTCAGGGCCTGCCCAAGGGGTGACTTAAATATATTAAAAAGGAAGGTTTGGGCCAGGCAAAAGGATTATTTTGGCAGGTCAACCTGGCAGTTAAAAAAATTGCATGCCCAGGCTGCAATGGCAGGCCTGAGACATGCTTAACGGGCTACTTAAGTGGGTGGCACAAAAAGTAGGCCTGGGCGGTAAACTCCACTCCATTCACTGAGTTTTGGGAGATTTCTGCACTCCGAGCTCGGCGGAGCTCGCGAAGTGCAGAAAACTCCGCTGATCTGAGTTTTTTCCCCACTCGCGCTCGCCAACGGTAAGTTGGCAAACGCGAGCTGCCACTCGGGTACAATTTCTACCCGAGCGGCAGGAAGATCAGCGCGAATGGCAGTTCGCGCCGCACTCTGCCGCTTGCAGAACTCCGCTGAGTTTCTTTGTCACTCCGCCCAGGCCTGACAAAAAGTGCTGCAGGCCCACTCATAGCATTCAATTTACAGGCCCTGCGTATATGTAGTACCACTTTACTAGGGATTTATAAATAAATTAAGTACGCCAATTGGGGATAAGCCAATGTTACAATTTTTTAAGGAGTGAGCACATGCACTTTACCACTGGTTAACAGTGCACAGAATCCTAGGTCCAGCAAAAATGAAGAAGGAAAACCACATTAAGGCTGACAGATCTAACACTTCTCCATCTCGGAACGGTACATTTAAAAAATGTAAACAAAATGGTGCCTGTGTCATTGCTGGTTGCACTTGCATCATGTCACATACTTGCGCTCAAAGTAAAGCACTTTTTTCTTTTTATTGTTTTTAACTTGCTGATGCTGTACAGCACCAGTAAAAAGCTTCATTTTTTTGCGGTTGCTGAACAGTATCGGCAAATAGCATTGGCAAATACAGTAAAGTGAGCTATTTTTTTCCAATGCTTCATTTATTTGGCAAGGTAATAAACAGTAATTACTCGATTATGTCCAGTTGTCAAGCACTCCTGATAATCCAAAACTAACTTGTCATTTTTAATCGTGCTCATTTTGCCATTGCCAGTTTCATATGGTGCCATTGTCCAATGCTGAATGTTGGAATGTGGGACATTTTGAAACTACTTTTAATTGCATATCAGAAAAAAGGAAGTATTCAAGACCATTTGGTTCGTGCAAACCTTCCAAGTATCCGTAATACTGGTATAGAAAGTTGAGACCAATCCAAGGATATATTTGCTTCAGAAGTTACAGTGTATGTCAGCTTTACGAGTTATACAGCAGTGATATGTATCAATGATGTCCACATCTATTTATTGGAACATACCAACTGTAATTTTAAAAACATTCAAGCCTATTCACAAACTGCATTTTGTAGTATGTTTAGTAGTACTACAAAAGTAATACTCACATACTACATAATGCTTTTCACAAACCTGTGGAAGTCTCTGCCTCCTCCTCTCATATCATTTATGCAAGGAGATATCCACCCTGACTGAAAGGATATCCACACAGGTGTGCCTACATTTTTGTAGTACATGTGGGAGAAGGAGTGGAGTGGCTGCATAATAGAGAATATTTATTACTAAATGGGAAGAGTTTGGGGGTGCAGAGGAGGGGTTAGAGCAGGGGGTCACCAACCTTTTCTGTAGTGAGAGCTACTTCTGATCAGTGAAAATCATCATGAGCTACTCAAGGCTAAGCAACTCGCACATTGTTACCAGACGCCCTCACACCCAGCTTAATTGACATTAGGCCTAATGTCCACAGATCCATATGCTATGGTTTGAACAAAATACTTTGACAAGTGGCACTATGACAGGGCTGCCATTATGTCAGTGAGAACATGGGCTTTAGGGATGTATGAACATGTGTGCATATGGATGGAATATATGTGTAAGGGTGACTGGGTGACTGTGTCATATGTACTTGTGGCACAGGACATACCTTTTGCCATATGTAGCACTATTACATGTATAACACAAATGGGAGACATTTAACGTGCAGAAAAATGTTCTGCAAAAGTGTTCAGAGGATGGAACATTTTTCTTCACTTTAAATTTCTCCAACTTAAAATAATGGCTGTATTTTCTACATAGAAACATTGCACTGTGTAGGACTTGACCTTTTTGGCTAAAGTCCCCTAAACTTTTTGCTTTCCCCCTAGACCGTTTTCCTGACATAGAGTTGCCAATTTAGATGCTTTGGGTACTTTGCCACTGCTGATCAGGGTCAAAGTACAAGGGTTCCCTATGAAAAGTACAATGGTAATTGGTTGGCCATGACTGGTATGTTTGCCTTACTAGTAAAAGTCCCTAGTGATGTGCACTGTGTGTGCAAGGGCTAGTAATGCAAAGGCGCGCAGAGAAGGGAACTCAGGCCTTCAGTGTAGGGCCTGCGCGCAGTTTGCTAAGTTAGCATGTTGTCCTGACAAGTGCAACCACTTGTCAGGCCTTACTTTCCCTTTTGCGTACACTGTGGGCACCCCTGTGGTAGGTCCCGGGTAACCCCTGGGCAGGGTGCAGTGTAGGTAAAAGGCAGGACATATACTGAGGTGTGTGCTATGTCCTGACAGTGAAAAACACTCCATTTCGTTTTCACTGGTGAAAGGCCATTCTGCCCATAGGACAGAATGGGGGAGGCTGGGTATGGTGTTTTGTTAGCCTAGTTTCCTATAAGGTTATAATGGAGAGGTGAAGTTTAGTATGAATGAACTCACAGTGGCATAACACATCTTTCTATGAAAGTGGTTTTGTCACTGTGTGTTCAAAAACCACTCTTTTAGAAAGTGGCTGAGTTTTGTGCTTTAAGCATTTCTGCGTGTCTCTGCTGAATGTGGATTGACTGTCTGGATCTGAGATGGGAGGGGGTGAGATGGCACCTGGCTGACCTGCATCTGGAGAGTATGCGAGGAGAGGCCCCGGGAGGTGAAGAGGCCTGAGTTGCAGCTATAAAACAATTGATCCATCTCCTGCTGAGTGATTAAGGGTCCAGACCCCCAGTATCAAAGGGAGAAAGGTGACACTGGGAGGGAGACACCCAGAACTGACTTAGGCAGGGGTCAGGGACCCCTGAGCACAACGAACTTCAAAGACATGAAGGGGTATAACTAAGAGAACTGAAACCCCTAGAATTTGGTGTAATTTTGAATGGTGAAATGGACAGGTCGAGTCTGCAAAGGCTTTGACCTCTTTCGTGGTCAAGAAGAACCTCTGCCAAGGAAGAAGTTGCTAAAGAGACTGCTGGATAGGACTGACCCTTGCTTCGTGATCTGGGGCTGGCCTGCAGTTTGTAGCTTTTACTAAGGAAGAGACTGAAGGGACATTGCAGTGGGTGGTGTCCCCCCCTTCTTGAACAGGACTGTGCTTTGTGCTGTGTGCTGAACCCCAAGGGCCCGAGGTGAGCTGGCTCCCTGTGTGGAAACACAGGAACATAAAAGTTTCCGGAGAAGTCCCAAGCTACGCGGTGTGCGCGTGCTTTTGCAGCTTGAGACCCTCAGAAGTTGTGCCTTGTGATCGTGGGCACGCAGGAGTAAACTGAGTCTCGGACGCGCAGGGTGCGTGTCGTGGTGCAAGCCGAGGCGTTGGTGAGGAGCGCCTGGTCGTTGTGTGCACCGAGAGACGAGGTGAGACTCAGACGCGCAGGGTGCGTGTCGTGGTGCAAGCCAAGGTGTTGGTGAAGAGCGCCTGGTCGTTGTGTGCACCGAGAAAAGAGGTGAGACTCGGACGCGCAGGGTGCGTGTCGTGGTGCAAGCCGAGGCGTTGGTGAAGAGTGCGTGGTCATTGTGTGCACCAGGAGAAGAGGTGAGACGTGAGACACGGACACGCAGGGTGCGTGTCGAGGTGCAAACCGAGGAGTGGTGACGATCGCCTAGTCATCGTGTGCACCAGAGAAGAGGCGAGTCTCGGACGCGCAGAGTGCGTGTCGTGGTGCAACCAGAGGCGCTGGTGAGGAGTGCCTGGGTAGCGTGTGCACCGGAATCGAAGTAAGTCTCCACAAGTGCTGAGGGCGGGTCTCGGTGTCCACTGAGACCGCCGGAAGGAGGGCCAGGTCATTGGGCCCTCGGAGTGCAACAGTAGCGGCCCGGACCAGCAGTCCCAGAGGAGCGGAGTCGGCGGCCCGAGCTCGCCGTGCCCATTGAGGGAGTTCTGGATCAAGGCCCAAGTCGCTGAAGGAGGGGAGGAGAGTGGGGTCACGCCCCCCAGGTA
Organism: Calotriton arnoldi; assembly: GCA_963921515.1. Lineage (NCBI taxonomy): Eukaryota > Metazoa > Chordata > Amphibia > Caudata > Salamandridae > Calotriton > Calotriton arnoldi. The sequence continues at coordinate 352,585 of CAWUFW010003433.1, read as the reverse complement.
ACGTGGATCACCACCTGGGGTGGGGTGCGGGCTCGGAGGGACACTCTCTCGACCTCTCGCTCCTGGCAGCTGCGTGAGCCTGTTGCTTCGGCTCAGATCGAGGCCCGTGCTGGCCCAAGGAGGGGCAGTACTGGGGCCGGAGTGAGAAGCGGTACTTTTGTGTCATCATTGATCCATGTTGGGGGCAACTGTTAACGGAGCACCTAGACTGTCGTATTACACTTTGCATTATTGCTGCTAACGAACTATCGAACTGTCGTATGACGCCTGACTCTATTTGTGCCTGACGAACTACATGCTGGGTGCGCTACGCACTGCGTTATTTTCCCTTGCAGAGTACATGATTGTAAGCGTGGCGCATTGCATTATTTCTTCATCGCACAGTACCTGATTATAACGTGGCGCATTGCATTATTTCTTCAGTGCACAGTACATGATACGTAGCGTGACGCATTGCTTTGTTTCTTCCTTGCACAGGGCATGCTGGTGGTGATACGCATTGCATTATTCCTTCTATTGCAAAGTACAGGACTGTGGCGCTACGTATGGCATTGTTTCTCTATCGTTACGCATTGCAGTATTTCGTTTCTTTTGCAACGTGTGTGATTCTAGCAATACGACCTACCTAACCTTTTGGGAACGGTTAGAAGTCAGCTTAACTGTTGGTTAGAAGCGGTGGTTGGGATTAGAACCTACCAATCCACCGGAAGAAATACTACCCATTATTATATGTTGGTTTTGTATCGTGTGGTCATATCGTATATCTTCTTGTATAAAGATTATACTCGTTTTATAAAAACTCGTGTGGAGTCTATTTGTGGTGACATCATTGGGTTGCTGTGAGTGTGGTTGCTCATACTGTACACTCGTGCCTTGGAGATAAGCCTGGCTGCTCGTGCCAAGCTACTAAGGGGGTGAGCAGGGCTATCTCAGACAGTGTCCATACTTAGACTAACGTTGAAACGAGGGGTCCGGATCTCGCACCCGGCAACAGCGGTGTGGGACAGGGACTCCCGCCTCCAGCATTTGGTGGCGGCGGTGAGGGATAAGTACCCCCACTTCCAACATTTGGCGGCAGAGCGGTGGGATTCGATCCTAATGTAAATTAAACGTGTATGTGCAAAATCACTCACAGTAATTGGTGTTCATCATAAATTGATCGCAGACCACGACGCAACCACATATTGTGTTTTTGGAATTGTTGGTTCTATTGTTGAGTAACCTTTAAACCACACATCATGTCTCAGGGAGAGAGCCAGATAGCCGGTGAGGCTGAGGCTGCAGAATTAGAGTTTAACATTGAGGCACTGTTTTCCTACAAGGTTGATCAGTTGAGGAAATTCTGCAGAGCTTTGGGATGTCCCATGAAAGGTAGCGCCAACAAGGAGGAGCTGCAAATGGCCTTGAGGGCCTGGTGGGAAGCCAAAGAGGCTCAGGAGATGGGGGATGTTGAGGTGGATGAGGATGACCCAGGGAATGGATTTGGTCCACAGGATTTGCCAGTGGAGAGACCAGTTGCAGGGGCTGGTAGTAGCCATTCAGGGAGGAGTTTTTCACCAGAGGAGTTGGAGGAAGACCAAAGGGTCAGACTGCATGAGTTGGAGGTGTTAAAACTTAAAACTCGAGGAGAGCAGGAACGCTCTCGCGTTGGAAGAGAAACGGATTCTCTTCGCTCATGAGTTAAGCATGAGGGAACTGGACATTAAGGGTAAACAAACAGAGTCCAGTGTGATTGGTGGCAGCACACAGCCAGTGCCAAGTGTGGATGATTACAAGAGTGCACTGGAGGATTGGGTAGTGGTTAGCATGGTGAATGATTTGGCGGGGTTGACCAATTTGGCCCCAGGGGAGCCTAGGCTCAGAAATTATTTTCCAGGATTGCGCCACCCCGGGTTAAGGTGTGGACTCCTTGATTCCCGGGAACCTGCACGAGAACCGGACCCCTGGTCATGGGTCCAGGGGCCTGAAGAGGCCGCAGAGAGGGAAGAAGGGCCAAGTGGCGCAAGGAGATCCCAGAGTAGTGAGGAGGGGTTGCTGGCTAGCCTCTTGTCTCAAAAGAGGGGGAGGAAGAGTAAGCAGCATCCCCAGGGATCAGCAGCACCACCCAGGAAACTGGGGGGGGCATAGGAGAGCCCCCGGGTGGAGGTCTAGTGCCTACTTGCCAGAGGTGTGAGGAAGAACACCTAGCGTCAGGAGGGCATGGGGAGTCTGTAGCCAGAGCTCCTGCCGTCCTGAAGTTTGTGGGTGCCATTCCTAAGTGGCAGGCCCAGAAAAATAAATGGAAGGTTAAAAGAGGGTTGTGTTCCCCAGTGGGAACACCAGTGGGACAGTGTCCAGCCAGTGGGGCTGGGTCCCCTAGAAGTGACCAGAGTAAACCCACTTTTAACCTGGAGGGCAGGATGACTGGAGGTAGTATCCTGACCAATGGGCCTTCCCAGGGTACCACTCCAGGGTGGGGTTGGCATGGGTCCAGCACCCCTGGAGGAGTTCCCCTGGCCGGGAGGGATCCATGGAACAGCATTGTTGGCTCAGGGGGCAGTGATCAGGAAGAACCCCTGGGGTCAGGAAGGCGAAGAACAGGAGGGTGTCCATGTGGTAGAGGGCCTGCGTCCTGGTTCTATCGCCCGAAGCAGGGAAGTCCATCAAGGTAATGATTGGTCTACCCTGGCTTTTGGCTGGGAGGGGGTTGTGTAGGACTTGGCCTTTTTGGCTAAAGTCCCCTAAACTTTTTCCTTTCCCCCTAGAAAGTTTTCCTGACATAGAGTTGCCAATTTAGATGCTTTGGGTACTTTGCAACTGCTGATCAGGGTCAAAGTACAAGGGTTCCCTATGTAAAGTGCAATGGTAATTGGTTGGCCATGATTGGTATGTTTGCCTTACTAGTAAAAGTCCCTAGTGATGTGCACTGTGTGTGCAAGGGCTAGTAATGCAAAGGCGCGCAGAGAAGGGAACTCAGGCCTTCAGTGTAGGGCCTGCGCGCAGTTTGCTAAGTTAGCATGTTGTCCTGATAAGTGCAACCACTTGTCAGGCCTTACTTTCCCTTTTGCATACACTGTGGGCACCCCTGTGGTAGGTCCCGGGTAACCCCTGGGCAGGGTGCAGTGTAGGTAAAAGGCAGGACATATACTGAGGTGTGTGCTATGTCCTGACAGTGAAAAAACACTCCATTTCGTTTTCACTGGTGAAAGGTCATTCTGCCCATAGGACAGAATGGGGAGGCTGGGTATGGTGTTTTGTTAGCCTAGTTTCCTATAAGTTTATAATGGAGAGGTGAAGTTTAGTATGTATGAACTCACAGTGTCATAACACATCTTTCTATGAAAGTGGTTTTGTCACTGTGTGTTCAGAAACCACTCTTTTAGAAAGTGGCTGAGTTTTGTGCTTTAAGCATTTCTGTGTGTCTCTGCTGAATGTGAATTGACTGTCTGGATCTGAGATGGGAGGGGGTGAGATGGCACCTGGCTGACCTGCATCTGGAGAGTATGCAAGGAGAGGCCCGGGAGGTGAAGAGGCCTGGGTTGCAGCTATAAAACAATTGACCCATCTCCTGCTGAGTGATTAAGGGTCCAGACCCCCAGTATCAAAGGGAGAAAGGTGACACTGGGAGGGAGACACCCAGAACTGATTTAGGCAGGGGTCAGGGACCCCTGAGCACAACGAACTTCAAAGACATGAAGGGGTATAACTAAGAGAACTGAAACCCTTAGAATTTGATGTAATTTTGAATGGCGAAATGGACAGGTCGAGTCTGCAAAGGCTTTGACCTCTTTCGTGGTCAAGAAGAACCTCTGCCAAGGAAGAAGTTGCTGAAGAGACTGCTGTATAGGACTGACCCTTGCTTCGTGATCTGGGCTGGCCTGCAGTTTGTAGCTTTTACTAAGGAAGAGACTGAAGGGACATTGCAGTGGGTGGTGTTCCCCCTTCTTGAACAGGACTGTGCTTTGTGCTGTGTACTGAACCCCAAGGACCCGAGGTGAACTGGCTCCCTGTTTGGAAACACAGGAACATAAAAGTTTCCTGGGAAGTCCCAAGCAACGCGGTGTGCACGTGCTTTTGCAGCTTGAGACCCTCAGAAGTTGTGCCTTATGATCGTGGGCACGCAGGAGTAAACTGAGTCTTGGACGTGCAGGATGTGTGTCGTGGTGCAAGCCGAGGCGTTGGTGAGGAGCGCCTGGTCGTTGTGTGCCCCCGTCGACGAGGTGAGACTCGGACGCACAGGGTGCGTGTCGTGGTGCAAGCCGAGGCGTTGGTGAGGAGCGCCTGGTTGTTGTGTGCACTGGGAAAAGAAGTGAGTCTCAAACACGCAGGGTGCGTGTCATGGTGCAAGCCAAGGCGTTGGTGAAGAGCGCCTGGTCGTTGTGTGCAGCGAGAGAAGAGGTGAGACTTGGACGCGCAGGGTGCGTGTCATGGTGCAAGCTGAGGCGTTGGTGAAGAGCGCCTGGTCAATGTGTGCACCGGGAGAAGAGGTGAGACTCGGACGCGCAGGGTGCGTGTCGAGGTGCAAGCCGAGGAGTGGTGACGATCGCCTGGTCATCGTGTGCACCAGAGAAGAGGCGAGTCTCGGACGCGCAGAGTGCGTGTCGCGGTGCAACCAGAGGCGCTGGTGAGAAGTGCCTGGGAAGCATGTGCACCAAAATCGAAGTAAGTCTCCACAAGTGCTGAGGGCGGGTCTCGGTGTCCACTGAGACCGCCGGAAGGAGGGCCAGGTCATTGGGCCCTCGGAGTGCAACAATAGCGGCCCGGACCGGCAGTCCCGGAGGAGCGGAGTCGCAGGCCCGAGCTCGCTGTGCCCATTGACGGAGTTCTGGATCAAGGCCCAAGTCGCTGAAGGAGGGGAGGAAAGTGGGGTCGCGCCCCCCCCAGGTAACGTGGATCACCACCTGGGGTGGGGTGTGGGCTCAGAGGGACACTCTCTCGGCCTCTCGCTCCTGGCAGCTGCGTGAGCCTGTTGCTTCGGCTCGGATCGAGGCCCGTGCTGGCCCAAGGAGGGGCAGTACTGGGGCCGGAGTGAGAAGCGGTACTTTTGTGTCATCATTGATCCATGTCAGAGGCAACTGTTAACGGAGCACCTAGACTGTCGTATTACACTTTGCATTATTGCTGCTAACGAACTATCGAACTGTCGTACTACATGCTGGGTGCGCTACGCACTGCGTTATTTTCCCTTGCAGAGTACATGATTGTAAGCGTGGCGCATTGCATTATGTCTTCATCGCACAGTACCTGATTATAACGTGGCGCATTGCATTATTTCTTCAATGCACAGTACATGATTGTAGCGTGACGCATTGCTTAGTTTCTTCCTTGCACAGGGCAAGCGGGTGGTGATACGCATTGCATTATTTCTTCTATTGCAAAGTACATGACTGTGGCGCTACGTATGTCATTGTTTCTCTATCAACAGTTCAGGAGTATATCGTTGCGCATTGCAGTATTTCGTTTCTTTTGCAACGTGTGTGATTCTAGCAATACGACCTACCTAACCTTTTGGGAACGGTTAGAAGTCAGCTTAACTGTTGGTTAGAAGCGGTGGTTGGGATTAGAACCTACCAATCCACCGGAAGAAATACTACCCATTATTATATGTTGGTTTTGTATCGTGTGGTCATATCGTATATCTTCTTGTATAAAGATTATACTCGTTTTATAAAAACTCGTGTGGAGTCTATTTGTGGTGACATCATTGTGTTGCTGTGAGTGTGGTTGCACATACTGTACACTCGTGCCTTGGAGATAAGCCTGGCTGCTCGTGCCAAGCTACTAAGGGGGTGAGCAGGGCTATCTTAGATGGTGTCCTTACTTAGCCTAACGTTGAAACGAGGGGTCCGGATCTCGCACCCGGCAACAGCGGTGTGGGACAGGGACTCCTGCCTCCAGCATTTGGTGGCGGCGATGAGGAATAAGGACCCCCACTTGCAACACACTGTATCGAGATAATTAAACTGAAGAGTTAAATTTGTTTATATTTATTCCATAACACTCCCCATTTAGATTTTATCCTATCTCCAAGTGTCACATTTACAAACACCAAGCATCTTGCTCCCAGTGGCATGTAGACATGGTGCCATATTTATATCAGAAAAATTAATTTGTTTAAATGGGATGAATTTTAAGTGAATAAACATGCTTCATAAAGCACTAAGGGCCTTATTATGAGTTTGGCGTTGCGGGAGCGGAACACCCTCACTCCTGCACCACCAAACCCATGTTTCAATTGCCTGCCAGATTAGGAGTTTTCTCCTGTCTGGTGGGCTGCTCTTTGGTGTTCCCGGGGTGGTGCCTATGAAATAGGCACTGCAATGGGAACGTCATAGATAGCACCTGCACGGCATGGACTGCTGCAGTCCATGCCGTGCAGGTATTTGTGTGCGTGTAAACAGGGGGGCACATGTTGTGCCTCCCTGTGTGCATTCACATGGTGTGAGGCACCAGGGGGGCCCTGTAGGGCCCCCTTTGTTTTCTCACCACCATACTTTTCATGGCAGTCGCACCACCATGAAAAGTGTGACTGTGAGGAAACTATTCATATGCTTGGTGGTGCTTCAGTGTCCCCACCAAGGCTGCCTCAAGACCTTCACGTCAACGTCAGGGATCTCTGATACCTGCCGGTTGTGGTGGTCCCAGGGCAGGCCAACGCCCTGCTCGTAATAGGGTGGCCAGAAGACTCGTAATAACCCCATAAGACATATTTGGCTTGAAAGCAGAGAGATACATTAATACTTAAGGACTTATCACGAGATTGGTGGTCCTCCTGTGCACTCATGAGCACCGTGCTGACAGGAGGATCGCCAAGCCCGTAGCGTGCCCGTCTGCCGGATTGTAAGTGTAATCCATCGCGGGCAGGTTGTGCTGAGGCGCCCTCACGGTGATGAGCTGTTAGGCTCATAGGAGAGCCTAACATGTAGACCACCACCGTGACAGAGCCTGCAGCATGTTCCTGCATGGTGTGGCATGGATACCACACCGTGTAGTCACGGGGTGCAATTATAGGGGGGCACAATATGTGCCCACCCACCCGCATGCACCCCCAGGTCCAGATCTGGCAGGGGGCCCTAGCTTTTGCCTCTCTGCCATCCTTTTCATGGCGGGCTCACCGCCATGAAAAGGGCAGTGAAAAGGCAACTCGTAATATGCTCGGCGGTGATGGCAGCAGCACCGCTAGCATATTCATGCCAGTTTCAGACCGCCAGCCCAGCGGGATCCTTGATCCCGGCGGAGTAGGAAGTCTCGACCGCCATACTCCGAATACTGCGGTTGGCCCGCAGTGTGGCGGTGGTCGGACCGCCACCATGAATACAGTGGTCCTGAGGACCACCGTATTCGTAATAAGGCTTTTAATGTTTCATAGAAAAAATTGCTTCTCTTTAAATTTCTCCCATTTGAAAAAAATTAGTATTTTTTGGTTATAAATATGAGACAGTGTTTACTGGCCACTGGGAGCAAAAGGCCTGCTGCTTGTAAATTTGACACTTTGAAAAAGGAGAAAATTAAAATGAAGCATTAATCATTAAGGTAACTTTTCATTTCAATTTTCTCCCATTTAAAATCATTCAGAAACATCATTTTATTCACATGGTCCAATATTGAGTCAAGTAGAACTTTTTTTTTTAGAGTTAAATACTTCAGTTATTCACCTCTGTGACCCAGCCTTGCCCATAAATCTGACTGAGCACTGCTCATTATCAGGCTCTATCATCTGCAGCCTGATGATTATGCTGGAAAGCAAACACAGGCTTCCCTTAACAGTAAAAGAAAAATGTGACCCTTTGCTTATTTAACAAGAATTTGCAATGCAATAGGTCTCGCATTTACACGAGTTTGATCTATTGCCATTGTAAATGACAATGCCTTTTATTTTATGTTTTGGTTTTTAAAAGGCATTGTCATTTCCAATGTCAATAGCTTAAACTAGCGTAAATGCGAGACCTATTGCATTGCAAATGCTTGTTTATACAGCACCTCTTTTATCAACAATTCATCCAACCAATGTGCTGCTGATACACAAATCACCTCTTCCCCACTCTCATGAAACACTGCTGCATCATAGCTACCGTGCGCTGAATGCCACCGCACTCCCTCCCTCATGTTCAGCGCTACGACACTTGCCTCACTTTCCATCATCTACTGCGTCATTTGCCGGTTCTAACAACAACAAAAAGTTCCCAGCTCACACTGATTCAAAGTTAGTCAAATAAACAAGCCACACGTGACGCCGTGGCAGACCCTTTGCCGATGTTAACTAGTTCTGCATTCAGGCATTAAACTGGTACTAATGAGGTAAGAATACCAAGGTCACCAATGAACTGCGGAAGGGTTCCTGTGTGCAGCATTAAACTAACTCTGAAAAATGTCATTCAAACACCGTGGTCAAAATGTTGTCCTTTATTATTCATGGATACCCCGGTTACTCTATAAGTACTGCCCCAAAGCAGCAGCTATTTCAAGCAGGCACACAGCCCCGAATGTTTTCATTTCCGAAATCGGATGCCTTTAACCTTACAGTGCCTCCTAATTCGACCCCTACATCCAAAACATGTAATTAACAATACTGCTTTACAGAGCTATTTGGTAATGGAAAGAGCTGTTTCTAGAGGTTTAACGACAAGACATCTAAACCCAAACTGACGACCAGTTTCAAAACCTAACTGGGCTCGCAGAGAGGTACTCGTTTTATAACATTAAGTGTGCGCAACTAGCTTTGCTCACTACTGAGTGCAACACTGTATGTGGCACATATATTTACCCTCGGACTTCGAAAGGACGGTGTTAGTAAAACAGCGTCCCCGTAGTTCCAAGCAGGATAGAATTATTGTTCCTCAGGAAATATCCCCTCCTCGGGGTCTTGCTGAGATCCTGTGACACCCTGAAGAAGGAGGCAAGTGGCGGCTTGAAGCACTAGAATTGGCCGGGACAACAATAACTATTTATTCAAAAACATCGGTCGACCTCGAAGCTGGGGAACAGGGTTCGCGTCTCGGCAACGACGCTCAACATCCTGTGTTTCTGGGAAAATCACTTAATCTCCCCGTGTCTACCAAAATGAATGGTCCTTCTGTAACGAAACTGGTGCTCATGTAAAGCGCTATGATACCTGATATCCTCGGGACTAGTTCGCGCTATATAAAACTCTTTTAAAATATTTAGATATATTTTTGACCTAATGAACAGGGCGGACACCAACAAACGCCGAGGATGCTGTACAGCAAACTGATGGTCATCACTAAAATGAAGCATAAAATGCATATTACGAACGCCAAGAATGCTCCCTGAAAAGCGCGAGCGCCGAGAATGCGGTACAGCAAACTGATGGTCATCACTAAAATGAAGCATAAAATGCCTATTACGAACGCCAAGAATGCTCCCTGAAAAGCGCGAGCAAGGCTAGCAAAATATGTAGTCAGGGTGGGCGGCGAGCAAAATATGCAGTCAGGGTGGGCGGGGCCTAATGGAGACAGGGCGGACACCAACCCCGCTTCCAGAGAAGCCGGACACAAAAGCGACAACAATAGTTCTCGCCAAGGCGAAGCAGCGCATGCGCGCTGCAACGCAGGCAAGACCTAAAAATGAACTCAGGGCTGTGAGCTACTTTGAAGGTGTCTGGGAGCTACTGGGAGCTTGCAATTGAGTGGTTGGAGACACCTGGGTTAGAGGGACTAATAAGAAGAGGTAAAGTCCTGCACCACACATTGCTAACTACTGATACTGCAACAATATTCCATAGAAAATAAAGGAGGCAGTGAGTTAATATAGGTAAGCTTGATTTAATTTAAAATTACATAGAAATTCTGGGACGTGAGGAAAGATGGCGTCCGAGTAGTCGTCCCGCTCGAGACGCTCCTTGGGTCTAAACCCTGTATCCTGGATTGACCGCCCGGACCAACACCCGATGTCTTGTCAACGATGCGGGAAGTCTCGGTGATCACTTACCGGAGTTTCAGAGGCTCCGCTGCCTTGGACGTGGACTCGCTTGGGAGCTCCCTCACGAAGGAGCTGCGAATACCCGGGCAGTCGGATCAATCCGTAGTTGCGCTTGTTGGCCTGAGGCGGTCTGACACAGCGCGTCTCCCACCCCAGGTGCTCTCAGTGATTTTGGTGCTCCCGGCCGGCCTGCGGCGGGAGCGCATACATGATCAAGTGTGGCTGGCAGCAACAATCACAGACACAACTATAGAGATAGTAAGGAAGAGGCTCTGGTGGCGAAAAGAGAGATTTTTGTTTTCCTTTTGTGGGGTGCAACATTGTAGCTTGGGTCAGGACATGTCAGGCCGACGTGGGAAACACGTCAAAGCCGTGAATAATCAACAATACTTGGAGACTGCAAGCCAGCCCTTAGCACAAAAAGAGCTCCTGAGTGGAAACTGCGGCAAAAAATCGGAGGGGCGCATCTGCAAAGGAAAGAAAAAAGCTGGGGAAAAAGCTGATAACATGGACAAATCAATAAAAATTGAAACAATCAAAAAAGCCCCGTTCAAGGGCTCACGGGACACAGCGGACTGTCAACCTTTAATTTCCAACCTTTTTGGTACTGCTACTCAAAAGGGGGGGACCCTCATCAGGAACTGTGGGGCCGGGCGAGGGAAGAAATGAACAAACGACTGCTAATATTAACTCTACCCCCGTGGTTGAACTTTCCCTCAATGCTCAGGATAATTCTGACGGAGACCATGTCTTTGCCACAAAGGATCTCGCTCCTACAAATCTTAACAGTGGGCTTCAGAGGGGGGACAAAATATCTAAAATCAACTTGGGAGCTATTGAGGCAATGAATACCCCATCAGCACAGGCTCGCTCCCCGGACATACCCGAGAATTCTTTTTCACTAACAGATGACTCTGAGGTCTCTGATGTCAGTCTATCAGCCTCCAGTGAAGGTGAGGGGGCCAACTGGAACAGCAGCTCAGAATCTGGGTTTCCTTCATCCACTGGAGAAGTGTGGCTCAATGGTTAGAGCGGCAGACCCTGATGCAGAGATCTGGCCTGGGACCAGGGTTCAATTCCCGCCTCGGCGGGTCTTGGGCTCAATTTCCTCGGACCTGATAATTCTCGCCTCGGTGCCTATTCTAATCATGGGTCCCACTCTGCAACTCTGGGCAATAGCTTGCTTAATCTCCACAACGGCCCCACCAGCGCTGGGATGCCTGGCTTCACCTTGGGGGTGCCCAGGAGTGGACATTTCACCGGGAAAAGACAGGAAGGGTTCCACAGCGGTATGCGTACAGCGCCAGGACACCCTAGGGTAACAGTGCGCTTTACAAGTACAAATTTCATTTCATTTCATTTCACGTTAGGGCAAAAGAAATCCCTAACAAAAAAGAAAAGGAGGAAAAATCCACGTGAGACATCTGATTGTGGCAGTCTCGGGGATCTGAAATGGGACTACTCCACTTCACAGCTAACGTCACTACCAGGTCAAGTGATTAGAGCAGAAGGGAGCCCCACTGGAGAACTGGCTGGCGCCAGGCAGATGAATGACCTAGCTTTATCAGTGATATTGCAAACAATCAAGAGCTTCCAGGAGGAGGTGAAGATGGACAATCGGAGGGCATGCTTGGTGGCAAAATAACTGCAGGGGGCTGTTAGGAAGGTCGGCAAAACGTGTGCGGATATTGCGGACAGAATGGCCTCCGTAGAAACACGCACCGAAATGCTTGAAAAGGATGTCACAGCCTTAAAGACCCAGAATGATGAGCACGAGGGAATTGTAAAAGACCTGATGTGGAAGATGGAAGACCAGGAAAACAGGCAACGACGCAACAATCTACGTTTTCTGGGAATCCCTGAGGGGGTAGAGGGAAGTGATCCCAGAAGATACATGGTCTCTCTACTGAGAGGGGCCTTTCCCGAATTGAACACCTGGGATTGGGACAAGGAGATCCAGCGAGCTCACAGATTTCCCTTAACGCCCTCAAAACGTCCAACGAATACCCCGGAACGACCACGTGCTATGCTGGTATACTTTGGGAACTTCTTACTATGACAATCTCTATATGACCTGGCCCGCACAACAGCAAAAAAGGAATATGAAGGAGTGAGTTTCTTCACCAGGCCTGACTGCGCCCATGCTACCGTGGAACGGAGGTGGAGATTAAGACAACCTTTTTCCCCATTACAACAGATCGGCGCCGAGGTCTAGCTACAGAACCCTGCTAGGCTCAGGATTATTTTTAAGGGAACGATCCGCAGTTTTGTCTCAGAGATCCAAGCACAAGCTTATTTGAAAGAGATTTCCAGTAGCTCTGGAAATAAGGACTGACAGAAAGCATAAACATTTATACAGGGGACAAGTCCCAACATGTTGCTAGGGTAGTCTTTATCATTAAGAAAGTTACTTTAATCAACAGTGATATTTCATGGGTGTTACTATATAGAAGAGGGGAAAGGTCCGAGGAGCGACGAGTTCACGACTGCTTAGATGTCATCATCCTGACTCGGGTTGATCCAGGTCACCTGAGCTATAGGTGGTGGGAGGGGGGAGGGGGGATTTGGGGGCAGGGGGGGTTTTAAGGGGGGTGGGGGGCTATCCAGTGGGAGAAAGATCTTATCTTCTAAAGCTTTAATCATGCTTTCTCTGTATATCTTTGATGGATAAGATACGTCTTGCCACCATCAATATCGATGGCTTGAATGGCCCTAAGAAAAGACTTCATACCGCCATATGTCTTTGATTACTAAAAGCAGATGTAGTGTGCCTACAGGAGACTCACATAGAGGGTGCGCAAAGACATCTCTTGAAATCATTAGGATATAGAGTGGTTGGAGGGACAACACAAAACACACGGACAAGAGGGGTGGCGATTTTGTCCTCAAATGCTACATTACAATTTCCTCGAACAATGGTTGATCAAACAGGGAGATGGGTGATAACAGAATGCCGTGCATCCACTGGAGAATCACTAACCATTTGCTCAATTTATGGTAGCATCCTCGACGATCCAGGGGTATTTGATCAGGTAAATAGTGAACTTGCGGCTTGGCCACTCCCTACCGGTTTTTGTGGGGATTTTAATATAAATATCCCGGCTAGCATGAAATTGAACTCAGAAACTAAGGGGTCCTATAGTGGCAGGAAGCCTAAAGTATTCAGAGCATTAAGGGCACTGTGTATAGATCACTGACTGGACGATGTATGGAACTGGCAAAGTGCCTCGGATCCTGGTTTTACTTTTTTCTCTAATCCTCAAAAAGTGCATGCCCGACTTGATTTTATATTGGTATCTTATTCCCTTCTTCATGATTGTGAGATTGAAAAAGCCCCACGCATACTCTCGGATCATAATCCTCTAGTCATAGAAATCAAGGGAAAAGATTCTAGACTCCAGCCCCGCTCTTGGAGCTTTGAACGAGCCCTACTCCTGAATGAGGATTATTGCAAACATATCAGGAATTGGATACCTCTGTTCTTAAGGGAAAATCTAGGTAGTACAGGAATTGATTATGTCTGGGACGCACTGAAAGCAGGTATCCGGGGGGAAACCCTCAGATTTTCCCTGAATCTCAATAAAAGGAAACAGCAACAAACTCACGATTTACAAATCGTGTTAGCTCAAGCAGAGGAGGATGTGGTCAAAATGCTTCAAAAGGGAGGGGGATTGAGGCACAGGCCAAGGTAATAGTAGCAAAATCGCGCATTATGGAAATTATCGCTAAAGATGCAGCTGACAGACTTTCTGTGTGGAAAGAGATAGCATACGAGTGTAGCGAGCAGGTAGGGCATCATTTGGCCGTGAGAGCCAGACAAAAAACTACTCAAAATACAGTAAAAGAGATCAGGGACCCTATATGAGGACTAGTCTCGGATCCTGATGGTATCCGAAACATGTTTCTATTATATTATCAAAACTTATATCAGGACGACCTTCCAGGAGATCCCATAAAAATTAAGGAATATCTGAATTTAACTACGGGAGAGCAATTTTTGGCGGAGGATCAACAACAACTAGAGGCTCCCCGGACTGGATCGAGATACTATTAAGCATTAACAGTTTGACTAATGGTAAAGCCACAGGGCTGGATTGCATCCCTGCTGAATTTTACAAAACATTTTCACAGCAACTCAAAGATTGCATGACCTTGCTATTTAACCATGTATTGAAAGGGGGTAAACCACCGAGCTCCTAGTCTTCTGCCAAAATTGTAATCTTCCTTAAAAAGAATAAGCCAGCGAGTGAGCCTGGATCTTATCGACCAATAACACTAATAAATAGTGATAGCAAGATATACTCCAAAGTCTTAGCATCTCGTATAGCGCCAATTATCCATTAAGTGGTCTCTGAGCAACAGCATGGATTCATCCCAGGGAGGGGGGACGGTTGATCATGTTAGGAGGGTAATTACACTCTTAGATGCCACAACAACATCTAATGACCCAATGGCCTTAATTCTACTGGACGCCGAGAAAGCTTTTGACAGGGTCTCCTGGTCTTTCTTATGTGAGGCCCTGTCAAAGGTCGGTATCAAAGAGGGGTTATTACAGGCCATTAGAATGCTCTATTATCAGCCGGTGGCCGGGGTCTGTATTAATGGCACATTGTCTGAGCCGGTTGACATAACTAGGGGGACCCGACAAGGCTACCTGAGCTCACCCCTACTATTTGCGATCTATATTGACTCTTTTTTACGACAGCTAATAAATAACAAAGCTATCAGACCCATGGTTACTCACGGCTGAGAGACGAAAGTGCTGGCGTATGCGGACGATATCGCCCTTGTAACCACAGATCCTATCAAGACTCTGCAGGAAATTGAAAAAGAAGCAGATAGAGTTGGGAAACTTTCTGGATATACTCTTAATCGCTCCAAAGCGCAGCTTGTAATTAATAAAAATACAACAATCAATGATTACAGAATTACAGAAAAAGCAACTTATCTAGGGATAGATATATCCGCAGAAATAGATGATATAATTAAAGACAACATAGAACCTCTGATAACTAAAACTAAGCAAGATTTATATAGATTAAACAACCTTCATTTATCCATTATTGGGAGATGCAATATTATAAAAATGCTTTTTCCCCCTAAAATTTTGTATTTTTTCGAGCAATTCCACTAGGATTTTCAAATGACTGTCTAAAGAAAATGGAAGATATGTTCTCCCGATTTATATGGGCTTACGCCAAGCCAAAAAGGGCTTTCAAATTTATTACGCTCCCAAGGGAAAGAGGAGGATGGACCTTACCCAACCTTAGATTGTATTACTGGGCCACTACACTGCTATACAACCGGATTTTGGTCCATGAGAAACAGAACGATAGACGCATCGCAGAGGCTCCGAATCCACTTGAGCTTACACTTGGGGATGGCTATGGCGTTATTTAAATGATAATCACTATAAAAAAGTTAGATTTAAGACCTTGCTTGGGGGATTTAAAGTTTGGAAAGCTGTCCGTAGATTACTGGGTATCGGAAGACTACATTTTTATACACCTTTGTTAAGCAACCCAAATCTGCCTGGAATATTTAAAGATCAAACAATCAAAAGATGGGGGGAGCTGGGCGTGTCGAAATTTGGGTCCTTCTTTTCTGTCGAAGGCATTGTCTCTTTTGAAAATATTAGAGAAATGTTTAATATAGAGTTGAGAGATTTTTTTAAGTATCTCCAAGTTCGGGATTTTGCACTCAAAATGGGAGGTGGACCAATTGGCTTCTCCAGAAATTGTATAATTGACACATTAATAGGAGATTGGGATCCCTCCATACGTACCATCTATAACCTCTTCAATGCTCTGATGAAAGATGATCTGGAACGGTGGTCACAAAGATGGAAAGAGCAAATTGGTATATCGGAGGCTTTATTTCAGCACTTACTCGAGATGGCGCGGAAGATATTAATCCCTGCCCGGTTACAGGCGCAATATTATAAGACCTGTTTTGCATTATACTATACTCCTAAAAAGATAGCTAAATGGGGGAATGGTAAAGGGACACACTGGCCCCGATGTGCTCTATACCAGGCAGATTTGGTACACATTTTTTCCTCCTGCAACACACTCACGATCATAAAACAAGACATTACTTTGTTTCCTCACCACCATACTTTTCATGGCAGTCGCACCGCCATGAAAAGTGTGGCTGTGAGGAAACTAGTAATATGCTTGGTGGGGCTTCAGTGTCCCCGCCAAGCATATTGCTGCCTCAAGACCTTCACGTCAACGTCAGGGATCTCTGATACCTGCCGGTTGTGGTGGTCCCAGGGCAGGCCTACGCCCTGGTGGTAATAGGGTGGTCAGAAGACTCGTAATAACCCCATAAGACATATTTGGCTTGAAAGCGGAGAGAGACATTAATACTTAAGGACTTATCACGAGATTGGTGGTCCTCCTGTGCACTCATGAGCACCGTGCTGACAGGAGGACCGCCAAGCCCGTAGCGTGCCCGTCTGCCGGATTGTAAGTGTAATCCATCGCGGGCAGGTTGTGCTGAGGTGGTCTCACGGTGATGAGCTGTTAGGCTCATAGGAGAGCCTAACATGTAGACCACCACCGTGACAGCGCCTGCAGCATGTTCCTGCATGGTGTGGTATGGATGCCACACCGTGTAGGAACAGGGTGCAATTATAGGGGGGCACAATATGTGCCCACCCTGCCGCATGCACCCCCAGGTCCAGATCTGGCAGGGGGCCCTTGCATTTGCCTCTTTGCCATCCTTTTCATGGCAGGCTCACCGCCATGAAAAGGGCAGTGAAAAGGCAACTCGCAATGTGCTCGGCGGTGACAGCAGCGACACCGCTAGCATATACAAGCCAGTTTCTGACCGCCAGCCCAGCGGAATCCTTGATGCCGGCGGAGTAGGACGTCTCGACTGCCATACTCAGAATTCTGCGGTTAGACCCGCAGTGTGGTGGTGGTCGGACCGCCACCAAGAAAACAGTGGTCCTGAGGACCACCGTATTCGTAATAAGGCTTTTAATGTTTCATAGAAAAAGTTGCTTCACTTTAAATTTCTCCCATTTGAATTTTTTAAAATATTTTTGGGTTATAAATATGAGACAGTGTTTACTGGCCACTGGGAGCAAAAGGCCTGCTGCTTGTAAATTTGACACTTTGAAAAAGGAGAAAATTAAAATGAAGCATTAATCATTAAGGTAACTTTTCATTTCAATTTTCTCCCATTTAAAATCATTCAGAAACATCATTTTATTCACATGGTCCAATATTGAGTCAAGTAGAACTTTTTTTTTTTAGAGTTAAATACTTCATTTATTCACCTCTGTGACCCAGCCTTGCCCATAAATCTGACTGAGCACTGCTTATTATCAGGCTCTATCATCTGCAGCCTGATGATTATGCTGGAAAGTAAACACAGGCTTCCCTTAACATTAAAGGAAAAATGTGACCCTTTGCTTATTTAAAAATGAATTCAGGGCTGTGAGCTACTTTGAAGGTGTCTGGGAGCTACTGGGAGCTTGCGATTGAGTGGTTGGAGACACCTGGGTTAGAGGGACTAATAAACAGAGGTAAAGTCCTGCACCACACATTGCTAACTACTGATACTGCAACAATATTCCATGGAAAATAAAGGAGGCAGTGAGTTAATATAGGTAAGTTTGATTTAATTAAAAATTACATATAAATAAATGATCAAAACTATCTCATTATAAATAAAACTTTAAATATGAAAATAATTGTAACTTTTTTCTTTAAAACAATTGTTGAAATAGTTTAAATGAATTCTATACATTACTTTTAGTAATTTCTAATACATGATTATAAACATTATATTTAGATGGCTTTTCTTTAATAAATCTTTAAAAAATAATTTGAATTGATTTGCTATATTTAAATTAATTAAATATTTAATGTGCTTTTATCTTGTTCTACATCTAAAATAAATGTACAAAATTAATTTATATTATGTAAATTATCAAAACAATATTTGTACTATTTTTATGGAAAGTTCAATAAACTCTGTCCTGGTTGCGGGGACCCCATATATATGTGAAATGTTACTAGTAGTAACGTTACACTTGTACATTAGGCTGCACTCCCCTGAATTAAGGGACTAGAGACATGTAATTCTGTACTTTGTACTCAGAAATTGTGAATAGCTAAAAGTAGTAACGTTACTACAAAGTGTGTGAGTACATTTACACATGTAGATTTGCTCATGTGCAAATTTACCTTTGTGAATAAGCCGTTATATGTAAGAACCTGCCCTTGCAGGTTTTCATATGTAGGACAGACAAAGCGACCAGTTTAGTTTAGGATCATTGAACATGAAAGCCCCGATGCTAAACCACTGTGTGGAACAACACTATAGCAGGGGCGGCTCCTCGGCTAAGGCGGAGGAGCATCGCCCCACTGCCAGAAAGCAGCATAAGAAAGGAAAAAATAAAATGCTAATAAAGGAATGTTATTATCATTTTATTTTGTCCTCCTGCTTTGGCAGTGCGTGAGGGGGCGGGGTGGATTACAGCCTGCATGGAGAACATGCGCATCCCTCCAGCCCCTGGCTGAGCACCGTGTCACGGCATTCAGACCAATCACAACACTGCATTGCAGTGTTGTGTTTGACTTAGGAGTGGGAGCCTGGCTGCCTGCTTCCTGTTCCGACCTGGAGTTTGACACAGGCACGCAGGAGAGAAGACGAGGGACCCGGCGGCAAGGTAAGTGTTATTTTTTATTTTTTTATGCAGCCTGCGCCCCCCATAACTCCCCACCCCCATGCGCCCGCCCTGCCACCCGCGAGCTGTGCCGGCCGTCCCTGCACTATAGTGAGAAAGATTTACAGGAAGTTGTTGGATTTTTGAACTGATGAGTCTATCGCTTGTTGAGCAAGGAGTTAAATTATGCTAATTTGATTCATGAATTGCACTGGTTACCCATGGCTACAATGTTTTATCAGACATATGATAAGGAGTTTATAATGGTGTTGGATAAATATGCTTCCTAGTGTGTATGCTGCACAGATGGAACGCTCTCCCTAGAGTCCTCAGATGCAACCCCTCCTTCTCCTGTTTCAAAAGGGACCTGAAACTCCATCTCCTTAACAAATACTTTCCTGACCAACATCAACTAACCTAGACTTCAATATCCGAGTTAACTCCTCTCTATCTTGACATTCAAGGATAGTGGTGACCGGTCTGTGTTAACCACCTTCGTTTGTTTTCTCTCCCTCCGCTGCACTGTTTATCTATTTTTTATGTTGTATTTTTTATCTCTGTCGTT
The DNA here is from genome assembly GCA_963921515.1 of Calotriton arnoldi. Lineage (NCBI taxonomy): Eukaryota > Metazoa > Chordata > Amphibia > Caudata > Salamandridae > Calotriton > Calotriton arnoldi. Next base: position 333,419 of record CAWUFW010003433.1, on the reverse strand, counting down.
GCTTCCCTACTGCCTTTCTAATAAGTAATGCAATTTCCTTTGGTTTTGTACAGTGTGTATGTAAAGCGCTCTGATACCCACGGGTCTAGCTAGCGCTATATAAAACTTTTAAAATAAAAAAACATAAAATAATAAGAACTGAGGTTTTAAAAGAATGGGTACATATATACCTGAAGTTACCATACTAGCATTCAAAATTATTTTAACATGGTCAGCAGACTTTAGGACTTGTAAGATTCTTGTTGGAATTAACACATATTTACAGTTACAGAGTTTTGATTGCTCACTTTGGAAGTTAGCATGCTAGTGTTTTTACTAGCTAAGCTTATAGAACCCAGGCGAACAGAGCTGTGAAAGATAAGGAGAGCATTACTCTCTTGAAGTTAAAAAACTTGTGTTAGAACTGGTGGGTCTCTAGTTGGCAGAGGTATGTACCCTTGTCCAAGTAGGGACCCTTGCTTCCAGTCAGGGTAACAGGGATACACACTTTAGAGAACCCCTGCTCACCGCCTTGGTAGCTTGGCACGAGCAGATAGGTTTATCCCAAAGGCAATCTGTAAAGTATTTGTACTCAGAACACACAGTAACACAGTGATAACACCACAAATGGACACCACACCAGTTTAGAAAAATAAAGTATCTTTATCTAAACTCGGCAAGACCAAAACAACAAAAATCCCACATACATATTGTAAAATAGCACTTAAATTAAAAGCCGTTATTTCCAAAATAAAGCTTGTAGAAAACAAATAGCTTCACCTGGGCTATTACAACGTCATGACAGCAATAAATCCAAAGTACAGCGCCAACTGCGAGGTGTGCGGCGTCGGGCACGGAGCAACATGGACCTCCAAACAAACAGTACCTTGGAAAACAAAGTCTATGATGATGCACGGTGTCGTGGAGGGGAGGCGTCGGTGCCGAGGTCGAGCCTGGCTCCCTGGCTGCCACGGGGGGAGACGAAGCGGCGTGTCTGCGAGGAGGCGATGTGTCAAATCTAGGACAGGGTAAGTTGGTTGCGTCGGAGGTGAGACGTCGGTCGGTTCTGGTGAAGCGATGCGAAGTCGGCAAGTTTGTGGAGTCACCCTCAGCAGTTATTGGCGCTGCAATAACAGAATGCAGATGCTGGTGATGACGGAGTCGGTGCAAGCACTGGTGTCGGGAATGCTGATGAATGCAGGCATCAGCAGGCATCGAAGGGCGTCGGAGGTGCGGTGCAAACTGGGCGGTGAGTCAAGCACTTCACGAGCGGTGCCCCTGGCCTCGGTGCAGGTCGCGGTGTACCGGCTGCATCGCTGATGGCGTCGGAAATTGCTTTTCTCGCTTCTCTTAGGTTTCTTCCAGCTACCAACAGCAGGAACAACCTCCAGAGCCCCAAAACTGGAACAGGCAGGTCAGAACTCTCAGCAATAGAGTTCAGGGAACTGGGGGTGAAGTCTTTGTGTCCCTGAGACTTCAGAACAGGAGGCCAGCACACACAAGCCCTTGGAGATTGTTCTTCAAGCAGGTTTCTCAGCAAAGTTCCAGTCTTTGTTCTTTCCTTGGCAGAAGCAGCAATTGCAGGCCAACCCCACACAGCACACAGCAAAGGGGCCTACTCCTCCTCACAGCTCTGCAGCTCTTCTTCTTGGCAAAGGTTCCTCCTGAGTCCAGAAGTGATCTCAAGTTCTGGGGTTTAAGGTCCACTACTCATACCCCATTCTGTCTTTGTTCTTCTTTGTGCAAGGGTCTCTGAGCCCAGTCCAAACCAGTTCTGTAATCACTGGTGCAGTATGACCACAGTGGGTGGAGACAGCATTGTGCAAGAGAGACAGGCCCTATCCAGGTGCAAGGAAAACTCCTCCCACTACTCTAAATGAGGCCAAGGTCTATTCAGCTCTGCTCTGAGTCATCCAGGAAGGGCAGGACACACCTCAACCCCCCCAGTGGCTGTCTACAGTGAATGCACATCCCTAGCCCCTTTCACTCCAAAACCAGACAGTCAATCCAAAAACAGGCAGAGGCACACAGAATGGTTAAACAAGAAAATACCTACTTTCTAAAAGTGGCATTTTCAAACTCACAATTTAAAAACCATCTTACCTAAAATATGTGCTATTAATTTCTGAGGTCAGAGAGCCTAAACTGTATTCCTCTATCTTGTTCCAATGGGAAGTTATACTTATAAGGTGTTACAAAGTATCTCCCATGCTATCCTATAGGACAGATAGCCTTTCAATAGTGAAAAACGAAATTGGCAGCATTTCACTATCAGGACATGTCACACACCAGTACATGTCCTACCTTTCACATACACTGCACCCTACCCATGGGGATACCTTGGACCTACCTGAGGAGTGCGTTACATGTAAGAAAAGGGAAGGTCTGGGCCTGTTAAGTGGATGCACTTGCCAAGTCGACATGGCAGTTTACAACAGCGCACGCAGACACTACTGTGGCAGGTCTGAGACCCATTTACAGGGCTACTCATGTGGGTGGCACAATCAGTGCGGCAGACCCACTAGTGATACGCAAACAAATGATGGATGGAATGCTGAATAAATCATACATTCACCCCCAGTCAAAAGATCTGGGTTAAATCCATCGTTCTTCTGCTCACTACGCCACCCCAGTTTGGACCCAGCTATATGCAAATCAGTCTTGACCCTGTGCCTCATGGGAACAGTCCAGCCCGAACTGCTAAGCCAGGTCCTCCATGGACTGTAAACAAGCATCCTGGGACCGGTTTCTGGGTATTACCCTTCATCAGCCAGGCTAGCTTGAATCCAGTGGCAAAGTGAGCCAGGAACCCACGTCTGGGCATACCCATCCCGTTAGGGCGAAAAGTGATACGCAAACAAATGATGGACGGAATGCTGAATAAATCATACATTCACCCCGAGTCCATCAATTGTTCTTTTTGCAGACCCACTAGTAGCATTTGATTTACAGGCCCAGGCACACTGAGTGCACTTTACTAGGGGCTTACCCGTAAATCAAATATGCCAATCATGAATAACCAATTATGTTCACAATTTACACAGAAAGCATATGCCTTTAGCACTGAATAGCAGTGGTAAAGTGCTCAGAGCCCTAAAGCCAACAAAAACAGGTCAGGAAAAATAGGAGGAGGAAGCAAAAAGTTTGGGGACAACCCTGCAAGAGGGCCATTTTCAACAACTTGTGATTGACACAAACTCAACTTGACCAGTGGATGGCAGGTGTTGTGACTGCACATGCTGGAAACTAGTAGGTTAGAGTTTTCACTGGCTAGGCAGGACCCTTTTGAAAAGAGGGCTAAAAACATTAGGTGACCCTCTACTCATGACTAATACAGAAGGTATGCAGCAATGCCATGATCTGTGTCAAGGATATGAGTTTGCCTTTCAAACTCATCAGACACAAGAGTGTAATACTCTAAACCCACCATTCTTACGTTTATTTTATGCCGGAAAGTTTGTGAGGGCGTTTAGAACACTGTTTGCCTAATGTCTTTGCATCTCTGGATGATACACTAAGCTTAAGCACTCCATCTCAAAATCAGAAACTATAATCCCAAGGAGGTGACAGAACTGTCATGTATTTTGGAAAAAGTGATGACCATCTTGTAGATACTGTGTATAGGTTTGGTGCGGTTTCAAGTGTTCTTCCTAGGAAATCAAGATACTTAGTGGCTGCAGTCAGGATCATTAGCGTAATTACTCTTGTGATAAATGTTTACATTACAGTTTTGAGAAACAACCCAAATGTATATGAGAAACCTGTAGAAAATGTTAATCAGCAATACTAGGTAGTTATTTTCCTAGAAAGGAAAAAGGTTATTTTTCAGGACACAGATTATTTAAACCCTTTATAGATATTTTTCAACATAAGAAGAACCAGAGTTCACCAATATTCCCAAAATGCCTGAGGTGCATAACTATTATAGCAATTGTTAGATGAGGATTTATAAATTTATGATATTAAAAGTGAATTCTTGGATCAACATGATCCACTACGACCCAAGTAGATGGCGACACCCAACAGAGCCAGAGTGACCCTATCCATTGACTTTGATTTCTCTCTTATCCAATTCCACTTTCCCCAGGTCTACTGCTAATTTTCATATTCCTACCATGAACTGGTGGGTGTAGATGTGTGGAACTATTCAGTGGGGAACTATTTGTTGCTTCCATTGGATGGTAATTTCAGGTTAGTGCTTTTAGACAATCGATAACAGTTTAATACGACTATTAAAGGCAAAAAACAGAGTGGATGGTTTATTGATAAAGCCAATTAAGTGAAATATGAACCAATTAAAAATATAGTGCAATGATATCTGTTCTTGAATGATCCTCATATTTCTAAGAAAGTGACAGTCTTCAATTACTGGAATATAAGAGACAATAAACTGAATGGTCCTTTGGGATTATTAAGAAAATTGAAAATAAATACATGAGAGGTGAAAAATCAAGCGAATTATAATTCCCAATTCTACTATGGTTTGGAATCTACTCTCCCCTTTTAAGTTGTAGGAATGACATTGAATTAATTTTTAACCAGGAGAGGAGTTGGCCTAACGGCTAGGGCAGTCTCCCTCGAATCTGGGGAACTAGGTTCGAGTCTCGGCAACGACGCTGAACATCCTGTGATTCTGGGCAAATCACTTAATCTCCCCGTGCCTAACAAAAATGAATGTGTCCTCATGTAATGCAACTGGCGCTATGTAAAGCGCTCTGATACCCAATTCGGGTCAAGTTCACGCTATGTAAAACTCTGTAAGAAAAAAGAAAAAAAAAAAACATTTATCAGTTTACTAATTGACAAAATAATGAGCCTATGCAAGTTGAAAGAGTTAAGTATAAATAGTGGTCCATAACACAGTAACTTGAGGTCTAAATACTAAGGGGCAGATTTACAAGAAAGGGACACATCTGTGGAGATGCGTCACTTTCCCTGCGCCACCCTGAGAAACCCTTGCGCCACCATGGATGTGCTGTATTTATAATATGGCGCACCATGGCGCAAGGATTGACAGATGCGTCAGAAATTCTGACGCATCTGTTGGGGCAAAAGTCATGCATTGCTGGAGTCGTGTCGCAAGCACAACGCAACTCCAGCAATGCATTTTGAGGCCTATTCCCACTACACTGCATCACTCCTTACGCCTGCTTCAAGCAGGCGTAAGGTTTTGACGCAGTGGCGTCCTAGAAGTGATGCAGTGAAATCTTGTAAATTTCACTACGCCACTTTTACGAGGCTTTCCTGTGTGGGAACGCCCACCCTGCATACATTATACCTGACGCAGGTATAATGTGACGCAGGGCTTTACAACATGACGCATCTCCCTAGATGCGTCACATTGTAAATTAGCCTCATTTTTTACGCTGCTGATGTGTCACAAACGTGACGCTACAGCGGTGCAAAAGTGTTACAAGGGGCTTGTAAATCTGCCCCTAAGTCCATGAGAGTAATCAGATCTATGAAATTCTTTAATAATTGATTCATGAATAGTCCAGTTTTTAACTGTCACAGTGAGCTAGGAGTACCATACATTTCAGATTTAATTAAGGTACAACCAGTGCTACTCTGGCATAGAATTTGGACCTCTACCAGCACAGGTCTAAATAAGGAAATCCTAACAGATGCAATGAAATTAGATCATAAAGGGTAAAGATATAGCTAGGTACAAGCTATGCATTTGTTCTTGGTGTTTCAATACAGGCTATAGATTCAACAACACAAATGTCAATGAAAATACAAGACCAAACATATATATACACAACCAAAAAGTCCTATTTGTTGTTCCAAGAAATCTTTTTTATTATTTATTCTTAATTTGTTATTTATATGTTTTCTCAATGATTTATTTAATGACTTAATTCAAAGTTATATGTACAATACAATGATGCACTATCATAAAACATATATAGACAAACTTACATATTAAATACAAACAATTGCATAAAATAATTAAAAATACATCATTCTGTAGAACACAATAGCGTAAGAGATGGAGAAGGTAAATTATTAAAGAAATTTCCAAGGCAGGCGGTAGATAAGAACACTACGCGCGTTTCGGCAGTATTGCCTTCATCAGGAATGACCGTCTCAACTTTCTCTATAACAAAAACATACAGTTGACATTTATAAAAAAAAACTTTAGTTTTTAGCCTGAAATAGACACTCTTATTTATTGTGAGCAAATCATGCTTCATCAGCAAATGAGCTGTGCAGGTGCGGTAAAGGGATACTAGACTATGAGACAAGAGATTTTAGGAGCACACAATGTCAAGATTTCGATTGCCGTCACCGCGGTTGTTAAACAAATGTCCTTATATCCCAAACAAAGAAATATGTTTGTGCATACAGAGTGAAGAGAAAGGAAGGAAAAGAGCGTGAAAACTATATTTATGCTAAAGTGCAAAGGCATTTAATAATCGGTGTCCCAAACTGGTAAAGTCTAACTCTCAATACGTTGCTAAGTGTAACCTTAATGGTTACAATATGGTAATAGTAAGATGTTTAACAACTATAACTGTTGTAAATATGAGCAAAGGCTCTCTCTCTTATAAAGGAGAATCCTGTGTAGACAAGATGTTATCTATGTAGGGGTAAGCAGAATAATTAAATAGAATCAACAAATTGCAATTTCGTTTTATTATTAAGGGAAAGAATGCATAAAAGCATTCTTATCTATATGGCTTCAAGACTATTTAATCAATAGATTAAAAATGCGTACCTATGTAGCGGGTACGTCGAGGCGTGTTTGTAATATATGTAAGAATCTAAAAGTTACTACTTCCTCGATATTTATCCAGATGTTGCCCATATACAAATCTGTCAATGAAGAGATGCAAGGTTACTTTTTGGGTCCTTAATGATGCTATACGATAAAAACTACTATCACTAGTAAATAAATACTTACTGCCATTTAGTAGGTACTCATGGCTGATATTTATTGGTAATAGTGTGTTAAAAACAGTGTGAATCACTGTTTGCAGTATATCTGTAAACAACAGAAACTATCATTGTTACATATTTTTAGGATATATTTTATTAAATGGCTCTTTTCGTTAGCTCACTACTATAATATAGATGGAAACTTACTTGCCCAATTACTTCCATCTGAGACTCAACTCAATAGATCAGGGTTGATGTTAAAATCAACTTTTACACCCACTACGGAGCAAGTGCCACCCGAGGTAGTAGTATTTGAACAGGTGGTACACCAAAAAATGATTGCTGCAACAAAATATGTCCAAAGAACACCGTACAATTTACAACAAGAAGAACATCAAGCCCTGATGACTCTAAAAAATTCCCCAGATATCACTATAAAAAGTTGTGATAAGGGTGGAGGAATTGTTGTCTTGGACACTATACATTATGTATCTAAAATAGAGGAAATGTTAAGTGACACCAACTTCTATATGAAAGTCACAAAAAATCCCACAGATAAAATTAAAAACAAAACCCAAAGATTGACTAGTAAGGCGCTTAGAGATGGATATATCTGTGATAAAGAATACGCCTATTTAAATATTGAACATCCAAGAATGGCTAGCCTCTATGGTGTACCTAAAATACACAAGAGTGAGACCAATCCACCATACAGACCTATTGTCACTACAATAGGCTCTATCACAGAACCTCTCTCCAAATATTTGGATGCAATCTTACGTCCACATATTAACAAAACGCCTGCCTATGTCCAAGACACTAGGCACATAATCAATCTAGTGGAGAACATTCCCTTTAACCCACAACAACAATGGCTGGTAACTATGGACATCGAAAGCCTATACAGTAACATCCCTATATTAGGGGCCCTTCAGGCAGTCCAATGGTTCATTGAAATCATGTACATTGACTGCAATGTAACCTTTATAATCCAGTGCTTGAAAATAGTCCTTGAGGAGAACATCTTTGAGTTCAATGGCCAATTACACAAACAAGTGAAGGGTGTAAGGGTGTAAGCATGGGCGCATCATGCGCACCTACTATAGCAAACATCTATATGGCCCGATTTGAATATACAAACATCTATAATGAAGTGGCACAATTTTTGAATCCATCTGGAAATGGTCCCGCTTCATAGATGATATTTTCTTTATCTGGACAGATACAGAGGATATGTTACATGAATTTTTAGCCTGGATAAACCTATGCGACATCAACCTACGGTTCACCTCGAACCATAGTAATGTCCAAATAGAGTTCTTGGACATTTTCATCAAACACATCTCAGGGAAACTAGCTGTCGATCTGTTTACCAAACCAACGGCACGTAATACGTTGCTACATTACGACAGCTTTCACCCTACGTCCCAGAAGAATAGTATCCCTTTCGGAAAATTCTTGCGGTTGCGCAGGAATTGTACCAGTATCCGGGACTTTGACTTAAAAGCTCAAACCATGAGAGAGAAATTCATGGCACGTGGCTACCCCCACAAATTGGTAAGGAACTCATATAAGAGGGCCAGATTTTATGATCGTCAGCACTTACTAACAACCAATAAGAAAACAGACAAAGCTGAATTAGTATTTGTCACACGACACTCTATATTAAATGCCCAAATAAGACAAATCATCTCATCTAATTGGCATATTTTGAATATAAATAAAGAAAAACAGGACAAATTACCTAAACCATTGTATGCTTACAGAAAAAACAAGAATTTGAAAGATTTGGTAGTGAGGTCACGCATGCCCCCAAAAACAGCTCATACAGAGAAGTATTGTAGGGTCCACACCAGTTATAGGAAACTTTAGGTGTGGTACATGTAAGGTCTGCCCACTAGCCTTAGAAATGGACACTGTCAAATTAAATGGAAATATTATCAAAGCCAAATGTATCTCCAATTGTAAAACAAAAGATGTAATATATCTTTTAGTTTGTCCATGTGGGTTGGGCTATGTGGGCGAAACAGCTCGTACTTTGAACGTACGGCTAACTGAGCATCGCTCGGCAATTCGCACAAAGAAATCTTCAGCCCCATTAGTTGAACATTACAACACAATGAACCACACAGAGGAAGATATAAAATGGTTTATAATTGAAAGAATTTCATCAAAACAAGGCTATAGTAATGAAGCGATAAGAAAAAAACGCGAGGTCTATTGGATCTTTACTTTAGACACTGTTAACAGAGGCCTAAATCTGGAAACACCGTGGGAACAAGTACTATTGTTCAACCATTAATAAATGGCCTGTCTAACATACCACTTGCGTATAATAACCAATGAATAGATCTTAGTATACAAATATGTAACTATACCGTCTTAAGATCCAGCATTAGCTCACACTCTTCAAATAGTGACAGATAGTATTCTGTAGTGACATATATATCACCTGTACATATAACTTTGATGACCCAAACTCCACACCAACATGGCGCTGATTTATTTAGCCCGTTGTTTATTTCCATAACATGCGCTTGCCGCGTAAGTTATGCACGTCGAATTCGACTTCATTCAGTTAATGAACAGATCTCAGTACACAAATATGTAACTATACCACCTAAGACCCAGCGTTAGCTCACATTCTTCAAATAGTGATAGATAGTATTCTGCAGTGACATACATATCACCTGCACATATAACATCGATGATCTAAACTCCACACCAACATGGCGCTGATTTATTTAGCCCGTTGTTTATTTCCATAACACTCGTTTGCCGCGTACGTTAAGCACGTCAAATTCGACGTCATTCAGTTAACGCCAGAGGACACATAAAATGCGGTATCCACGGGTCGGCAAACTATCGCCGGATTTCCTGCCATACCAGCTGAAGAAGACACGAGCCCTTCATGCCGGTGAGTACTATGCCTGCTAGACTAGGAATACTAGATACACTAGGCATATATATAGATTTTTGACCCGACATACCCATAATCGTGTTACGTATAGTAAGGTAGTTTCTTCCACAAGATATAAACTTTGAAAATTACCCCTTTCTTTTTTTAAAATTGAGGAAGCGAGGTGCCTACCATCCACCATTTAGATGTAAAAAAGTGGGAGTTTTGTTGTACGAAGGAGGTATTACTCTAATAAGTATGCCGAGTCTGTCCACAATACCGACAAACCCGTAGCACACTAGTTGAACCCTTTAAGATATAAGGATAAAATAGCATCTGGTAAGGAGGCAGTTACCTAGTTAACGATACTGCCTGCAATGTAATGAATCCTCTATCTTCAGCAAGTAATCGTAGTACTGTTGCTTTAATTTATTTTAGGAGATGCCATTTACTGATCATTAATGACCAGCAACATCACCCTCTTTATTTATACTATCGCCACACTAAAAGGAAAGACGTAAATACATGTATACATTGCACAAGTAAGTTTCCATCTATATTATAGTAGTAAGCTAACGAAAAGAGCCATTTAATAAAATATATCCTAAAAATATGTAACAATGATAGTTTCTGTTGTTTACAGATATACTGCAAACAGTGATTCACACTGTCTTTAACACACTATTACCAATAAATATCAGCCATGAGTACCTACTAAATGGCAGTAAGTATTTATTTACTAGTGATAGTAGTTTTTATCGTATAGCATCATTAAGGACCCAAAAAGTAACCTTGCATCTCTTCATTGACAGATTTGTATATGGTCGACATCTGGATAAATATCGAGGAAGTAGTAACTTTTAGATTCTTACATATATTACAAACACGCCTCGACGTACCCGCTACATAGGTACACATTTTTAATCTATTGATTAAATAGTCTTGAATCCATATAGATAAGAATGCTTTTATGCATTCTTTCCATTAATAATAAAACGAAATTGCAATTTGTTAATTCTATTTAATTATTCTGCTTACCCCTACATAGATAACATCTTGTCTACACAGGATTCTCCTTTATAAGAGAGAGAGCCTTTGCTCATATTTACAACAGGTATAGTTGTTAAACATCTTACTATTACCATATTGTAACCATTAAGGTTACACTTAGCAACGTATTGAGAGTTAGACTTTACCAGTTTGGGACACCGATTATTAAACGCCTTTGCACTTTAGCATAAATATAGTTTTCACGATCTTTTCCTTCCTTTCTCTTCACTCTGTATGCACAAACATATTTCTTTGTTTGGGATATAAGGACATTTGTTTAACAACCGCGGTGACGGCAATCGAAATCTTGACATTGTGCGCTCCTAAAATCTCTTGTCTCATAGTCTAGTATCCCTTTACCGCACCTGCACAGCTCATTTGCTGATGAAGCATGATTTGCTCACAATAAATAAGAGTGTCTATTTCAGGCTAAAAACTAAAGTTTTTTATAAATGTCAACTGTATGTTTTTGTTATAGAGAAAGTTGAGACGGTCATTCCTGATGAAGGCAATACTGCCGAAACGCGCGTAGTGTTCTTATCTACCGCCTGCCTTGGAAATGTCTTTAATAATTTACCTTCTCCATCTCTTACGCTATTGTGTTCTACAGAATGATGTATTTTTAATTATTTTATGTAATTGTTTGTATTTAATATGTAAGTTTGTCTATATATGTTTTATGATCATGCATCATTGTATTGTACATATAACTTTGAATTAAGTCATTAAATAAATCATTGAGAAAACATATAAATAACAAAATAAGAATAAATAATAAAAAAGATTTCTTGGAACAACAAATAGGACTTTTTGGTTGTGTATATATATGTTTGGTCTTGTATTTTCATTGACATTTGTGTTGTTGAATCTATAGCCTGTATTGAAACACCAAGAACAAATGCATAGCTTGTACCTAGCTATATCTTTACCCTTTATGTAATTTTCCCTACAGCTAGCAAGCCTCATTGTTTTCGGTAGGGGTCCCCTTTTTCCCAAATCACATGAAATTAGATCATGCCAGTAAGATCACCTGGCTAAAATATGTAAAAAACTTTTTGCAGGATATTGGGCATCCAGATTATTTTTCCTTGCCTGTAGTAATGAATTCCATACATCGGAAGGAATTCAAAAAGTTTGTATGACTTTTTGGAGGAAAAATGAATAAACCTACGGTGGTTCAGCATCAAATGATTATTATAACGTATAACATCCAACCGTACCTACTGTGTTGCATAGGGGGATACGATAGGTACGTGTTAACACGTTTTAGATTTGTGACTTTCCACCGTTTGATCAGCCAACCAGATATGAACAATTGGTCAAGGGAATTATGCCCGTGTCCCTGTGGCAACATCTCTTCACAAACAACTATCCATGTAATTTTATTCTGTAAATTTTACGTAAATGAACTACGTAGATGGATTGTACCTCTATTAAAACAGGGGGGATGGAGGCAATGTCGCCCTGCTCTTCTGTATTTACAGATGATGGATAATAATTATTGTATTGGAACTATGGTGGGTTTCCTAAAAAGCATACTGAGAGCAAGGAAAATTTTAAATGTTTAGACCGCTGAGGAAAATATATGGGAGGTGTTAAATTTGAAATGGATTATTTTTAGTATAGATGCCAAATATTTTTACTCTTATGCATCAGAATCAGCTAAAGCAAAATGAATTGATTAATGAACCTGTATATATTTGTTTATCTATGTATTTTTAGAAGTGTGTTGATGTGTTTTTAATTGTCTGCTTTTATGATTTTACATGCCTAAAATCGAATAAAGCTCGTTTTGTTTTGATTTGATTCATGAATACTGTGTTGTGTAAATAATATTGAGATTGCTACTGAATTGAAAACATTAAAGTTATATTTTGATAAAAAGATATTCAGAGATATTATAGTGGTGTATTAATTGAAAAATAAAGAGTTAATTCAGGAAATGCAAGAGGTCACATTGATGACCAGTAATTGGGCACATTAATCTTTTAATTTTCTCACTATGCATTTTTTTATCTTTGTTTTTATTAAGAGGATTTTGGATAATTGGTGCTCCTAATGCCATTTTAGATGGCTTTAAAAAAATCTTTCTCCTGATAAAGGATGATCACAGACAAAAGGAATCTTGAAACATTGATTTTCTTGCCAGAAGGGGTTGCTATAATTGATGAAGAAGATAATCTGTAGGACTAAGGATTTGGAACAGCCACATACGATTGTGAGTGTATATACCCTACCGTTGATCATTTCTGTAAATATGGGTGAATTGATTCTCTTTCAAGAAGTTTAATATGAATGTTGATAGAAATTAGATCATTCGGATGCAATTTTTAATTTATGTGATGCAAAATAAATTAATGTCTTATTTTTGCTAGTTGGTGTGGTCCTTTATTTGAAAGAAGTTAATAAGATATTAAGCATGTACTCCAAGATAAATAACAAATGTTATAGATATGATTATGCATACAAAGCATGGTAGGTGGGTTTAGGCTAAAGCTGAAGGATTCTTGTCACATTTAAGTGCACTGTGCATAATACGCTCTGTGCTAAAGTTATTGGCTACCTCCAGAAACTATCTCTCACCCCAAGCCACAAAACTGTTAATTGATTCCTTCTCCTCCCTGTTGATTATATAACAAATTCAAACAGCCAAATATAGAGCAAAAATATTCAGGGCTCAGGGCCTCTAATTATGGAGCAACTGCCACCCAAAAGTGAGATAACAATATTATTTTTCAACCTTCTGGAAAATGAAAAAGAATATGCTGTTCAGCCAGGTCTTTGGATCCTAGATTCATTTAGTGAGATTACCCACCACTAATCTAGGCATATGGACTGACACCCTGACCCAATAGGAACTCTGGACCTGCAGATACATCTACATGTTGCCAGAATATGTTTTTGACCAGACTCAGAGTAGAGCTCCTATTAGCGATTTGAAGTGGTTGTCAGAAAACATGTTAACACTCAAATCAATGAGTACATAAGTGAGCATAAACCGAGGACACATAATTTCTTAAAGCTGTAAAGGTTCAAAACAAGTGGTGTTTTTAAAGTCCAAAAGTACCAGTTGAAGATCATTGTAAAGCATTCAACCTGCCAATACAAGCAAACATCTTTGACTCACACTATTAGTTTAGTTGCTTGCCTGGTGTGTAACTGAATCTGAGTGCTACAGGCTGTTGACAGCAACAAGGCTGTCAGAAATGCTAACTATGTTCCCTTATGACAGTCTGCATCTTATTTGTGGTCCTCCTTGTGTTTCTGTCATGATATGTGGCCTGAACCTTTTCTTTGCACTTAATACACCTGTTAGACCTGCATCCTTGGCATGGTTTCCCCTGTCTTTTTGCCTCTACCACCTGATTTTTTGATGCTATGCTGGACCTCGTTTTTGCTGCTTTATGTACTCTGGGGACGTTACCACCGTTGACCAGTGCTAAAGTGCAAGTACTCCCTGTGTGATTCTGATTGGTTATCCATTACTGGCATATTTGATTTACTAGTAAGTCCCTAGTCAAGTGCAATATGTGTGCTCAGGGCCTGTAAATCAAATGCTACTAGTGGGCCTGCAGCACTAGTTGTGCCATCCACATGAGTAGCCCTGTAAATGTGTCTCAGGCCTGCCATTGCAGTGTCTGTGAGTGCAGTTTTAAACTGGCCTGTTGACCTGGTACGTGCACCCACTTGCCAGGCCCAAACCTTCCCTTTTACTATGTGTAAGGCACCCCTAAGGTAGGCCCAAGGTACCCCCATGGGCAGGTTGTAGTGTATGTGAAAAGTAGGGCATGTACTGGTATGTTTTACATGCCCTGATTGTGAAATACTGCCAATTTAGTTTTTCACTATTGCAAGGACTAGCTCTTCCATAGGCTATCATTGGAGCTACCGTGTAACCTCTTACAAGTGTAACTTTCAATTGGGAAAGCTGGAAATTTGGAGTTTGGGCTCTCTGAGCTCAGAATTTGAAAACACATCTTTTAGTGAAGGTGGTTTTTAAATAGTGTGCTTGAAAATAATACTTTTAGAAAGTGGGCATTTTCTTGTTTTACCATCCTGTGCCTTTGCCTGCCAATGGAATCAACGTCTGGTTTAGACTGGCAGAGGCCTCACTCTTGACAGTCACACAAAGTGGTTTGAGGTGTGTTCTGCATACCCTGATTGCCCATCACCAGGCTCATGGGCCTTCCTAAGCTAGAGTGGTGGGAGGAGTTGTCACATACACCTGAATAGGGCTGTGCCTGTCCTCTCACAATGCTGACTCCACCCTCCTTAAGTGTGTCTGGTTCCAAGACAGGGTAAGGCAGGGTCTGTGCACTACAAAGACTCTTCTTCTAAGTATGCCTACTTCAAAGGCAAAAAGGGGAATAAGTATTGGACATAAAACCCCAGACTTTGAGAACACTTCAGGATCAAGAGGAGACGCTGCTAAGAAGAACTGAAGAGCTGTGAGGGGGAGTATTGCCCCTTCGCTGTGTGTTGCTTTCCTGGGTTGGCCTGCAGTTGCTGCCTCTGTCTTGGAGAGGAAAGGGACTGGGCTTTGCTGTGTATCCTGCTTCAGAAGTTTCTCCAAGGGCTTATGTGTGCTAGCCTCCTGTTAGGAAGCCTCATGGCCATCAAAAACTTCACCTGCATTATCCCTGAACTCCACTGCTGGGAGTTTTGACACAGCACCTGTTTGCAACATCGACCTCCAGCGTGTCCGCATTTCCATGCATCGCACCTGTGCGGCAAGTTTTCCACCTTATCACCTGCAGACAGAACCGTCTTGGATTTTGACGAATTGCTTCCACTTACAGTCCGGAACCGACGCAGCACTGCTCCTGCGTGCAGTAGAACTGGTGCATTGCCTCCCCAGGGACTCAGGAATCGACGCATCGCTGTGTTTTCAGATGCTTCCCTCCTCAGTAGCTTTTTTTCCTTGTGGAGTTCGACGCATCTAAGGTACTTTGTGTAAAAACACCGCATTCAAAGAGTTATATGGACAGAATAGCTTAAAACCTTTAAAAAGTGATGTCTTAAGTTCTGTATGTTGGATTTTTGTCGTTTTGGTCTTGTTTGGTTTAGATAAAGATTGTTCATTTTTTCTAAACTAGTGTGGTGTTCATTTCACTGTGTTACTGTGTGTGTTATGTACAAATGCTTTACACATTGCCTCTGAGATAGACCTGCCTGTTTGTGTCAAGCTACCAATTGGGTGAGCAGGGGTTATCTTGGGTGTGTAATTTCCTTATCCTGACTAGAAGAAAGGGTACCTACTTGGACAGGGTGCAAACCACTGCCAACCATAGACCCCCATTTCTAACACACCCTAACTGTAAGCAATTGAAATCAGTCTTGAAATCACTTACTGGTACCTGCAATATTCACAAGACCTATTTCGATGGAAGTGATACTTGTAAAAGCCGGCACTCCCACAGGTGCCAGCCATGAACTTGTGGTAAGCAGTTGCACATCTGATCATCTACTACCGCTTCATTCAGATGAAACATGGAGGCAGATCACAAGGTGAACAGGTTCGCCAGGCTAAGGACACATTTAAGACTCAGGATAGAGCCTAACTACTTGTGCTTCAGGAAACACCTGAAAAATGACCTGATCAAAGCTGTAATCAATTGTACACCACAAGGATGTGGTTAGCGACTCATGAATACTGGGTGTGTTTCCTTAACTCTGATCTGCTTGGACCCTAATTTCCCCAGAAGTTGTCTTCACACAAACGCGGCATATCTCTCCAGAACTTTGAAATCGATGAAAGGTAATATTGAGTGCAGTTTTATAACACATCCAAATAAAGAATTGCATTTACCCCTGCCTACTTTCTTTTGGAATGCAGACGACAACATGCGCCCTCAAACCCACTCTCTATTCACTTTATTGTGTTTCACTGATTCCCCTATTCTTTCTGTTATTTTTAGGCCTGAGAGCAAGTTTTAGTTGTTTTGCAAGCCTACTGTAACCTTGACAACGAATACATAATAATATTAAGAATACACATGCAGAAAGGGACTTCGTTGCTCTGTTGGACTGTTTCACATTTTAGCTCAGCCCAGAGGACAGCATACATACAGTGGGAGACTAGATCAACCCCTTCAACCACTGACATGTAGGCAATGTCAGTCCAGTGGTGGCTCGCACAGGTAAACGCAGTGGGGTGGTGAGGCGGGCAGGGTAGGGGTAGTGGAATTCAACATACGACAGGATAGTGAGAAGTAAACAAATAAATAAATAAACCCACTTACCTTGCTCTCACCGCATCGCCAAGTCGGTGATGCGGCGAGCGCAAGGTCAGTGGTTTTATTTATTTGCTTTTAACTATCCTGTCATATGTCGAATTCCACTCCCCTCCACTCTGCCCACCCCCCCGCCTCACTGTGCTTACCTGTGCGAGCCGAGACTGAGTCAGTCACTTTTTATATCAGCCCACAGGACAATCTTTTGGTGTTTGGCTTCTCAGGCAGTGTGCAGCAACATTGTGCCTGCCTATTTCCTATTTCCATATCTTGAAGGGACAGCCTCTGTCAGCCAGAGGAGTTTGTGTCAATCTGTGAACCTCTGCTGCACCCTGCCATCCATCTGTTAGTCAGAGAGATCACGGCTTCTGCTCTTCACTACCTTGCTTTTTAATGCTTCACTTCTGCTCTAGCCTGCACTCCTTGTACGCAGTTCTCACAGTGGTCTTGGATTCTGGTCTGTCCCACCCGCACTGAGTGGCTGTTCATTTCTTTTCACTACTGAGTGCCTGGCAGACACCTTGCCTGGTAATGTTGATTAAAGGGTTATATAAAATTACACAAATTCTCTCAAAATGCACTTCAGAGTGACGAGTGATTAATAAATGTAGGGGCACACTTCTCCTTCAAACATCACTCGAAATATTTGTAAAGGGATGGGTTTGAAGGTAAAATATCTTGCATGAGGCATTTTCATCATATTACCCCCACCATCAGTATGACCCCCACCATTACCGCCACTATCACCACCATGAATATCATCATCACCATTACATTTCCACCACTACTAGCTTTACAACCACCCCCACTACAACTACTACCATTATTACCAACAACACCATTACCACCACCACTATGACTATCACAATTGCTACCATCACTATCACCACCATGATTATCACCTCCACTCTCACCACCACTATCACTACCACCACAACTATCACCACCACTATCACTACTGCCACTGCCACTACCATCACCATCATTTTCACAACCACTATTATCACCACCACTATCTCCAGTATTACCACCACTACAACTGCCAACAACACCACAATTGCCACTGCTACCACCAACTGCACTACTATTGCCACAATCCCCTTTACTACCAACAGGACTTTCACCACCAACACCACTACTACTACCATCACACTCCTGCCACTACTGTCACTAGGACTTGAGGTATAAGATATTAATAGTCCAAGAGAAAGTTACACCTACTCATAGCAAAATCTTTGTGTATCGGGGCGATTTTCTGTCTGCTGTGAGTACTAATAAAAATGCTTGTTATTTTTCCGAATATGGTGCATTGCCCCTTCCTCCAGTTATCCACTGTAGTGCGTAGGGGGAACTGCATTTTACATTTTGCCTTTTATCTCCGAAGGCCACTTGATTTTTTAAATCAAAGCACTGAAAATTGAAATTGTCAATCAATGTTTACTTTAAAGGCTTCTATTGTCAGTATATGTTTGCACGCTATTGACCACACATAGTTGACACCATGCTAAAACCCAACAGGCGTGTATTTTAGGATGAATGGAGCTGAAGTGTGCTCATCGGCCTAATAAATAACAATCTTTGATATATCAGCTGTGAGAGAGTGCAGGCAATTTGCTGTTCCTGTGATCTTTTAAAGCTTTCCGTGAATCTTCTTTCCAGCCAGGTCAGCCATCTGAAAGCGCCATGAAAAGTGGTCACTGACGCTCATATATCAATCGCAAGAGGAAAGATGGATGCTTTCATGGCAAAGGGGTCTTTCAGGATTGGCAGGATCAGAGAGTATTTTTGATCAATTACGCTTTGTTTAGTACTGACCTTCGAAGTTGCCCAAACAAAGATTGATATTGCATTTTTTTTGTTTTCCCCTTTGCACTAGCTTAGGAGAAGAAATTCCCTTTCCCTTGAAGGTATGGGACTATTTCGCTCAGTTTAGCCTCTGATGACTGAGCCTCCCTTTGTTGAGTTAGTGACTCTGACTTCTTATTATGAACTGCAGCTTAAAAGTTATGGTTAAAAGAAACTGAAACAAGGTGGAAAGTATGATTCTTTCTTAGTCAGAAAAATGTTTTGTTTCACTGTTCATGCACATTCATGGTTACACTACAGACCCTGTCGTCAAAGCAGCACGTACTTTAAGAAGACACGCAGGAATTCAAGATTCACAAACATGAATCTTGTCCTTCTAAGATGCAATGTCTTCAATCTTAAAGTGAGTCCTAGTGAGATGTCTATATGATAAATCTGCAAGCACAATATTGTCCTGCGGTTTTGTTTGTTAAAGGAAGAAGCTCTGCCAGAGGCCCCAGCGTTAGGAGTGTTAAGCTTTTTTTTTAAAAGAGGGGAAGCTTTAGAAGGACTTGCATATAATTGGTACATAAGAGGCTTGGGGGGGGAGGGTGGGGGTTCAACTTGACAGGTATCCTTCATGACAGCGCCCTCATAGTGCCCCATGCAATTTTACCCCTGTGAACCCCCAGCTAGATCTAGTCAGCACAAAAAGGCTTGTTTTCTGATGAGTGAAATATGGTTTTTATTTTACTCTGGTAGTTATTAGGGACGAAGTTATTAAAGGATCTTCTGAGCTTCGGTGCTTTTGTTTTGTTTATGTTTATGGGGGCACATTTATCAAAAACTTATAGCAAGTACTTAACATTATAGAAAACATTCCTGTCTTTTCCCTGCGTTGGTGCACAATGTGCTGCCTAGCTCCAATGCAGGCACCCTTGCACCATGGTGCAAGAGTGCCTGCGTTGTAAGTAGGATTGTTTTTGTGGAGTAATGGACACCTTCCTGCACAAAAACAATCCTCTGAGGCATTTTCCTTTGTCTATGTGCTCTGCAGAATGCAGCACACAAAGAAAGAGGAAGTAAGGAGGATAAATAAAGACATTTCTCCTCGTTACAGAGTGCGCATGACTGGTTTGGTCGGTCCCAGAGGGCCGACCAAACAGTTAGGGCCCGCAACATTGGGCTAGCCACTCCTCTCCTGCCCTGTTGCAGGACCGCCCACCCGCCCGCCCCCAACCAAACCCTTCTGCTTTCTCGCAGTGTGAGAAGCAGTAACATAAAATGGTATACCATTTTTTGTTACTGCTTCTCGCACTGCGCGAAAGCAAGTGGGGCGACGCTCCTCCGCCCACATGGAGAAGCCGCCCCTGATCAATGTGCAGCTGACCATTGAGGTGGGTAACGGGTCTCTCTATCTATTGTTGTGACTACATCAGGTGTTGCGGCTTTCAATTCCCTGGCTGCTTTCCTTGTTTAAATCTAAACTAGTAGTTGCATCCCCATTGTGCCCCATTGCATGGTGCAAGGGCGGCGCAACTATTTGATAACTCTGACCCTTGGTGACTAAGGGGCATATTTATCATAGTGTTGCATTGCCCTTGCGCTGCTCATGGGGGCGTAAGAGCGAAGCAATACAAAAGTCAGGTTTATCAAGTCACGTATGGCTACCTTGCATGGCCCTGTCTTGATACAGCACATATAGAATTAGGAAAATGCCTCTCAGGATTGTTTTTGTGCAGGAAGGTGTCTTTTTCTGCACCAAACAAACCTGCTTACATTGCAATCACCCTCACACCATGGTGCTTATGTGGCTGCATTGGCTCTAGGCAGCCAAAAGTGTACCAGCACAAGGAAAGGACAGGAATATGCTAAATAAGGTTAAATGCGGCGCATTCCTGCCATTTCCCTTTCACACAGCACAGCAAGGTGGCTTGCTGCATTGCGCTGCATGAAAGTAGTATAAATATGCCCCTAAATAGACTTAGCTGAATGCATACAATGTTCCATTTTATTGCAGACATAAGACTTGGGTTGTGAGATGATAGTACCAGATAATGTGTTGCATATTTACGTACATAATAAGAAGAAGAATTTACCGGTCCACAGACACAGCATTTTAATCTTATTGCCACATAATTTAGGCAATTTTGTCACATAATTTGATCTTCTATTGCGCTATAGTTCCAATGGCCCTATCTATGGCACATGTTTTCATTTAGTGGATCAGGGGAACAAGTCCTGTCCATTTCATCTCCTCTCATGAAATTGCAGAAACTTCAACGCAGACCTCACGGTTCAGGTGTTCCCAAAAAATCTTTCTTTAATTTCCAGTACACATAATGATGACAGGCCTGCCATTTTGCTCCACATTTCTCCTCGACCCTCACCTCGGCTCTGGATACCATTCTTCTATTGCGCTAGAAGAAAACTTGCCTAGGTCACCAGCATAAACAGAAAGCTTGGTTTACGTATGAAGTAAAAAAATAAATAAAACTATCCTCCTGAAGAGTTGAGAGGAAATTAAAAAGAAACTACGAACCATCTCTTAAAGCAGAATATATTGCATGAAATGTCTTATGTAAACAAAGAATTAAGGAAGGAAAAATTCCATTCTTATCACAGCTTATTAGACTTTATCTGAACATGGTGAATGAGGTATTTTCACATAACCTAAAAATGTAACACACCTCAGGCCTATCAACTAAAATGCCGTGTCCAAAAAACTCTGTAAAGAATCAACAGCCTTCTTCTCAAATAAGATATCTAAACTTCATGCATCAATTATTCTGAACAGTATCCCTGTTCTGGACATTGTTTTAAATGTACAGGCCAAGAGGAGTATCCCTTATTAGAGATATTCAAACTCATAACTGAAGAACAAATAATGGCCACAGTTGCATCTTGTAGACCCTCAGGTTCCCCGAAGGACCAATGCCCAGAAAACATCATGATATCTATACTTCTCTCTGTAAAATGGAGCTTTTCTCTGTTTACAAGATCTCCTTGGCACTGGGAATTTTCCCCAAGGAATGGAAATTAGTAGTAGTGAAACAGCTACTAAAAAACGTTCTCTTCGAGCAGACAATCCAAACAACTTTTGTCTGGCGAAAAGGTTTTAAAGGCTAGTACCTACCAAGTACTGCAATGCATTGAGACAAATTGAATCCTTGATATGACTCAGGTGGCTTTTCAGCACAGAAATGGTGATCCTTCAGCCTTGGATGATTTAAGAAGACTTGTTGATGGGGGTAATGTTGAAGTGCTGATTTCCTTAGAGCTTTCAGTGACATTTGATAGCATTGACCCTGACATCCTTCTACAGACATTTACAAACCTCAGTTTGTCCATCATTGTTTTTGAATGAATTGCATACTTTATATCTGAGGTTGTTGCTGGAGATGGGGCCCCCCCCTTATCTTATAAAGTTACTATTAGGCTACACTCCAGAAATTATGCCCAGGTCAGATGTGGGTCTTAGGGCGAGCTAACTTACTCAATTCCTGTGAATCGGGGAAAGAGGCAGGGGTGTGTGTTTGCTCCAACTCTCTTTCTCCTCTACATCAATGATTTGGTATCTGAGCTGGAGAAATGTGAGGGTGATGCCCCATGCCTTGCTGGAGTTAAAATCCCGGCCCTACTGTTTGCAGACGATACCCTCTTGGGAATTCAAAAGCTTCTGGATTGCTTTGGGTCCTTCTCCAGGCAGCGGAGGCTGGAGATTAACCTTGGCAAGACTAAATATATGGTAGTTAACCCCTGTCCAACATCTCGTTCAAATAAAAATGTTAATGGTGTAATTCAGGAGCGTGTTCATATGTTTGATTATTTGGGGGTTTCTCTCACAGAACATTTTGACTGGTCATTTCATGTCCAGAAACGCAGACTGAAGCTAGAGCAATATTGTGGGGGCATTTTGAGGGCCCAGCGTAGTTCATCTTTTCACCCGATCACCCCAGCACTTGAGATTTACAAATGTCAGGTTCTAGAAGCTACCGTGTATGTTGGAGAACTGTGGGGTTTTTTAGATGTCAGAGCTCTTGAGTGAGTAGAAAATCGATTTATGAGGAGCTTAATCAACCTGCCAGCAAGTACCCCACTGTGTCCGGTTAGATTATGGTCTTAGGCGTATTAATGATATAGTGGGGTTGAAACCACTATTGTACTGGTGAAGATTATGGACAGCCCCTGAGTTCACACTCTTTCGCAAGGCCCTAGAAGATGTAATGGGCAGACTGGGACCTGCAAGATCCCTTGACTTAGGTTGGTTGAAAATCGACTGAGGCATATTGGGCTTGAGAATCTTTGGTCTACTCCAGAACCTGCTATACTAGTCTCGAAACTGGAAATTAAAAGGCGTCTTCTGGAGCCATTTTGACCATCTTACCTTAAACTCTTCTAGGGTGGGTTCTCGCATTGCTTCCTTTTTGGAGTTTAAAGCTGACCATGGCTTGGAGGCATTTTTGGATGAAGTCGAACATCTTTTTGCGAAGTCCTTAAATATAACATTTTGCATGGGGATTCCCAAGCTGATGATACCAAACTAATGATTTTGATTAAATGGATTCCATACTTTATATTTGACAGGACATGGGCTGTTGCAAGTTGTCTTTTGAATTCCAAAGTAGAAACCTGAGAGAATAGAGTTTCTCAAGCCTCGAATATGCTGTCTTTTCTGTTTAATTCATGCATGAGACTTCTGACTACTTCACTTCATCAGATTGGTTCATGTATTTACACACAAGCTGATGATACCAAACTAATGTTTGCATTTCAACACTCCTTAGGAAGTATAGACAGCAATGTGGATGACCTCACGCACCACCTAGATGGTCTGAAAGAGCGGCTAGTTAAGCACACAGCAGAACAACATATATCGGTTGTGGAAGACGAGTCTATTAAAGTTGCCAAAGCACAGAAAGAAATGGCTAAAGATATAAAAACTCAAACTGCATAGCGAGGACCTAAAAGCGCAATCGCACAGAAGCAACGTATGCATTCTAGGAATACCGGAGTCAACAGAAACAGGGAGAATGGCGGAATACATATCAGACATGTTGTCCTTCATGCTAGACAGGGAAAATCTATCCCGCATGTACATGATAGAAAGGGCCCATAGATCGCTAACGCCTAGGCCCATGCCTGGGACCCCTTCCCACCCAGTCATCGCGAAGTTTCTATGCTTCCCAGATCGAGACACCATACTCCGCCTGGCCAGAGAAAAAAGGGAACTGGTATAAGCCGGTTTCAGATTATCAATCTACCTTGACTTTACAATGGCGGTGCAGGAGCCTTGATGGAGGTTTCTACCAGTAAAGAAAAGACAGTGTGAAGCTGAAGTCAAATATCTAGGCTGTGGCAGAATTCCTAGATAAATCTGGGACATAAGAGCCGAACCCTAGATGCAATGGAACAGGGGATACCATGCGGCGCAGAAAAAAGAACTGTGACCCGATGCAACTTGGACACAGAGGCAGGGAATGAGTATGTGGGCCATGCTGTATATAGTGGATTCCTCCTGGCTGGGGGCACCATAGGGGTCTCACATACAGATCTCAACGCTTATCGTCGCGGAACTCATCATCCCTCACTCCGATTTCTGAAGACAGTGATGAATATGTGTGCATGGTAGCCGACCGCGACAGATTAAAGCAATACCCGAGACTGCACTTTCAAACGGGAAATCAGCCGGCAAAGTTTGTACTAGACAGTGGAGTAGCTCTCAAATTCATATGCGTCACCGAATACAAAAAAATGAACCTGAAACTCAAACTGCAGAAGGCTGCTGTGCGTGTGTACACTTGGATGTCCATAGAACCTATACCATTCCTAGGACAATTTTGCACATCTCTGACATACAAAGACATGTCGTAGATGGGCCTGAAGCAGCTGATTGCCTTCTCAGTCTGCCCACTGTGGAATGCCTAAAACTTGTGGAGATACTATACAGAGTAGATGATGCACCAGACATAGTAAGCAATTTCCAAAACTGTACACCGGACTTGGAAAAAGAACTAATTTTAAAGTCCGGTTACACATTAACGAACAGGTAACACCTGTGGCTCAGCATCATCGGATAGTGCCATTCCACCTTCAACAAGCTGTAGACGAGGAGTTACAGGACTTATTAAGAGCTGACATCATCAAGAGGTCTACCGCCCCAACCCCTTGGGTATACCCAGTGGTGGTAGTACCTAAACGGGGATCGAACAACAAAGTGTGCCTCTGTGTTGACGTGAGGGCACCAAACGCGGCCATTGAACGAGAACGGCACCCAGGGCCTCACATCAGTGACATGATCACCCGGCTGAATGGGACTAAGGTCTTTTCCAAATTGGATTTAAACAAAGACTATCATCAGTTCGAGCTTCATGAGAGATCCCATTACATCACCACATTTTTGACCCATCAAGGCCTTTTTCGATACAAACGCCTCAACTTTGGCATTTCATCAGCCACAGAAATATCCCAAGAAGCAGTGAGGCGAGTCATTCATCACATTCCCAACTCATTCAACTACAGCAATGACATCTTGGTGTTCAGTGACACCATCAAGGAACATAACAAAGCTCTGGATCAAGTGTGTCGAGCCCTTCTGGAAGCTAAGCTCACTCTCAATAGCAATAAATGTGAGTTTCGCAGATCCACATTGAAATTCTATGGCCATTTCTTATCCAGCGAAGGGATGCAACTTGACCCTGAAAAAGTCACTGCTTTAACTGACACTCCCTGTCCACAAGATGCTAGTGACATAAGGTCTTTCCTGGGAATGGCCAGTAATTGTGCCCGATACATAAAGAATGACGCCACTATCAGTTATCCTCTACGAGAACTCACGAAGCAAGGTCAACTTTTTCAATGGTCTGCACACTGTGAGCAGGCATTTACCAGAATCAAAACAGCCATAGGATCCACCATCAACCTGGAATACTTCAATCCTCGCAGGAAGACCGAAATCACTGTAGACTTGGAGCCATCCTAGCTCAGTATGAAAAAGAAGGTGACCAATGACACATCGTAGCATATGCCAGCCGCAATTTGACAGATACTGAGAAAGCATACTTAGAGGCAGAAAAAGAAAGCCTGGCAGTCATTTGGCCTATGAGCATTTCCACATCTTTAGCTATGGGAAGCACTTTACTCTAATTACGGATCATCAAGCCCTCATAACCATATTTAGAATCCCCTGAGCAAAGATGCCACCTCGGATTAAGCGCTGGGGTATCCGCCTTCAAGAATACACATACACCATTGTCCATAAGCCAGGAAAGGCTGAAAACCCAGCTGACTACATGTCAAGACATCCTAGGACCTCATCAAAAATGAGCCACTCGCTGGCTGATGAATACATTTATTTTGTCATCGACCAATCAAGACCACCTGCTGTTGCATTGGAAGCAATCACAGAACCTACGGCTAAAGATGTTACGCTTCAAGACGTAATGCATCGCATTCGAACAAACTCCTGGAGACACCTCAATGAAACACATAATGACAAAATAATTAATTCACACGATCTAGCAACCTTCCGACATGTCAAAGATGAACTCACAATCGGTGACAATGGATTGCTATTACGAGACAAACGAATTGTCAAACCACAAATGTTACGACAAGGCATCATCAATCTGGTGCATGAAAGGCACAAGGGCATGGTGGTGCCCAAAATGGCGCATATGGGTACCGGTCTGGTTTCCCTCTCTCAACCAAATGGATGAAGCCACACTTCAGGACTGTCCTCAATGTCAACTGGTAGGGAGAGAAGAACCATGTCCCCCCATTGCAGATGTCCGATTTACCAGATGACGTGTGGCAACAGGTAGCCATTGACTTTCACCCTTTAAAATCTGGCAAGTACATCATCGTCATAATAGACGAGTACTCAACATTCCCCATCGCACAACAAGTATCGTCAACAAGAGCGACCATCATCATACCAGTCCTGGATGAGGCCTTTGCCTCGTGGGGTATCCCCAAAGTAGTCAAAACTGACAATGGTCCTCAATTTAATGGACATGACTTTGCAGAATTCGCAAGCCACCTCAACTTCAAACACCGGAAAATCACTCCCATGTGGCCTTAAGCCAATGGGATGGTAGGTGTATGGCTACACTAAATAAAACAATATGGAAGGCAAAACTAACCAGGCGAGATGTTCAGCTTGCCCTGAATGAAGTACTACGAGCATATCAGACCACGCCTCATAGCACCACCGATAAATGTCCAGCCACTCTAATGTTGGGAAGGACATTGTGTACCAGAATACCCATCATGGACACTGCAATGCACACAGGTCCTCAAGAACATGATCACGCAGCATTAGCAGAAGTAGACAGGACCAAGAAAGCAACAATGAAAGAATATGCAGATTCTCGACGGAAAACAAGGCCAAATAACATTCAGAAAGGACATTGGGTGCTAGTCCAACAAGAACATAAGACAAAAACAGATAGCCGATACTATGGCCAACCAGTGCGAGTAGCCACACAGGGACCATGGTCACGGCTGCATCTGAAGACAAGAGAATCACACGAAATGGGTCTTACTTCAAGAAGTGTGACCCAGCATTCAGTGCCCTAATGAAAGAGTCAAACGATAACCCTGATGAATCAAATCAAGAAGTAAGCAGCCGTGAAAGAAGAAACGTCCCTTCACTTCTGAGGGAGTCAAGGGAACCAGACCCTCCACGCCGGTCACAGCGAACCACACAGCGACCTACTCGGCTCATTGAAAAATTGTAAGAGGGAGTGGACATTGATCGTTTGCTAAGAAGGGGCGAGATGTAACGTCGATATGCATGATGCACTAGCGCAGTGCTAGGACCATGGAGGAGGGGACAGGGAAGGAAGGAGGAGGCAGGCCGGAAGTGGTAGAAGGAAGTCAAGAGGAGGGGTGCTAAGCTAGGGACAAGACAGAATAGGATGTCGAAGGGAGAGGGGCCCGAATGCAAAGAATAAAGAATTACTAACCCACAACCATCGTGTCTGTCTTCCTTTCAACACGACAGCAGGGTTGGAGGCAGACCTCCAGAACCTACAGATCCTATACCACTCCCAAAGTGCTAGTGACACATTGCATGCCATACACACTAAGCTGCAAGAATATGAAGATGAGGCAGATAGAAAGATAAAATTTCTTAGCAAGTATGCTGTGGCATGCACGTATGGTGACGGAGACAGACCAGGACACTTGCTGTCAAAACGTCTTCGTCCTAAACAGGTGTCCTCGACCGTGGTCTCTATTGAGACTGAGGAAGGCCACATTAGATATGCACCAGACACCATACTGTGGAAATGTCTCAAAGTACTATACTAAACTCTGCGAGCCCGGGGTCACCCATGATGTGGCAGATATTAATCAATACCTGTAGGAGGTAACTCTGGCATGGGTGAAGAGGACTGAGCACGAGACCCTGTGCTCTCCTATAACTGAGGCTGAGATCCAGGGTGCTATTAAGTCCTTGAAGAATAATAAACCTCTTGGGAGTGACAGACTCACTAGTGAGTTCTATAAGCCATATATGGAGGAACTTGTGCTGGTGCTTCTGATAGTCTATGAGGAGGCACTGAGTGTGGGCCAGTTACCGGCCACAATACGAGAGGCCGTAGTGGTAACTCTCCTAAACCCAGACAAACCCCCTAATCAATGTTGCTCATATAGGCCATTATCATTAATTAATATAGATATCAAGATCTTAGCGAAAATAATTGCAGGGAGACAGCTTCCACCATTGCATAGATTAGTAGTGCTGGACCAGTCGGTATTCATCTCCGGGAAGGTCCACGGCAGGCAAACTAAGGACCCTGCTACAGTCATGCACTAAATAAACCCTGACATAGAGGCTGTTGTCATGTTTTTGGATACAGCCAAAGCATTTGATTTGGTGGCCTGCCCATTCCTGTTTACAGCTCTAGAGAGGATGGGACTGGATAGGGATATGGACTGATAGATCTGGACATTGTATACTCAGCCTACAGCAAGAGTGCGAGTAAATGGACTACTGTCTGATCCCATACCTATTCAGTGGATCACGCGTCAGAGCTGCCTGCTGTCACCGATTCTGTTTGCCCTGCCCGTGGAGCCATTGGGGTGTATCCTGATGGATACCAATAGAGAGGAGGGAATCCAGTTTGGGCTGCATAGAATCTTGTTGTCTCTATACACAGACGAAATCATGCTACTGGTTTGAAACCCAGGGAAATTTCTCAACCCTTTTAGAGACATTATAACTTTTGGTTAAGTGGACTTGCCTCATGATAAATTGTGATAAATCAATGTTGGTACCAGAACACAAGAGAGGTAGAACAAAATCATCTCTTAGTTAGGAGTGTGACCCAGTTCAATACCAAGGCATACAATATTACCATGACATCGAAACTTTGCTCTGTGCTAACTATGGAGCATGTATGGGGAAGATAATATCCAATATAGATAAATGGAATAGGCTTCCGATATCACTAGCTGAGAGAGTAAGTATAATGAAAATGGTGATCCTCCAACAGATGCTTTACATCGTCCAACACCTACCAATTCCACTCCCCCGCAACTATTTTAGGAGACTGGACACCCAGATGCTGCAATTGATGTGGGCGGGCTGGACTCCCAGAATAAACTGGAAGATGGTGCAACTGCCTTATGAGCATTTGGGAATTCTCAGCACATAACTTCAAAGTCTACTACCTCGTGCATAGGTTCAACATATGCACCATAGGTTTCATAATATTAGACAAGTACTGCACTACGAGATGGAAATCGGCATGGCAGCTCCCTGCCCATTGAAGATGGTGCATCTGAAACCTCCTACTAGGACTAGGACAGAAATGCATACATTGAAATGGACAATTTGGGCTTGGCTAAGACTGGCTGTCATCACTGGCACAGACGAGATATACTCCCCTGGGCTCCCCTGCTGAATAATCCACAATTACAGTTTACTGGTGAGCCTGCTGCCAAGAAAAGGCTGCTAAACAGACAACCTTGTACCTGGGGGGACCTGTATAAGGAGGGCTCCTTGCTCACACTACAGGATTATAAAGAACCGGGGCCCTGCAATGCTTTAGGCATTTATGTATATCATTGCATCAACTGGTCGATAGATCGGTTAGAGAACTCTGCTCAGGGCAGCCTGCTGAACCCACACACTGGAAATT
The DNA here is from genome assembly GCA_963921515.1 of Calotriton arnoldi. Taxonomy (NCBI): domain Eukaryota; kingdom Metazoa; phylum Chordata; class Amphibia; order Caudata; family Salamandridae; genus Calotriton; species Calotriton arnoldi. The sequence goes on along the minus strand of CAWUFW010003433.1, from coordinate 303,441 downwards.
GCTGACACTTCTGATATTGCATGTCCTTCCTACCTGAATGATATCTCTCATCTATGCCACAGTGATGCATACTATGCCCAATACAGAAATACAACACAAGGTCCCGCTGAGCTGGAGTCGAGCTACAGGGGAAGAAGTGGGTGACAATACCTGGACATGCTGCTGTCCTCAGCCCAAAAAATATTGCCACCGACTAGTGCACTATAAATACTTATATCAGATATACCATACACCGGTCAGTCTGTGCAGGAGAGGGCTTGAGATAGACACTAGATGCCAGAGATGCGGGCCGGAGATGCTGATTTTTTGCATCTGGTGATGGTTGCCCAGCAACATACCAATACTGGGAAGAGGTCTATGGAAAATGTAATGCCATGGGGGAAGATCAAATACAGAGAACATCATTAATAGCACAGATGGGCTATATGTGAGATATACCCAAACAATTTGGGAGATTCACGGTGATAGCAAGGCTCACAAAAGTGTTGACTGCGTACAGGATCTAGTCTGGTGTAACACACAATCAGAGAATTATAGCATGGTACTGCCACTACAGTCCCATCCCAGAGACATTTGGGGCCCTTTGAAACCCTACTTGCTATATGAAGATGAAAACTCATCTATTCAAAGCGAATAGATGCCAAACACATGTACCCTGGTCATTCCATACAACATTGCACTTATGATATTCCTAGGTCGACTTGGGAATTATAAACATATTTTACCCATTTACCAGATGCTAAATCCGATGCTATATGTTAGAAATTGGGTTTCTGGTTGGCAAAGGTATGCACCCTGTTCAAGCAGGATCAACAATCCTAGTCAGAGTAAGTCAAAAACACACTTTAATTTAACATATCCTCATCCTCTGTTAACTTGGCACAGAGCAAGCAGGCTTAACTTAAGAAGCAATGTGTAAAGTATTTGTGCAATACTTCAAACAGTAACACAGTGAAAATACCATAAAAAGACTTCACACCAGTTTAGGAAAATATATTATGATTTTATAAATAAAACAAGACCAAAACAACAAAAAATCCAATAAGTAAAAGTCGAAGGTATGAATTTTTTAAGATTCAATGTAAAATTTGTGCTTAAAAGCAATAAGTTCTGGACCGGGGCAAAGTCAAGAGTTCAGGCCAACCGCGATGGAGCATGGGCCGGATACAGGAGCTATGCAAGGCCTGCTGAACAGAGTACCTTGATTCTGGTCGCAACAGCGAGATGTGACGTTCAGCCAAGCGATGCGTCGGTGTCGATCCCGCAGTCAAGTTGATGAGTTGATTTTCTCCATGCAACAATGGCGATGTGCTGGTTCTGAAGACGAAGTGCTGAAGCCAAGATGCGTTGGTTCCAAAGCTGATGCGCCAGGTTTCTCCACGCAGTCGAGGGGATGCATCTCTCACTGCAGCTGCAGCGATGCGGCGCTTCCAATGCGTCGGTTCTGGAGGCAATGCGCTGGTTTCGAGTGCGATGCACCAGTTTGGTTTCCACAACAGCGACGATGCATCGATTATGCTTCACGCAGCAGAGGATGCATCGGTTCCACTGGAGCAAGCACCGGGATCCACTTCCAATGGACGAAGCACAGGATAAGCGGTGAGACTTTGATATCCCTGAGTCTCAAAACAGGGGGCAAGCCAGCATGCCTTTGGAGATCACTCTGGGTTCAAGCAAGAGTCCAGTTCTTGCTCAGCAGGGGCAAAGGGTAGCAGGGAGCAGGGCAACAAAGCAGAAAAGTAGTCCTTCTACAGCAGCAGTCCAGCAGAGTGGCAGTCCTTGTAGCAGTACATCAGTTCTTCTTCCTGGCAGAGTTTCTTTACAGGTCGAGAAGTGTCTGATTTGGTGGGGTCAGACACCCAGTACTTATACCCAGTTGTGCCTTGGAAGTGGAGGAGACTTCAAAGAGGGGCTTTGAAATGCACAGAGGTCCTCCCTTCCCTTCACAGCCCTGGCTCCAGACTCATACAAGGGGGTAATCAACCCTTTGTGTGGGGACAGAACACTGTCCATTCAGGTGTGTCAGCTCCTGCCTCCCACCCTGCCCAAGACGGGGCATTAGGATGCAGAAGGACACTCAGTTACACTTACCCTTTCTTTGTATCTGGCTGCCTAGAGGGAATGCACTAATTTCAGCTGTTACCCACCCCAGACGTGTATTGGGACAGGCTGCAGGCACACAGAGCTTTAAGAGCAGAGAAATGCCATCTTTCTAAAAGTGGAATTTCTAAAATAGAAATGTTAAATCCAACTTTGCAAGCAAAGAGGATTTATCATTACCATTCCAATGATATTATACATGACAGAGCTACTCCTTCTCAATCAGGAATTACACCATAAAAGTGTAATAAGGAATTCCCATTGTTAACCTATGAGAGGGCTAGGCCTCACAGTAGTGAAAAACAAATGTAGGTGTTTTCACTATCAGGGCATGGAAAACTTAACAGTACATGTCCTACCTTTTAGTTCAACAGAACCCTGCCTTATGGGCTACTTAGGGCCTACCTTAGGGGTGACTAATATGTAATAAAAGGGGAGTTTATGACTTGGCAAGGGGTTTTAAATTGCCAAGTCACCATGGCAGTAAAACTGCATACACAAACTCTGCAGTGGCAGGCCTGAGACATGTTTAAAGTGTTACTTATGTCGGTGGCACATGCAGTGCTGCAGGCCCACTAGTATCATTTAATTTACAGGCCCTGGGCACATATATTGTAATTTACTAGAGACTTACAGATAAATTAAATATGCCAATTGTGGATAGTCAATAAAACCATGTTTTAGGGGAGAAGCATATGCACTTTTGCACCTGTTGGCAGTGGTAAGGTGCTCAGAGTCCTAAGGCCAACAAAAATCAATCAGCAAAAGGGTGAGGCACACAGGCCAAAGGTTTGGGGAGGACCACCCTAAGCCTGTCAGGTCTAACACTATACTTAATAAGACTTATGTGCAATAGAACTTTAACTGATGTACTATTTATTGTGTTCTGTTATATGATGAGAGACTTAAATAAAATACCAAAAAAACTGAATTTGTGAAAAATAAGGCAATAGACTGCACAGAGTCGGGGCAGAATAGCACCATTAGGGCTTAGTCTAAGCTACCTCAAGACAAATTTGGCAGAGAAGATCAACAAGAAAAGATAAAGCAAAAAAATCAGAATCAAGGGAACAACAATGAACATCACAAAAAATATTCTTGAATATGCAATTTTCCTTGAATCAGCTGCCTTCTATATAGATAATGGGGAAATTACATCACACAAGGTATTGAGCCCCATGTTTGTTTTGGAATACATGGTGTGAACAGAATCTAATGTTGAGAATCTAATACATGGGGATCTCTCTTACTCCTTCTGGAAAGAGATAGTATGGAGGAGTAAGCCACTGTAGTGAAGTGAAGACAGCATACAAGAGGGCAGTCAGAGGTACCAAGAACACTTTTATTCTCTTCACAGGAGCGCCCTCAAATGGCCCGTCAACCAACATCAAATGGTCACAACATTCCAACAGCATGTGGTGCGAACATGCATGCACACAGCAGGATAGAGGGATTGGGTATGGGAGATAACAAGGGGAAATGGACACAAGGATATGCCAACTACATTGTGACACAGTCTACAATTATTGTATGTTACATCAGTTCCCTTTTCATAAAAGGATAATTCACTACATTACAAAGTCCTTGAATCTGGAAGAAAACACATCATTTCTATTTCTGAGACCTTCACAAACAGGCATTCTCCCAGTTTTATTCCGATTCAGACTTGGAGAATAACCAGTTTCATGTACGCTTCTTGATGGGCAACTGCTACAGATTTTTGGTGACAGATGTATAGAAGTGTGCGAAGAACTAGTTGGACCAACTGAAGTATTAAAGGTTTGGGGCTAATTGTGATTGTCAGCACGTATAGGCTCAGAAGAGACCACACACAACCCAACCCACCTCTGGCCATTTTCGTACAGGATGTTGGTGCCTCTTCTCTTAACAACTTGCATTGGTTCACTGAATCTAGTACGAATACAACTTTTCATGGCAAGCTTAACTTTATTCCTGTCACAAACTAGAGTAAGAATGTTCTTAAAAACATTTCTGGAATTGCAGTTCTGACACATTTTATTTTTTTATTTGCCTCTCAGCAACATTCCTGCTGCATCTGGTATCATCCTTTTCCACTTTACTCATCCACCTCTTCCATACTAACAACCAATAGGGTTGGAGTTTAGTGATACCTAAACTGGCACAAAGTAATTTGAAAGGAGTTGTTACAGCAGTGCCATGTGGGGTTGTGTGGCAAGACCACAGCCTGGTCCTGAGTGCAGCTTCCTAGTGAATGCGAGACGTAAGAGCCATTTGAATGGTTTCCTTGATAAGGGAGTTGGTCCTTTCAACATGCCCATTGGTTTGGGGGTGATTCAAAGAGGAATTTACATTTTCTGTACTGCATTTCTTGAGAAAATTCACCATCTCATGGGGATGAACAGTACCCCCATTGTCACAGACTAACTAATTAGGGATCCCATCACCACAAACACATGTTTGAGGAAATGTATTACTTCCGCAGTGTTGGGTTGAGGACAAATTTAATATTTATCCATTCACTAAAGTAATCTATCAAGACCATGGCATAATGCATATAAATTGACAGGGCATTTAATGGACCAAAGAAATTGATTACAACTTTTATCCACTGCTCTTATGACAGTAGTTCAACTGAAGAGATGTATTTTTGAAATTTTGTCAGCACCATTAAACACGATGCACCTGCTGACAGAAACATCCACATCGCGACCCATGGAAGGCCACCAATATGCCACACATAATTTCTTTTTGGTGCTGGTCATATCCACATGACTTTCATCGGCCAGGGTAACCAAATGCCCCATAAAGAACTAGGAGGAATTTCTTTGTAAGTGCATCCTCCATTTTCCAGTACAGTTGGGTACTCTCTCTAGCACTCTTTCCAGGGGCCAGCCCTTTATGATATGTTGATTCACTCTGTTTAACACTCAGACAGTTTTCAAAGCCTCCATCCACTCACTCTTTGTGGCTGATCCCACCGCATCAGTATCATCAGTGAGTCAGGCTACATTTAGATCTGCATCATCCTTTCACTTGTCCCTCTCATCAGTATCATCACATGGAGATAATTAACAGAAACATTTAATTTTCCTGATATGTGCTGTACTCTGAACTGGTACTTCTGTAGTTGCAAGCCAACTCTGTAACAATTCTTGGACAAACTCTACTTGAACCACCACCTCCGAAGATACTAAACAACGGCTTGTGTTCAGTGTGGATGACAAATTTCTCCCCATTAAATTCATTCAAATTTGCAAAAGGCCCATATACACATATACAAGCTAGCAACTCATGCTCGATCACAGAGTACTTTGCTTCCACCCCTCTAAGTTTGTGTGTGGCGAAAGTAATAGTTCAGTCACCATTCTCTGACTCATAAATTTAGCACTGCCCTAGATCCACTTGATAAGCATCAGTGGTGACAATGAATTTCAAATTCTCTCATATTACTTAATTAGGGTGAATGGGATAAAGCAATGATAAATGATGGTTTGGGTTGTACATCATCTTCCCCAATAATGTGCGACAAATATTCAAAAAGTGTTTTGAAAATTTCTCACAGTTCCTTTTGCAAAGTTAAACCACGCTCTCCAGTTCTGTTCACAACTTGTTTAAGGATGGAAACATGCTCATCAAGTGTCTACTGAAAATCGGTACATCATATTGGAATGCTCTTACACTCTGAATACCCTTCAAAAGATCTCTTCATCTCTTGCTGGAAAACTGCAGATGCAGAACTGGGGCATTCTTCAGAATTTAAATACTCCCTCAAAATGGTGTACTTTTTAGAATTCTCATGGCGGAGAATGTAATTATAAGTAAAACTAAAATCTGCATTGTGAACATTTTAGCTTTACCCAATGTCTTAACCATCTCATTTAGAAGAGGTAAACGTTGACAGTCTGCTGCTACATTGGAATTGAGTCATAACAATATGATGAATAGTCTAATACAGACATTCTTCTTTTTATCTATAACTAATGGGGACAACCACTTAGGGGTGTCAACTGGTTCAATCACTTTGTTCTTAGACCACTCATCAAGATGTGTTTTTATCACGGTTCTTGCTGCAAGGGGATCATTGTGAACCTTCTGCTTTAACCCTGCTGACCATGTTCTTTAGGATAGTGCAATGCTTAAAATTATTCAAACACCCCAACTTGTTGCAAAAAAAAATTCCTTATATTCATCAAGCACTGACAAAATGTAAAAATCTTACACACTAAAACCGAAGGATGGTTTACATGCGTTTACCAACATTTTAAGTTTCTGCTGTTCAGCAGTTCACTGGTGCACTATAATGTTTATATTTACACTCCACCAAACATACCATAGACATGACATTCCTGTCTTTGGAGGCAAGTTGTGCTTGAAATACCCACTCCAGGTTGATTCTATGTCTGCTGTATGCTTTTGGCATAATTAAACTCCAAGTAGTTCTTCTTCATCTTGTGTGTAACCTTCCTCCGTCATAGTAAACAGTTTGCTAGTTTAATTGATTTTGCACACATGTAGGAAATGTCTTTTTTTCACAACCTTTACATTATTTGCCAAAGGCTTGATAAGCTTTGTTGGAAGCCATATGGTACACTGATCCGCCTCTTAAACATATTGGGTCTGATTTATATGTTTGTGAAACGATGACGGAGTATCCTTACTGCCAATATAATGGGAAAACCCTGGTGGTAAGGGGCAATGAAAACTGTCTAATGCCCCCTCGCCATGGGAGATAATCCGGCTGCAGGATTTTCTTTTTGGAAAAAAAAGAAATGTAACTTTGCCCTATGGCTCCGTCATTTTTGAAGGAAAGGAGCCAAACATCAAAGTTACAATGCATTCACAGGAACCACATTGACGGCCGTTCCTGTGAATACTAGAAATGTCCATCGGTCCAATGGATAATTCTAAATTTGGTACCACCGCCAGGGCATCAGAGTAATTTACTTCATCACCCTGACGGAGGATGGCCCAACCTCCCTAATATAAATTGGGCCCCTAGACATTTTCTTTTCTTTACTCCTTCTTCCTGAATATGTCTTGTCATGGTCATCATTTGGCAGATCATGTTGACATCAAAACATGAGGCATGAGATTTGCACAGAAGTTTCACTCCCTTGTTGATCATTCTGCACTTTTTATTGACGACACACTTTATTAAGTGTAGGACTTTTGTGACATAGTACTTTCTCCTGTGCTTTTATACATTTGGTATGAATCACCATTTTATCATGTATTGTTTCATTCATGTCTATGAATGAGCACATACTTGCTAACATTTTTAAAATTGCCACTTGTACTTCAATGAACTACCAAGTAATAATAATAACAGTAAGAAAAATTAAACATCTCCATGATGACACTCTTGGTTGTGTCAAACTGTTATTGCATAACATATTCTTTGCTTCACTAAAGACACCCCAATGCACTTCACTTTCTTCTTTTTCAGTAGGCACAAAATGATTAAATAATATCCTGCTCTCTATACTTAAGAAATTCTACATCAAGGCCTGCTTTTGACTGGGCTGAAGCCTGTACCAGCAATTGCTTTTAACTGTTTCTCAAAGTACTTGATCCACTGGGACCAACTTTCCATCAGCAGTACTGGCATATCCAGGCATGGATACAGTATTTACGATTCCTGCCATGGAATGATGGACTGGAAGGCTAAAGGTGATGCCCAGAATACACAAAATAATGGGTATGGATGAAATAATGGTCACACAAAAAGAGGTCTTAGGGGGGAATGGTTAAAAAGTGAACTCAAGAGATAAGTAATCTAAACCTCTTTCCCCATCTGTTATTCCACACAAGTATGGTCTTTCTACCGCTTTCACTCTCAAATATAAACCTCTAAAGAGTGTTATCATGTGACATATTTCAATTTTTATCCATTCACAGTCATCGTACCCTGATCCAGTAGCTGAGCATTTTCCTCCGTCCCTAGCTGTTAAGGCCTCATATAAATACAGACACCAGGTATATAAGCCTTCTACTGGTCCTAAGTCTAAAGTTGAGTTAATGTGAGAACAATTCTCATTTTTGATGCTAACCTGGAATCTAATCTGGTCCGAGATTCATCACACCTCTTGCACAGCAAGCACTACGCAAACCTTATACTATTTTTATAATAGGCTATATTTAATCCCAGTCACTCTTCACAAATCAATCATAATGTTGACAATGCATGTTGGACCTGTAAAACATCACCCGGTTCTTATATGCACATGTTTATTCAATTGTCCTTCCATTATAACTTTTTGGTTGAAAATCTGGAATGTAATTTCAAAAACCTGCTCTATTACCTTTCCGTTTGAAATTCAATATATTTTTCTGGGGAGCTCATCTCATATTTGGGCAGGTTATCACAAACTAGTTAGGTTTGTTGACTTGCTTATTGCCATTGCTTTGCGAATAATTATGTCCAGCTGGAAAGATGCTACAATGGTAACCTTTACCAAATAGTGGTACTTACTTTGTCATCATCACAGACTTGATGGAGCACACGCAGTCTCCATGCAACAAATCATTACAAAGGATTTATTACCCCTAACTACATATTTTAACTTTACACCAGCTCGGACTTTGGACACATCTTACACGTTCAAACCTCCACTAACTATTTCATTACTTTATTGAGAACCGCATGCTTGTGTACTTGAATTATCTATGAGACAACCGCTTTAATAATCAACTTATGTAAAGTTTCACATTCTTTCTTTATTCTTCTTTTCTTTCTTTCCTTCTTCTCCTCTTCCTGTACTCCGCAAAATATAAACATTTTAAAAAACAAAATAAAAAGGTACTTTGCTAGGTACTGAAGTTTATATATTATATACCTGTTATACAAGTGTACATCCTTATTTAACCTTTAGAATCCTATTATTTACTAAATATTACCTTGGTTTGTTCACTTGGTGTTTGAATATACCAAAATGATTACTATGTACTGCTGTTGCTATAACTTTCAATAAAGCTTTTTAAAAAAAAAAAAAAAAAGAGATAAATAATAATTTGCATATGGGAAATGCAGTAGGAAAGTACTGAGATGCACTGGTAATGTCAAAGATATCTACAACGAATCACTTAAGCATCAGTGCATTAATGTCAAAGCAGTAGAGGCACACTGATGACACTTAGCGGTTGATTCCGATCCCGTTCGGAAGGGCTCCGAAAGCGAACCGGCCGGAAAAAGCACGAGCCGTACGCGTGTTTCCCGACCGACGCACACAGCCGTACGGGCGAGCAAGTACGGTGCGAGATACGCGAAATCGCCGACCGAATCCTTTCCGGCTACGAACCGCTCCGTACGTCTCGACCGTAAGCACTCCGTGCCGTGCAATGGAGGCGATTTCCGACCGAGCCAGTACAATGCACGATTCAGACAGCCGGATCGCGTCGGAGCCTCCGACACGTAAACGCTCCGGGAAGCAGACTTCGGGGGTCCGCGCCGGACCGCCCTTCATCCGTAGCCTTACGAGTCGATCACATGCCTGTACGGTGCGGGTTGCATAGACACGTCCCCACTACAGGGGGCGCCCTTGTGTGCAACGTACCTCTTTCGTCAATGGGAGCCTGTGTACGTGTCGTACAACAGGCTCCTATTGACTTCAATGGGACTCCGAGCGACCCGTGTCGGTCAGCGCTTGTTCGCATCGTACTTGTGCGCTCGGAGCCCCGGAGCACGAGTCGGTCGGAAAGCACTCCAGATCCGAGTCGGACGGAGAGCTTTCCTAGCGAGATCGGAATCGACCCCATAGTAGACATTTTCCAGTATTGAAATTCAAAGTTAGATGTAGTGCTCTCTACAGTGGTCTGTGTACTGATATGGATCGCTCTGAAATGATGCTTGCTCCGCCTGAGAGAAGAGCCATCTTAAGGATACAGTCCAGAGGCGGCCTTAGGAGACACTGACTCGGGATGCCGCGTAAGAGCAGGAAGTCCCGACTCTTAATTCCCGCTGACGGAGAGCCAAAAGCGGTATGACTGAAGCGTCACACTAGTGACAGTGAGCATGTGACCCACACCAGGCAATGCCAGAGTGATGAGCACGCTCACAGGCTCGCAGCAACAACACCGTTTATCGGAACCAGACAGAGTGACTCTCAGAGCCTTAACTCGTCACCAAATCCAGTTAAATGGAAGTAGAGGCATCATACAAAGACGCCAGTCCGAGGTGCTAAGTGCACTTTCTTCCCTCTTATCTGACTTTGTATGTTCACAACATTCCAGCAGCGTTTGGGGAGAAAATGCACACACACACACACACAGCAGGATAGAATCTGCACCACCACTTGTTAGGTGGATGCTGAGTGCTGTGGTTTGTGTGTTGTTAGGAGGGTGTATACACGAACCAAGATTGGCTGTTCTCCCCACTACACCTGCTCTCACCAGTTTACTCATTCTGCTTGCTTTTTCCCCAAGGTGGCCTGCTCTCTCTTCGCCCTGCTCTTTTTCCTTCCAACTTGTACACTCTCCCCTACTGTGTTGCACACGGCCAGTCTGCTCTGTTCCTTGATCCTGCCCATTGTCGCTCTAGCCTGTCAGATAGCACTCTGGCCCACCCACCTGAGGATGTGTTTTTTTAAAATATATTTGCTTGTAAATAACACAAGTGATTTTTTTTTTATGCGAGCTTAAAGAACTACAAAAGCCTTTGAATTATTGCACCTTGCCACACATTTTAAATGTACAGCCATTTTGTATTTCACTGTTGTACATTGCACATTTGCCTGACGAATAAAGGTAGTTTTTTTAACGCACACCACTGTTTATTCCTCTCATGGCCTTCTTGCATTCTTCCCATGAAAAGAGCTAGCCACCTGCTCATTAATGTCTGCATTCAGATTCGGTTTATTCCCATGTGCTGAACTTGTTCTTAATGTGCTCCAACAGTTCAAACTATGAATTGCTGCTCCATTGACATTGCGAATCACACTTAGAATATTTTTGCAGCCTGCTATATTTTTGCAGTAAACATGTGTTAGAGCTTTCCACAGTGTTTATTTTCTTTCACACACCCTGTCATTTTGTGTGCCGGGAAATGTCTTCACTTGGAAACCAAGGGGGGAAGCACTTGACCAAACTCCACAGGACGACCCCAGGTGCCAAGGTAAGGGAGACGTTTCTCAAGAGTGGGGGGTAGGATGGAGCATAGCCGAGTGCTGGACCCCGTGATTTGGCTAGACACTGTAATCATTCTAAACTAACCTAAGGTGAAGTCTGACCAAATTTATTATTTGTTAGTATGCTTTGCTCTTAGTATGTAATGGTATGTAATATTTGTGATGTGCTAAAATGGTGCACCAAAGTGTCATCTGGAGGAGATGATGGGATGATAGATCGGTTGCGTAGGTAGGAATGGGAGGAGTTCTATAATGAAGACAGTGGATGTGTAATCCACGGTATAGAGCGAGCAGGGTCCAGAGAATAGCATGGGTACGGAGAAGATAGGCATAGAGGCGAGCCCCAAAGCCCAGGCCCTTGAAGAATGAATGTGTGTGAGAAAAAGGCTCTCCGATCAAGCTGCACCTGCCCTTTAAGGTTGGCTGAACAGAAGGGGATCTTTAAGTACCCAATACTTTTTCTCCCTCTCTCCACAAACTAAGTGAGGAGCCCTTTGCCCTAATTTCCATTTCCTTTCCACCCCCTCTATGGGAAGAGCTGCTCCAGAAGCCCTGCAGACACCTTCTTGTTTTCTGTGTAGGACTGAAGGAAATGTTATGAGGGCAGAAAAATCTAAACAACCAACGTCCACTGAAGGAGACTCCTACCCATGCAATGTACCACCAGTATGGTACAGGCATGTTCAAATTTCTGAGATGGGGGTTGGACTATCTAACGAGAATGGGAACATCTCCTTTCCTGATAACAGTATCTTTGACCGACATCGTTTGAATATTTTGTAAAAGAAATTGAAGGATCCAGAAAATAAGATAGATGCTGAACAATGTCCTGCATTTCTGAATTAGTATGAGAAAAAAACAAACCCAAATATAAATCCTAAATTCGAAGTATGAAACAGACTCAGGAGAGACTGAAATTCCAAATAAGTCACCTTAGTGACAGATTCAAGGATTGTGTTCCTTTTGCCCCATCTCCTCCCTATCTATTTCTTTAGCTCATTGAAGCACAAGAGAAAGAGAAAGAAAGTAGGAATCAGGAGGGGGGGTGGCGTTATTATATATTTTCCCTATGCCAGTTGATGATGCTAGGGGTACAAAAGTGGATGCACCCAGTAATGGGACAGTGCCAGCCAGGCCACTGGTGGATGGAGCACAAGAGGTAATGCTCAAGAGAGTGCTGCAATGCAAGCACCCAATAGTAGAACAATAGAAGGGCGCACACGAGTAACTGGACGAGAAACAGACTCCAATGCTATAGATTAAGAGTGCATTCCGTCCCGGTCCCAGCTGCTCATAGGGATTTCTGTGAGCACAGGCCCCACTATTAACAGACAGATTAAGACAGACTCTTGAACAACTGGCTAGGAACATGATTCAAAGACAGAGGGCAGATGCCTCCCCTCTTTCCAGCGATGCAGACATTGAAGATCCCTCTTTGTAAGCCACAGACACTCACCTCCTCTTAAGAGTTTACCCTAGTCCCAGGGGTAGAATCAGTGTAAAATTTCCCGATTTAATGAGTATTAAGAAACAAACTCTGCAGAGTTCTATGAAGAATTGTAAAGTATGTTTGAAGTGTGTAAACCTAACTTAGCTGATGTGAATCAATTGTTGCGTTTGGTGGTGATAAGTCAAGTAAAAGATTGATTGGTTGAAAAGAGAGGGTGGCCGAGACAGTACCATAGGAATGAAGCGACCCTAAGTGAGGCGAAGGACGCATTGTCAAATGCAGTTTCAGATATGTCCCCAGTGAAGACAAGTTGGACTAAGATTTCAAATCATAAACAATATTAAAGAGAATCATCAGCAGATTACTTCAAGGATGTGTTTGAAAGGTATTTGGGCATTGCTTGTCTGATGGATATGGCTCAGGAAGCTGCAGGTGCTGCTTTTGTGCAGGAATTGTCACCAACATGAGTGAAATGAATTAGTGACTATTTGTATTGGAAGGCAAACTAAAAAGCTGGCTGAACTAGAAACAGTAGTGAATCGTTGTGTTGCATCACCGGAACACAAGAAAGAATTTGCAGAATCTAAACTAAATTCTTTGAAATTACAGAATAGGCAGCAGAATGTGAAGAGGAGGGGATGGAGATTTAATTCATGAACTCGAAGAACAGGAGTAAACCTGTTAACCCAGTTGAGACCCGGGTAGAGTATGTACCATAAGAACAATGTCTCAACCGGTAATCATTAGGGAGGGCAATTGCAGGGAGAGTATAATTCACTCAGAAAGGTGAAGAAGAAAAGGAGACCACAAGAGAGTTTGATAGAATATAGATTCTTATTTGTAAGTAGTTGTATCAGCACTACAGTACAATTTATACAAAAGTAACTGATGGAGCAGGATTTAGTGAAAAGAAACCTGCTCAATTGAACACCCTTATAATACGTACTAACAGTAAGTAGTACTAGAACAACTAATGTGCACATTTACACTACACAAGGGAAGCTTGTTTTGCAATATGCATGAACTAACCCTGAAATAATACATAAATAACCTGAAATGTAATAATATTGTGTTTAAAACAAATTAATAAGGTTTACATGGCAAGGCTGCATGCGTATTTAGTAAAAAGCATGGTGTGTGTTGCTGTAAACTAATAAATAATGCAGTTTTCCTGCTTGTGCTATGCTAGGCTAACCGCTAATATGAGGTAGAGTTAAAGTGGGTGGTAAACAGTGAAAATTGCATTGTCACATAATTAATAAATGTCTGTTTTCCGTTCTTTTAGTAATGAACGAGTCCTCCATCTTTAAAGTTAGCATAACCCAGAGGGCGGGTGGAATTAGGAGCGAGCAGGAACCATGTGACCATGTGACTGAACTGCTGTGCAAAATTGAAAATGCCTGACCTTGTGAAGGACAGAACATTGAAAAACAGCCAAAGCCAGTGTCATCGTGGGAACGGAATCTGTAGTTAAATTTATTAAAATGTACAATAAATTGTTGCATGTGTACTCATGAGAGAGAAGAAGTATTGATTACTGTATAAAAAATGGTTTAGAACAATGGTGTAGTCAAAGGTAGATGATTTCATAATGAGGTGACCCAACCAATCCCTTAGCTAGAAAATGTGAATTTAGCAACTATTGTGGGACGGACATGTACTTTTAGGGTATAAGAATAGGTACTTTAGGGGTGTGGTTAGAGCTGCTGGTGGGTCGCTTAGGCTGAAGGTGTCTGAGAGAGGGGTGCGTAGCTGGTCGTCGATTTACTGAGCTGCCTAGCTGTTCCTGTCCTGTCCCTGTCCTGGTTCTTGGATCTTTGATCCCTGACTCTTGGTTCAGGGGTCCCCCACTACCGCCTAGGCCTGGGTGGTGGTGTTCCCTTACAGATCCTATGTGTTTGTATCTGATCTAACTTAGTATTGCAGAATTATTTTTGCAGTCGTATTCTTTTTTCTGAAACTTTTGTCTCTTCATCTATCCCCTCCGAATCGTTTGGTTTAAGTGATAGATTTTATTTGTATCTAATGTCTCTTCATCTATCCACTCTTTGCAACGTATATTGAAATAATTGTTCTGTTGTTTCTATGATTAGATTGTTACTCTCTCACATGGGTTTTCAGTAATTGAAATTTTGAATGTAATCGCTATGAGCATTTATTATTACTAGATAAAATTATTAAATCTCACCAAGAGTTTGTGGTTATTTAGCCAGTTTCTAAGATTAATTATTTGATTTGAGAAAATACCATTGCTATCAACTCTTCAACTAATTGGTTCATCGACCAAGTAGATGAAAAGTCGATTATCGTTTAATACGCAATAGTACAGGATGTTAAATATTGAGCCTGAATAACAAGAGTAAATTGAAGTAAAGTTAACAAACTTGACACCAGCGCATCAGGGATTTTGGGTGAATGTGTATGGGCCAATGTATGATGTTATTGAATGTTTATCCCTGATCAATTTATTGGGTTCGCGCTGGATCAGTTTCTTGGCAGCAGAGGACGGTTTAATTATTGATTAGTTTAGTAATGGTTATTGAATATTGATTATATGTTTTAACATGAAGAGGTACTGTCCTGTTCTATGTGGCCTAGAAGTACAGGTACGGAGTTGCCTGAGGAATCCCGGGAAGGAATTTGCCTGAAGTAGGCAGAAGAAGAGTGTGGTAAAGAAATCACACTGCAGAAGTACTTTGTCTGTTGTAATAATACTGAAAAGCTACGTAGGGCTGTCGGTGTCATAATTAGGGAAAATTCGGATGTAAGTAGAGTGTCTGTAATAGCGAAGGGTCCACTTTTGAAACTCTAGCAGTAATCCAGCAGTAATCCCCGGGGGAGTAACAGGACACCTTTTTAATGCCAAAAAAGTCCTCTTGTGAAACTTCGGCTTTATCCCTAGAGGAGTAACAGCTCTCCCCGGAGCTTGTTAGAGAAGTGAGATAGCGCTGGTCATTATTATTCCTTGCAGTGTAAGGATCTCTTGGAAAAGTGAAGACTATCTCTTTATTTAGCGGAGCAGACAAAGTAGCATTGTCTTTCTATGTTGTTATTAACCGATGTTTGATTAAGAAAAATTAAAAAAATATTTTCGTAACATTTTGTGAAGGAGGGGCCAGTAGAAGGAGTAAAAACTGACGTCACAAAAGGCAGCGCTGGCATTGGACAGATAGCGGGTGTGAACAAAGCTCTGATTGGTTAACTGGTGTGAGTCGCGCTGACACTGGTTGAGACTGTAGTTACGTAGGGAGCTGTGATTGGTTGATTGGTGTGAGTCGCGCTGGTATAGGACAAGACTTACCGAATAGGGAAGAGAGAATTACGGAGAAATTTTGTTTGAGTTATTGTTGAAAAGAACATTAGTAAAAAGGAGTTTGAAAATGATTTTGCTAAAAACGATAAAGAATTTCTTTAAAAAAGACAAACAAATTGTGACTAGAGAGGGAATTCCAATTCCACCCCCAAGAACGCCTGCTTCTTATATGATGATGGAGCGAGGGTACCATACTTGTGTTTGGTTAGAGAACTGGATGAAATATACGAAGGATGATGGGATGTTAGCTTTCCCTGAGTTCGGTACATTTAATGTAAGGATTTTACAGAATTTGAGGAATAGGATGAACTTGTAAGAGCCAAATCCTAGACTTACCCAGTATGAAGCGTTGGAAGAATGGGAAGTAGAAGCTTTTGAGCGAGAAAAAGAAAGAAGTGGTAAAAGATTCAGAGGTTTTTGCCTAGATATCCATTTGAGAGGCAAGAAGATCAAATGAAAAGATGGAGGAGAGCTGTAGTGACCGAGGGTCTATATCCAGTTTTGACAGTAGGGAGTCAGACAGGTACTAAGTGTAAAGAGAAAAAGAAAAATATAGAAACGTCCGGAGAGGGCTTGGATGAAACTGATGATGAATTGTTAGAAGAAATTATGACTAAAAGACCTCCGCCATATGAAGAAAATTCAGGAGAGATGATTCCAAGTGCACCACAAATGGTAACCACTTTAACTCCCCAAGTTACCGAAATAGCTAGAATAGTGCGAGAAAATTAAGTGAGTTTGTTAAGTAAGGCTAGAATGGAACAGGTACAGAAACTAAATCAGTTAAATTTGAATGCAGAAGCTTTGACGGTACCAGTGACAATTGGTCCCGTGGTTCCATTATTTGGAGAAAAATCAACATTGCCAAAAGTACACACACTGTCAGTTCCAAGAAGTAGTGTAAGGAGTGAAATAGTGTCAGCAACAAATGAAAATAGACAAGATGACCAAAATATCACACTGTTAGACCTACCGGTTGGTGATTTACTAACAGAGACCCCGAGGAGAAGTATTAAATTAGACCCAAGGAAAATAGGGCCAAATATTACCCCAGTAGCAGGGAGTTCAGCAGGTCCCTCTCCAGAAGAATTAACTAATTGGATAAAAGAAATGACCGAGCCAAAAGCTCAACCACAGAGTATAAATGTGAGTCAATTGAAAGTAGATTTAGAAGAGATGATTATTGGAACAGTAAGTCCAGATAGACTAGGGACTTATAGTGAGGAAGAGGTGCTGTTTTTGTGTAAAAGTATTACTTGGAGAGCGAAGAATCTTCATGAGAAACTATCGGAAGCTGCTAGTGAGTTTGGTGTAGATATAGAAAAGTCGAAAGTGTTGCAGAAAACGTACAGAATGGCTTTTACTGATAAGGATTTAGAGAGTTTGAATATGTCAGGGAAAAGATTGCAGATAAAAGAAATAATGAATATTCTGAAGAAATGGGGAAATGTAGAACGATGGAGGAGTAAATGGATGAAAAAGAAGGAAGAAACTACTGGTAAGGAAACTTCCATGTTTCTGTTAAAGAAAAACGAGCAAGTTGAGAGGGCATGTTCAATGAGAGTGGTTCCAGGTGGTGGATATGTTCATGTACTGGGGACTAGACAGGATATATTGTCATTCACCAATGATTTTCCCAGATTGCGAGAGAAGCCAGTTGAGTGGTATAAACAAGTAGACAGATTTGTAAAGGTTTCAAAGGTGTTGTTGAAAGATTTAGATGGTCTTTTTGAAATAGTGGTTCCAGCTGATTTGTGGACAGAATGTAAAATTACTTTTGATTGGCCTAAGGATGAATATCCCCGGGATGCAAAAACAGGTGCACCATCTGAAGAAGTGATGAGAAAGTACCATCAGGTCATTACTTTCTTGAAAGGGAAAATTTCCCCAAAAGAAACAGATTGGGTTAAGATTGACAGGACGACCCAAGAGCCTAAAGAGTCAGTGCATGCATATTATGAGAGACTGTTGCAGGTGTTTAAGCAGTGTAGTGGGTTCGAGAATATTGGAGATAAAGATATGGGACATTTTGTGTATCGATTCATATATGGATTGAAACCAGAGATTAGTGCAATGATACAGCAGCATATGCTCTGCTGGCAAAGCAAATCAATAAACGAGATTTTGAGGTATGCAAAACATTATAGTGATGACATTGATTCAAGGCTTAAAAAGTTAAAGGAGAAAATGATGTGGGCACAAGTGAAGATGGCAGAGCAGCAACAGGAAAATGGTAATGTGCAACGAAGTCAGAGTCAGGCTGGTCAAGTATATAGTGGAGGTAAAGGAAAATTTAAAATGAGTAAGGAAGAAGCTAAAAAGAAATTTCCTTGTCATACTTGCGGAAAAATTGGACATTGGAAGAATGAGTGTAGATCTGGTAAAAAGGATAATGGAGTAAATCAAAATTTCAATCCACAGATGCAGAATGAGGTGATTGGGAATCAACAGCAGCAGCAGCAGGTAGTTACTCCACAGTTACAGGTGCCACAACCTCCTATACCCCATAATGTGAATGCTCATATGCAGATGTACAGTGCAAGTACTGGATTCCACAGAGAAGAGCAGTTTGGTAAGAATCCACTGGTTTTGCAGTATTTGTTGCGGTGCACTGAGAGTGATTCCAATTCGTCTCAATGACGGTGCCTGAGGGGGGAGGAAGAGTGCGTACTTGGCGCATCTTTAGCGGTAGATAGTCAGGTCCATTTGTTGATGGAAAGGTAGAAGGTAAAGATATCACCTTCTTGTTGGACACTGGTGCTACCCGTTCTACTGTGAGAGCAGCAGAAATTGCAAACCTACCCCTCTCGGGAGAAACTATCCAAGTTGTAGGCGTTGCAAATAAACATATTAGAACTCCTTTCACAGCCCCGATAGAAGTTCATATTGGAAATTTCAAAGACATGCATCGGTTTGTGGTATGTGATTCCAGTCCTGTTAATCTTTTGAGCAGAGATTTGTTGTGCAAAATGAATTGCACCATTTATTGTACACCGGATGGTGTTGCCTTTATGACACCTGATGAGGATGTCGAGTACAAAGTAATGATGGCCCAAAGAGAATCAGAAGTGAGTGAATTATATTCACTCCTCATTGAGGAAGATTTGCCTGAAGAATTAAAAGGTACAGTGAGATCAGAAGTGTGGGATTTCACAGGAAAAGAGATTGGGTTAATGACAAATGTGGATCCAATTCAGATTACAGTAAAGGATGGTGCTATATATCCAAATACCCCACAGTACAAAATGAGTCCAGAAGAAATTGCTGGAGTCACACCTGTAATTGACCAAATGATTGAACAGGGAATTTTAAGAGAAATAATGAGCAGTCCCTGTAATTCATCCATTATTGGAATTAAAAAGCCTAATGGAAAATGTAGAATAGTTCAAGATTTAAGAAAAGTGAATAAAATTGTAGTACCATGTTGTCCAGTAGTGCCAAATCCAGCAGAAATTCTTTACCAAATTCCCTGCGATGCTGTATGGTACACTGTTATTGATTTATGTCAGGCATTTTTCTCCATTCCCTTGCACCTTGAAAGTCAATATTTATTTGCTTTCAGGTTTGGAAACCATGTCTTGGCATGGTGCCGAGTTCCTCAAGGATACACTGAGAGTCCTTCAATCTTTAAAAAATGTTTGGAGACTGGTTCATGCCTGAAAATTCTGTTTTGGTTCAGTACATTGATGACCTACTAGTGGCATCAAAAACACGAGAAGCATGTGTAACAGACACAATTGCTTTGCTGAACCATTTAGCAGTAGGAGGACATAAAGTGTCACCATCTGAATTGCAATACTGTAGACAGGAAGTTCAGTATTTAGGTCACAAGATTGAAAAAGGGGTCAGAAAGGTGACGCCAGAGAGAATCAGTGTGATCAAGAAAATGAATCCACCCAGAAATCAAAAGGAAGTGCGAATGTTTTTGGGAATGGTTGGATACTGCAGACAGTGGATCTGTGGTTTCTCACTGATTGCAAAACCTCTACAGAGGTTGACACGAAAAGATGTGAAAGATCCAAATGTGTTGGACAAGGAGAGAATGGAATCTTTTTCAAAATTGCGAAACAGTCTTTGTCGAGCACCTGCTTTGGGAATGCCAGATTACTCTAAAGAATTAGCATTGTACTGTTGTGAAAGAGATGGATGTGCACTTGCAGTCTTAACTCAAAAACACGGAATGGCACGACGTCCAGTAGTATATTTTTCTGCTACCCTGGATTCAGTGGCTGCAGCATTACCAGGCTGTTTAAAAGCAGTAGCCGCCACTTGTATAAGTCTGGAACAGAGTGAAGCAATTGTGATGGGTTATCCTGTTAAAGTGTATGTGCCACATTCTGTTGAGATTCTTTTAACACGCACTCAGACTCAACATATGACCTCTAGTCGGCTAACTAAATATGAGAGAGTGATTTTAGGTGCTGAAAATGTGACAGTGATGAGATGCACTACTGTGAACCCTGCTACATTGTTACCAAATTCAAAATGTGAGGAGGTGAGAGAGGAAGCGGAACATGATTGTCTGGAAGTGACAGAACTTTGTACTAAGCCTCGTCCAGATATAGAGGATGAACCTTTGGAAGAATCAGATTGTGAATTGTTTGTGGATGGATCATGTTTGAGAAATGAAAAGGGTGAATTGTGTGCTAGTTATGCTGTCTGCACCTTATCAGGAGCATTAGAAGCATCTTGTTTGAAGGGGGTAAACTCCGCCCAAGTTGCAGAGTTGATTGCTCTGGCTAGAGCATGTAGATTGGCAAAAGGTCTAAAAGTAACCATCTATTATTATTATTATTATTATTAAGAAGTTTGTAAAGCGCAATGGTTACTCCCAACGGAGTGTCCCCGCGCTAGGACCGACAGTCAGTACGGATTTGGAGTTGTACATGACTTCGGTCAGCTATGGATGCAAAGAGGATTTCTGACTTCCTCAGGTACCCCAATTCAGAATGGAAAAACTGTAAAAGATCTATTAGAAGCTTTGCAGTTACCAAAAAGAATTGCAGTTGTAAAATGTGCTGTACATCAATCTGGAGATGATGATGTGACATAGGGCAACAGATACGCAGATCAATTAGCGCGTTACTGTGCACAAAATACAATGGCCATAAATAGATCAATTGATAGACAAAATACAGAATGCCACCTTATGTACACAACTACATTTGAGACTTGGGATGAGGTGAAACAAATGCAGGAAGAAACCAGTGATGAGGAAAAGAAAGAATGGAGTAGAACAGGTTGTAGGAAAAATGAAGAAGATGAGGTATGGGTCTGTCATGATGGAAGGCCAGTATTGCCAGATTCATTACTTTCTCACATGGCCAGGATGTACCATGGACTCACACATATTGGAAGAGATGCAATGATTAGACTATTCAAGCAGACATGGTATAATCCAAAGTTCAGGGTCATCGCAGAAAGTTTATGTCAAAGGTGTGCCAAATGCCAAAAACAAAATCCAGGAAGAAAAACAGTTGTGAGTTGGGGTGTAATCGGGAAAGCAGGAGGTCCTTTTACTAGACTTCAGATTAATTTCATTGAGTTACCACCATGTAATGGGCTGAAATATGTCCTAGTCATTGTCTGTTTGTTTTCTCGCTGGGTAGAGGCCTATCCAACGAGAAGGAATGATAGCCTTACAGTGGCTAAGCTGTTGTTGAGAGAACTGATCCCTAGGTTTGGTTTTCCAGTCACGTTGGAATCAGTTAGAGGATTGCACTTCAATAATGAAATAATTCGGATGATTTGTGCAACATTACAAATTGAGCAGAAGCTGCATTGTGCCTATTGTCCAGAAGCATCTGGAATTGTTGAACAGATAAATGGCACAATAAAGTCTAGGCTAAGGAAGGTATGTGCATCCACAACACTGAAATGGCCTGGCGCTTTACCCCTTGTATTGATGAGTCTTAGAAGTATTCCTGACAAAAAGACTGGATTAAGCCCCCATGAAGTGTTGATGGGTAGAGCCATGAGACAAGCATACATACCTGCGAACAAACTGATGAATATGTCTGATGATCGTGTGCTAGATTATTGCAAAGGACTGGCTGACCTGGTGCGTTCTGTGTCCCGCCAGGTTGGAGGAGATGCCACAACTACACAGCGGAACCAAGCACATGATTTGAATCCTGGTGAGTGGGTCCTAGTCAAGAAACACGTGAGGAAAACGTGGATAGAACCCCGTTGGAGCGGCCCTTACCAGATTATATTAGTGACAACCACAGCAGTGAAGTGTTTTGGCTTGCCAAATTGGATACATGCAAGCCATACCCGCCTAGTCCCAAGTCCAATTGAAAGACCTAAAGAACAGCAACTGGTAAATCAAAATCAAGAACCAGCAGCTGAAGTGTGTGAAGCTGAAGAGTCTGAAGTGACAACTTCTGATGAACATTTTGACGATGAACAGCCAAGCACAAGTCAAGTAAAATGGGCACCAGATACTGGGACTGAAAAGACTGCTGCTGAGTCAGAAGAAGGTGAGGCTGTCGTTGAGCCAGAGGGAAGTGAAGCGGCTGTCGAGACTGAAGAAAGAAAAACAGCTGTTGAGCCAGAAGTAGGGCCAGACGAGAATGAAGTCACAAATGAGCTAGAAGAAGGTGAACTCACTGATGAATCAGGAACAAGTGTTGAAACTACAGAAACAGAAATACGAAGGAACAGTGAGGGACAGATAGAAAGAAGACTGAATAAAAGAAGTGGTGAACAAAACACTGAAGGTGAAAGGGTAGTACAGAAAAAGGGAGCTAGAAAAGGAGAAAATTGGTTGAGTGGAATAAGAAGACTAAGATATAGAATAGTAAAAAGAAGATTGCGGAAAAGACCGGAGCAAAGTAACGAAGTCTCAAGTCAAACAGAACCAGATAGAACAAGGAGAAAAGCAACCCAAAAAACAAAAAGAATAAGAATTCCACGTAGAAAGTACATGGACCTATGTCATACTAGAAGAATTTGAAAGTCTGGGCTTAAGTGAAGAACATGACAGTAGTGATACTGAAAAGGAAGATGAGAACAAACTAAAACCACCTTAAAAGGAATTGAAAAGAGATTAAGGTGAAAAATTTGCCAATTGAAGCTGAATTAAAGATTCAAGAAAGACCAAAGGGGTGAAGAAGAAAGTCATTAAGTGTAGGATTACACAAAATGTATTTTTAGAATTTTTAGAATAGAGATTTTTGTATTTTTGTAGTATATCAAAATGGCAGAAGTAGAAGTGACTGGACAACCAAAATCTAGACTAAAACGTAGATGTATTAAAACCTGCTTATGTACTACTTTCCTATTAACACTTATATGGATATTATTAATAGTTGTCATACCCATTTTTAATGTAAGTAACAGTGGAAATAATACTAATGATGTGTCAATTGAAGGAATGAAAGATGTTTCTAAACCGCCTATAAATACTAATATAGAACAAATGGATGGAAATATTTTCCATCATGACAAATCAATTAGTGATTTTTCGTTAAATGTTTTTACTAAATTGTTGTATGAATATACTAATACTATGAATGTGAGTGATTGTTATGTCTGCATGCAATTACCTTCGTCTGTCTCTGAAGGTGTAACGTATCACCATCTTTCCCTAACATATGGTGTGTCATGTAGTGTCCTCAGCAGCCTATTCTATGTGACAGGTAAGCTGGAATATCAGTATACTGATATAGATTTAGTATTTTCAGAAGTGCCAATTGTAAGGGAATTAAATAAAGTAGTAAGTGGTAAAAATGCACGCTATATGGGAGAATTCTTCCATATCACTAAAACCTTAGATGTAGAATATGCCTACAAAAACAATTTAACCTGTAGTTTACATGTTGAAGAAAAATTATTTTTAGGTATGGTAGAAAATTGAAGAGCAAGTTTCCAGAAGAAAGCTGATGAACAGAAATCACAGGCACCAACTTGGGCTTTTAGAAAAGGAAATTATGAAAAGGGTGAGACATATGCTGCGATGTCCCTGGACTGGTCACAAAAAGGGAAACTATGTTTGTTTAGATCAAAGACTAACTATAACAATTATTTTATTGGCACTAGTGAATGTGAGCATACTTTCCAAATTACTCGAGGATGGGGATTAAAGGGTAGAACTGATCCTGTTTTCCCGGGAATCTATTATGTGTGTGGTAAGAAAGCCTGTTATAGGTTACCTGCACATTGGTATGGAAGCTGTTATTTTGGAATTGTTTTTCCTAAAGTATACCATGTAGACCGTAAGGACAATAGTGTCAATGAAATAAAACAAAGACTAATGCGTAGTAAAAGAGCAAATTTTTCGGAAATAGTAGGTGATATTTTTGGTGCACTAATACCCTCAGTTGGAGTTGTTATAAATTCACACAAAATTCGAAAATTATCCACAGTGGTTGATCGTTTATCAACAGATACTGCTGGTGGTTTCTTGATGGTTGATACCGAAATGGTGGCAATCAGATCAATGGTTTTGCAAAATCGACTTGCCTTAGATATTCTTTTGGCAAAAGAAGGAGGAGTCTGTGGCATGTTGAAAATTCAACACTGCTGTACCTATATCCCGGATAAAAGTAAAGGGATAGAAGGATATATTAGAAATATTACAAATTTACATAATGATCTAACCCAACTGGAGGTTGACGGTATTTGGGAGAAACTTGGTAAAAGTTTTTCCTCTGTAAGTAAATGGTTTTCTACCCTTGGAAGTAGTTTATTGGGAAAAATAATAATGCCAATATTTTCAATAGCAGTAGTAACTCTAGTAATATTTACAGCGTATAAGTGTTGTAAATGCATAAGAGAAAGAAAAGATGCAACAAATGAAAAGAATAAAAGAAAAGGAAGAACGAGAAAGATAGAAGAAATAGAATTAGAAAATATAAATGGAGAATATTATGATATGATGAAAAAACTAGATGAAAGTGCCATAAAAAGAGAGAGAGAAAGTAAAATCTAGATAAATTGGAAGGTGGCACTCGGTATGGTGAGTATTTATGATGGCTCCTAAAAGCCATCAGAGGGGGGATTGATGGAGCAGGATTTAGCTAAAAGAAAAGAAAAATGAGAAGGGAAACATGAGATCATGTGACTCATATCTGACATAGGTGCTGAAATTACATATTTTAAAACATATTAAATTACTGGCCTCATGAAAAAGTACATGTAATACATATAATAGATATATACAAAGTCGCATTAGTGGAGTAAAGGGAATGTTTGAGGGATAGAGGAACCAGACAGAGGTTCAAAAGCAAAGTCAATGTACAGCAATGGTCGTGTTCCATTCATCAAGCGTGTTAAGACCATTGTTGACAGTGTCGCATCGTGAGATCCAACGGCACTCACATTTATTGAGAAGCAATTGAAGATTCCCGCCACGGAGGGGAAGTACCGGGTGGTCGATAACTTCCCACACCATGTCAGTTTCTGAATGGTTTTCTCTCTGTAGTGTGAGACTAGTGGAGCTGTCTCGATGTTACATCTAATGAGGCTTTTATGTTGAGAAATACGTTGCTTTATCATTTGGGTGGTTTGGCCAATATACAGTAAGTTGCAGGGGCAACGTATGGCATAAATCACGTTGGATGTGCGGCAGTTGGAGAGTTGTTTTAGTTGGTATGTGTGATCACTCGTGACGAATTCCTTTGTGTTGAGAGTAAGGTCACACACTGAGCAGGATTGGCATTTGTAATGGCCTACAATGGGTGGTAGGCCCCAAAGGGAAGTGACAGATTGGGTTTTCCTTTCGTTATCTGGCCAAGTGATGGCATGTACCAGTTTGTCAGAAAGGTTGTTACCCCTTTTGTATGAAAAGAGGGGAGGTTCTTGGAAGGGGGCCTGGGTCCGGAGTATGGACCAGTTTTTTTTGATCACCTTGCTGACCTTGCTGCTAGAAGGGCTGTAGGTCGATACAAAGGGGATGCGTGAATTAGTACGCTTAGGGGAAGGTGAGAGGAGCACTTCCCTGTGGCTGTACCAAGCGCTCTTACATGCACGGGAAACCAGACGCTTGGGATATCCACGATTAACCAATTTTTCAAAGAGAATGGCTGCCTCTCGGAAGTAGTCTTTGCGCCATTTACTGTTCCTCCGAATACTCTACTGCATGCCTTTCAAATTCCCCCGCATGCCGACCTGGACTACGTGACCCCACCGAGGACCGCTGGCCTCGCCGCAACTAGGTATGTTTCCGCCATAATTCCCTTCTTCGCTGACAACTTGCCCATGTGTTCTCCGCCTAATCCCGCCCTCCCCCTTTTTCCAGGTCCGATTACCGCGGACCAAGGTACATCGTTACCAAGCCTTTTCAATTACGGATCTTCTTGTACAGAATCCCCATGTGCAGGTAATTTCTCCGCCACTGCCCTTGTCTTCTTTTAATCCTTGCACCGGTCATTCCGGTCTGCATCTCTCGGCCCCTTACAGGGCTACCCACTAACAGCATTCTTCTTTCCCCTACCAGTGGTCCTTTCAGGATCCTCCACTCCACCTTCGCCATCGGGCTATTCCCACTCCTCGTCTGTATTGGTTCACAACTACCATCGCAGGTAGTTATTTCTTTCTCCCGTCTGCTTCTTTAATCATTTACTTGTATCCTGGGCCTCATTCTCTTTTTTTCACTTTGTACAGCACTATACTGAAATCAGTAACCATTGTCCTGATGATGACCTGGAATCGAACAGGTCGAAACGCCGTCGACTACTCAGCGTAAACCTTGGCGTTGTCATGGTCTACCTAATCAGTCCAAACTAAAAAACCTACTCTATATATAATTCTCACTGTATCGTTGACCACTCAATTATTTGTGTATTTTGCCTTGCGCCGGACACGCTGTTTCTTCACTCCTGTGTCACTGTGCCGTTCACCGTCACTAGCACGTTCAGTGCACACTTGTGTGTTTTGGTTACTTTTGTATAAATCGTACTGTAGTGCTGATACAACTACTTACAAATAAGAATCTATATTCCAACAAACTCTCTTGTGGTCTCCCTTTCTTCTTCCCCTTTCTGAGTGATTTATACTCTCCCTGTAATTGCCCTCCTTAATGATTACCGGTTGAGACATTGTTCTTATGAGAGATTTCATTCAAGCAGGGACTAGGATTGGGGAAAGGTGAAGAGCAAAGCAGAGAGAGGAAACAGGAGAGGCAAGAAGGAACCTCAGGAGCAGGAGGGTCATGTTTTGCCTCCAGGCAGTTGGGGCATTAGAAGTGAGATTGCCCTAATGCTGTTTCAAATGTGCCTCATCTCACCAACCCAACCGAATTTAACAAGGTTACAAGGAATTCATATCCTGAATACTAGACCAGCTCAGCTGTACCATAAATTCCCTGATTTCTGTTGATCGAAAAGGTGAAAAAGTCTTAATTCTCCTCACAGCCTCTCTCAGGCTTGTCCATAGACGCAGTCGGTATTTCAAATCAACGAGTTCCACACCACATTTCTAATCCTATTTCTATAACTCTTGGTCCCATAACAGACAAGCAAGATTTTTTTTAAAGCCCTTCCCCACCTGCTAACCTATTGGGTTGGGGTATTTTGTGTAAGTTGAATTGTACTCTTTTCTGTACATCTGACAGAGTCTAACTCAGTGTGTCTCAGAGCAAGGAAGACAAAGTCCTTGCTCTGTTTTGTGAAACTAATTGTCGTCCTGTTTCTCAAACCTTAAATGTCTAAAGATTTGTCAGGATTGCTTGCTCAGGTGCCCTTCACATTATGGCCCTCAGGAGTCAATGATGTGGGGTACATCATTTCAATCAAATCTGTAAAAATAAAGACCAACCCCATGAATAAGCGCTTAGTATTCCATAGTATTCTCTGGATTTCGACCAGTGATCACAGATCTTATCAAGCAAGATATTTTGGTTTTGATTGTTAGCAGATGTAATACTACTATACTTCCTATCAAAAAGGCAGGAAAGGCCAATGTGTACAGATTTTTCCACGATTTAAGACCCATAAATAAGGTGGCTATCACTAGCTTCCGATTGGGAAAAGATAAAGATTTGGAGTTTTGTTTCTCTGGACTCGCAATTTAAAATCACAACTTATAGTGAAGTGGGATTTTAAATTGTAAGTCTGAAAATGCCACTTTTAGAAAGTTGGCATTCACTTACTTTAACCATTCTGTGCCGCTGCCTGTCGCTGAATACACGTGTGGGTGACAGCTACGCTTTGTGCATAACCTCTAGACAGTCACACAAAGGGAGAAGGGGTGTGACATTTGCATCCTGATGGCCCATCACCAGGCTGATGGGCCTTCCTGAGGTAGATTGAGAGGGAAGAGCTGACACTTTTACCTGAATAGGGCTGTGCCTGTCCCCGCATAAAGAGCTGCAACCCCACTGTAGTGAGCCTGGAGCCAGGACAGGAAAGGCAGGGACCTTGTTATCTTCAAAGGCCTCTTTGAGGTCTCCACCACTTCAAAGGCACATTTGGGTATAAGTACTGGACCCCTGACACCTCCAAATTAGAACTTTGCTGGAACCAAGGACATTCTTCCTAGAAGAAGAGCTGCTGTGTTGTAGGAGGAATTGACACTTTGCTAACTGTATTGCTGTTTTGGCCTGCTGCCTGCTGATTGCTGCACTGTAGAAGGGATGGCCACTATGCTACCTGCTCTGCTGTATTGCTCTGCTGCCTTTTGCTTTTTGCCTGGGAGTGAGAGGGACTGGTCCTGCTCTCTACATCCTTAAACCCAAGTTTCTCCAGGGACTTGTTGGCTTGCTTCCTGCTCTCTGAAGTCTCAGCGTCAAAAAAGACTTCTTGCCACCCTGATGGTGCAGCTGGGCACTGCCATCTGTGAGTCCTACCCTTCCCTGAGGTGCCCCCTCCAGTCCTGGTCCTCAGAAGTGTATTCTGCAGCTGTTTTCTGCCAAAATCAACATAGTGACCCCTTTGTGCCAATCAGAATCGACACCGTGCCCTCTGACGCTGATGCAGTGCCAATTTGACAACTACGCAGGTCCCGATTGCAAGGTTCGACGACGACAAAGCACTGATCCAAAGACCCTACTGAGATACTCGACTTGACGCAGTGCTGATCTTTTGACACCGACTGCGAAGCTCAACTTCGATGCAGCGCCGATCCTTCAACACCGACTGCAGGCCTCAACTCCGACGCATTGACTCAACTGCGTGAATTGGAACTGACGCAGGGAGTCCTCAATGCCGACACTTGCTCCGCACAAGGTAATTTTTGACTGAGCCCTGCGTGAGTCCTGTAGCTGGCCTGCTCTCCATCGTGGTTGGTCTGAACTTTGGATTTACCCCGGTCTAGCACGACCTCAAGTAACCTTTTAGCACTATTAACTTCTAAGCCTTTGAAAGCTCTGTTTTTGGATTTAATCTTTAAAAATGTATATCTCAACGTCTACTGACTGGATTTGTGTCGTTGTTGGTCTTGTTTTACTCAGATAAATATTCTCTATGTTTCTAAACTGATTTGAAGTCTTTTTGTGGTGTTTTCACTGCGTTACTGTAATTAAAGTGTGCACAAATACTTTACACATTGCCTCTTCAGTGAAGACTGACTGCTTTGTGCCAAGCTTCCAGAGGGTAAGCACATGAGTGCTTGCTTTTGGCGCTGGAATTAAAGCACTATGTAAGTATTTTTCCATGATTTTTAACAATGTCTGTCTATTTCACTTATGTACCTTCTACAATCAATCAATCAATCAATCAGGATTTATAAAGCACAGCTAATCACCCAATAGGGTTTCTAGGTGCTTGCAGGTCCTGGAGGCTTATTCAAACAGCCAGGTCTTGAGGCCCATTTGGAATTCCTGAAGTGAAGTGATGGTCCGTAGGTGCATGGGGAGGCTATTGCAGGTCTTTGCTGTGATGTGGGAGAAGGAGCGTCCTCCACTTCTGCTTCAGTAGATGCGGGGAGTATGGGCAAGTGAAAAGGAGGCGGAGCGTAGGCTTCTCAACAGTTGGTGGAAGTTCAGGCGGTGTTTAATGTATGCGGGTCCTTGGTTGTGTAGATCCTGGTGTGGGTGGGTCAGCAGCTTGAATTGGCATCTCTTCTGTACGGGGAGCCAGTGGAGGTGCCTGAGATGGGGTATGATGTGGGTTCGTGGGGGAAGGCAGAGGATGAGCCTGCCTGTAGCGTTCTGTATGGTCTGAAGTCTCTGTAGGAGGTGTGCGGTGATTCCAATTTAGAAGGCATTGCCGTAGCATAGTTGGCTGGTGATGAGGGCCTGTGTCACGGTGCGTCTCTTGTGAGGGGGTATCCACTGGAAGATCTTACATAGCATGCGCAGCATAAGGAAGCAGGTGGAGGAGACAGTGTTGATCTGTGATTTCATGGTGAGCTTGTTGTCAATGATGATTCCGAGGTTTCTGGCGTGGTCGGAGGGAGTGGGTGCCAGTCCTAGGTCTGATGGCCACCAGGAGTCATTCCATGTGTTGCTGCTGTTACCAAAGATCAGTACTTCCGTATTGTCTGTGTTCATCCAATCGACAACGTTTGTCATGCATCTGTGGAAGTTGGTTCTTGTGGTGGTGGGGTCATCTGTGAGTGAGAGGATGAGTTGGGTGTCATCTACGTAGGAAATCATGTTGAGACCGTGGCATCTGATAATGTTGGCCAGCGGGTCATATATGCATTCAAGAGCTTCGGGCTGAGGGATGAGCCCTGGGAAACACCGCAGGTGATCTCCTTGGGTTCAGAGGCTAAAGGTGGGAGGTGGATCCTCTGGGTTCTTCCAGTGAGGAAGGAGGTGATCCATCTGAGCACGTCCCCTTGGATGACGATCAGGCTGTGGTGGGACATGGTGTCAAAGGCTGCCGAGAGGTCGAAGTGAATCAAAGCTGCTGTTTCCCCTCGGTCAAGGAGAGTTCGGATGTCATTGGTGGCTGTGATCAGTGAGGTTTCGGTGCTGTGATTGTTGCGGAAGCCGGATTGGGAGGCGTCGAGAAGCTGGTTCTGCTCCAGGTGTGTCATGATTTGATTGTTGATGATCTTTTCCTGTACCTTAGCTGGGAATGGGAGCAGGGAGATGGTCCAGTAGTTTTTGAGTCTGCTGGGGTCGGCAGAGGGTTTTTTGAGTAGTGGTCTGACTTTGGCATGTTTCCAGGCATCGGGAAATGTTGCAGTGGTGATAGAAGTGTTGAGTAGGGAGGTGAGTTCCTGGCCGATCCTTTGGTTTACGAAGGTTGAAGATGTAGTGTGGGCATGGGTCTGTGGGAGCTCCAGAGTGGATGGATTTCATGGTGGAGGTGGTCCTAGGTGGAGAGGATGTTCTAGGTGGTCAGTATGTGGTTTGTGTCAGTTACGGTGGTGGCGTATCTGTCGAGGAAGTCCGTAGGTGTGGGTTGGGGTTCCAAGTTTCTGTATATGGTTGCGATCTCGTTGTGGAAGAAGTGGGGGAGGTTGTCACACAGCTCCTGTGAGGGTATGATGTTGTTTTTGCTGGCAGCCAGGTTAGAGAATTCCTTAACGATGTTGAAAAGTTCACTGGTGTTGTTGGCACTGGTTCTGATGCGTGCGGCAAGGGCTGTCTTCTTTGTTGCCCTCCGCAGGCAGTGGTAGAGGCTTAGGGCGGTCTTGAAGGCTGCCCTGTCTGAGGTGTCCTTACTGGCACGCCATCTCCTCTCCAACTGTTTGCTGTCTCATTTCGCTGTTCTGAGTTCTTGGGTGTTCCAACTGGCCTTTTTGGAGGATTTTCTCTGGATGTTGCTCTTGATGGGGAGGATGCTGTCTGCACAATTGGTGATCCAGGCGTTGAAGTTTTTCAATCCCTGTTCGAGGTTGGTGGCGATAGCAGAGTTGGAATCGTTGAGAGCGTTTGCCCAGCTGGTCTCTGAGATTTTGTTCCACCTCCGGAGGGGGGCGTTGGTCATCTTGGGAATGGCTGTGTGGGGGCTAGAGATGCGGAAGTGGACGATGGAGTGATTGGTCCATGTGAGTTCTGCGACAGGGCTATATTTGACGCAGTTGCTGGAGGTGAAATGCGGGTCCAGAGTGTGTCCTGCAGTGTGTGTAGGGTCGTGGACAATCTGGGTCAATTCAAGGCTGCTCATACTGTCGAGGAGGTGTGCTTTATTTTTGTCACTGAGGTCGTCGATGTGGAAATTTAGGTCGCCGAGGAAGATGTAGTCCTTGGAGTCTAAGGCTAGGGGTGCAATGAAGTCTGCAATGTGAGGGTGCCTCTGATGGTTGTCTTGTCGCCTGTGTTGAGTTTGAAGTTGAGATGTTCCATGGGGGTGGTGGTGGTGTCGGTGGTACACAGTATGGTCTCTTTGTGGATGATGGCTGTTCCTCCTCCTGGCTTGTAGGTGCCGTCCTGGTGAGTGATTTTATATCTGTCGGAGATCGCTGTGGCAATGTCTGGGGTGGATGTGGGGTTGAGCCAGGTCTCAGTGAGGAAGACGATGTTGGGTGCAAGAGTGGCGATGAGGTCCCATAATTCAGTGGAATGCTTGCATACTGAGCGTGTGTTGAGAAGGGCACATACAAGTTGGTGTAATCAATGATATCACAGATCTCCTTGCTTAGACATGTTTCGGCTGCGAGTTTTAGCTGCTACTTACTTCATCATACATTGCGGTCTACTTCAAGGAAGAATTTATTATGTCCACGCACTGATGCCCATAATTGGATCAAGTTGTGTGGGCTTTGCCTTTCAGTGATGTACTCTGAGGGGGTCAGAGTGTGTTTTGAATCTATTTTCGGATATACTTTGTGTGTACTTTATTGTCCATGGAATTAATAGGTCAACCTAGACCTGCTTTTGTTCTTACGTTACTTCTTTTTTGTCTTTGTAATTTTTTTATCATCTTGGGATCTGGTTATGGCTTTATTTGATCGAACCATTCCTATTTTGCTTATCAGCCTGAACCCGTATTTAAAGCTGCCACACAAAGAAGCATGATTGTATATGACAACCTATTACTGCAGTTACTGATACTTCTACGATGAAAGGGATTCTTGGACATGTATTCAGATATCTGCTTGTCTGTAATGGGTTTCTTGTATTGGTAAACATTGTCGGCCTATGTGGCATTCTAGTGTTGCTTACATGAAAGTTACATAAAGGTTGGGTCATAGCACCCATATTCGCAGAGACAGTTCGAAGTAGCTGTGCAGGGTTCATTGATCCTGACTCTGTGCTATAGTGCTGGAATCAACTCTCTGAAATATTCCCTGCTTCTTATCACAAATTGAATGGTAAGTGATGTCACTACTGCCAGCAGGAGAGAACATATAGATATGACCCTCCAGATTTTGAATAATGGATAGTTAAGGATGGAGATTTGAGGCAGCTTCTGTTTGGTGGGGGTGGAGCTAGCCTACTATTACAGCGCAGAACCAGAATCAGAGGTCTGTGGAGACATGATGACCTATTCATGTCAAAAAGACAGACTCCAGGCATTCCCCATGTCTTCTAATTTGCGTATCTGATTTCAGTAGTCCTGGCTGTGGGTGGAGCACACCTGTCTTGTTTGTTTTCTTTTCCATGTTGCATGACCTTTATCCACTTCCTGAAAGCCCTGACCATTTTCCCCTTAAACGGCGGGAACGTAGGTCACCTAACATGCATAGATTTACTATTTGCTGCAGGAGAATGTCACAGGTGGTACCTTAAGCAGTGAGTTGCAGAATGAGCATCAAGAATTATAGTTGTCAGGAGGGATAACTGGTGCCCTTCACCAGTCAGTAGCATCCTATCGAGAGTTTACCATGATCTGCAAAAATGTTACAGCAGAAAGAGACCACCAGCCTTTTTGATTTCCCTACCTATCCTGCACAATCGCAGAGGTTCTGCAAATATACTCATTCAGAGTTTGGCACAAAGTGAGGCATAAAATACTGTAGTGAAGAACTCGTAGACAAGGTAAGTTGTAGTATTTATTTAGTAGCTACACGGTTGTGGAGCACCAAACAACAGCTCCACCAAATACAAGTTAGCATCAACTGTAAACCTATTCCAACATAAACATTCTGAGAATCCCCACAGAGCCAAACCCATCACCCACCAACCCAAGAACTCTGGAAAGGAATGCAGCACTCCACAACCTGGGACACAGGTAGAAGAGAGCAGCACTCCCTCACAGAGACAAGATATGACACATACATGGCATAATTACATTTGTGCTGCAACTCATCAGAGTTGCGCCCCATTTGTAGTTTCCTGATAAAACAGGGAATAGCCCTCACAAATGGTACTAGCAACCATTTTCCACGTCCTACTTTGGGGCCGATTCTGATGCGGGTTGGAAAAGCTTCCCGACCGAATCGGTTGGGAAATGGTGTCCGACCCACTCGGATCGGGAAAGTCCGACCGGCGGAGTAGGATGCATCCGGATGCTTCCAGATACGATTTGGTTGAACTCCCATTGACTTCAATGGGAACATTTGTTCCTAACCGCATCAGAATTGGGCCCTCGGTCGGGAAGACACGTTCCCGATCTGATTTGGAAGGAGCAAATGCCGTTAGGAGGCCTTCCTAACCGCATCAGAATCAGGCCCTCGGTCGGGAAACTTTTCCAACCCGCATCAGAATCGGGCCCTTCATCTTTTTCTCGATTTTTCACCTGCAGTTGCCTTTGATTAAACGCTGGTGTGTTCTGCTGTCTTTGGCTAGGTTTACAAATACCACATACATACATGAATACTGGTGGGAAGTGTGTGTACAAACCATGAGCATATTTTGCTCTTAGCTCTGTGAGGCCATTGCTGTGCACTTTACATTTTGAGAGGATTTGTAGTTGGACTATGCAATGTCTGCCTTTGTCGCCCCATAGTTCTGTGAAAGTTATTTGCACGGGGCTTAGCTTGCAAGTCCAGTGTTGGTGTGGGATATATGACTCTTGTCATCTGCATGTATTGTGGTTGTATCCATGTAATTGCTCTTAACTCTAAATTGGTGCTAGTGCTAATAAAGTTATGGGAGAACTAGGGAAAATCTGGAGACCGAGGGCCCGATTCTGATGCGGGTTGGAAAAGCTTCCCGACCGAGGGCCTGATTCTGATGCGGTTAGGAAGGCCTCCTAACGGCATTTGCTCCTTCCAAATCGGATCGGGAACGTGTCTTCCCGACCGAGGGCCCAATTCTGATGCGGTTAGGAACAAATGTTCCCATTGAAGTCAATGGGAGTTCAACCAAATCGTATCTGGAAGCATCCGGATGCATCCTACTCCGCCGGTCGGACTTTCCCGATCCGAGTGGGTCGGACACCATTTCCCAACCGATTCGGTCGGGAAGCTTTTCCAACCCGCATCAGAATCGGCCCCCAAGGGTCTAAGAGGATATTGCTAATATCAACATAAACCCCATTCGTCACCCAAACGGGATCTGAGAAAAGATATTGCCCAGGAATAATGGCACAATTTTTTTCCCCCACTATTATTCGCTTTCCTCTTCATGTAGTAAAAATTAACACAGTTCAGCTATTTTTAAAAAAAGCCTGGCTCTTCCCTAGCTCTCCCAGTCTGTCAGACGCTGCAGCCTGTCAGAACATTTCCAGAATTCCTTACAGGTCTGCCCACATTCAATTCTTCAGATGCCTCCATGTATCCATTACTCTTAATGGAATGCGCTCTCAAGTGAGGCATTCATATAGTCTTTGCATTTAAACTGTCTTTAAAACCCACAAAGATTAGCCTGTTAGCGTGGGTATGTCTCCACACTGTCAATTCCATTGCATAACTGAGTGGGGTTTTTTCATCTGCAGTCCCAGCATAATAGTCTATCATCTTGAACATATCTATATCGTTTATAGTCAGTCAGTAATAACACAGGCCGTAACATTCGATTTAGAGAGAAAGGATACCAAAATATCAAAGTCAGGGTAGTTCATTGATTCACTGAGGCAAACGGCTTCCGTTTCCTGGTGGTGTGATTGCACACGTTCTGTGGCTGCTGCCACATCCGAAAAAAAGGTTTTAACAGATAGACGACCAAGCGGCCTGATTTGGCATTTGCATATATATAAGTTGGGACTCAGCAACGTGGTTCGTTTCCATCCCTCTTGGAGGATGATTGAACGTGTTATCCTGCTGCCGCCCTCCGAAGAGCGTGCTAGAAAACACGCACTTCACATCTAATGTATTCGGAGGGCGGCGACATCTCGGGGGCGGCCACCAAACCCCGTTCTTCAGTGTCAACAGGCAGGCCAGGCCGTCGACACATGGAAGCACGAGATTAAAGGCGCCAAAGGCTTGGTACGCAGCCCAGCCGGAAACAGCGCACTGATAGGATTGTTCCCGCCAATTCTGGCTTCTAAGAAGGCATTCGAATTCCCTTTTAATTACACAGATTAGTGTACATTGCTTTTGATAACTTTGTCTCGCAGGAAGCTCGTAGTGATCGAAAGCCAATTCCGGGATTGGCATGTGATCTAATGAAAAGACTTTTAATTTAACCAGGTCTCCACCTTCCAAGTGTTTGTGGCTAATGCTCTGGAGAAGATATATCTTACTCAGAGAAACCCAGGACATATTTTAAGCAATTACAATCCCAATAGGTCTGGTTTTAAAGAAATGCTGTATGGTAATGCGAAGCATTGTATGTAGATAGCATGTGAATAGTTATGTATTTGTGGAGAAGCAAAGAATTGTAAAATAGTATTGGTGTAGTTTAAAAGGTCAGGTGAAAGTTGCCCAGTCAAGCCAGACCTTCAAAATCCATGTAGGGTATTGACTGCCCTCCTTCCATCTGTGCTGCCGCCAGAGAAATACACCATAAATGATCTAGTTATCAAAGACACATTCATAGCATTTCAATGTCATGTGTGTGCCCCTGAAAGCTCAAGATCAGGCAGCGGGATAAAATAAACACAATGATCACAGCTGTGTAGACTAGAGGATAAAAACCTTTTTGTGGATGCACAAGACTTCTGCCGAATCAAACATGTGGGTGGAGCCAAAGCCCCTCTCGTGGGGATTTTCACATAATTGTCTGGCAACACCTGTCTGTCAAGCCAGACCATAAACAGGCTTACAGCACAGCTCTATTGGAAGCAATGACATCAGTGCCATGGACTCTGAGGCAACCAAGCAAAATCTAACCTCCTGTCCACTGGATGGGTAGCAAAAGGCAGCCATAATTTTGGTTCAATGCACTGGTAAAGCTGCTGATCCCAGTCAACTGCATCTGCTGTACTATTGATAGCTATGCCCTTGGTGCCAAAGCGTTACTTCAACAACAAAACAATTTTTTTGTATGAAAAATAACTGACGCAAATATATTTAACTGCATGATCATGTATGATTTTCAGTGGTTAATTTGCACAAAAAAATAATTGCAGAGGAAAATAGTTGTCTGTGAAGCCCACTGCCTAATGTTGTCTAGTCTTGATTTTACATTAGCCTTCTTTCTTACACCACCTGACTCTTCCTGTCTCTTTATTTCACTCTCGCAGGTTTGTTTTCATCCCTCTTTTTCCATCTATTACTATTTTCCTCTCTCTCCCAACTTTTTTTCTCCTTTTTTTTTCTATTTTTGTGGGTAAAAGCCTAATGGTGAAAAATAAGTCCCGCTCCCAAAGAAGAGTGACAGTGCCCACTACCTGTAGCCACTGGCACAAACTAAAAACAGAGTATTACTCAAACTGTTTGCAGTCGCTATGATTAGTCCATTCGTTACCTGGGACCGATATCCTGTGGAGTTCTCGGTTGTATGCTCTTGAAATGTTTTCTTTTTTTATCAAGAATAATGGTAGCTTGATTACTTCCAAAATGCAAATAACCTTTTCAAGATGTACTGATTAATCTCCAGCAGTTGGAAGACTGGCATGGGGTGCCAGGTGACTCAACCACATATTCCTTTCAATTTTATGTTTAATTTTAAAGGGGCCGGCCAGTGTAAAGAACAAAATCAATTCTCCTTACCTAATCCCACATCACTAAAAATCTCCAATAGGCATTCCAGAATATTGCTTTGTTTGATGATGTTTGCTGGGGTTTTGAGATTTATTTGGACATCATTCACTTGATTGCCCCTTGAACCTCTGCTTTGGAGCGAAAGTGACCAAGTTCAAATAACTTTGCCAACTTTCTTTGGAAATCCCTATATTCAGAAGTTCCTTTCTGGTAATCAGTGCTTTCTCAGCAACAGACACTCACACAGGGCATGCAACTGGAGTGCTGCTGGTACACCAAAGTAGGCCCACCTGTGTCCATCCACAACAGCGATCAGAGCCATTCTTGCTGCCCCTCTGCAGACCATTTGTCCAGTTGGACACCAGGTAAATCCAGATCAACTATTTTACTCCATAGAATCCTTATTAGCCCTTATGCAGCAACTGGAGAAGCACAACATGCCTCTGGTCATGATTAATTTAGTGAGTAATTCTTTTCTACAGCTTCTCAGACTGCCTTGGCCCTCTTTGCAATGTGGTTTGATCAATGCTCATTCTCTGGGAAAGCATGCAGTGGAAATTGGAGACCTTATTAGGCAACATAGATTTGATATTATTTTTTATTAAGGAAGGTTAGACATCTGACATGGCTGGCCCAGATTTCTTGGATTTCTGCCATGTGGGATACAAAGTGTTTCATCTTCCCCACCCCAATCGCAAAGGGGGTGGCTTAGCTATTATTGTGAAACATGTTATTAGCATCTCTAATTTTGTACTAGACCCTTTCGATCATGTGGAACTTTTAAGATTCTCTCTGAAAGCATCCCCTGAATTAATAATCACAGGTGCGCTTTGCTACCACCCACCTTCGTGTTTCCCCAATTTTGGAGAGCTGTGGCCAGCTTTCTATTGCCTTCATTAGTTAGTCATGCTCATCTCCTCATTCTTGGAGATTTCTGTATTTGGGCAGGTGCTCCAGAAGCGCCTGCTCCCATATTACTAATTTCCTCTCTTTCACGTAGGGATTTAACACAGTTAATGGATAGACTCATAATGCGGGACATACTCTTGATTTAATATTCAGCACCAGTAGAGTTTTAGATTGCAGGCCCCAGCTGCACAAGCTTGGACTTATTACTATCTCATACCTTTTCAGATTCTTTTGGTCACGCCTCATAGAACGTCCAATTAGCAGCTTCCCCATGATATCTGCATGCATCCATGCCACAAGCCATTCTTAGACTTTCTCAATTCCACTGTAAAGCAGATGCCTTGCTTCTCACTTTCTGCATGCATGGATACATATGTAGAAGAGTTCATTAATTTTGAATGCACCTTCCCAAAACCACTAGGCAGTCTTACTGTGTTTCTCCTTCAGTGCCTTTGTAAAATGCCTGCCTGAAAGACTACATTTTACTGTAAAAGAGTAGTACGCAAATTGCGTTCTGACTATGTGGAGTCTCTTAAGCAAGACCTGCAATCAGCCCTCAGACAATTCAAAGTCCCTATTGTAAAAGCCAGAATGGATTGCTATTCCAAAAAGATCCTTCAGTCCACTAATCCATTCTCTGAACTCTTTAAAATATTTGCATCTCTTCAATCACCTGAGTGCTTTTCTACTTCTATAAATCCCTTAGCTGTGCCACCTACACAGACACTCCCACCAGCTACATGGAGCCCCTCACGTTAAAGATAGGCATCACAGTCAACTTCTTCACAGGGGGACCCTCGCATACGAACCAACAGGATCCTGCACAAATTTCATCAGCGACATCATGGAATTCGTCGCACCCCTCTCTATCAATGCCAGACCCTTCATCCTCCTTTGTTGGCGACCTTAACTTTTACATAGAATACCGCACTGACCTAAACTCTATTACCCTTCTAGAAAACCTTTGGAAAGCTTGGCCTCATCCAGCACATTACTGAACCCTCTCACACCGCAGGACACCTATTGGACCAAATTTCCTCCTGCAATCAGCAACATTACAGTCAACAGTGCCTGGAAAACATGGGCAGCTAGTCATAATGGACACCGGTTAGGGCTTCACTTCCTTAGTTTTCTGTCAGATTTTTATCACGCAAATAGTGAATAATATTATTCACTATTAGTGGAATAAAAAATGGAGTACAATTAGCTGGAATATGACACTATATGGCAGCCAAGGTAAGTAAGAATGCTTTTTAATGTATTTTGTATCCGTGCTTGCTGTTGAGAGTGTGTTTATGTGAGAAAGACTGGGTGAATATGTGTGTATGTGTAAGCATGTGTTTGTGAGTCAAAGTAAAAGTCAAATGGCATGTGATGTCATTTCTGGTACCCTTGGCATTTTGGTGAATTGATGCCCATGACCCCTTCTCGTTTGAAAATGGTTTACAACCTCTTTTGAAGAGGTGGTAAAAGATTAATGTTTTGCAACAGGAAACATTAATACATACCAATCCCGTTCGGTATTTGGAACCGAAATCAAATTGCATTTTTGTAACTTGTTATCCAATCACAATTTGTGGTGTGTACATAAGAAAAAGCATTGTTGCGATTGCTGAAATGCTTTGCACATCTGGCCATAAAATCTCTTTGAAGATATTAAAATGACTCATCATTAATGCATAACCTTATGCCTTCTTAGCAATGCACTGGCATAATGAGTGTTGAAAAGAGAAAGAAAGAAACACATATTCCAACAAGAAACTGGTATTAAAGCCCTCTGTTTAAATAACAAGCAGAAATAGTTTGAAGATGTTTTCCTACTGGAACATTTAAAATCCACTAAGCAAAGCAAGCAGTGGGAAGGGGATAATAGTTTTTTTTAATAGAACGGTTGTTATTTTAAAGCTCTGTAGAAGCAGCACTCCCCTAAATCCAGAGAGAATGGCAGGCTTGTTTCAGCAAGTCAAACTCACCACCAGTTCGAACACACCACAGCTTGGTGGCACTCATTGGAGTAAAACTGTCTAAAGTCCAAACTATCAGCAGCGTGATTACCCGAACAAATACTGCTGATGATCAACGACAGCTGCAAATCCATCCCAATCACTAGCTCTGGAATGGGAAAGCATAAGTAAGCCAAGCTTACTGCCTCGCCATGACAACACTGTCATCCCCTATGACCGCCCACCTAAGACACAAAAATGCACAAAGGGATCAGAACCAACCAAACACCAACCAGAGTTTACTTAATCGGAAAAGAGCAGCAGGAAATAAGTTTAATAATTGGGCAATCAATGTTATTTGAACAGATAGATAGCTCATCACATTAAAATGTGGTCCACAACTTGCTGCTGTTAGATTAGGCCCTTAATGCTCACGCAGTGCCCTGTATAAGTTAGCATTCACTGCACCATTTTCTGTTTAGACTCCATTTTGAAAGATGATCGAAACTTATCCTTTGCTATTTCTGAGAAATGCCCTTTGCTGAGTTTCGTTTCTACAATGAAGAATTGTGAATGGCAGCACATAGCTTTCCCACTAGATAGAGGCCCTCTCCCACCTGTCTGGCAGTGTTATCACAGCTCAGGGTGCAATGGCCTTGAACTGTGCTGGGTTTCGAGAGCAGAAGAGATTTTTTTGTATTTTACTGTCCAGCTGCATCTGCCTGGAAAATTCCACTATGGGCGTGTTTTTAACTAATCATGAAATGTACATAATGTATCTCTATGCTTGCTGATCTTCAGTTCCCTCTGTAGCACTCCCAGAGACTGTACAGACGGGGCTCCGCTCTGAGTGTATACGAATAAACAGCTATTGGTGTATATTCTCCACTGTCTCACCAACTCTTCATTTGGTATGTAAGGCTGAGAGGTTGTCAGTGGTGACCCGGGTGGCCCTAAACTGGTCACTTCCTTCAATTGGCGCCGAACAGGGACTCCATCGGGTTATGACTCATCCCTTTCCGCAGACGGAGGGGAGGACGAGGACATCATCAGGTCGGACTGACGGCTCAGGGATCCCTGCACAAAAAGCTCTGTTACTCGCAGCTGCTGCCTCTGTCCCACCGGAGGGTGCCTCGCCCATTGGTCATCCCGACTGGAGTCCTGAACGGCGAAACCCTTGATCTGAGTGCTTGGTCTAAAGAGTCGGCAGTGGAGAACTGGTTTCTCTGTACTTCGGATATCAGGTGAGTCTGTTTTGGTTCTATGTGGATGTGGTACCGCTGTGATTTGGTTTTGTTTCAGTATTTGGATTGTTTTGGTAAAAGTTTTTGCAAATACTTTGCCAGGTAAAATAACGATTTGTTTCTTTATTCCTTTGCAATGCCTGGTTTTAGTAAGATTCGGAGTTTGTTTTGTGGTTGTTGTTCTACTGATGCACGGTTGGCCGAATCCCAACCTGCACCTCCTGAGGCAGTCCCAATTATGATATGTACGTGAAACATGGCCTTGGCCCTATTATGTTTAGTACGTTATGGCACAAATATACAAGGGACAATGCGGAGTTACAGTGGCCTTTGACGGGCTCTTTAGATGAACAAAAGATTGGGGGGCAGATTTACAAGCCCCTTTCGCCACTTTTGCGTCACTTTTCCCATGTTAAAAGTGACGCAAAAATGGCGTAAGGGGCTTGTAAATAAGCCCCTGGGTTTTTATAGGAACAGTTGTTTAAGAGACGTAGTAGACAGTCCATGTTTGACTCTCCTAGGACTTGGCAGAAGAAGGCTAAACAGAGACGATTGAAAATGGAGAGAGATGCCAGAAAAGGAAAGATACAAATCCTTACACAAAAAGCTGTAGTTTATGATAAAGAAAAACAGGAGACAGGAATAGAATGTGAAGATAGGAGATTTTGGTTGCACATTGATAAGTCGTATGTGGCTAAGGAGGATGGGGATACTTTTATGGATGCCTTGTTAGATACTCAACCTCCACCGCCATATGTCCCAGAAAGGGTATATCTCGTTGTTCCCCATCAGCATCAACAGCAGGCCCAGGGTGTATCTGCCTCTACAGTTGTCACACCCACTGCTCCAGTTAATGTGGCCCCTGCCCCTCCTCTTCCGTTACAATCACTACCTGCTGCAATACCCGTCACTCCTGTTCCAGTTATTCATCCTCCGTTGTCCTTAATGACTGACACACCAGTGCACGGCCCGGAAGATAGAGATCTTACTGGATTCAGAGAATGGTCAGGTCCGTTAATGCAATCTGGGGTGGGAGATAGAGAGAAGAATGAAGTAGCAGAACAGGCAATAAGGTGGGCTCGCAACCCAATTTATGGTCTCACAGATATCTGGCAGGTAATGCAAGACTTTGATCCCTTTTTGCAACAACATGCTCTTAAACATTTGTCTTCCATTCTGATTGACCTTTGGCACACACACATTGACACGGAAGCACCCCAAATATTATTTGATATTAATGAATGTGCTTATGTACATAGTTTGGAGCCAACTCCTTTGTATAGAAACATTTCCACACTGTTGATTTATAGAGATAGATTGCATGATAGGAGCCCCACCAAAATAACTCAATTCCCAATGTGAGATGTTCATCCAATTTACCACCCGGAAATTCCTGCAATAACAGATCAGCATGGGGCGGTTACCAGACAGGCTGTGCCTGTCCGCTTTCAGGAACAATGGGTCTATAGTCCATGGAAGAGAAGTGAAGTTCTGGCCCTTAAGGCTATGCTGCCTGACCCTGGGAAAAATCCTTCTGCTTATTATAAAGAATTGACGGAGGCTTCCTCCTCTACTGTGATGACCCTTGCTGACATTGAAATGTTTTTTGGTTTACTAGTTCCAGTTGATATTTGGTGGCAAGTACATACTCAAGATCATGTCGCCGAGTTGGGTGGAACATGGGATGTGATTAAGGGTTGGGACGGAGATACGAAGCCAGGAGATAAACCATGCGCTGAGTTACTTGCCTTGCCCGGCCATATAATAGCATACATGCATACTCTTATTCCGCCGAAGAAAGTTAGTTGGGACAGATTGACTGCTTGTCGGCAGAAGAAAGATGAGAGTGTGTCTGATTTCTTCACTAGGATTGAAGAAACGTTCTTGGATTACAGTGGGCAGGATATGTCTACAGAAGGAGGGGTTCGTTTATTTGTTGATAGGTTTGTTATTAATCTCCTTCCCGAAATAATGTCCAGACTGCAGGCGTCTGAGAGCACTTGGTCTATGTCTTCTCCCTCTGTGATTTTAAATATGGCCCAGTATTATGAGCATAGGGATGATGAAGAGAAAGACAAAAATGATAAGATCTGAAGACCAAGGTATTACTGCAACAAGCATACCGAGGTAACACCAGGGGGCGGGGACCCCAACAACAGCTTCCTCGTACTAGACAGCCTCCAGCTACACCTTTGGGGCAGAATCAGTGTGCGTATTATAAGGAGGAAGGTCACTGGTGCAGCCAGTGCCCCGTGCTTTTGCAAAAAGTTTCGTCCACTCAT
Organism: Calotriton arnoldi; assembly: GCA_963921515.1. NCBI lineage: Eukaryota > Metazoa > Chordata > Amphibia > Caudata > Salamandridae > Calotriton > Calotriton arnoldi. The sequence goes on along the minus strand of CAWUFW010003433.1, from coordinate 259,289 downwards.
CGGCGAGGTTCCTGAAGCAGGGGCCGCGGGACCAATAGGCAGCAACATACTTCTGCCCCTGTAGACTGTTCTGACAATTATTTTTATGACACTAGGGACAGGCTGTACTACAATGATGACTATGAAATTGATGATGTGACGGGGATGTCTTACAGCTAGGACAGCCAGGGACAGGGTACGGGACCAGTTCAGATACCGTAGACAAGCGTGGCCTTTATGTTAAGATAGATCTGCAAGGATCTCCCAAGGAGTTCCTGGTGGATACAGGTGCCACGAAAAGCTCTATTGCCCGACACCTGGTCCCTGGGGCGCCCCTGTCTGGCCATAATATTTTGTTTCAGTGGGTTTTTCAGGAGTACCGGTTATAAGCCCCATTTTACGCCCCCTTGCTTTTACCATTGGTCCTTTTACTGTGGACTCTCCATTTCTTTTAATGCCTAATTGTGGTGAGAATTTGATTGGATTGGACTTATTAAAGAAACTGCATGCTACTATCTATTGTTCTCCAGACGGTGTTTACATTACAATGGGCCCGGATGCAGGTACTAGACAGTGCCTATCTAAAGATGCCCCCTTCCACCTGAATTTGATCAATTACCCCTTACGCTATGGGCCACTGATGACACCGATGTAGGTCTATTGCATATATCACCAGTTTCGATACAGGTTAAGGACAATGCTATATTGCCCCGCATTCCTCAGTATAAAATACCACAGGCAGGAGAACAAGCCCTTCTTCTAATAGTTCAGGATCTCATACGCAAAGGAGTGGTTGAAGAGACTACAGGTAATGTATGTATTAGCCCTATTCTTCCGGTCTTAAAAAGAACACTTTCAGATTCCTCTGATAGAGCAGATGATGTATATCGTTTTGTGATTGATTTGCGAGAAGTCAATAAAATAGTTGTCTCGCAATTCCCAGTGGTTCCTGACATCACTACGCTTTTGACAATGATTCTATCCACTGCTAAATTTTTCTCCGTTATTGATTTGAAAAATGCATTCTTTAGCATTCCTATACACCCAGATAGCAGGTATTTGTTCGGATTTACACTAGCTGGCAAAAGCTTTCGCTTCTGTCCCACTCCTCAAGGCTATACTGAAAGTCCTCGTATTTATAGCCAGGCATTAGTTGGATTCACTCTCACTTTCTCCAGGTAATGTATTGGTCCAATATGTCGATGATTTGTTAATTGTTTCTGACACGGAACAAGGTTGTAAGGATAGTACGGTGAAGTTATTGTTACATCTAGCACATCATGGACACAAGGTATCCCTTTCAAAGTTTCAGTACTGTTGACAGGAGGTCCCCTATTTAGGTCACCTACTGTCGAAGGAGGGTAGAAGGGTAACGCCCGAACGCATCAGTACCATTGCTAAAATGCCCCTTCTGCAAACTCGAAAAGCTGTGCGTGCTTTCATAGGCATTACTTCCTACTGTCGTCAGTGGATTCCGAACTATTCTTTATTAATCAAACCTTTTCTTGCATTAACAATGAAAGAAGTGCATGAGCCTTTGCCTTGGATGCCTGAATGTCAGCATTCTTTTGAACAACTAAAAACTGCGCTTTGCTCTGCTCCCGTGATAGGGACCCCTGACTATAAGAAACCTTTTGTGCTCTATGTCCACGAGATGGCTGGTTGCGCCCTTTCTGTCGACTCAAAGATTTGGTGATAGACAGAGACCTTGCGCTTATTTTTCTGCTGTGCTTGACCCTGTCACAAGAGCCCTCCCGAGCTGTCTGCTAGCTTTGGCCACTTCAATTAGACAATCAGCTGGACTCGTACTCGATACTGACCTCACAGTTATGGTACCCCATGCTGTGGATACACTTTTGAACAAAACAAGGACACAGCACCTCACCAGTGCATGTCTTACTGGTTATGAATTGACATTGTTTGCTAAGCATATTACGATTAAAAGATGTGCCACTCTGAATCCAGCCACGTTACTACCCCTCCCTTCTGAAAGCGATGCAGTTGATAAGCATGACTGTATTTACCGAACGGAGGAAGAGACAAAAGGACGGGTAGACTTGACTGATGGTGCCTTATCTGATCCAAAAGGAGCACTATATGTCGATGGCTCTTGTTTTAAATTACCAGATGGCACAACTAATGCAGCTTATGCTATTACTACTTTGCGCACGGTGGTGGAAACATCACAAGTCCATTATCAGTCCGCCCAGGAGGCAGAACTCGTGTCTCTTATACGAGCTTGTGAATTGAGCGAGGGTTTGGTTGTCAACATCTATACAGACAGCCAATACGCATTTGGGGTCGCGCATAATTTTGGGCAATTGTGGGCAGAGAGAGGGTTCCTTACTTCCCATGGCAATAAGATACAACATGGACATCTCATACTGCGTTTATTAACTGCTTTAACACTCCCCAGGAAAATGGCGATTATCAAATGCAGCGCCCATAGAAAAGTGACAGATGATGTAGTTAGAGGGAATGCATTTTCAGATCAGACAGCCAAGGAAACTGCTTGAAGCAAAATGAAGAGAATATTTGTTGCAGGTCCAGCTAGATGGGTTCCTGAGAACATTATGTTTGAAAATACAGTTGAGAGTGTGAAAGAGATACAAAGTGAGCAACGATAGAAGAATTAGCGATATGGTAGGAAAGCACGGAAGGGTGTTGGATTGACAAGTCTGGGGAACAGAAATGGATGTTACCTGATGCATATGTGCTCCCTGTGGTTACTATGGCTCATGGTCCAGCTCATATTAGTGCATAAGGCATTTGTAAACTATTGGCCCCGGTTTGGTGAAATGATAATATTTCCAGAATGGCTGCGCATTTTGTGAAATATTGTATGATTTGTATGAGGCACAATCCAGAAAAAGGTACCCCTACACCATCTGGTAACTTTGCACCACCTACATACCCATTCGAAGTCCTTCAGATGGACTTTATTGAGCTGGAACGTTGTAATAATCTCAAGTATGTCCTAGTGGTTATATGCACGTTCAGTAAATGGGTTGAGGTTTACCCCACTAAAGACAATACAGCCACCACAACGGCGAAAGTACTCCTTAAAGAGTATTTTCCTCGTTTCGATATGCCCCAAATTATCTGGAGTGATAACGGATATCATTTTAATGGGAAAGTGATTAGATTAGTGTGTGAAGGCTTGCGCATCAAACAGAAATTTCATGCTGCCAATCATCCACAGTCTGCGGGTCTTGTTGAGAAGTACAATGGTACGCTCAAACTGAAATTGGCAAAAATCCAAGAGACGACCGGGTTGAAATGGGCAGATGCTCTCCCGTTAGCTCTCTTGTCAACTGAAACTACAGCACACTCTAGAACTGGTTTTTCCCCCTTTGAGATAGTGTTTGGACGCCCAGCGAATGTCTGGGGTGTCCTCGGCCAAAGAAGTTTTTTGACATTGAATATCCTGTATTGCTTTATTATCTTGGACAATTGACAGAAAGTTTGCGTTCTATTCACCAACAGGAGCGCGAATCTCTACCTCCTAAACCAGAGAGACCCGGCCACACCATCCAGCCTGGTGACTATATCCTCGTCCGTAATTTTTAGAGGAAGAAAAGTCTGGAGCCCAGATGGAAAAGTCCTGAGCAAGTTCTGTTGGTGACGCAGACAGCTGTAAAGGTTGCTGGTCGAAAGAACTGGGTCCATGCGACCCATTGTAAAAGGATACCTTTGCCGTTGCCTTAAGACCAGTGGGTCAAGGAGGGAATAGGAGATGTTGAATGTGAGCAAGTGCCCAGATTTGTGCCATTTAGCAACGCACAATTAATCTGGACCCGAACAGACAAGGAGAACGACGACGTTCTGAATGAGGCTGTCCCACCAGAAATATGAGCTATCCAGGAGCCTCTGTTCAGCGATCACACAGTGCCTGGGGCTGCCAGGTACAATTTGCGTCCTTGGACGAGGACAACAGAACACAAGGAGAGAAAGGATTAGGGATGGACTGTACAAGGTAGGGAGTACTGAATAGCAGTACCAACGTGGGATCGAAAACAGTGAAAATTCTGCATTTGCTTTGCTTTTGTTGTTTGAATATTAGTTTGGGAAAAGTATACTACTTTTATCGACGTGGGATAGATTAGGACAAGAGCTTAGGACAGAACAAGCTCCACCGCCGGTGCTCGAGAGTGCAACTAATTGATGGACAATAGTAGCCTGTGCCAGTGAGGCTCTGACAGACACTGGGAACGTTCATAATTTCTTTGCATTTCCTTCTTTTAAATTCACTCTGCATCCTTTTGGCAGGAAAGTTACCCAGGAGGAGCAGCCAATTGCACTGTACAAGGTAGTGTGATTTGGTCAAAGCGGAGTAAAATTGCATGTGTTGCTCTCCTGATAACAGTGATAATAATATTATGTGGGGAATCATGGTTTTTGGAGGATGCATACAGTGTACCCACACGTAGTAAGGGTAAAACAACTTCCCCGAGATGAAATAAAAGGGCTGCCCCGAGTAATGTGTTTGTGGAGACCCATAAGAGGCTCTTTGGAAAAGGGACCACCTGTTATCCCACCCGATCTGTCACTAGCCTTTAGACGGCATACCCCTTGTCACTTGTGAATTATATATACACCCGACCGTCTCAGTTTACAGAAGTAAGGGGAGTGTTTGGATTTGGTAATCCTGAACCATGTCTGTATCTTAAAAAGCCACTAGGAATGGGTTACCCAGGCTGTGACAACAATACCTATTGTGATCATTTCTACATGGAAGAACAGAATATAACACCGGTGGGTTGGCATTATAAGAAATTGACAGTACCCCGGGATGCTGGTTATTATCCTGCTTGTTGCCCCATAGTGAATAGTACGGACACTTCACTGTACATTAATTGTTCAGGGATAATATTGTTTAAACATACAGTCCCCTTGATGAATAAAAATGATCCAAGCACCTTGGGAATGAACTCCAGATACTCTGCGGTGGACTATCAGGGGCTGATATATGCACACCCAGGGTTCTTCTTTCTGTCTAATGGGTCTTATTCTAATGTCCACAATAGCACAGATGATGTAGCTCTTGGGATGGTGTTGCCATTGGGAGTTCCATGTAAATATGCTCGACCCAAAACGAGGTGGGTAAAAATGACCTTAACAAAAGAATTCTGCGAAGGAGTAACAGATTTGGAAGTAAATAGCTATACTAATGGAATTATATTTGGATACATCCTCTCCTCTATCTTTACACTGGGTGGTACTGCCATGGCCAGGGGTGAGAAAGCTAGGGAATATTTTGGATGTAAGCTACAAATCCTATCCAATACTACGGTAGCAGCTTTGCTCAATATCACTACCCAGTTAGAAAGCATGCGGGTATATTCAGAACAGACGAGATATGCAGTGGATTTCATCTTAGCAAAGAGTGGTGGTGTATGCGCAGTAGTTGGTGACCAGTGCGTAGTTGGTATAAAGAATTTGGAGAAAAACATAACACAACATATTATGGATATTATTGACAATGTTAAAGGAATGAAAAGTGGGAATTGGAATTGGTCTCTTTTTGGCAGTTGGGGTTGGATACTTCAAGAATTGATTTACCTTATTGTGATATTAGTGTTTTGTTGTGTCCTCATTCAATGTCTCCCTTCTTGTTGTTCTTATCGTGCCACTGTTTTCATGCCCAAAGAGAAGATATCGGCCCATGTTACAAATACCGCAATGATACTCCAGGAGGATATTGAGGACCTTATGAATATTGATGAGGGCATATTTGAGGATCCTCCCTCCTTGCTGTTCCACTTCCTAATGCTGATTGTAAGGAGTGCCTATAGTTTAACCCCAATTATGTTTTTAAATTCTGATGCTTTATCAATTGCTGACGTATTGATGGCGTTATGATGATGCTGTCTGCTTTTTTTTCGTTTTGCATATTAGAAAATGTTTTTAGCTAATGCTAAAAGGAAGGTCTGTTAGATTAGGCCCGTTCATGCTTACGCAGTGCCCTGTAGTTAGCATTCGCTGCACCATTTTCTGTTTAGACTCCATTTTGAAAGATGATCAAAACTAATCCTTTGCTTTTTCTGAGAAATGCCCTTTGCTGAGTTTTGTTTCTGCAATGAAGAATTGTGAATGCCAGCGCATAGCTTTCCCACTAGATAGAGGCCCTCTCCCACCTGTCTGGCAGTGTTATCACAGCTCAGGGTGCAACGGCCTTGGACTGTGCTGGGTTTCGAGAGCAGAAACCTTTTTTTTGTATTTTACTGTCCAGCTGCATCTGCCTGGAAAATTCCACTATGGGCGTGTTTTTAACTAATCATGAAATGTACATAATGTAACTCTATTCTTGCTGATCTTCAGTTCCCTCTGTAGCACTCCCAGAGACTGTACAGACGGGGCTCCGCTCTGAGTGTATACGAATAAACAGCTATTGGTGTATATTCTCCATTGTCTCACCAACCCTTCATTTGGTATGGAAGGCTGAGAGGTGGTCAGTGGTGACCCGGGTGGCCCTAAACGGGTCACTTCCTTCAGTCCCTAGTCAGTCCTGATCAACTACTAGTGTTGCTGTGCTTCATCATCACAGCATTAAAGGTAATGTTCACGTCCAAGCAATTGAAGAGCATGAAATCAAAAAATAAAGTGGGTAGCAAATAGTTTGACCTGAACCTTGTTTTTTGACATGTGGAAGCTGAAAACTAGAATGGTGAAAAGTTAACTAATCCTAGGGAAAAGGACAATATAAGGTGGATATGAGAGGCCACCAGACTGTTACGTGGACAAATACATTATATTTCACCAAGCAGATTGTGGAAAGCCCCAGCCCAGGATCTGACATATTTAAAATCTACATGGTCCTCGCCTGCATATGCTGAAGAACACCCCTGATGTCTGTGATTTGTTCATCTCAAAATCTTGACCAGCCCAGAAAACATCACCAGCAACACGCAAGTCTCATTATTACCCTTAATAGAAGTCCCTCCATACCGTGCCTCATATAATGTACATCATATAAAGTTAGTGCAAACAACCAAAAGACACAACATGTATCCAGGTATGGCTACAGATGAGACCAGATGCTGATCTCTGTGAACAGATTAATCCATAACTCACACCACTGATGTAGCTTAACAATCACTAAGGCCACTCCTAGTCCTAGCGAGAGGCTTGAATAGGTATGGAAATGCCATATGACATAACATTCTGTGAGAAACATAACCTACCTCAGCAAGGCCAATTGTGACTACCTATTCCAACTGTCTCTACTAGACATGATCACTCAAAGGAAGAAATTAAGTCATAAAGAGGATAAAGCGTTGGATCATAGTATGGCTACTTTGACATAAACAAGCCAACAATGAGAACAGGAATGGAGAAAAAACAAATTGGAGTGAAACAAAGGGCAATGCTGGATTTATGTGAGTAGCTACCATGCAGTGAAATGTGTAACAAAATAATATTACATTATTTGCAATGCTGTTCAGAATGCACTGGGAGCCACCTGACCAGCTAATTCTGAAGAAGATTCACATGGTCTCTGGCCAACAATGTGAAGATATGCTAGAAATTTATCATGAAACCTCTTGAAGACCTGAAAAGCAAAATGTATTAGCAGTGATGCCCCAACTTTCCCTTCAATACAACACAACTGCACTACTTTACTACCTCGTCACCTATGAGTTGCACAGTTGTGGCTTCTGCATTGCAACATTGATGGAAGAATGCTTTAACAACATTACTGCTGGACATTACAGAGAATATAAACATGTAACCCTCCAGGAGTCTCAAGGCCCCTGAAACATGCACCTCTTAATGTTCTCCTCAGAAAAGACATCAGCCAACCCCAAAGAACGTTCCAATCTCCAGCCAGTTATGAACCTCTTCTTCTGAGCAAGATCCTGAAGATGTAAGTCATCTAGTAACAACAGAAATGTATTGATACCAAAAACATGATATATATGGCTTGCTATGTGGTTCAGACCTGCCAGAGGAGCAGAAATGGTCCTAGCACACATTAGAGAAGACCTATTCACTAGCCGAGTTAACAAACAGCCAGTAGTTATTATCCTGTTGAAGTTATCTGCACTATATGATACAGTAGATCACCAAGTTTGTTATAACTCTACTATACTTTCTACATGGTTGGATGGGTATAATTGAAGCAACTCTCAGGTTAATTAAACACTTCCTAATGGATCTGAGGCAACAGATTTGACAAGGCACAGGAGAGGCGCGTTACTAGATTCTCTAACTCAGTTGGGGCGAATAGGACACTTTACCCCGCACACTTTTACTCCGCGTGCCATTACCCCGCAGTTTTTACACCGCAAAATCTTTTACAACGCAGGGCTTTACACCGCAAACTATTACAACGCATTCCCCATTACAACACAATTTACTATTCTAACTCCAGCGTGGTGTTACTTTGGGGAACGCGTTGTAATAGTTTGCGGTGTATAGCCCTACGTTGTAAAAGATTTTGTGGTGAAAAACTGTGGGGTAATGGCACTGCGGAGTAACGCATGCGGGGTAAAGGATGTTTCCCGAAGGGGCAAGCAAACATGGGACTCCTTGCAAAGGTCATACAGCAACCCAAATGTAGTTCTAAATGGAAACAGATGACACTTGGATACACATTGCAACTGGAGATATGATTGGTGAATTGGTGAATTAGGAAGGGAAGGGGTTGGCGCTAAATGATATGCAGTGGTTTCTAATGTTTAGAAACCACTGCATACCACTTGGCACCTTTATATATCCTGCAGAGTATGTAAGGGCGCTGAGTGATATGCAGTGGTTTCTAAACATTAGAAACCACTGCATACACCACTCGGCGCCCTTGCATACTCTGCAGTGATTAAAACATTGCAAAGTATGCAAGTGCAGCAAGTGGTATTTGGTCGTGCTATTTTGTCATTTTGCTCTAATGCATCCTCACATCCATTTTTGGATGCAAGGGTGCATTTTTCTCCAAGAAAATAGTGCCAGATGCCAATTCCACCCCATCACAGAATTCTGCGGAATCTGGCAGAATTTCAGTGTAATTCCTTGTGATTCTGTGGAATCAAACTCCACGAATTCCGCCCATCCCTAGTAAGCAGGTTCAAGATGAACAGAACACCAAAACAGCATTCATATTAATAAAATGGTGTCTCTGCAAAAATGTTGCATAACTAAACTACATTAATAAACACACTTCTAAACCTCTAAATTAAATTGTTTCAAGTGCAACATTTATAATTCATCGGTTATGATTATATTCATCATAAAAATCAGTAGTATTCAAAAATATTTTGTCACCCAAAATTCCACATTTCGAAAAAGCTTCAACACCAGCATGACTTTATTTTGAGGAAAGTTTTTGCCTTAGAGAGCGACATGCATGTCCTTCTTTTACTTTTATTTAGCATTGGAATGCAGATTAAAAGACAGCAAGCAGGTTATTGGCCTTAGGAATTCCCTGGCAGCAGATCTTTCTTGTGAAGCTCTGTTCAACTTGTTTGAGACCATGGATGAGAAGGGAAGGTTTCTTAGGTCTAACAGAAGCTTAAGACCTTGATGGAATCTTCCACCCCATGCTCCTTCCGCTCCTCCCCATACTTTCTATTGTCTCATTCCTCACACTTTCCCTTTGGAAGCTGGAGTACTGTTTTTTTAACGTGTGTAACAATCGTTGACCTGTCTTGGTAAATCTGTTGTTTCTAAGTACTCTAAGGACTTCTGTGATTGCTCTCTATTGTGCTCAGATTGATTCTGCCAGAGTTTTCAACAGAAACATACCTAAAAAATAATTCAAGACTGTCCTCTTCCTTCTTGAGTCAAACTATAGTGTCAATCTAGTCAGTGCCATATTCCTCCCACAACAGTAGTACTGCAACAACATATATGCAGGCTCTGTAAGAATCAGCTCCTGCAGCACCAGAGAATACAAAAAAGCAGTGAATCAATGAAATAGTACTATGCAGCACAGTAAAAAAAGAGCCCCCCCAGTAACACTCTCTAGACAAGACCTGGAGCTCATTTGCACTAGGCACTGAGCCTACAGAAGAAGAAGAAGCCCCAATGTCTTCAAAATTTGACTCGCCAATGTTTCCAGACTAAAGCTCTGGGATCCCGTCAAACGCCCCAGATCTTCCAAAAGACAATGAGACAGAAGAAAAAGCAGTGGAAGTGGGAGAACAAGGTAAACATATTAAGCAAAGTGCTGGAATAAACTTAATCCCTTACCCAAACTCCATCAAAGCACCAGAGATCTATTAAAGAACTGAAGACCACTCTCTCCATGCAGAAAACCATTTAACTGCAATATCTGCTTGTGCAACACCTTATTGCTTTCACAAGCGACTGAGCCTTTGAAAAACACAAGTAAACAGAGCTTTGCCTAACTAATCTCAATCACGTTGCTCAACCTAAGAGTGTATACTCGAAGACACTTTAATTGCTCTGTTAAATATATCAATTGTGTTTAGGATTCATCTATTTGATTTTATTTCTTTATAATTTTTTCCTGAACTTTAAACAGCTTGCCAAGAAAAAGCATTATTTTTGAAGCGAGGCAACAGCAGATTCCATTTGTTGTACATTGCTAGATTTACACATCAAAGAGTAACATGTTTAAACATGTTTGCATAGTGTAGGGCATATGAAGCAGACAGGCTCAATGCCCTCAGCACAGATCAACCTAACACCACAGACAACCTCAACAAGGACATCTCCCACTTCAACAACTGTTCAAGAGCAGTACAGATACCCTCGTATCCATCAAAACCATCAAGCAAAGAAGAACCAACAAGCAGGTCAACTGGTACTCAGAGGACGCTTGAGACTCCAAACGACTCTAAACAGCTCTAAAGAAAATGGAGAGCCAGCCACAAAACCACAGACAGAAGCACCTACAAGGCTGCACTCATATGCTACCACCAGCAATGAGAGACATCAAGGAAAGAGTGCTAGCTGAACGCATCAAAGGAACTTCCAATAGTTGCAAGGAGATCTTATCAATCATCAAGGACTTTGCCACATCCATGGCCTCCGCCAACAGCATCACCCCATCCAAAGAACTCGGCGACGACCTATCAAACTTCTTCCACAGCAAAAGCGCAAACATCTACAGCAACTTCACACACCAACCAGCCCGAGCAATCTCATTGCAAACCTGCCCATCACCAATCAAGACGGGCACTTGACTGAATGGAAAACTCACACCAGAGAAGATACTGCGATGAGCATGAAGACCATCCACTCAGGAGCCCCAACAGACCCATGCCTCATCACGTCTACAGGTTTGAAGCATCACCAATCAGCGGCACCCTCACCCAAATCATCAACACCTCCATCACATCCACCACATTCCTGGAAGACTGGAAGCATGCAGCGGTCAATGCCCTCCTCAAGAAGCCATCAGCTGACCCGAGCCAACTGAGCCACTTCTTTCCTATCTCCCTGCTCCCTTACCCAGCCAAAGTGATGAAGAAGGCCATCAGCAAGCAACTCACAACCCGCCTCAAACAGCACCAGCTACTGGACAACACTCAATCAGGATTCAGAAGAAAATACAGCACGAAACAGCACTCATCGCAGCCACTGACGTCATCCGGACCAAAGGGAAACAGCGGCCCTCATCCTGCTCAATCTCTCCCTGGTATTCAACACAGTCTCCCACAACACACTCATCAGAAGACTTCACAAGCTCAGCACCCAAGGACCTACACTCAACTGGATCTACTCCTTCCTCACAGGAAGAACACAAAAAGTCAGACTGACACAGTTGACACTGGAGAACAAGACCCTGATCTGTGGAGTCCTCCTTGGATCATATCTCAGCCCTACTCTTTTCCACATCTACATGATTCCACTCACCAACCTTATCCGATCTGAAGGCATCACCCTCATCTCCTATGCCAATGACACCCAACTCATCCTCTCCTTGACAGACAAAGCAACCACCACCAGAGGCAGCTTCACCAATTGCATTACCATTTTAGTAGAATGGATGAGAACCACCTGCTTGAAGCTCAACTCAGACAAGACAGAAGTACTGATCTTCAAAAACAGGACCTCCCAAGCTAGGATCAACACCAACACCCACCGATCACACCAGAAATCTGGGGAGGTCGCTCGTTCTCCTACATCACACCCAAAACATGAAACAACCTCCCACAACACATCAGAGCCTCCTCCTCACTTCTGGAGTTTCCGCGAGAACCTGAATAGCTGACTCCTCGAATAACTATGCCGGCCACATGCCTGCACACCTGCTCAAGCGCCTGGATACCCTCACAGGTGATTAGTGCGCTTTACAAATTACAATAACATAAAAACATGGATAAATCTACAGAAACAACACTGCAATAGTGAGGACACAAATCATAATTGTACGAAATTGGAGCATTAATTGAATATGGGGAGAACCCACTTTAAATAATAATCATAATCCTTGTCAGGCTGAAACACTGAAGCCCCTAAATAAACCTGTGCTTAACCCTCTAGCAGCTTGGCTCACAGCAGCCAGGTTTAACTTAGAATAAATAACTAGAGTTTTTAAGCAGTACTCAAACAATAATAAAGTGAAAACAAAGCACAAGAAAAATTCCAAACCAATTTAGACAAATAGAGAATATTGTAATAAATAAAATGACACCAAAATGACTACAATGGGAGGCATTAATTTTTAAAGTTTGAATTAAAAATAGCGCCAAAAGCAAAAAATGCCAACATGGTTGTCTGGTCACAGTAGACCAGGTCAAAGTCAAAAGTTAAGGCCGACCACAATGGTGAGCGGGCCAAATATAAGGACCAAGCTCGACCCGGTGGAAAGTTTATCGTCTGACTTAGAACCTTATATAGAGGAAAAGTGGTTATCAACAAGTCATCGGTGGGGCAAGCTGGGTCCAAAGCGGGGATCGACAATGGCAGGTTGCTGAAGAGTGGGGTCCTGGTGGAGTCAGTGATGAAGGTGGGAAAGATCTGAGAGGGTGAAGTCCAATGTCCATGCTCAGAAAGGCCTTGAGGTCCATCAGATGCTGCTTGACATCGGTTCCGGTGAACCCCTTTATGTGTAGACATGGAAAGTTTTTTTAGCAAGCTTATATCAATTGGAGATTGAACATCAACTTCTTCATAGTAAAGACTAACGGTGGGGTGTTTATCTTAGTGTGGAACTGGCACCTCCTGAGTGTACGCAATTTTGTGTGAGCTATCCGTGCGGTGCAAAAGGTGAGGGAAACTAACACCCTAAACCCTCAAGACGGGACCCTTGGCGCGGTCCACTGTAAACTTATACCATAATCCTATGTACACACTATATCCGTTAACATTTGTGATTACGTCTTATCACTGTATTGCATATTAGAAACACATTGATGACAATAAAGTTTCTTTTCAATATTTGTGGTTGTTAGGTGTTCTTTTGTTCTTTATTTTTAGTAGGATTGCCCAGCCAACACGTGTTTTGTCGTGGGTTGTATCCCAACCACAAATATTGAAAAGAAACTTTATTGTCATCAATGTGTGTCTAATATGCAATACAGTGATAAGACGTAATCACAAATGTTAACGGATATAGCGTGTGCATAGGATTATGGTATAAATCAACTTCTTCATCTTTGACACAAAATCTGATCTCTGTCACTTCTACAGGCAGACAGTTTGCTAAATATTTGTAAGTTTCAATCCTTGCAGTTTGAGGACAGGAGGAGTACACTCTAACCACAGCCAAACGTCCAGAGTGAGGGAGGCACCACTTGGGGGTTAGGAGTCACTTCAACAGAGGACAGCAGCAAGTTTCAGGGCAGGTCCAGTTGGATCTGGTCAGCTGGGCAATTGCAGGGAAAGCACCACTTCTGCTTTCCTGGGTTCAAGGCAATCAGGTTCAGTTTTCTTTCAGGTTCTCTAGACAGCATGGCAGCATGGCAGTCATTTTCACTACCAACAGTTTGGGAAACTCTGCAATACAGTATATAATTATCATTGTCTATATTGGAGCTACATGAATCTAAGGAAGAATTAGACCAACACATCCCCAACCTGTGAAGGATTAGCAAATATATGCCAACCCTGTGTCTTTAGTTATGAACGAAAGGGTGTCCAAGTTTTTCCAAATGTATTTATTTGATAATGGATTGTTGATGTTAGTTTTTCCATAGCCTATTACCGTGTTACTCTAGTACTGTCATGACTTTCTGTGAGGGGCTGCTCTGATTACCGCAAGACTGTGGCGATGCAAAAAAATAATTTTTGGCCTCTGACCTCAGTGGAATCCCTCTAGGAACACCACAAGGGTCAGAGGGTCAGGGTACCCTTACCCTGCCCCCTTATATGTTGTTTTATTTTAATTTTCAGGACATGGAGACTGATTCCTTGAGTGCTAAAGGGGTGGTTGCAACATTTATTTTCTATTTGTGACCATCTAATCACTGCACTCGGTCTCACAGGCCTAGTCCCTATCCTATCTGTAGTACCAGTCTATCAGAATGCTTCATTTGCTGTTTTTTCCCCTCGGTACAGCACTCCCTCGGTGCTCCCTCTGCTTTACCCACAAAATATCTATACATTTTGAAACTTAATTTCTCTCAAACTGCTTAACGGTTTTCACCAAATCACAAAAAGCATGCTTTCTTAGTAAAGATGTAGCTTTCTGCCAAATTTAGTGTCATTCATTTCAGCCAATTTGATATGGGAGATTGCATGGGGAAAAACACATTTTGGGACCCACTCTTTTTGTCATCCCCCGCTTGATGGATCACCCCAAACGTTTCCAGGAAGAGCTGAGATGGATGAACCATTTTTGGGAAAGTTTTATAATGATTCATCAAATAGCACCACAGGTATTAGCAAAACAAAAAATTCATTTGCTATGGAAACTCAGTCCTAACTACAACTACACAGTGGTGACCACCCACTATGTTTTATATATGGACCTACTTACCATAGGAAAAGCGTTTTTTGCTTTGCTAATAACTTTGGCGCCGTTTGACGAATCTTCACAATTTTTTTAAAATCTAGTCTGCCACTCACTTCAGCTGCCTTTTTATAGAAAGTTTCGGTGTGATTCCACAAGCAGGGGCCGAGAAAAAGGAGGTGTTCAAAAATGCATTTTTCCCATGACTACAGTCCGAACCGCTGAATGGAATTACACCAAATTTGTCAGAAAGCTAAATCTTGGTCCAGAAAGATCAGTTTCTCCAATTTGGTGTAAATCCATTCAGTAGTTTTGGACCTTATTAAAGAAAAAAGATTTATGTGCATCTAGATTTGTGGAGGCTGTGGGAATCTGACAGATCTCATGCTTAGATCTGATTGACTGCCACCACTTCAACCAGGAAGTGGTGGCAGCCATCTTGGGACTTGGACTGAGGCGAGTCCCAAGAAAAAAGACAAGGGGGCAATGTAGGAATACCCTGACTCCCTAGGCCTGGTTGTGAGGTCCCATAGGGATCCCACCAAAGGCCAAAATTGATAAAAAACAAGAAGAAATTCCCACAAATCCGCGATGGACCCACGGGAAAATTACAAAAAAAAAACAAGCAATGTTTTTACACACTTGTAATTATATGCCCCTCAGGTGGGCTGGGTCCGGGGGGGTCGATTATATATATATATATATATATATATATATATATATATATATATATATATATATATATATATATAAATATATATATCACACAAACATCTCCTCCCATCGAGCAAGATCAGGGGACACAGCGGGGCTTCAGTGAACTTTATTGAAAGAATAGGCATAACGAGTTTCGGTGACTGCCTTCATCAGATGCCTCCTTCTTGAAACCAGTCTCTGTCAGTCAGAGTCTTTTATAGGCGCCTCCTACCATGGTGGTGGAGTGCGCACCTGATTCGCGTTTCCTTGTAGCTGCCACGGTAATTCGGATTACCGGAACTACCGATCCCACAATGCAGCTTGTTGATGACCAAATGCCGGGATAAGGGTTGTTTTCGCCCGCGAATCAAGGGAGAGAGCTTGGGTAGAAATTAAAACAAAGTTCTCCTGTCCCATACTTCCAGCTCACCGTACCTTCTGGGGCAGGGGGTTGAGGACACCTGTACAGTGACTGCGTCCTTCCATGCAGTCATGGACCAGCTACTGCCGACAAACTCCTTGCTTCCAGGGGTCAGGTTGTGGGTCACGGCAATCCGATACCTCGGGTAAACTTCCAACTGTTGCCAATGTTGTCGTGACCACTTTACGGAAGGGTCCCCTGTGCGTGTCATCAGCAAAACACGCCAAATATCACACAAACATCTCCTCCCATCGAGCAAGATCAGGGGACACAGCGGGGCTTCAGTGAACTTTATTGAAAGAATAGGCATAACGCGTTTCGGCGACTGCCTTCATCAGATGCCTCCTTCTTGACACCAGTCTCTCTCAGTCAGAGTCTTTTATAGGCGCCTCCTACCATGGTGGTGGAGTGCGCACCTGATTCACGTTTCCTTGTAGCTGCCGCGGTAATTCGGATTACCGGAACTACCAATCCCACAATGCATCCTTGTTGATGACCAAATGCCGGGATAAGGGTTGTTTTCGCCCGCGAATAAAGGGAGAGAGCTTGGGCAGAAATTAAAACAAAGTTCTCCTGTCCCCTACTTCCAGCTCACCGTACCTTCTGGGGCAGGGGGTCGAGGACGCCTGTACAGTGACTGCGTCCTTCCATGCAGTCATGGACCAGCTACTGCCGACAAACTCCTTGCTTCCAGGGGTCAGGTTGCGGGTCACGGCGATCCGATACCTCGGGTAAACTTCCAACTGTTGCCAATGTTGTCATGACCACTTTACGGAAGGGTCCCCTGTGCGTGTCATCAGCAAAACATGCCAAATATCACACAAACATCTCCTCCCATCGAGCAAGATCAGGTGACACAGCGGGGCTTCAGTGAACTTTATTGAAAGAATAGGCATAACACGTTTCGGCGACTGCCTTCATCAGATGCCTCCTTCTTGACACCAGTCTCTCTCAGTCAGAGTCTTTTATAGGTGCCTCCTACCATGGTGGTGGAGTGCGCACCTGATTCGCGTTTCCTTGTAGCTGCCACGGTAATTCGGATTATCGGAACTACCGATCCCACAATGCAGCTTGTTGATGACCAAATGCCGGGATAAGGGTTGTTTTCGCCCGCGAATGAAGGGTAGAGAGCTTGGGCAGAAATTAAAACAAAGTTCTCCTGTCCCCTACTTCCAGCTCACCGTACCTTCTGGGGCAGGGGGTTGAGGACGCCTGTACAGTGACTGCGTCCTTCCATGCAGTCATGGACCAGCTACTGCCGACAAACTCCTTGCTTCCAGGGGTCAGGTTGCGGGTCATGGCGATCCGATACCTCGGCTAAACTTCCAACTGTTGCCAATGTTGTCGTGACCACTTTACGGAAGGGTCCCCTGTGCGTGTCATCAGCAAAACATGCCAAATATCTAAGGGTGGGCAAAGCAATACGCTACGCTCGCGTAGTTTGCGAAGTTTGCGCTACTTCGCACTACGCGAATTGCACGTAGCACAGTGCAAACATGCGTAGCGTAGCGTAGCGTAGTGCAGCGTAGTCCAGCGGTTATTTTTTGCTTGCTCGCAGTCCTCAACGTCAAGTTGGCGACCGCGAGCAAGCAAAATGACATCCTGGCGAGACTTTTTCCTCGTTCGCGATCAGCAACATCAAGTTGCCGATCGCGAGCGTGGAAAATAAACCTCCCGGCGAGATTCTCAATGCGGGGAGGTCAGGTTTCTCATTGCGAGTGGTCGCGTATGCTCGCGACCGCTCGCGATGAGAAACTACCAGTCCGCGTTGAGAAAGCTGCCGCTCGAGTAAAAATCTACTCGAGCTGCAGTAAAAGACAGCTCGCACTGTGCAAGATGCCGTTTTCAATGATTGCACAGTGCGGACAAGCATCCGGCACTGTGCAATCATCGCGAACAGCGCACTACGCAGTTCGCGTAGTGCTATGCGTAGCTCGCGTAGTGCGAAGTGCACTTTGCGTAGCTTCGCGTAGCGCTACTTCGCGAACTACGCCCAGGGTTACAAATATCACACAAACATCTCCTCCCATCGAGCAAGATCAGGGGACACAGCGGGGCTTCAGTGAACTTTATTGAAAGAATAGGCATAACGCGTTTCGGCGACTGGCTTCATCAGATGCCTCCTTCTTGACACCAGTCTCTCTCAGTCAGAGTCTTTTATAGGTGCCTCCTACCATGGTGGTGGAGTGCGCACCTGTTACGCGTTTCCTTGTATCTGCCGCGGTAATTCGGATTACCGGAACTACCGATCCCATAATGCAGCTTGTTGATGACCAAATGCCGGGATAAGGGTTGTTTTCGCCCGCGAATCAAGGGAGAGAGCTTGGGCAGAAATTAAAACAAAGTTCTCCTGTCCCCTACTTCCAGCTCACCGTACCTTCTGGGGCAGGGGGTCGAGGACACCTGTACAGTGACTGCGTCCTTCCATGCAGTCATGGACCAGCTACTGCCGACAAACTCCTTGCTTCCAGGGGTCAGGTTGCGGGTCACGGCGATCCGATACCTCGGGTAAACTTCCAACTGTTGCCAATGTTGTACATACATACATATATATATATATATATATATATATATTCACTGAAAAAACCATAGGTTTTAGGGACAGTTATAGTTAGTTGGACATTGCACTCGTACAAAACCCGTGAAATTCCCCCGTAATAGTTAGTTCAGCTAACTATAACTCGCGCCCCCGCAATGCACTGCTGATGACGTCACATATTACATCACTCATGACATGGTCAGTGACATCACTGATGACATCACTGATGACATCTCAAATGACATCACTGATGACATCATCCAGTGACTGTGTGTTTCTGTAAAGTTGAAGAATGAGTGGGTGTATAAGTGTCTGTATGGATGATTTAGTAGGTGCGTGACTAACTCTATAAGTGAGTGATTAAACGTATCTTACTGAATGCATGGGTTAGTGACTAAACTGGGTGAATGTCTGTATCCGTCTGTCTGTTGCTGTGTAAGTGGCTGCATGGGTTTTTGAATAGCTACATGAGTGTCTATATGAGTTATTGATTGGTTGTCTGAGTATCTGTATGGGTGCCTGAGTGTTTGTGTGGGTGGGGTGTGTGCGACTCTGTGCATAGATGTGTGAGTGGGTGATTCACTGGGTGGATGGTTTCAAGAGTGCATCTGTGATAGACTGTATGGGTGGGTAAGTGTGTGTAAGAGTGTGTTAGTGAGTGAATGTATGTCCCAGTGGTACATGTGTGAGTAACTACTTATGTGAAAGGCAGTATATATGTGTGTTGGAGTATATAAATAGCTATAAGCAAGAGTGTGTGATTGTGAGAGTGACTGTATGGATTAGTGTGTGCTTGTATCAGTGATTGTATAAGAGCGTAAGAATGTGCTAGTATTTGTATGAGTAAGTGAGCTGGTGTGTGTATAACTGTATAGGTGAGTAAATGGCAGTGTGTTTAATTATTTGCATGACTGACTAGGTGTGTGAGTACCTCTATGGATGAGTGTCGGTGTTTGAGTGTCTATATAGGAGTATGAGTGCATATGATAGTCCTGTACTGAGTGACCGTAAGTATGAGTGACTGTACGGGTGAGTGAGTGGATGTGTGTGTAGATCTAAGAATCAGTGAGGGGTATGTAGTTATTGGTGTTGGAGTGTCTATGGTTTTGCGAATGGCAGTCTGTAATTTAGAGTGGGTGTATCAAAGGTTATATTAGGGTGTGAGGAGGTGCATCAGATTATCACGTGGATGATGTCATCAGTGATGTCATCAGTGATGTCATTTGAGATGTCATCAGTGATGTCATCAGTGATGTCACTGACCATGTCATGAGTGATGTAATATGTGATGTCATCAGCAGTGCATTGCGGGGGCTCGAGTTATAGTTAGCTGAACTAACTATAACGGGGGAATTTCACGGGTTTTGTACGAGTGCAATGTCCAACTAACTGTAACTGTCCCTAAAACCTATGGTTTTTTCAGTGAATTTGTAAGGTTTTTTAAATGCTAATTTCTAACTATAACGTGCCTGAAACCTATGGTTTTTTCAGTGAATTTCAAAGGTTTTTTAAAGGCTAATTCCTAACTATAACATGTCTGAAACCTATAGTTTTTTTCAGTGAATTTCAAAGGTTTAGTAAATGACAATTTTTAAATGTGTTAATTGTTATATTTAGTTTTTGATACTGATTTACTACATTTTTTTAAACTATTTATTTTTAGATATTTTATTTTTTAAATTACATTGTAATTACATTATACATTACATTACAAAATATACTTTCTCAGAATGAATTACTTTAGTTTAAATACTTTGCAAATAGGCAATAGACTTTTAAGTACAGTAGTTACAGTTGTTGGAATGGGCAACACAATTTCAAACACAATGCAACATTGAGCTCAATGTGAATTTCTAGTTAAATGCAATTAGTTACTTTATGGATTACTTTTTCTAACCACAGGACTGGATCCTAGATTCAGTCCTGGGACATGTCCTGTACACAGTTGAGTAAAAGCGTTTTGGTTACAATAGTGATTTTTAAGGAATATTATTGTATTTTAAAAGTTGTTACTTCGAAACTTTTTCACATAGAATCACCAATGTTATCCTATGGGAGGAAATTCACTTAGCAGGTAAGTAGTGTTATCGTTACTTTTTCTTACTCAGTGGTGGATCCTGGATCCAGCACTGGTGCATCTCCTGTAAACAGTTGAAATAATGTGTTTAAGTCATACAGGCGATTTTTAAGGAATATTTGTAGTTTGTGAAAATCGACACTTTGAAACTTTTCTGCTGAAAACCAGACAATGGATTCCTATGGAAGGAAATACAAGTTACTGGTAAATACGGTTAGAATTACTTTTCAGGGTCAGTACTGGGCTCAAAGGTGCAGCACTGAGGTCTCTCCTGATAACAGGTGAGTAAATCGGAATTCGTAGTTCGGCTGATTTTAGAGGAATATTATAAAGTTCCAAAACTCTAAACTTAGAAGAATTTCCAAGTGAAACCAGTCAATGTTAGCCTATGGAAGGAAATTCAAGTTACTGGTAAGTAGGGTTAGAATTACTTTTCAAGGTCAGTGCTGGGCTCAAAGATGCAGCACTGGGTTCTCTCCTGATAACAGGTGAGTAAATCGGAATTCGTAGTTCTGCTGATTTTAGAGGAATATTTGTATGTTTCAAAAATCGACACTTAGAAACTTTTTTCAGCAAAAAGCAGGCAATGATATCCTATGGAAGGAAATTCAAGTTACTGGTAAGTACGGTTAAAATTACTTTTCAGGATCAGTACTGGGCTCAAAGATGCAGCACTGAGGTCTCTCCTGATAACAGGTGAGTAAATCGGAATTCGTAGTTCGGCTGATTTTAGAGGAATATTTGCACAGTGGTGAAGGAAGGGGGCGGGGCTTCAGGTGACATGTCTGCAAACAGGCCCCGTGGCGCGTTTTAAGATGGGGAATTAAATCCTCCTCAATCCTGAGGGTCCCTAGGGGCCAAGTAGCCCACCAGATACCTCCAGTATGCGCCAGAGAGCTGCGTTGCAGAGAGGTGTTCAGAGGCCACGCCCCTTTTTGCACCTCTCTGCAACGCAGCTCTCTGGTGCTTTCTGGACGTACCTGGTGGGCTAGTTGGCCCCCAGGGACCCTCAGGATTGAAGAGGATTTAATTCCCCATCTTAAAACGCGCCACGGGGCCTGTTTGCACACATGTCACCTGAAGCCCCGCCCCCTCCCTTCACCACTGTGCAAACGCGCCCCGTGGAGCATTTTAAGTTGGGGAATTAAGTCCCCTTGAATCCTGAGGGTCCCTGGAGTCCAACTAGCCCACCATGTACCGCCAAAAAGTGCCACAGAGCTGCGTTGCAGAGAGGTGTAAAAAGGGGCGTGGCCTCTGTACACCTCTCTGCAACGCAGCCCCCTGGCGCATACTGGAGGTTCCTGGTGGGCTAGTTGGCCCCCAGGGACCCCCAGTATTCAAGGGGAATTCGTCTTCTCTGCAAACGTGCCAGGGGCGCGTTTGCAGAGTGTTAAAGGAAGGGGGCGGGGCCTGCGGCTCGATCGTTTTTTTTTTTAATTATTATTATTTTTTTTAATGCTTTTTTCTGCCCAGGGGGTCCTTGTGGGACCCCCTGAGCAGACCTAGGGGGTGTTTCTACCCTGCCCCCTTTGTGCGTTTTGCGCACTTGTTTCTGTGCCTCGGTTCTACCGAGGCATAAATGGCTGCCAACACTTCCTGATTTGGAGTGTTGACAGCCAATTAGCATGCAGCTCGTGATCGGGACGGTGCGCGCAGGGTGCGCTCAGGGTGTGCGAATCCGACGCGGCCATAGATATATATGTGATTTTCCTTTTGATTTTCTCAGGAACTACTGAACGGATTTACACCATTTAACAAAAAGGGTTCTTTCTGAACCAAGAACTATCTCTTTGCCAAATTTGGTGTAATTCCATTCAGCAGTTCGGGCTGTAGCCGTGGCTAAAGTTTCCTATGGGAAAATGAATGGGGAAAACACGTTTTGGGACCCCCTCTTTTTTCTCGGCCCCCGCTTGACGAATCACCCCGAAACTTTCAGGGTAGGAGCGTACCGGAGCGTGCCATAAAGTTTGAAAATTTCGCAAAGATTCGTCAACCGACGCAAGAGTTATTTCAAATAGAATGTTGCGGATTTCCTATGGAAAATAGGTCCTAACTATAACTATCTACTGGCGACTGGTGTAAATCCGTTCAGTAGTTGCTGAGAAAACCAAAAGAAAAAAAGATAGGTATATCTAGGGCCGCGGATCCTCCCGAGCACGAGCTTTATGTTAATTGGCTGTCAACACTCCAAATCAGGAAGTGTTGGCAGCCATTTTGTCCCTCGGTAGAACCGAGGGACAGAAACAAGTGCGCAAAGCGCACAAAGGGGGCAGGGTAGAAACACCCTCACCCCCTAGGTCTGCTCAGGGGGTCCCAAAAAGACCCCCTGGGCAAAAAATTTAAAAAAAAATCAAAAAAAATCGGCAGGATGCGCTCAGGGAGCGCGAACCCTGCCGAAAAGTCCCGGGGGCATGCTGGGGGGGGGTTCATTTTATGTGTGGGGGGCCTCTAAGGGCCCCCCAAGCCCCGGGGACCACCACCCCCCGGGGCTTTATGGATAATGGTGCGGGAGGGCTCTGAGCCCTCCCGCAGCCCCGGGGACCACCACCTCCCGGGGCTTCTTTTTTATATTTGAAAAACCTGTGTGGGGGGCTCCAGCCCCCACACGCCCCGGGGACCACCACCTCCCCGGGGCACTAAGAAAATGAAAATGGGGGTCCGTTTTGGACTCCCAAGCCCCGGGGACCACCACCTCCCCGGGGCTTTCTCGATGTAGGGAGGGGGCCGCGCGGCCCCCTCCTGGAGCCTGTGGTGGCCCTGGGGACCGCCACCCCCAGGGCCGGCTCCTGCAGTGTCCCGGGGTGCCTACCCCCGGGACACTGCTGTTTGCAATGACAGGACGGGAGCCTCGCGGCTCCCGTCCTGTCATTGCAAACTGCTTTGGATACTGGAAGAGAGAGCAGGGAAACATGCTCTCTCTTCCAATATCCAAAGCCGATTGCTTTTCCACATGGGGAGCTGCATCTTAGCAGCTCCCCATGTGTAAGCAATGCCGGCTCCCGTAGGACATGGGGAGCCGGCGGGACTGTGGGGGGATTGGGGACCCCCCACAGTCCCCAACAAGAGGCCAGGCCCCGGGGATGGGGTCCCCGGGGCCATAAGGGCCACGGAGGGGGGCCACGCAGCCCCCTCCCCAAAGTAACAAAAAGTTAAAAAAAAAAAAAAGTGCAAGGCCGGCCCCGGGGGATGGGGTCCCCGGGCCTTAAATGGCCTGAGGAGGGGGGCCACGCAGCCCCCCTCCAAATAAAAAAAAAAGAGGCCATGCCCCGGGGATGGGGTCCCCGGGGCCAATACAGGCCCAGGGAAGGGGGGCCACGCGGCACCCTTCCCGTTTTTTTTTAATTTATTTTAATTTAAAAAAAAGGGGTAAGGCCCTGGGGGATGGGGTCCCCAGGGCCTAAAAATAGGAAAAAGGAAGGGGGGAAAAAAAAAACAAGAAAAAAAAAACGATCGGGCCCGCAGGCCCCGCCCCTTCCTTCACCACTCTGCAAACGCGCCCCTGGCGCTTTTGCAGACGGGGAACGATCCCCTTGAATACTGGGGGTCCCTGGGGCCAACTAGCCCACCAGGAACCTCCAGTATGCGCCAGTGGGCTGCCTTGCAGAGAGGTGTACAGAGGCCACGCCCTTTTTACACCTCTCTGCAACGCAGCTCTGTGGCGCTTTTGGAGGAACATGGTGGGCTAGTTGGACTTCAGGGACCCTCAGGATTCAAGGGGAGTTAATCCCCCGACTTAAAACGCGCCACGGGGCGCGTTTGCACAGTGGTGAAGGGAGGGGGCGGGGCTTCAGGTGACATGTGTGCAAACAGGCCCCGTGGCGCGTTTTAAGATGGGGAATTAAATCCTCTTCAATCCTGAGGGTCCCTGGGGCCAACTAGCCCAACAGGTACGTCCAGAAAGCGCCACAGAGCTGCGTTGCAGAGAGGTGTAAAAAGGGGTGTGGCCTCTGTACATGTCTCTGCAACGCAGCCCCCTGGCGCATACTGGAGGTTCCTGGTGGGCTAGTTGGCCCGTAGGGACCCTCATGATTCAAGGGGACTTAATCCCCCAACTTAAAACGCGCCACGGGGCGAGTTTGCACAGATGTCACCTCAGGCCCCGCCCCTCCCTTCACCATTGTGCAAATATTCCTCTAAAATCAGCCGAAATACGAATTCCGATTTACTCACCTGTTATCAGGAGAGACCTCAGTGCTGCATCTTTCAGCCCAGTACTGGTCCTGAAAAGTAATTTTAACCGTACTTACCAGTAACTTGAATTTCCTTCCATAGGCTAACATTGACTGGTTTCACTTGGAAATTCTTCTAAGTGTGGAGTTTTGGAACTTTAAAATATTCCTCTAAAATCAGCCGAAATACGAATTCCGATTTACTCACCTGTTATCAGGAGAGACCTCAGTGCTGCATCTTTCAGCCCAGTACTGATCCTCAAAAGTAATTTTAACCGTACTTACCAGTAACTTGAATTTCCTTCCATAGGATATCATTGCCTGCTTTTTGCTGAAAAAGTTTCTAAGTGTTGATTTTTGAAACATACAAATATTCCTCTAAAATCAGCCGAAATCCGAATTCTGATTTACTCACCTGTTATCAGGAGAGACCTCAGTGCTGCATCTTTCAGCCCAGTACTGGTCCTGAAAAGTAATTTTAACCGTACTTACCGGTAACTTGAATTTCCTTCATAGGCTAACATTGACTGGTTTCACTTGGAAATTCTTCTAAGTGTGGAGTTTTGGAACTTTAAAATATTCCTCTAAAATCAGCCGAAATACGAATTCCGATTTACTCACCTGTTATCAGGAGAGACCTCAGTGCTGCATCTTTCAGCCCAGTACTGGTCCTGAAAAGTAATTTTAACCGTACTTACCGGTAACTTGAATTTCCTTCATAGGCTAACATTGACTGGTTTCACTTGGAAATTCTTCTAAGTGTGGAGTTTTGGAACTTTAAAATATTCCTCTAAAATCAGCCGAAATACGAATTCCGATTTACTCACCTGTTATCAGGAGAGACCTCAGTGCTGCATCTTTCAGCCCAGTACTGATCCTCAAAAGTAATTTTAACCGTACTTACCAGTAACTTGAATTTCCTTCCTCAGGATATCATTGCCTGCTTTTTGCTGAAAAGTTTCTAAGTGTTGATTTTTGAAACATACAAATATTCCTCTAAAATCAGCCGAAATCCGAATTCCGATTTACTCACCTGTTATCAGGAGAGACCTCAGTGCTGCATCTTTCAGCCCAGTACTGATCCTCAAAAGTAATTTTAACCGTACTTACCGGTAACTTGAATTTCCTTCATAGGCTAACATTGACTAGTTTCACTTGGAAATTCTTCTAAGTGTGGAGTTTTGGAACTTTAAAATATTCCTCTAAAATCAGCCGAAATACGAATTCCGATTTACTCACCTGTTATCAGGAGAGAACCCAGTGCTGCATCTTTTAGCCCAGTACTGATCCTCAAAAGTAATTTTAACCGTACTTACCAGTAACTTGAATTTCCTTCCATAGGATATCATTGCCTGCTTTTTGCTGAAAAAGTTTCTAAGTGTTGATTTTTGAAACATACAAATATTCCTCTAAAATCAGCCGAAATCCGAATTCTGATTTACTCACCTGTTATCAGGAGAGACCTCAGTGCTGCATCTTTCAGCCCAGTACTGGTCCTGAAAAGTAATTTTAACCGTACTTACCGGTAACTTGAATTTCCTTCATAGGCTAACATTGACTGGTTTCACTTGGAAATTCTTCTAAGTGTGGAGTTTTGGAACTTTAAAATATTCCTCTAAAATCAGCCGAAATACGAATTCTGATTTACTCACCTGTTATCAGGAGAGACCTCAGTGCTGCATCTTTCAGCCCAGTACTGATCCTCAAAAGTAATTTTAACCGTACTTACCAGTAACTTGAATTTCCTTCCATAGGATATCATTGCCTGCTTTTTGCTGAAAAAGTTTCTAAGTGTTGATTTTTGAAACATACAAATATTCCTCTAAAATCAGCCGAAATCCGAATTCTGATTTACTCACCTGTTATCAGGAGAGACCTCAGTGCTGCATCTTTCAGCCCAGTACTGGTCCTGAAAAGTAATTTTAACCGTACTTACCGGTAACTTGAATTTCCTTCATAGGCTAACATTGACTGGTTTCACTTGGAAATTCTTCTAAGTGTGGAGTTTTGGAACTTTAAAATATTCCTCTAAAATCAGCCGAAATACGAATTCCGATTTACTCACCTGTTATCAGGAGAGACCTCAGTGCTGCATCTTTCAGCCCAGTACTGATCCTCAAAAGTAATTTTAACCGTACTTACCAGTAACTTGAATTTCCTTCCTCAGGATATCATTGCCTGCTTTTTGCTGAAAAAGTTTCTAAGTGTTGATTTTTGAAACATACAAATATTCCTCTAAAATCAGCCGAAATCCGAATTCCGATTTACTCACCTGTTATCAGGAGAGACCTCAGTGCTGCATCTTTCAGCCCAGTACTGATCCTCAAAAGTAATTTTAACCGTACTTACCGGTAACTTGAATTTCCTTCATAGGCTAACATTGACTAGTTTCACTTGGAAATTCTTCTAAGTGTGGAGTTTTGGAACTTTAAAATATTCCTCTAAAATCAGCCGAAATACGAATTCCGATTTACTCACCTGTTATCAGGAGAGACCTCAGTGCTGCATCTTTCAGCCCAGTACTGGTCCTGAAAAGTAATTTTAACCGTACGTACCGGTAACTTGAATTTCCTTCATAGGCTAACATTGACTGGTTTCATTTGGAAATTCTTCTAAGTGTGGAGTTTTGGAACTTTAAAATATTCCTCTAAAATCAGCCGAAATACGAATTCCGATTTACTCACCTGTTATCAGGAGAGACCTCAGTGCTGCATCTTTCAGCCCAGTACTGATCCTCAAAAGTAATTTTAACCGTACTTACCGGTAACTTGAATTTCCTTCATAGGCTAACATTGACTGGTTTCACTTGGAAATTCTTACAAGTGTGGCGTTTTGGAACTTTAAAATATTCCTCTAAAATCAGCCGAACTATGAATTCCGATTTACTCACCTGTTATCAGGAGAGACCTCAGTGCTGCATCTTTCAGCCCAGTACTGATCCTCAAAAGTAATTTTAACCGTACTTACCAGTAACTTGAATTTCCTTCCATAGGATATCATTGCCTGCTTTTTGCTGAAAAAGTTTCTAATTGTTGATTTTTGAAACATACAAATATTCCTCTAAAATCAGCCGAAATCCGAATTCTGATTTACTCACCTGTTATCAGGAGAGACCTCAGTGCTGCATCTTTCAGCCCAGTACTGGTCCTGAAAAGTAATTTTAACCGTACTTACCGGTAACTTGAATTTCCTTCATAGGCTAACATTGACTGGTTTCACTTGGAAATTCTTCTAAGTGTGGAGTTTTGGAACTTTAAAATATTCCTCTAAAATCAGCCGAAATACGAATTCCGATTTACTCACCTGTTATCAGGAGAGACCTCAGTGCTGCATCTTTCAGCCCAGTACTGATCCTCAAAAGTAATTTTAACCGTACTTACCAGTAACTTGAATTTCCTTCAGAGGCTAACATTGACTGGTTTCACTTGGAAATTCTTCTGTGTGTGGAGTTTTGGAACTTTAAAATATTCCTCTAAAATCAGCCGAAATACGAATTCCGATTTACTCACCTGTTATCAGGAGAGACCTCAGTGCTGCATCTTTCAGCCCAGTACTGATCCTCAAAAGTAATTTTAACCGTACTTACCAGTAACTTGAATTTCCTTCCATAGGATATCATTGCCTGCTTTTTGCTGAAAAAGTTTCTAAGTGTTGATTTTTGAAACATACAAATATTCCTCTAAAATCAGCCGAAATCCGAATTCTGATTTACTCACCTGTTATCAGGAGAGACCTCAGTGCTGCATCTTTCAGCCCAGTACTGGTCCTGAAAAGTAATTTTAACCGTACTTACCGGTAACTTGAATTTCCTTCATAGGCTAACATTGACTGGTTTCACTTGGAAATTCTTCTAAGTGTGGAGTTTTGGAACTTTAAAATATTCCTCTAAAATCAGCCGAAATACGAATTCCGATTTACTCACCTGTTATCAGGAGAGACCTCAGTGCTGCATCTTTCAGCCCAGTACTGATCCTCAAAAGTAATTTTAACCGTACTTACCAGTAACTTGAATTTCCTTCCATAGGATATCATTGCCTGCTTTTTGCTGAAAAAGTTTCTAAGTGTTGATTTTTGAAACATACAAATATTCCTCTAAAATCAGCCGAAATCCGAATTCTGATTTACTCACCTGTTATCAGGAGAGACCTCAGTGCTGCATCTTTCAGCCCAGTACTGGTCCTGAAAAGTAATTTTAACCGTACTTACCGGTAACTTGAATTTCCTTCATAGGCTAACATTGACTGGTTTCACTTGGAAATTCTTCTAAGTGTGGAGTTTTGGAACTTTAAAATATTCCTCTAAAATCAGCCGAAATACGAATTCCGATTTACTCACCTGTTATCAGGAGAGACCTCAGTGCTGCATCTTTCAGCCCAGTACTGATCCTCAAAAGTAATTTTAACCGTACTTACCAGTAACTTGAATTTCCTTCCTCAGGATATCATTGCCTGCTTTTTGCTGAAAAAGTTTCTAAGTGTTGATTTTTGAAACATACAAATATTCCTCTAAAACCAGCCGAAATACGAATTCCGATTTACTCACCTGCTATCAGGAGAGACCTCAGTGCTGCATCTTTCAGCCCAGTACTGATCCTCAAAAGTAATTTTAACCGTACTTACCGGTAACTTGAATTTCCTTCATAGGCTAACATTGACTAGTTTCACTTGGAAATTCTTCTAAGTGTGGAGTTTTGGAACTTTAAAATATTCCTCTAAAATCAGCCGAAATACGAATTCCGATTTACTCACCTGTTATCAGGAGAGACCTCAGTGCTGCATCTTTCAGCCCAGTACTGGTCCTGAAAAGTAATTTTAACCGTACGTACCGGTAACTTGAATTTCCTTCATAGGCTAACATTGACTGGTTTCACTTGGAAATTCTTCTAAGTGTGGAGTTTTGGAACTTTAAAATATTCCTCTAAAATCAGCCGAAATACGAATTCCGATTTACTCACCTGTTATCAGGAGAGACCTCAGTGCTGCATCTTTCAGCCCAGTACTGATCCTCAAAAGTAATTTTAACCGTACTTACCGGTAACTTGAATTTCCTTCATAGGCTAACATTGACTGGTTTCACTTGGAAATTCTTACAAGTGTGGCGTTTTGGAACTTTAAAATATTCCTCTAAAATCAGCCGAACTATGAATTCCGATTTACTCACCTGTTATCAGGAGAGACCTCAGTGCTGCATCTTTCAGCCCAGTACTGATCCTCAAAAGTAATTTTAACCGTACTTACCAGTAACTTGAATTTCCTTCCATAGGATATCATTGCCTGCTTTTTGCTGAAAAAGTTTCTAATTGTTGATTTTTGAAACATACAAATATTCCTCTAAAATCAGCCGAAATCCGAATTCTGATTTACTCACCTGTTATCAGGAGAGACCTCAGTGCTGCATCTTTCAGCCCAGTACTGGTCCTGAAAAGTAATTTTAACCGTACTTACCGGTAACTTGAATTTCCTTCATAGGCTAACATTGACTGGTTTCACTTGGAAATTCTTCTAAGTGTGGAGTTTTGGAACTTTAAAATATTCCTCTAAAATCAGCCGAAATACGAATTCCGATTTACTCACCTGTTATCAGGAGAGACCTCAGTGCTGCATCTTTCAGCCCAGTACTGATCCTCAAAAGTAATTTTAACCGTACTTACCGGTAACTTGAATTTCCTTCATAGGCTAACATTGACTGGTTTCACTTGGAAATTCTTACAAGTGTGGCGTTTTGGAACTTTAAAATATTCCTCTAAAATCAGCCGAACTATGAATTCCGATTTACTCACCTGTTATCAGGAGAGACCTCAGTGCTGCATCTTTCAGCCCAGTACTGATCCTCAAAAGTAATTTTAACCGTACTTACCAGTAACTTGAATTTCCTTTCATAGGATATCATTGCCTGCTTTTTGCTGAAAAAGTTTCTAATTGTTGATTTTTGAAACATACAAATATTCCTCTAAAATCAGCCGAAATCCGAATTCTGATTTACTCACCTGTTATCAGGAGAGACCTCAGTGCTTCATCTTTCAGCCCAGTACTGGTCCTGAAAAGTAATTTTAACCGTACTTACCGGTAACTTGAATTTCCTTCATAGGCTAACATTGACTGGTTTCACTTGGAAATTCTTCTAAGTGTGGAGTTTTGGAACTTTAAAATATTCCTCTAAAATCAGCCGAAATACGAATTCCGATTTACTCACCTGTTATCAGGAGAGACCTCAGTGCTGCATCTTTCAGCCCAGTACTGATCCTCAAAAGTAATTTTAACCGTACTTACCAGTAACTTGAATTTCCTTCAGAGGCTAACATTGACTGGTTTCACTTGGAAATTCTTCTGTGTGTGGAGTTTTGGAACTTTAAAATATTCCTCTAAAATCAGCCGAAATACGAATTCCGATTTACTCACCTGTTATCAGGAGAGAACCCAGTGCTGCATCTTTTAGCCCAGTACTGATCCTCAAAAGTAATTTTAACCGTACTTACCAGTAACTTGAATTTCCTTCCATAGGATATCATTGCCTGCTTTTTGCTGAAAAAGTTTCTAAGTGTTGATTTTTGAAACATACAAATATTCCTCTAAAATCAGCCGAAATCCGAATTCTGATTTACTCACCTGTTATCAGGAGAGACCTCAGTGCTGCATCTTTCAGCCCAGTACTGGTCCTGAAAAGTAATTTTAACCGTACTTACCAGTAACTTGAATTTCCTTCCATAGGCTAACATTGACTGGTTTCACTTGGAAATTCTTCTAAGTTTAGAGTTTTGGAACTTTAAAATAGTCCTCTAAAATCAGCCGAAATACGAATTCCGATTTACTCACCTGTTATCAGGAGAGACCTCAGTGCTGCATCTTTCAGCCCAGTACTGATCCTCAAAAGTAATTTTAACCGTACTTACCAGTAACTTGAATTTCCTTCCATAGGAATCCATTGTCTGGTTTTCAGCAGAAAAGTTTCAAAGTGTCGATTTTCACAAACTACAAATAATCCTAAAAAATCGCCTGTATGACTTAAACGCATTCTTTCAACTGTTTACAGGAGATGCACCAGTGCTGGATCCAGGATCCAACACTGAGTAAGAAAAAGTAACGATAACAGGGCCATATTAGCAAGAAGCTCGTTAAAATTATCGCCGTTTTAGCGGCAGGAAACTGCCGCTAAAGCGGCGATAATGGACTTAATAATATGCGCTATAGAATTCCAATAGAAGCCCAGGTTAGATGTGCAGGACATCTAACCTGGGCTTCTATTGGAATTCTATAGCGCATATTATCAAGCCCATTATCGCCGTTTTAGCGGCAGTTTCCTGCCGCTAAAACGGCGATAATTTTAACGAGCTTCTTGCTAATATGGCCCACAGTTTTTAACTTCTAAGTGAATTTCCTTCCATAGGATAACATTGGTGATTCTATGAGAAAAAGTTTCTAAGTGTGAACTTTTAAAGTACAATAATATTCCTTAAAAATCACGACTGTAACCAAAACGCTTTTACTCAACTGTTTACAGGAGATGTCCCAGGACTGAATCTAGGATCCAGTAATGTGGTTAGAAAAGTAATCCATAAAGTAACTAATTGCATTTAACTAGAAATTCACATTGAGCTGAATGTTGCATTGTGTTTGAAAATGTGTTGCCCATTGCAACAACTGTAACTACTGTACTTAAAAGTCTATTGCCTATGTGCAAAGTAATTAAACTAAAGTAATTCATTCTGAGAAAGTATTTTTGTAATGTAATGTATAATGTAATTACAATGTAATTTAAAAAATAAAATATGTAAAAAAAATTGTTTCTAAAAAAATTGGAAATCAGTATGAAAAAAATGTATATAACAATTAATACATTTAAAAATTGTCATTTACAAAACCTTTGAAATTCACTGAAAAAACTGTAGGTTTCAGACATGTTATAGTTACAAATTAGCATTTAAAAAACCTTTGAAATTCACTGAAAAAACCATAGGTTTCAGGGACGTTATAGTTACAAATTAGCATTTAAAAAACCTTTGAAATTCACTGAAAAAACCATAGGTTTTAGGGACAGTTATAGTTAGTTGGACATTGCACTCGTACAAAACCCGTGAAATTCCCCGTTATAGTTAGTCCAGCTAACTATAACTCGCGCCCCGCAATGCACTGCTGATGACGTCACATATTACATCACTCATGACATGGTCAGTGACATCACTGATGACATCACTGATGACATCTCAAATGACATCACTGATGACATCATCCACGTGATAATCTGATGCACCTCCTCACACTCTAATATAACCTTTGATACACCCACTCTAAATTACAGACTGCCATTTGCAAAACCATAGACACTCCAACACCAATAACTACATACCCACTCACTGATTCTTAGGTCTACGCACACATCCACTCACTCACCCGTACAGTCACTCATACTTACGGTCACTCAGTACAGGACTATCATATGCACTCATACTCCTATATAGACACTCAAACACCGCCACTCATCCATAGAGGTACTCACACACCTAGTCAGTCATGCAAATAATTAAACACAGTACCATTTACTCACCTATACAGTTATACACACACCAGCTCACTTACTCATACAAATAGTAGCACATTCTTACGCTCTTATACAATCACTGATACAAGCACACACTCATCCATACAGCCACTATCACAATCACTCACTCTCGCTTATAGCTATTTATATACTCCAACACACATATATACTGCCTTTCACATATGTAGTTACTCACACATGTACCACTGGGACATACATTCACTCACTAACACACTCTTACACACACTTACCCACCCATACAGTCTATCACAGTTGCACTCTTGAAACCATCCACCCAGTGAATCACCCACTCACACATCTATGCACAGAGTTGCACACACCCCTCCCACACAAACACTCAGGCACCCATACAGATACTCAGACAAGCATTCAATAACTCATATAGACACTCATGTAGCTATTCACAAACACATGCAGCCACTTACACAGCAACAGACAGACGGATACAGACATTCACCCAGTTTAGTCACTAACCCATGCATTCAGTAAGATACGTTAAATCACTCACTTATAGAGTCAGTCACGCACCTACTAAATCATCCATACAGACACTTACACACCCACTCATTCTTCAATACGTCTTTTCCTATATATATTAAAAATATTTAAACTTTACAGAAACACACAGTCACTGGATGATGTCATCAGTGATGTCATCAGTGATGTCATTTGAGATGTCATCAGTGATGTCATCAGTGATGTCACTGACCATGTCATGAGTGATGTAATATGTGACGTCATCAGCAGTGCATTGCGGGGGCGCGAGTTATAGTTAGCTGGACTAACTATAACGGGTCGAATTTCACAGGTTTTGTACGAGTGCAATGTCCAACTAACTATAACTGTCCCTAAAACCTATGGTTTTTTCAGTGAATTTCAAAGGTTTTTTAAATGCTAATTTGTAACTATAACGTCCCTGAAACCTATGGTTTTTTCAGTGATATATATATATATATATATATTTCAAACAAATGTGCCCAAGAGCATTGAGAAGGCACTCGACGGCGTTCTAATTCTGATGCAGCCTGTCTTCCTGCTCCAACTTCAATTCAGTTTGCCAACGCGTTTCAAGGCCACTAGCCTCTTCTTCCTGGGCTGCTGGAACATCACATTGATAGCTCACATAATTCAATTTCCGGCGTTATTTATGTTCATGCTAGCCCCCAGTGGGCAGTTTGCTTGGTGCGATCTTACTTGATGCATGATGGGACATTGAGTCCCTCATGTGAGCATAGTTAATCCCTTTTGTAAGTTCAATGTGCGTTTCCCATTAAAAGCATATTTATATCCTTAGTAGGTATCGGGGCATGTGAACAAGGCCTTCTGGAGGCCGAAACGCGTCATGGCGGTGGTGCAGGGCATTCAATAAATCCTATGCACTAAATTTATGAGTCCGCGTTCGTCTGTTTCCTGATATTGGATGGTGTAAGGCGAAGTCTGCAATATATAATATATATATTACCTACTGGCGGTCGCCAGTAGGTAGTTATAGTTAGAACCTAGTTTCCATAGGAAATGCGTTTTTTGTTTTGCCAATAACTTTGGCACCGTTTGACTAATCTTCGCTAAATTCTCCAAAAAATGTTTCATCCAGGGCAGCTCCTATCCTGAAAGTTTGGGGGTGATTTGTCAAGTGGGGGCTGAGAAAAAAGGGGGGTCCCAAAAAGTGTTTTCTCCATGTTAATTTCCATAGGACATTTTAGCCAGGGCTACAGCCCGAACTGCTGAACGGAATTACATGAAATTTTGCAAAAAGGTAGCGCTTGGTTCAGAAAGCGACCTTTTTTTAAATGGTGTAAATCCGTTCAGTAGTTGCTGAGAAATTCAAAAAATAAGAGTCAAAAAATTAATTTCCCATAGGAAATTTTAGCCAAGGCTACAGCCCGAACTGCTGAACGGAATTACACCAAATTTGGCAAAAAGGTACTGCTTGGCTCAGAAAGCGACCTTTTTAAAAATGGTGTAAATCCGTTCAGTAGTTGCTGAGAAATTAAAAAAATTAAAATATCGATATCCAGCGGCACGGAGGATCCGCGGACCCTCCCGACCACGAGCTTTATTCTAATTGGCTGTCAACACTCCAAACCAGGAAGTGTTGGCAGCCATCTTGTGACTCGGTAGAACCGAGTCACAAGAAAACAGTGAAACAAATGCGAAAAACAAGAAAAGGGGGCATGGTAGAAACACCCTGGCCCCCTAGGCCTGCTCAGGGGGTCCCACAAGGACCCCCAGGGCCAAAAAAAGCATTTTTTTAAAAACAAATCGGCCGAATTCGTGCTGGGGTCGCGAATCCGGCCGAGAAAATATTGAAGTCCCCGGGTGGGCCAGGTCCCGGGGGCCCTGAAAAAAATGTGTGGGGGGGCCCAATGCCCCCCACACTGCCCCGGGGACCGCCACCTCCCTGGGGCTAATTTTTAAATGTGTGGGGGGGCCTCCAAGGCCCCCAAGCGCCGGGGACTTTTATTAATTATTTGCAGGGGGCACACGGCCCCCCCGCTGCCCCGGGGACCGCCACCCCCCGGGGCTTTTAAAAGAAATGAAGAAACCTGTGTGGGGGGGCTCGAGCCCCCCACACGCCCCGGGGACCGCCACCTCCCCGGTGCTATGCACACAATGGGAGGGGGCCGCGCGACCCCCCTCCTGGAGCCCTTGATTGCCCTGGGGACCGCCACCCCCCAGGGCCGGCTCCTGCAGTGTCCCGGGGTGCCCACCCCGGGACACTGCTGTTTGCTATGGCAGGGCAGGAGCCGTGCGGCTCCCGCCCTGTCATAGCAAACTGTGGTTTGGATTTTGTAAGCGAGAGCAGGTTTCCTGCTCCAGCTTACAAAATCCAAACCACATTGCTTTTCCACAAGGGGAGCTGCATGTTAGCAGCTCCCCGTGTGGAAAAGCAATGCCGGCTCCCGCAGGAGGCGGGGAGCCGGCGGGACCGTGGGGGAATTGGGGCTCCCCCCACGGTCCCCAACAAAGAGGCCATGCCCCGGGGGATGGGGTCCCCAGGGCCATGAGTGGCCTAGGAGGGGGCCACGCGGCACCCCTCCGTCAATGATTAAAAAAAAGAGGCACAGCCCTGGGGGATGGGGTCCCCGGGGCCACTTGAGGCCGAAGGAGGGAGGCTACGCAGCCCCCCTCCTTTAAAAAGATTAAAAAAAAAAAAAAAAATGTTGCCATGCCCCGGGGGATGGGGTCCCCGGGGCCAAAATTGGCCTCGGAAGGGGGCACCCTTCCCGTTTTTTTTTTTTTTTAAAAGCAGGCCCTGGGGGATGGGGTCCCCAGGGTCCCAAATAATTTAAAAGGAGGGGGACCACACAGCCCCCCTTGATAAAAAAATAAATAAATAAAAAAGCCGGCATCGCTGTGGAGGCCCCGCCCCTAACTGCAGCACTCAGCAAATGCGCCCTGGCGCGTTGTAGGTGGGGGAATTAATTTCCTGAATACTGAGGGTCCCTGGGGCCAACTAGCCCACCAGGTACCTCCAGTATGCGCCAGGGAGCTGCGTTGCAGAGAGGTGTTCAGAGGCCACGCCCCTTTATACACCTCTCTGCAACGCAGCTCTTTGGCGCTTACTGGAGGTACCTTGTGGGCTAGTTGGCCCCCAGGGACCCTCAGGACTCAAGGGGAATTAATCCGCCAATTTACAACGCGCCAGGGGGCGCATTTGCACAGTGGTGCACGGAGGGGGTTGAGCCTGACATACCAATTGCGCAAATGCACCCCCTGGCACATTGTAATTTGGGGGATTAAGTCCCCTTCAATCCTGAGGGTCCCTGGGGGCCAACTAGCCCACCAGGTACCTCCAGTAAGCGCCAAAGAGCTGCATTGCAGAGAGGTGTAAAAAGGGGTGTGGTCTCTGAACACCTCTCTGCAACGCAGCTCCCTGGCGCATACTGGAGGTACCTGGTGGGCCAGTTGGCCCCCAGGGACCCTCAGGATTTAAGGGGACTTAATCCCCTAACTTAAAATGCGCCACAGGGCGCATTTGCACACTTGTCACATCAGGCCCCGCCCCCTCCGTGCAAACGTGCCCCGTGGCCCGTTTTAAGTTGGGGATTAAGTCCCTGAATCTGAGGGTCCTGGGGCCAACTAGCCCACCAGGTACCTCCAGTATGTGCCAGAGAGCAGCATTGCAGACAGGTGTTCAGAGGTCATGCCCCTTTTTACACCTCTCTGCAACGCAGCTCTTTGGCGCTTACTGGAGGTACCTGGTGGGCTAGTTGGCCCCCAGGGACCCTCAGGATTCAAGGGGACTTAATCCCCCAATTTACAATGCACCAGGGGGTGCGTTTGCACAGTGGTGCAGGGATGGGGCGTGGCCTGATGTGACAAGTGTGCAAACGCACCCTGTGGCACGTTTTACGTTGGGGAATTAAGTCCCCTTGAATCCTGAGGGTCCCTGGGGGCCAACTAGCCCACCAGGTACGTCCATGAAGTGCCACAGAGTTGCGTTGCAGAGAGGTGTAAAAAGGGGCGTGACCTCGGACCACCTCTCTGCAACGCAGCTCTGTGGCGCTTACTGGAGGTACATGGTGGGCTAGTTGGCCCCCAGGGACCCTCAGGATTCAAGGGGAATTAATCCCCCAAATTAAAACCCGCCAGGGGGCGCGTTTGCACAGTGGTGAAGGGAGGGGGCGGGGCCTGATGTGACATGTGTGTACTTATGCAATCACTCCACCAACACCCAAGCACTTATAAATTCACCATGCACTCTCCTTGCAGCACTCTAATCATCCAGTCACTACCCATGCACTCATGCAATGACCCATGCACTAACTCATGCACTCCTACAATACCCTGAGCAGTACCCATGCAGTCCAGCCATTGCCCTGTCACTACCCATGCACTCCTCCAATCACCCAGCGAGCACCATGTACTTATCCAATCACTCCGCCAAAACCCAGGCACTTATAAATTCACCATGCACTCTCCTTGCAGTACACTAATCTTCCAGTCAGTACCCATGTACTCATGGAGTGACCCAGGCACTAACACATGCACTGCTACAATCCCCTGTGCACTACCCAATCAGACCTCTAACCACCTACACAGTACTGATTCACTCCTCCAATTACCCAGGTTGTACCCATGCACTGCAGAAATCCCTCTGTCACTACCCATGCACTCCTCCAATCACCCATCCAGCATCATGTACTTATCCAATCACTCCGCCAAAACCCAAGCAGTTATAAAATCACCATGCACTGTCCTTGCAGCACTCTAATCATCCAGTCACTACCCATGTACTCATGCAATGACCCAGGCACTAACTCATGGCAAATACAGAGGAGGTCATGCTCATTACAGGGGTACCCCAACGCATAGAGTTCCCTAGTGTATGTAGGTGTTTTCACTGCATTCTAAGTGTCTTTTAGCATAGCACTGGCTCCGGTCCTGGTTAGTCAGAGTCAGTTACCACCAGTACCCGTCACTAAAAAGTTGGGGGCACAGGAGGACTTTCTGCTCCTCTGTTGGTTCTTTCTGCACATCTCTTGCTTCTTCCTGCACTTTTCTTCGTCTTTATGGACTTCTGTTGCCTCTTTCTGCATTTGTCTTGCTTCTTGCTGCGCTTTTCTTCCTCTTTCTTCACATGTCCTAACTTTGTAGGCATAGTTAGAAATTAGCATTTAAAAAACCATTGAAATTCACTGAAAAAACCATAGGTTTCAGGCACGTTATAGTTAGAAATTAGCATTTAAAAATCCATTGAAATTCACTGAAAAAAACATAGGTTTCAGGCACGTTATAGTTAGAAATTAGCTTTTAAAAACCTTAGAAATTCACTGAAAAAACCATAGGTTTCAGGGACGTTATAGTTAGTTGGACATTTCACTCGTACAAAACCATGGAAATTCCCCTGTTATAGTTAGTTCAGCTAACTATAACTCGCGCCCCCGCAATGCACTGCTGATGACGTCACATATTACATCATTCATGACATGGTCAGTGACATCACTGATGACATCACTGATGACATCACTGATGACATCACTGATGACATCATCCAGTGACTGTGTGTTTCTCTAAAGTTTAAATATGTTTTATATATATATGCCAAGGTGTTCCAGGCACCCTCCCTTTATTGGCCGGGGCCCGGGAATGAGTTCCCCGGGGCTGAGATTGGCCAGGGGAGGGGGCCGCGCACCCCCCTCCAACACTATTAATTGGTCATGCCCCAGGGCTCATAATGGC
Organism: Calotriton arnoldi; assembly: GCA_963921515.1. Lineage (NCBI taxonomy): Eukaryota > Metazoa > Chordata > Amphibia > Caudata > Salamandridae > Calotriton > Calotriton arnoldi. Next base: position 219,806 of record CAWUFW010003433.1, on the reverse strand, counting down.
CCAAACAAGGGGGCTGCATGCCCTCTCCGTATTTCAGAATGTGAAGGGCCCTGAGGGATGGGTCCTCTGGGCCAAATTAGCTAGGGGATGGGGGCTGCGTGCCCCTCTCCCCCTTTATCATATGGCTGGGCCCCGGTAGATGAGGTCCCCTGGGCCAGAAATCAGCTGAAGGAGGGGGGCTGCGTGCCCCCTCCCCATTTACAATATGGCCAGTCCCCGGGGGATGGGGTCACTGGGGCCGAAATCGTCCCGTGGATGGAACTTTATAAGAAACTATAACTAGAGCCCTAAGGTAACTATAACTCATGCCCTCGCCATGCACTGCTAATTACCCCACATATTACATCAGCCATGACATCTTCTATGACATCATTGATAATATCACTGCAACATTTGCTGTAAAATTATTGAAGAGAAAACTGTGCATGGTGGGGGAGCAAGTTATAGTTACCTTAGGGAATGAGTTATAGTTTCTTGAGATAAGTATCGCTATAACTGCTGAATTTATATGGTTTTGTGTGTGTAAAATCTGAACCTAACAATAACGTCCCTGTAACCTTTGTATTTTTGTGTGAATATATATATATCTATATATATTTATATATATATATGTGTAAGCCTGCAAATTTGGAGTCAACCACACCACAGATGATACTTTTCAAGGTAGAACTTGTACGATCAATGAAATAATCGCATGTGAGACAGACTTTGCATATATATCTTAGAATGTGGTTGTAGAATGTGGTATGTTGGGAGTACAGTGAACAAGGTCAAGGTTAGGATTTTACAACATATAAAGGCCATTAAACATCAGGATAGAACCTATCCATTGGCCAAACATTTTTGGAAGGTGCATCAAGGAAATCTGAGTAGCCTACAATTTTATGGCATTAAGCACATTAAAGCTCACACCTGAAAAGGTAATAGAGAGCTGGAACTGTGGCATTGTGAATCCAAGATGATTGTCTTGTTCAGGACAGAGAAACCATGGGGGGCACAATTTGGACGCAGGATTACACGTACGTCTGTAGGACTCCTTGGACTCTATGAGCATAATATTATGAATTGATTGAAATGGTGGTGATTCTAGAGGGGTTGTTCATTATTGAGTCTCTAATGATGTATTGGTATACCTGATACACAAATATGATTGAATTATGATAATGTGCTCATTTGGGGTAAGAGTGCTGAATCCCTGTCTGTAATGTTTTTTATCTGGTAATGGTGGCTTTTTTATTCCTGAGTGTATTTTTATGTGGGTTGTGATTGTAATTGTGCGCACACATGCACATATATTTAACACGTATTGCACAGTTGTCACTTGCACTTTATCATGGGTTTTGATCCTCTCGAATAGAATACAGAGATAATTGTGACCGTTATAACGATCTATCTCAGGAATGATTGCATTTGCACTTTAATATGCAGCTGCACTTTATTTCATCAACTACACACTACAAATTGGGATATGTATCAAAGATGAACAGTGGTTGGTGCTCCAATGGGTGTGAACTATCAGATGTAGAACTGTGGAGATTCACTATTGATGTAGAAATATGTATTCAACGTATATGTACGCTGAGGATATAGGAGTGAAAATGGGGATGAGATGGTTCATGTTTATTACACTCTGATTGAGATAGTCATGTATATATATCTGATGTATTAATCAAATGTAATAAAGAATATTAGATTGTATACGATCTCCATTATGACATGTAAGGCAGCAATGCTATATATTGCACTTTAGCGTATTTTACACTGTTTCTGAAAATTTTGTATACAATGAATTTTACATTAACATATACATTTTTACTATATCTCACTGTATACAGATTGTGGAAATTGACTTGAATTGTTTTTACCCATGGTTCATTTCATTTATAGCACTGAAGGACTTTAACTTGTCTGGTTTGCACCGATGTATATAAAATGCGTACCAAATATGGTGGATGAAAATATGCACTTTATAATGAAACTTTTATGTGATGGTAGCAATACATTTATATGTCGATCTTTTCCTTTTATGGTATGTGACACATGGAACCTTGCAATATATTGTCAAATATTTATGCAGTTATGCAACATGAAATGTCTATCCCAGGGTGACTTATATATGATCGGTAACCATTATGGCTGCCGTACTGTGTCCCAATTGCATATTCATTTTGGTCTAGTTGGCTTTTGAGGAGGAAGTGCGAAACAAGAAGGACTACCTTAAATTCAATCAGGGTTTGTAAAGCGCGCTACTCACCCGTGAGGGTCTCAAGGCGCTGAGGGCGGGGGGGGGCGGCTCCGGATCAGTCGAAGAGCCAGGTCTTGAGGTCCTGCCTAAACAAGTGCAGGGTCAGGGTGCGTCTGATGTTCACCAGGAGCTCGTTCCAGGCTTTGGCTGTGATGTAGGTGAAAGCTCTTCTGCCGGTCCTGTGTCTGCAGATGCGGGGGACCTGCGCCAGGGCGAGGTCGGTGGAGCGGAGGTTTCTCTTGGGTACGTGGAAGGATAGTCGCTCGTTGAGGTATTTGGGTCCGATGTTGTGGAGGGATTTGTAGGCGTGTGTGAGGAGTTTGAAGGCGACCCTCTTCTCGACGGGGAACCAGTGGAGGTCACGTAGGTGTTGGGTCATGTGCTCATGGCACGGTGTCCCGAGGACGAGTCTGGCTGCAGCGTTCTGGATGGTCTGGAGCCTGTGTAGAAGAGTTTTGTTGATTCCAGCATAGAGGGCGTTGACGTAGTCCAGCCTGCTGGTGATGAGTGTGTGGGTCACGGTCCTTCTGCAGTCGGGGGGGTCCACTTGAAAATCTTTCGGAGGATGCAAAGGCAGTTGAAGCTAGTGGAGGCGAAGGCGTTGATCTGGCGGTTCATGGAGAGTGAAGAGTCAAGGATGATGCCGAAGTTCCCAGCGTGGTCTGTGGGGGTGGGTGGGTTCCCGAGAGCGGAGGGCCACCAGGTGTTGTCCCAGGCGGAGGTGCAGGGCCCGAGGATGAGGACCTCAGTCTTTTCTGAGTTTAGCTTCAGGCAGCTGTGTTTCATCCAGGCTGCCACGTCTTTCATACCGTCCTGGAAACGAAGTCTGGTGTCATCGGGATTCTTCGTGAGCGAGAGGATGAGCTGGGTGTCGTCGGCGTAGGATACGATGCTGAGCCCATGTTGTCTGACGACGGCGGCGAGGGGGGCCATGTAGATGTTGAAGAGAGTGGGGCTGAGTGATAATCCCTGTGGAACTCCGCAGTTGATTTCGGTGGGTTTGGAGAGGAAGGGAGGGAGTCGGATCCTCTGGGTTCTGCCGGAGAGGAAGGACTGGATCCAGGCTAGTGCTACTCCCTGTATTCCTGCATTGTGCAGTCTGGCCGCGAGAGTGCGATGAGACACGGTGTCGAAGGCTGCGGAGAGGTCTAGAAGGACGAGGGCCGCGGTGTGTCCCTGGTCGAGTAGCGTGCAGATGTCGTCAGTGGCGGCGAGGAGGGCGGTCTCTGTGCTGTGGTTGCTGCGGAATCCGGATTGGGAGGCGTCGAGGATGGAGTTATCTTCTATGAAGGCGGTCAGCTGGGCGTTCACGAGTCGCTCAGTGACTTTGGCCACAAAGGGGAGGAGAGAGATGGGCCGGTAGTTTTTCAGGTCCGTCGGGTCGGCCGGTGGTTTCTTGAGGAGGGGTTTTACCTCCGCCCGTTTCCAGTCGTCTGGGAAGATGCCTGAGCTGAGGGAGGCGTTGATGGTTCGTCCTAGTTCGGGTGCGATGGCGGTGGCGGCTCTGTGGAAGATGTGCGGAGGGCATGGGTCGGTTGGGGCTCCTGAGTGGGTTTTCTTCATGGTCGTTGTGATGATTTCAATGCTAGCGGGATCCCAGGCCGTGATGGTCGGCTTATTGTCAGTGGTGGGTAGGGGGGTGGTGCTTGCCGTAGGTTCACTGAAGTTGTCGTAGAGCGCCTTGATTTTGAGGTGGAAGTAGGAGCTGCGCTTGTCGCAGAGTTCCTGGGAAGGAGTGACGTCTGTGGCTTCGCAGGTGGGTTTTGCGAACTGCTGTATGATTTTGAACATTTCCTTGGTGTTGGTCACGTTGGTCTGGACTTTGTCTCTTATGAAGGTCCGTTTTGTGTCTCTTATGCCCTGGTGGTATTCCTTTAGGGCGTTCTTGTGGTTGTTCCGTGATTCTGTGGTTTTCAGGTTTCACCAGGTTTTTTCTAGGCGTCTGCAGGAGCGTCTGGCCTCTTGGAGTTCTGTGGTGAACCAGACGGCTTTCTGCGTGCGTTGTCTGGCCGGGGGGCAGAGGGGTGCGAGCTTGTCGGCGAAGCAGGAGATCCAGCGGTGAAACTCTCTGGCTGCGGAGTTGGTGTCAGTCGCCACGATGGGGGGGTATTGAAGGAGGGTGGTGTTGAGGTGTTCCTCTGTGACCTTGCTCCAGTTTCGATGTGGCGGGCGTGGGGCAGGTTTGGGTACGGGGGTGGTGTTGAAGGTGAAATGGACGCAGTGGTGGTCAGTCCAGGGTGGCTCGGTCGTATGGCTGACGCGGAAGTTAGTTCCTCCCGCGAAGATGGGGTTGAGGGTGTGCCCCGCTCTGTGGGTGGGTGTGTTGACGAGCAGTTTCAGTCCAAGGTTGGCGAGGTTCACGTTGGTTGTGGGAAATGGGGTTGCCCAGTTGAAGGCGTAAGCCGAAACTCGTTAGCGCTCTATGTGGGATATTCTCAAGAACGTGTGATAATTATCGCAAAATTAGCTTAACGCAACTTTGCACATTGCAGTCCATCATGGGAAAATAACACCATGTTAACGTTGTATTCTCAACCCGGCGGCACCATGCGATAGTCTCACAATAACGCGCCAAATGACCACGTTAAAATTAACGCGACGCCGAAAAAACGCGAAACACGAACGCGAAAAAAGTTGCGATGTGGGCAAACTCGATAAAAAAATTAGCGATAACCAGCGACAGGCCTGCAATTCCCACGCGTCATGCGGGAAAATGCACTATAAAAGCACTGAAAAACCCAAACAAAATAATTCAAACTGCGTAGCACCATGGAGGAAGCCGGAGCAAGTACAGAGGACGACCAGAACCCCAAAAGCCCCCAGGAGGACCAGCCTGGGACCTCGGGGTCACGGAAGGGCAAGGAGAAGAAGACGAGGAAGACGAGGTTCAGTCCGCAGGAAAACAGGATCATCATCACGGAGGTGATAGATCGTCACCTCCAACGTGTCATTGGCAAATTAAAATGCAATATGGCAGTCCATCCTGGACAAGGTGAATGCAGTCGGAGTGAGGAGGAGGACACTTGGAGAGGTCAAGAGGCGCTGGAATGATGCGAAGCGCAAAACCAAGAAGAAACTCGCTGACAACCATCAGGCAGCAATGCAGACTGGAGGTGGCAGTCCAGCGGAACACCAGGAGCTGGACGAGATGGAGGAAATGGTGGCCACAGTCATCAGTGGGGAGACGGTGGCAGGAGTTGGGGGTCCGGACACTGCTCGTCATGACCTGACACAACAGCACCAGGGTGAGTACCGAACAGGGACTGGGGGACGGGGGACGGGGGAGATGGGCACAATGGCACACATGCACAATTAAGTAGAGCACACTGCACACCCACAATGACTCTGGATCATGTCCCTGATCCCCTTGGCACACTGCAGCACACATACAAACAGCAAGTAGGCCTCTGTCCACTATGGGCACAAAGGGGTCCCTCCCCACACAGCACCAATCTCACAACCAACCCATGCACACGTGTCAAAACCAGCAAAGCTGCGTGTCTGTGAGCCACACTGACAATGCAAGTGACACTGCATGACGAACAGCATGGCTGCAGTCCAATTATCATGACATGGTGCACGCCACGGCACTGAGGTGGCTGAGTGTGGAACACATCCGGAAAGGAGCAGGTCACACTCTGACACATCCACGTGCACAAACAACCCCTGACGCCAACAACACATCTGCGGATAAACCATGCCCAAGAGTCCAAAATCCGAACTAGAGCCAAAATTAGCCAAGTCTGCAACATCTCAGCACTGTAGAAGCACAGAAGTCAAAGGCACAGCGCCTCAAAGGGATAAGGGGCAGCAAAATCACAGCTGCAGGGGCGACTCTCCCACAATGCAGCACACACACATAGCAATAACAGCACATCATCATTGACGACAATGTGGTACAAAGTGCAACACTCTCACTACAGAACAGAGGACACAACTGGTTCCGCTTGTGCGTAGGAACTGGCCAATCACATCTGGCATAGCAGGAAACTGTGAGATGATAATGTACGTGTACAACCTCACATCCGTGACGTAGTTCAAATGTCCACTGTCCCTCATCAAATAGTCAGCTCCTCCCAAACAGTCACAATGTACATTGTCATGCAGTCTGTATGTAAACTTGAACAATGTGTCAACATACATGTCAACACAATGTCAAAATGCATCTCCCCTTCACATTGCAGAGGGACAATCAACACCTCCTGCAGATCAGGCCAGACAACTCATCAGTGATGATGAAGAGGACCTCCACACCTTCGACACCGACGTCCTACAACAGCTCATGGACAGCTACGGCAACCCACCTCCAGGAGCAGGGCAGCCCAGCTGTATCGAGGAGACCCCACCCCCTGCACAGACCACACAGCAGGAAGCACCCACCACCACGCCTGGCTCCCAGCACCTCACCGAAGAACACATCGCATTCCAAGGCCATGTGTTAGACTGCCAGAAGGAGGTGGCTGAACAGGTGCGTGTGGGGTTCGACCTCATGGCAGCCAAACTCGATGCCATACGTGGGTGTCTAAGTCCCATCAGGGACCACTTACACTCCCTAACAGACACCCACAGTTTGCTCCATGATGTCCAACAATCCATGCCCGACATCGCTGGAGTCATGACTCTGAGAGGAGAACAACTGTCTAGTCAGAGTGGCCTCAGCGATGTCAGCCGAGAGTTGGCACAGATGCTGAGGATAATGGAGACCATGGAGCGGATGCATGTGGAAAGAATGGCTGCCACGGATGCATACCAGCGAAAAGTTGTTGGGATCTTCCATGCCCTGCAGATCCTCATCATCGCATTGCTGCCACTGAGGCAGTCGCTGATGAACACTGCTGGTACTTCTACACACACATCTCCGGCCCCTGATGTGTCAGTGGCACACAGTGCTGCAGACCAAACATCAGCACCCACATGTCAGACAGATGACATAGAGGACGAAGATGCGGGTGATACCACCTTTGTAGTAAGGAGGAGCCAGTAGCATTCTTCTCCGCCATATGCCCTGTTTCAGCTTTGTTCTGCCCTCTGCATCATGCCCTGTAACAACACCTCCCAATGTCCCCCGAAACACTCTGCGACACTCACCTTGGACCTCGACATGGACTCCCATATTTTGTTTGCTTACCAATGACACAGCAATCAGACTGCGGACTGTACTCTTCCTCTTCCGATGTACTTGTCAATCCCTAAATGACTCTGGCTGGCCCTCCACTGGGCTATAATGTAATGTGGGGTTGGCATGGAAATGTACTGCTCCAGCTCCGACACTCCACTGAATGTGAATAAATCATTCAAATTCACACAGATGTGTCATGTCCATAATCGATCAAGTATGAAAGTATGGATGAATGTAAGGACATTGATTGCCCAAAAAGGTACACCCTGGGAAATGAAAGCAATGCGCATGTTTGACCGTGACACACATCGGAAGTGAGATGACTGGGAATGTGTGCACTAGCTGTGGCCTCATTGCTCTGAAACAACAATCGCGCAATTTCTCAACCTTGCCCCACGCAATGTTTGAAATAGGGCTGGGTATGAAATGTCAAAGTTGTTGGCAGGCCTAAAGTGGTGTCCACCATCACATTTGACAACAGAACATCTCTTCGCATACCTACTCACACTCAACTGGGTGGACACAGCCTGTATTGATGGATCACATTGATCCACATGGCAAGAATATGGACACCATACTCACATTGCTGAAGACACATAAGAGCACAGGTCTATCAGCAACTATCCCAACCACTATGTCTGGCTCACAGAGGTGGAGCCGGCAATAGGGACTCACCCCTAACTGAAATGCGTCAGTCAGTCCCTCCCTGTGTACGGACAATGCTCATTGAGGCACACGATTTGTCATTCTAATCAACACTCATCACAGTTGAACACTAGTGGAGTTGCGTAGACTTTATTAGCATGTGCATGTCAGTACGGGCAAGACAAGGGCCACAACATGCAGACCAATGCATCAGACACTGACAGGCAGCATTCGGTCACGTTACAGTTCCACGTGACAGGCGTTGTGCATGCGCCCGGGATGTTCTGCCATTGCGTTGTTGGCTCTCGTAGAACCGGCACTCTTCTGACCTGCGGCAGTTATGTGGATGATATGCCACAGCTCGGAGCAATGAGTCGTATGTGTGTGCAACGTTTGGACGTATGGGTTGTTGTGTACGTAAGTGTCAAGGGCATTCCATGCAAGAGTACCTCGAGCAAGAACTTCTGTGTGTGGGTTGTGGATACGTTGGTCTTTCATTAGCGCTGTGCGTAGTGTGGGAGTCGCAATCATCTGCTATGGTATCTCTCTCAGGGGGTGCCTGCCGCATGCAAGACCAAGGTCGGAGGTGCAGATGTCCTTCCACCTTATGTATTGAGACAAAGGAGCTTTCATCCCTAATGTTAGTCTGACTACTGCTTGCATTCTGGGAATGTGATGTGGCTTTCACGCTGCAATTGAGGCTAGGCCTTAGGCTTATGGTGCACCAATAGCGATACACACACAACAGTTGTCATGCATGAGCCAAGAGCCCGAGCGGCCTTGCGCTCCTTTTACAATCCCTTTGTGCGCGGCCGCCCTCCGGGTGCATGCAACATTGCAACATTGTCGATTGCGGGCCGTGTGGCGCAGACACTGCAACAGAGACACACGCATCAGTTGGTTTCTGTCCAGCCCAGAAATGAACCACGCCCAGAGCCCAGGGATAATTATTCACACCCCTACGCTGGCCTGGCGTACGCCGACCCAGCCCACTCGGCTTATGTATAAAGGGGACGACGACGACGACGCTACGTGTCCCAGTTCTTCCCCACTGCCGGAGGTGACATGGCTGCGTCCGCCTGGCATATCACGAGACTCAATCATAAAGGGTCCATGACTTGCGTTGCACAGAGTTGGTGGCACCGGATACACTGCGACCGGCACGGGCCTACCGCCACGGGACGGTGACTTTCGGTGCACTGAGTTAGGGGCACCTTAAGTGCTGAGCGGCTGTGCAGCCTGCGATGATGCGCTGTCCTGGCGGTCCGGACTGGTAAGGATTTGTGTGAGCCCTGCTGGACCGCAGTGTAGGCCTGAGCCAGCGGGCAGCGCGGGCCTACTGCCATGTGGCGTTGCCTCGCGGTTCACAGAGTTAGTGGCACCTATAGAGCTGAGCGGGTGTGCAGCCTGCGATGATGCCGTGTGCACTGATATGATCTCTGCCATTGCGAAATCAAGACCCAGAATCACGTGTGTGACCTGGTGGCCCGCGGGGCGGGGCTGCATGATGTGGAGGCTGCCAAGGTCGCGGGCTCCGGGCTTGGAGCTTGCACCGGCACGTGGTGGGCCCTCGTGGAGACACGCTGGTGGCGGAAGGTGAGCAGTGAGGCCTGGGTGCGCAGGGGCGGGCAAACACCGCTGGGCGGCGGGAGGGGCTGGGGTGCAGCAGCCTGTGTGCGCAGGGGCGACCAAGCGATGATGGCGTGTGCAATGATATGACCTCTGCCATTCATAAATCGGGACTCTGTTTCAGATAAGGGACCTGGTGGACTGCAGTGTATACCGGCACGTGGTTGGAGACACACCGGTGGCAGCAGGTGAGCAGTGAGGCCTGGGTCCGCAGTGTCGGCACTCTCTCTCCCTCTCCCTCTCTTCCTTTCACCGTCTCTCTCTCTTCCTCTGTTACTCTCTCTCTCCTTCTCCCTCTCTTCCTTTCACTGTCTCTCTCGCTTCCTCTGTTACTCTCTCTCTCTCCTTCTCCCTCTCTTCCTTTCACTGTTTCTCTCTCTCTTCCTCTGTTTCTCTCTCTCTCTCCTTCTCCCTCTCTCCCCTTTCTCTCTCTTTCTCTATCTCCCTCTCTTTCACTCTCTCTCCCTTTCTTTCTCTCTCTCTTTCTCTCTCTCTCTCTCTCTGTCCTTTGATGAGCGCACGACACACCTTCTTATCTTGAATTTTGTCTTGCAGGCTGTGTCTTACAGATTGTCCAGAGAAGACGCGCCATGGCTCTTCCGAATAGTTGTTTTGAGTTAAATTTGAATAAAATAATTTGTTTGGAAATTCAAAGATGAATGGATGATTCTCCTTTTTCTGACCACACATGAATGTTAATTGTTGTACTTGTGTGACATGAGGCGAATTGTTTTGTTCATGATTTCGTAAAGTTGATGTTAAATATCTTTGTCCGGGGTAGGGCCCCGGGGGGGAGGGGGTCCTGGGTGTGGTGGCGGTGGGTGTTGTGGCCCTCTTGGGGCTCCGAGCTGCATGATCAGTAGCTCCATGGCATCTGTTGTTCTTCAGGTGTGGCTCTGGTCTGGGCTCCCTTTTGTGGTGCAGGTTGTCGTCCGACTTAACTTCAGGTAAGAGCAGGTGTTAAATCCCTCCTGCTAACGCGCCTTATCGCCTGTTTTGGGATCTTATCGCCGATCTGGCTGGTCGTAGAGAATATTGCGAAGTGGTGTTATCGCGGCTTTTTGCACAGGAACGCCTACTCTGCATCTCATTAGCGTTAGTTGCCGGTGTCATCCGTGGCAATATTTTTTGCGGCTGCTATCGCAGGAAAACTGGCGATATCGGCTGTTAGCACCAGCTTGTGAATAGGGCGATAAATCTATCGCCACTTTGGCTGCAATAAAGTGTTGCTAACTCGGCGATAAGTCCTTGAGAATATGCCCCTATGTCAGGTCTTTACAAATGAAAATAAAACAATATTGAGCAGCTGATGGTGTCGTGCAACTTTAGTGGGATATGGTGAAGAAGTGCGGGGGACTCTCGGAGGAAGAGAAGTGGGGTTGACAGTCCTTACCGGCTTGCGTAGCTGATAGTTAGGACCACGTTTCCATAGGAAATGTTTTTTTTGGTTTGCTAATAACTATGGCAATGTTTATTGAATCCTTACTAAACTCTCCAAAAAGTGTCTCATCCACCTCAGCTCCTTCCTAGAAAGTATTGGGGTGATCCGTCAAGCGGGGGCCGAGAAAACGAGGGAGTGGGCCCCAAAACACATTTTTCCTGTGTCATTTTTCATAGGAAAATTTGGCACAGCTACAGTCAAATACAGCTGATTGGAATAATATCAAATTTTGCCAAAGCTAGATCTTTTTCCAGAAAGCAAAAATCACCATTCAATGCCTTTCAGAAAGAAATTGGTGACACCTCCGCTGGCACCAAGTCATCTGCAGCACTAGACTCAATTTTACCTTTTCAGATGGATTTGTTATGGTGTTGAAGCGGCCATTTGATGGACAAAGTGCTGGAACTTAAGAGAGAAATACCCTCAAGATTCCTCACCCTGGCTACACCCCTTCTTTATGCTTTTTTATTAGTTTCCTAATGTTATGCAACCAACTGGTGTTGTGACCATACTGCACAGCAATAAATTGGATAAATGAGTCAAGTAATAGTTTTAAACAGCCCACGGTAACAATTGCACTCCGGCCAAGCCTCAGAATGTAGCACCCCATAAAGATTAGGAATAGCATGTTCTGACTGATAGAATCATCCGTATCACTGCAAACTGACCCAAATCTTTCCATGACGCCGACACTTTCTCTGGCAAATGAAGAAGACTTGTGTAGTATAATATATCTTGTGCATTATAGAGCGTGGTACCATTATGTTCCGTAACAGACTCCGCAGTCTAGTGATGTAAGTGACTGGGTGTGGTTAATACAATTTATGACGCAGTACGTTTCTGTTAACGTTTACACTCTAGAGAATAAAGACGTGTAATATAGAGATCCGTGTGTGGTGTAATTCATTTACATGCTACCGGGCAGTGGAGGACGCTACAACCTGTCTTATCTCCCTGGATACCTTTGATGTCTTTTAGGGATAACCTGATGCTACAGCTGCAACCCTTATGCATTTGTTCGCAACCTCTGTAGGGTGCTGTGAAACTCTTGTGATTTAACATTTAAGATAACTGAGTTTTTTAAGTAAGTTTGCATTTGATTTTTTGGCACATTTAGTAGCTGTTATTTTGACCCTTTTATCAGTCTCTACGTATTAGCATGCTGCTCCTTCAAGATTTATTCTTTTAACTACAATTGTTAAAAAACCAAACATAAGCTCCCTATCAAGCTCAAAGTTCGTATTATGTCACTTCCTGTGATGCTACTCAAGTCAAAGAATAAGTGACATCATTTCCTCACCCTTGAGATGTGTGTGAAATAGTGGCACTGGTGCAAGTCATCCCATTCTCCCCCTTGCCCAGGATTGAGTAGTCGAACCTCCCCTGGTCTCTCTGAGAAACCAATGACTTCAAACACTCGCTTAAGTAATGCCTTGTCTGGTGTGAATGAGCATGTGCACTCAGTATGAATCCTTCAAGTGAAGTTTACAGATTCTAACCGAAGTAGTGCCAGAAGCATTGGGAGGGTTGCAGCACTATGAAAATCGTGCCCCTTTTAGGCAAATGATTAACTACTTCAGGAATAGCCTGACCCCCTACATCCTTCTTCATGTGCCGCAGTTTCATTCTTTGAAGAAATATGATATCTGAGTAAATATCATAGAGAATGCAATGAATTTACAAAAAATGTTGGGGAAATCTTGCTCTTTATTCAGGGAGATTCTGGGTCTTGGGTCTCTTGGAAACCACAAGGGGGCATGAGGCCAACAGCTAGAAATTCTTACCCCATGTACCTTATACAAAATTCTGATGTTTGATTCTGCCTTGATATTTAGGTTGTCCTGTCTGGTGGCTTGATCTGGTGGCTTAATGGACTAATATGCCCACTGTAGGGGCCTGTGTTTGATCTCATGGTCACAGGTTCAAATCCTGGCAGGTCATCTCAGCCTTTCAGCCTTCTGAGGTCGATAAAATGAGTACCGTTGGGTAACAATAAACATCTGTTATTAGGCACCAAGTTGACCCTGGGTGAACGTGTGCTTTTCAAATACTCATGTTATGTTTCATAGGATATTATTTCTGTTTCAACTGACACGCCTCTTATTAGACTTTCTAAAAGACTGATCTGGTCATAGAGACTGGCCTAATTCATTTTGACAAAGAAGAAGATAAATTCCCTTCTGTAACCAAATAAAATAATTGTTCAACCAATCATTTCAAATATACCACAAACCATTTATATCAATCATACAAAAAACCCATATGCCTATATTTGCAATGCCACAAGACAACCACTGACTAATAATGGAATGCCACCTATATTTTATTAAAGAAATGTTGGAACCATTAAAAATTGTTTATTATACAGACTTCATAAATCTTCATATTATGAAAAACATATACCATTATACAATTTCATGTATTACATAGACAGCATATCAATTAATCAAGAGGAGATGCAAAAATTCATCAAGTATCAAAAACAAATAATATATCACATATATAAATCCTACAAATAGTACATACACTATATCCACATATTAAAAACAATTAGTCAAGTCAAGTATTTTATTAGCACAGTTACTTAAAACCATTGCTACAGAATATCTCCTAACATTTCCGTTAAAAATTTCAATTTTTAAAAATAATGTAAAAAGCGATTTACTAAAAAACAGTTAAAATCAGTGCAAGCCAGTTGGTCTGTGCAATACGTTGATGAAATGAACATTTGTTTAGCAACGTCCAACTTTTTTCCTTTTGGCTATAATATTGTTCTATCCGAGGTTGGTGGCCGGTGATCTGCCTGTCGATATTGTGGCATTCTCTTCTCCACTTGTCTCATAAATTTTACCAGACGGCAGTTCAGCTGTGTGTCCTCAGGTGCAAAGCACGCCAGCACCGCTTGCCTCCGTGTGCGGATTCCTCTCTGATTAAAAAGTGGCTTTAAAAGCTGTTTCCGTTCCTGTGTCAATACTTTACACATACAGAGAAGGTGCAGCATGTCTTCTTGCGCTGTACCACACAAGCGGCAGGTGGAATTGAATTGGTTTTTCAGCCAGTGCGGAAAGTGCTTTGTGCATGGTAGCAGGCCAAGTCGGTAGTTTAGGAATTGGATTTTAGTGGATTTAGCAAACCCCAGGGCTAGGTATTTTTGGGCGGCGGGGGAGGAGAGGGTGCTCAAGGTCATCCAGCCATGCGACCTTCTGGATAGGGCTGCTTTGTCCTCAATCCAGGATTGACACTTTACTGTTTTCTTTGTTATTTTTTTAAAAGGACAGTGACTAGTAGGTGTTTCCCATAGCTCGATGAGACCCAGAGTGGTCAGACTTGTTAATAAGTATTTTGCCGCTGGTGATGATTTTTTCTGTTGTAGTTCTAACCACAAGTACCAATTTAGGATTCCTGGTTTTGATTTTCGTACTTTGTCCCAAAAGATGACTGTCGCACCTTGTCTTGCAAGGGTCTGTTTCTGAACACCGAACTCGAGCCTAATCTGTGCTGGACAGACTCTTGTTGGTAGACCAAAGATTATTCTATACACTTTTGCGACCACCCCATCCAGAAGCTTGAGTCCCTTCCCCTCTGTGCCTCACTCCCGTAAGTTATTGTAGGTAGGAGTTGTGCCCGTATTACTTCAACTAGTGGGGCAAGTGAGGGGCCGTTCAGTTTAGAGTTAAGATTTCTCATCGAGGCTGCCAGGGCTGTTCCCTTCCTTTTGATTGTGTCCCTTTGGGCTGCGAAATGCCCACCTTTGTCGATAATCACTCCTAAGTATTTATACTCTATTGCTGAGTCTATGCGGGTTTTACCCCAAAACCAGACAGGTGTTTTCTTTGAATTCTTTTTGATTGTCATGCTTTTGGTTTTCTCCAAGTTGATATTCAGATTATTTGCCTCGGAGTAATCAAATGTAGTGTTAAGAAGATGCTGTAAACCCACCTTCGTTTGACTGATCAAAACTAGGTCGTCTGCATAAAGTAGACATGGTAATACTAGGTTCCCGACCTTTGGATAATGTGAATTGCTGGCACTTAGTAGCGGGATGATGTCTGCAAGAAACAGATTAAATTGGGTCGGGGCCAGCACACAGCCTTGTTTGAGGCCTTTCGTTGTTGGTATCTTTCTTGATAGAGTTGACCCGTCCCCCAACTTTACTTGAACCCAGGTCTGAGTATGCAGATTGATTAGCAGATTTAGCAAAGCCTGGGGTATGCCCCAGCTGGCCAGTTTTAGCCAAAGTCTGTTGCGATTTACGTGATCAAAAGCAGCCCGGTAATCGATAAAGCACAAGATAACGGCATTTTTGTAGTCTCGGCCTTATCGATAAGCAGAGCCATGGTTGTTATGTTTGTTACAGTTCCAACAGATTTGGAGAAGCCAGTCTGGTTTAGAGGAATAATCGAATTGTCTTCGTCCCAAAGTTGCAGTTCGTCCAGTAGAGTACCCGCAAAGAATTTTGCCTCATTGTCCAAAAGAGCAACTAAGCGATAATTCCTAGGCAGAGTCTTATCTCCTGACTTAAAAATTGGCGAGGTTATCGAAGCCCGCCAGGACGGAGGAAGTAGGCCTGTCTGCCTTATTTCCATGAACAGAGGGCTGAGTGCTTTTGCCCAATAATCTGCATCTTGTTTATAGAGCACAGGCGGTATTCCATTGGGGCCCGGTGCCCCTTCTCGTCTTCCCTTCTTAGTGTAGCTTTAAATTGTTTTAAGATGATCGTTTGAGGGTATAACTCCCAGCAGTTCTCCTTCGTTCCATTCCAGTACTATTGATTTTTCCTCGCTGGGTTGATGCTTAATAGTGGTAGACCCCTGTGTTGTCTCAGTACTAATTCCTGTGTGCAATGAGATTTTTCTTGGTGAAAGTGATTTCCAAGGTAGGTAGCCCAGTCCTCCTCGGATATGTTAGAAGACAGACCCTCATGTGTTGGGCGAATAAAATGGTTTATTGTCTCCCAGAACCTTGCACAGTCATTCCGCTTAGTATCGGCGTGCAATTTCTCCCATAGAGAATCCTCATAGTCTCTCCTGGCCTCCCATATTGCTTGCTTCAGCTGTGTTTTCTGCTGTCGTAATGCTGCTAGTTTTAAGGTATCGGTTGGAGTCCGCCGCACCTGCCGCAGCGTATGATTAATAGTGTTTTTTATGGATCTTATCTTGCTCTTTTGCATCCTAGTAAAGTTGGAATTGCCACTGTAGCTCTGCTGTGCCCTTGATTTAATTGGGGCGGCAAAGGATTTTGCCAAGGCATTTGTATAATTCATCCATTTTTCTGTTTCATTGCCCCCTTCACGTGATTCGAATAAGAGTGTTGCTATTTGCTGGAAGTACCCTTGCGTCGCTTGCCCAAATTTTATTTTACTATAATTGATTGTGGTGGTCGTACCTGACTGGCCCTTCCATTTTGTGAGTTTTGGCATACTTGTGCAAAGGGTGAGCTCCTGGGGCCGGTGATCACTATCAGCTTTGTCGCCCATACTGAATGAGAAAATTTCGTTAAAAAGGGTTAGGGACACAAAGGTATAGTCCAGCGTTGAGTTTTTGGTTAGTGAATGTTGAGTGAATGCCGGGGGGGTATCGCCTGTACTTCTGCCGTTCGCAGCTCTGAGGTTAAGGTGTTCAAGTTCCTCTATAAGGCGCTGGCTGGTTTTTGTGGGCAATTCTGATGAATCCTTACTCTGTGGCGGGATGTCCCATAACTGATTGTGTATAGTTACTTCCTCCGCCGTCGATGAGCCAAGTAGATGTAGATTAAAATCCCCTGTGAGTATTATATCTGGTGTATTGACCTCACTCATACATAGCTCTACAAAGTTAGCCAATTGTTTTGCATCCTTGATTTTCCTGTTCGGATGTATATAAGTATTCATTATTACAATATCCTTGTGCCCGTTCCCTAGTGGTCCACTTGAGGTAGAGATTTTTATAGCAATGGATTCTGGTGTTATTAAAAACAATTAAAAATATATAGGCTAAAGGAAAGATAAAACAAAAGAAGAAGAGAGAGAAACAGACAGCAAATACGCCAGTACACTTATTAGTGGTTCGTGGACTAATCCAGGTGGCTAATTCATTTTGAAACAGACACATACTGCAACTCCTTATCTGTCTTTTTATCAGACAAAATAGTCCTATATCTGGTTTGCGTAGATTTCATGAGTGGCTTCAGAACAGGTTTTCATCAGTATACATCAGTGGTTAATTTGTAAAACAATAAGTTCCAGGGCCCTCGTCAAGTGGACACAGCAGCTTGCACCATCCATTGCCAGTGCTGTCAATTACAGTACTAACACAACTACTAACCATCACACTCCTAAAAGTGTGACAATTCAGACTATTCCAGGCCCCTAAAGCTATATGAATGGCTTGGGGGCACATATTTGTGATTGTTAATGGATGTTAAATTAATAAACAGCTGCTGTTGTGCTTATACCCAAATTTGGCACACAGTGCCACCATGTGGCAGACTGTCACTAGCGCCAGGGCTAAGAATTAAGTGCTGGTGCCAAACAATGGAAACACAGGCTCAAATTAAGCACTGGGTTCCATTCAGGACTGGACTGGCCGTAACACTCATCAGGCATTTCCCGGGAGGCTGGAAGGGTGGGGGGACAGTTTTGCAACAGGGAGGGCCGGTTTTGTTACTGGGGACCGGTTTTGCAGTGGTGCTGCTATATGGGCCCCAAGTAACAAAAGGAGCAGAACTTCTCATTGCACCCCCTCTCCTCCCGGGGGGGGCTTGTCCTACAAAATTGCCAGGGCTGCTTTGGTTTTACAGTCAGTCTGTTCCATGTTCACAAAAACCTTGATGTCACTGAGAAGAGTGGAGGGATTGGTCCCGAAAGCACCTAGGCAATGTCATGCATGAAAAGAAGATATTGTTCTTGTTCGAGAATAAATATCTCCATCAACCTCATCTGTAAAGTAGCATGCCCCAAACAAAGAAGCCTGCCCCTCCCTGTGTTGGTGATGGAATCCTTTGAGGAGTTACTCAGCTGGCAGTCGTAAGGCTGGACCAGGCTTTTGTTTCTCTTATTGTTTGACATTTCAGCAGGGGGCTCTGGTATACTTGAGACACAGACAGATGGACTAGGGGGTCTCCTCTTCCCCTAGCTTCCCACTACCTGGGGCATGATATTATGATCTACAACACTGCCACCCATCTCCTCTGCTACCTGCTGCAAGTCCATTGAACCTCTATTGGGCTACTGACGGGACTCACACCACATACCAGATAACGCTGGCCCACAGGGCCGTGCAGGCCCATTCCCCCGGTCTCAGCAGAGATACCAAACATAACCCCTCTTTGTTGAGACATAACATCTGGGTGGTAAAAGTACACTTTTGCCCGAGTGTTCTGTATTTTTATGAAATGAAGGTTAGGGTGCGGAATTTCTCTGTTGTGCACTCATTATGTGGCTCCTCTAAATCCTCTGAACAGTAGCGGGTAGGATTAGGTGATGGTGGACAAGTCGCCATCTTTTACAGCGCTCTTCCCAAGGCCAGTGTATACTTACAGTGAAGTAGAAGACCTTTAATAAGGTGCAGGAACCAAAAACAAAAGCACAGGGCAGTGTGCCCTCTCTTTATTAGGCAATGAGGCAGACATTGGTTCAGCAGCTAGTGCTGCCCAATGAAGAAAAACAGCACATTTGCTAAAAAAAACAGAAGAAGGTTCCAGAGGGAGTTACTGATGCTTGTAAAGCCTAGACATAAGAAAGTAAAATGCATGCCACGTGGGAGCCCTTCGGTGAATGCTAGACATGCCTCTGGTTCCCTAAAAACACATTGATAGCACCTGCTCATCACTACAGAAACATGCAAAATATAAGCAAACAATTGGTTTGGTAAAGGAATAAACAAGGAGAAACAGCTAGCCAACATAATTTAAATACGCCCACGTGAGAAGTGAGTTTTAAAACTCTTCACAGAGGCTTTCTAGCTGTTCTTGGCGCACACATGTACAGGCTGAGAATGAAGTGATTAATATTCATCTATGCAGAGCCATGGTGCTTTTCAAAGTATCTGATTTTTCTGCACACAATCCACCAGGTGGTACTTTAATGTCCCGGTAATCTGCCCTATCACTGCTGCTGGAAAACCTTTTCAAAGCGAGCTGTGCACACCGTTCTCTTGCAAGACTGATCTATAGAATGAGAAGTGTGGCCCAGCAGAAGCCACGGGCATCCGTGATTACCTTTGAGATCAACAAGACGGATTGCATAGATCAGCATACCTTCAGAGGTTTGGGATTTTATGTCCCTTACATAACCTTTTCAGTGCAAATATGTCTTATATGTGTATGTATTCGATATGTGAGTCAATATTTGACAAAAGGGAGTAGAGAGACCACAACTTACTGGGATGTAAAATGGAAAAAAAGATTTGGCTCACGTCTTTTCAGTGCCATGGAGTGTGTTTTGAGTGGAAGCGCTGCATCACAACGAGCCATTTTTGCTGGTGACATCATGACTTCTGACCACGTCACCAGGTGCAACACTGAGTTTTATTTTCATTCCAGGGGGTTTGAATATCGGGTGAACTCTCGAGCAGAAACAGAAATCAGTTTCATAAACCACTGGCTAACAGGAAAGCCATTTATTTTTGGTTTAGAGGCGTCAGAAACCTCGTTTTAAGGAACATATCCAGCAGCGAGTGTTTTAGTGACGCATGTAATTTCCTATGTGGTCTGCGGGGCAGCGAAAGAGGAGATAGCATCTGTGAATCATCAGCTCACAGCTCTCTGGTCATTAAGAACAAATGTTCAACTAACCAAACAATGACTCATCTGACGTCTTTACGGTCCCCAGCAGGCAAGATGGAACTGACCAATTCACAAAGGTAAACTTAGACCAAAAGTTTAAGTTTCGGTATTCACAAAAGTAAGTTACAAGTAGTATCTTTACGTCCACACTTGGGGGGGAATCGCCACATTCGGGGTCGAGATTCTGCACTTAGGGCTTAATAAGAAGAACTTCACAGAGGAGGAGGCAAACATGATTGTCACTTTTGTCTTCAGGAACTACAAAAAATTGCTCGGCCTTCCACCCTCTGTCACTTGTGCAACACAGAAGGCAGCCCTATGGCAACAGTTGGCAACCACAGTTACTGCACTGGGGGAGGACGTCTGGACTGCCACATACATTAAGAAGTGGCAGGATGGGAAGAGGTGGGTAAAGGAGAAGTTCATCGGGATAGAGGTGGCTAGAGCTCTCCCTGGTGGACCAACTGCAGCCCACCTCTGACTCACCCAACTTGAGAGGGATGTCCTCTTTACCATGCACCCCTACCTGCTGTATGTGCTGCCTATGACTGTTGACCTTAATGTGGTGTTAGGTAATATGTGATGATTCTAGCAAAGACTTTAAATGCTAAATGTGTATAGGCCTGGGCGGAGTTTGTGGAGTTCTGCTATGCGGAACTCGGCAAAGTGACCCAAAAAATCTGTCGCACGGAGTTCTGCAAATGGCGGAGTGTGTTACGTTGCACTGTTTGCGTTGATTTTTAGCACCAGCTGTTTTTTTTTTGCAGAGTTTTATATAGCGCGAACTTGACCCGAATCGGGTATCAGAGCGCTTTACATAGCACCAGTTACGTTACATTAGGACACACATTCATTTTTGTTAGGCACGGGGAGATTAAGTGATTAGCCCAGAATCACAGGATGTTCAGCGTCATTGCTGAGACTCGAACCCAGTTCCCCAGATTTGAGATCGGACGCCCTAGCCGTTAGGCCAACTCCTCTCCCCAACTGTTTGTTCCGCTCTGGAAACTTTTCCAGCACAAATGGCACCATGAGAGGGTGCGGCTGCTTTCTCCTGCTCGAGTAGATTTTCTCGAATGTATGGTTTCTAAACGCAAGCGGTCTCGACCATCCGCGACTGCCCACGTTGAGAAATCTCGCTGGGAGGTGGTCTGTCATTGGATTTAGTCACTCGTGCTTGTCAACTTAATGTTGGCGAGCGAGAACGAGGAAAAAACTCAGCTTTTTTCAGAACTCCACGTGCTCCGTGGAGCACAGTGTGCGGAAAACTCTTCAAACTCTGCAAACGGAGCGGAGTTCACCGCCTAGGCCTAAATGTGTACGATGCACAACAAATGTGACTATGGAAGTTGCTCTAAGTTTGTGCAAATATCCATGGTCAGTTAGACTCTCATTTATCTCATTTTTTCCATTGCACTACAAGTCCCAGAATCCTTTATGATGGAAATGGTAACTTCCAATTTATCATTCACAAACAGTGACCCATCACTGCTGGTGTATTCATCTCACACTGGTAAATGGCAACAGAAAATGTGCCTGATTCAGTAACCATCACTGTTGTTTTGTAAATGCAATTGAGTAAATATGTGACAAGTTGTACATAATGATAATTTCTTGGTATTGTATGGTGACTTCTCTTTATTGCCACATACAATCAGAGTACATTCACCCACTGAACCAGAGGCCCCTGCACTTGCAGGGAGGCAACGTCATGGAACACATCAACTCATACCACAAGCAAAAACTGGTACGTAAATATGGCTAGAAGAGGGTCCCATCTTCTACATTGTGATCAGACAACCCATAGAAATTTTACATAGAATCCATCAACAGTCTCAGACATGTGAACTGAGCTAGGAAATGTTGTTAATTACATTTGTCAACTAGAATGTAAATTAAACACAATCATATCATTTTAGGCCCTGTGATGTTGGCCAGAAAAACACAGTCCACAGCGATCTCTGCTAAATGTACTGGTGTGACATCTGGTCAGGCACCACACACTGCTCGGATGGTAGACCCTGGTAAGTACACTTAATAATGACTTCATAAAATGCTCATGCTCCTAAAACTTGGATGAAAAGTCAGCAGTACGTGGTGTGTGTCTAATATCCCTTTGTCACTCATCTCCATATCCTCAGATATGGATCATAAGAGTAAACTACTTCATAACAAGTTGCCTAATGAAAAGATGACTCTAAATGTAATTCAGGTGAATGCAGTATGTGCCAAATTGCTAATATTGTCTCTTCTAAAGAGGAGTAGCCACAACTGGGTTGAAAGTCCATAACATTGATAGTCGCAAACAAATTAGCAGGGGCCAAAATGTATGATCATTGATGAGGCTGAGGGCTTCACTGATGCTTGCAGCGTGGCAGTTGGAGATGGGGGGGAGGCTGCTAAGGTGAGTGTAGAGGAAGCAAAGCATATACATCTGGTGTTGAACTGCACACTGTGAAACCTGTAACCTTGGGATTAATCCCAGCTTCTACACGTGACCAACATTTTGTGATCCTGGGGCCCGATTTGCAAAGGTGAACTTAGACGTTTGGTCTGCACTTAGACCAACTATCTTTATGTACGTACTCAGGGCAGATCTCCGCCCCGAGTGCGGACATAGAGTGCGGACATAAAGATAGGACTCATAAATGCCCTTCGTGATTCCCAAAGTCTTAAACTTAGACATTTCGACTAAGTTTAGACCAAACGTCTAAGTTTACTTTTGTGAATTGGGCCTCTAGCCAATTATTTATTTTCAATTTCCCTCCTCTTTCTTCATAATCACATATAAGCGAACCTTGAAATGAATGACTTCAGGATGTGTGCTGTACAAAACCTTCTCCACTGTTAGATTAAATAAACTATGATGTTGTTTATGTATAATAGGAACACAGGCCGCTCAAAGCGTGCACATCAAAAATTATTTATCTCTCATTTCAATATTGGCATTGTTATCCTGGGGTAGAGAGTGGGGGATTGGAAGAATGAATGTTACCAAATTATTGTTTGAAAAATATCCCTATCAAATAATTACTTTGCAATGCACTGATATGATCTGATGTCCAAACGTGAAACAGTTCTGCTTGTTGATAGGCACACTTTTAGAATTTTGAAGAGACTTTATCATACTTTTTTACTTATGCTGCCAGATGTCTCTAAAAATGTAGGAGGGTCCAAAGTTAAGAGGTGCAGGACACCCTAGTTACTTCCTTACTTTTACTTTCATTAACCTTTGAATACATGTTTGCCTGTTAATTTAATATGTCTTAAATGTTAGTGCAGTATTGAGTTAACAAAAGCCCAGTGCTGCTGTTGACTAGGTGGCTGCATGTAAAGGTCAGGAGGACCACTTGCGCCCCCCCCCAGGCCGTACATTGAATATCATCTATGAATTATACATGTAAAATCATTACCATTGTCCTTTGTGTTGAAATATGGATATGTATGGCACATTACAGCTGCTGTTAGGACTTCCTCAGTGATCCAGACAACACCATCCAAAGGTTTGGGAGACATCCTCGCTGCAGCAGTCAGACCCACTACCATCCGTCCATCAGGCAAATGTGCCAAATTGTGTTGTGAAATATTGAATCCCAAATCATGCACAATAACCAAATCCTTGTGAAAGGACATTAGCAAATATTGTCACTTTTTTGTAGTGTCTGAAGTTGGTGTGTAATATGCTCCCAGCATAATCAGTAATGTCTGTGTTAATTTTGCATATTCACATATAAATCATGCTGAACATTAATCAAGAAGTCACTTTCTTCTGAAGCTGCTGGATAGAGGAACACATCTTCTGCAACACACTCAAGGAGCCAGGTTCAGCAGCTGACATCACAGGGGATCTCAAAGCCACACAGAGCTTTGGTTGGAGCTGGTGAGTTTGAATTTTCATTTCACATCTGCATTAAACACCCCAATACAGTGTGAGCTGTCACATGTAGGTATGCACAAACCAGGTCACCTGTGGAACATCAGTTCCCACAAGGATAGCATGACCCAACCCTTATGTTGTGCCACATGATATACTAAGGCAAATATTAATCATGATGCCACCTCTGTCTTTCAGGTGCTGAGGACGATGAGTCGCTTGAGGAAGCTGTACCATCCACCAGTGGAGGGTGACGGGCAATCCAAGAAGAGAACCCAATCCTCCTCCAAGCAGCTATGTCAGTGGGCAAACGTGCACAGGATGAGGAGGAAGAAGAGGAGGATGAGGAAGAAGTAAAGGAGGATGAAGAAGACAATCTGGTACTGTTCACAGAGGATGAGTCTGATCCCCTGGAGTCCAATGTTGGCCCACTGGACAAAACACCAAAGGCCACACCAGTTCGGGCCAGCATTGTGCCTCCCACTCCACCTCGAGGATTGCTCATTACCTGCAACCAGCCAACCAGCCAGAGCATTCACCTACCCAAATACAACCATCAACTCCTCACAGCCCTCATGTCCAGGTCAGGACGTGTTGCGTCTCCTACACATGACAGTGCCTCCTAGGCCTTCTCTCAAGCATCTGAGAGACCTAACACCCCGGTGAGGAGCAGCTATCCCCAAGGAACCAATCTCCTCCCCACAGCCTCCCACCTGCCCCCACCCTGCTGGTAGACCTGACAGTCGTATCAGAGGCTGTCCTTTTGGAGGGAGCTGGCAATCGGTTATGGTGGCCAGTGGGAGGAAGATTTTGTCCGGCAGCAGGCTGATATGAGGCAGGATATTCATTCCATAGGGGCTACTCTGTCTGACATTTCAGACTCACAACAGGCATTACAGGACATGCTCCAAATCCCTCAGATGATTGACAGACAGACCCGAGTCTTGGACAGGATTGAGAAATTTTACCAAGACATGGCAATTACATCATAGCTATCTATAGGGAAGAGAATGCAAGACACCATGCCTTGGCCATGAAGATAATGGAGGGCATGTTGAAACTGTACCAAGGTCTACCTTAACGGTCAACACATGGAGGGGACCCAATACACCTACCTGCACTACCCCACACTCACCCACCTTTACCACAACCTGCACAGGCACTCCACCTACATACACAGGCACCGCCACCACTGCACATGCCCCTCCCTGCCCAGTCAGATCCCCCTCCTGTACAGGTACCTGCCCTACTTGTGCCACCACCCTCACCCCCTGTACAGATACCCGCCACACCTGTACTGGCACCCTCATCCCCTGTACAAGCACCTGCCCCACCTGTACCGCCACCACCACCCTTTCCCCCTGTAGGGGCACCTGCCCCACCTGTACAGACACCCTCACCCCCTATAAAGGCACCAGCCCCACCTGTACAGCCACCTGCCCCTTCTGTACAGCCACCCTCATCCCCTGTACAGTCACCTGCCCCACCTGTACAATCACCCTCTCCCCTGTACAGTTACACCCACCAGCTGTACAGAGAGATGCACCACATCCACCCATACATCAGCAACAACACAGTAAACACACTTACCCCCAGATCCTCCCCACCACAATTGCAAATTCGCAGAGAGATCCCCCATGATCACTGTAAAATATATATACCCCCAATATATGTGAATAAACAGATATCATTCACAAGTCAATACTGAGTTCTGCCATAGTTGGTGATGGTCGATTGGTTTCTCTGGTTGTAGGCTATATATGTGTCAATAAATGTATGTGACTAAGACATGCAAAATAGTAGGACGACCTGTGTAACAAGGTATCATGTTGATAGCATAGCTAAACCCCTACCAATGTTGACATCCATACTTTGAATCCAGCATATGTAATGAACAACACAAGACAGAGATGTTGTGAACAAAAAATATTTATATATCATGAAATTAATGAATAAAAAAATGTCAGTTGGAAAGGGAGAAAGGAAATCAAATAATAGTCTTCAGCCAGAATGGGCAAGGGGACTAAATCAAAGATGTAAGGAAGCGTCAGGGAAACCAGTTTATGTACATGGGGAAAACAAAACGTCCACAGTCCAAACATAGTCCAGTCACTGGTCATCCTCACTGTCCTTTTCCACAATGTTGAGATCCACTACTCCTGTGGACTCATCCTGGGTGGCTGATGAAGGACCAGACACCGCACAGAATGGCTAACTTGAGGGGTATGACGGGTGTCAGGGGAAACAGGGAGGGAAGACGGACAGGGAGACACATGGGCAGTGGTCTGGGTGGGATGCTGGGCTAAGGCAGACAATATGGCTGCACCCAAGGAAGTGATGGAGGCATTGAGGATGGCTATTTCTCTGGAATGTGCCTTTCAGAATCTACAGAGTTCATCACGGATCTCCTGTAGGATCTGAGAGGACACATTCGGGTCACCATCAGAAGCCACCATCATTTCCTCTGGGATGCAGCCACAGGAGTGATGATACATGGAGGTGTTTGAGTATGACATGAGGAGTGTGGGGTGTCAGGGCAGAGCTTTCCCTCAGCTCTTCTAGGCAGGCACTTGGAGTTGGGACTAGTGGCAGGGTGTGCAACAGGAGGCCCAGATGGAATGGGGGCCTTAAGAGTAAGGGAGGGGTTGGTGGCAGGCCAAGATGGTGATGGGGCCTGCTTTGGGGACACCTCATCAAAGTCCAATTCTTGTGTGTCACATTCCAACCCTCACTGGCTGGAGGTGTCCCAATCGATGTTCCCCCTTCAGTGTCTTCTACCTTCACCTGGGCTGTTGCTGTTGATGTAGTAGGCTCCGTCCGGGTGGGCACACTACCACTGCCTGATTTGTCCTTTCCCTCCTCCTCCTCACTGGTGGACTCAAGAGGATGTGCCCACGGTCGAGCTGAGAGTGTTTCGCTCTGCCCCGGGTCCTATTCAATTTGGTCTTCGGCAGCCTGAGCCACTAAAATAGAAGGCAAAACATTATGTAGTTGGTATACAATTCATAACAAAGCACGTGACTACATAAAGCAAGTGTAGACTTTGTACTTCTTTGATCTTAATAACCAATAATATGTTTCTTGTTCCCAAAAGTATGTGTACTATCACTATGATGTCCAAAATTTACTCACACATTGACATCTTTCACTATTCAGGTAAGTATACTCTTCTGTAATTACTAACCCTCACCTTAAGCATTAGGGCAATGGTTTTTTGCTGTCACTGAAACACAGTTATCTTCCATTGTAAGTCTACAAGTGGAAATGGGGCACAGTATGAATGGATATATCCACGCCTAAACGTAGATCCACAATTATCCTGTAATGTGCAGTTTCGACAGTCTTACACTTACTATCAAATGTCATCTGTTGTGTAGCATTGTGTAACATAACATAAATGCTAAATTGGGTGAACATATACAAACAAGGTCTTGTATATGACCTTTGCAAAGATGCTATTCAAAGTATTGGAATGTTCCTTGAAACATCAAACACTCTACATGGCACGTGCCACATTTAGCATGTCATGACTGCTTCGTTTGGGCTGTACACTGGTAAGCACATGTGCATAGTTAGTAAAGCTAGCAAGACATTACAAATGCCATTTGTCCCACTGTTGAGAAGATATGTTTATTTTATCCCCGTTGGATATGTTTGTATAATTTTGAGTCAGACCAGAATCACAAAGTCAGCCTTTATTTTATGCCACGTTATTATAATATTTTACCCTGAAAAAAACACACACAAAAGCATGCATGATATAGCATCCAACACCCAAAGCCCTCTCATCCCCACACTAGACACTGTGGGGGATATTTACAAAGAAGTGGCGGAGTGGGGCGTTAGCCGTCATGGCTTAACGTCTCACTCCGCCACTTCAGAAACGCAAGGCTGCACCATATTTACAAGGATATGGTGCAGCCTTGCGTTTCCCCCTGCGCTGGTGCTACACTTAGCAGTGTAGTGCAAATGCAGGCACCCTTGAACCATAGTGCAAGGGTGTCTGCGTGCAGGGGAAGATTGTTTATGTACAGGAAGGTCCCCCTTCCTGCACATAAACAATCTTGAAATGCCATTTTGTCACTTCCATGTGGGCTGCTTAATGCAGCACACATGGAAGTTACAAAATGTCATTTTTTTTAAGATTGTTTATGTGCAGGAAGGGTCACCTTCCTGTACATAAACAAAACAAGGCGTTTTGCTTTTCCCATGTGTGCTGCACAAGGCAGCACACATGGAAAAAGCAAAAAAGTGGAGAAATAAAGCATTTCTCCTCATTTTGCCAAGTTAAGACCAGGTTTTCCCTGGTCTTAATTTTGGTGCTGCCTCCTATTTACGCTGCCCTTGTAAATAGGGGGCAGCGTCAAAATCAATGGGTACACTCACTGCCCACCCCTTTCACGCTAAGCAAAGCGTGAAAGGGGGCCTTATTTACAAGGCAGCGTTAAGCCACGTTAAGTGGCTTAATGCTACCTTGTAAATACGGCAAAGCCCCTATCACCACGGAAACGTCACAAAAAGCGACGTTCCCGTGGCGATAGGGGCTTGTAAATATGCCCCTGTGTGTGCCATTCCTTCGCCATTGTATACAACAGTCTTAAAGCCCTTAGTTGTATGCATGAGGTAGTCTGTTGCTAAGCACAAAGCCATGCCAAGTTTCCCAGGTCCGTTCAGGATGAGCTGATCCAGTCCAGGTTTTCACTTTGAATTCTGGGACTTGTAGTTTTTTTTAAATTCCATAGTAAAACAGGACTACAAGTCCCAGTTTCCCCAAAATAACCAATTTGCCTCGAATGGCACATCACGCATGGTGCTGCAAAAAATGACAGCTGTGAGCATAGACTATCCATGTCATTACACAGGTCCATTTGAACCATGGTGTAAATATGACATACATATGGCCATATGGCCACATCAGTTGCAGCACATACAAATACAAGGGTCTGATTTACAGCCTCCTCTGCCCTCGTGGCGGAGGCCCCGCAGTTGTGTGGGAGTCTCCACACTAGGGGCAGAATCTCAACAATGAGAATTCTCATTGCAGAGATTCTTCCCAAATACGGAGCCTCCCCCTCACCTGTGGGCCCTTCACCACGTGGGCAGAGGCCCGTTGTCAATTAGGCCCCTATTGTGTTACTGTTCAAGGAGGTCTCATGCATACACTGACAATTAAGAACCTAAGGCAATGGAGTCCTTTGAGACGTTGTCCACACTAATCACTGACATGTGCACATAATTTAATGCATGGCCAATCTTTTGACTCTTGACAACAGCTGTTGTTTACATGCACTATGTATGGCTTACAAAGTAGTCTTAGGATGGAAGTTATGGACAGAGTGTTAAATGTCCACCAATCATCATTAACAGACTGCAAAACACATAAAGGCCGTAACACAACAGGTTGCTCTGGAGAATAAAGTGTCAACCAGCTAATCACGAACTTGCATACCCTGCCCTCTATTTTGTACAACAGCCTGGTTGTCCAGATTCAGACTAGGTGAGGGTCCAGAGGTATGTGTAAGCCATGATTTACTGCTATGTTGTGCAAGACACAACAGGCTAATATAATCTTGCGCGCAACTTCAGGGGAGTACAGCAGCACCCCCCTGTACAGTGAAGACATCTGAATCACCACTTGAGGAGAACAAAAGTGTGCTCTATGATAACCCTTGTATGTATGTGTGCCCTATTGTATCTATGCTGAGGTACAGTGGTTGCACGTCTGTATGCTGTGAGGAGATGAGGGGAGCGTGCATATGCAGCCCCACCTGAGGAGGAAAATGAGGACATATTTGTACATATCCCTCTTTCATCTGTAGGGTACATGATGTATGGAATGGTACATGCAGTGCCTGTTGAGGCCATGTATGTGGCAAAAGGATTAGTGTTTCTTAATGGTTGTGTATATTAAAAAACAATTATGCGTATCAAACTTGTGTGGTGCTTGGTACTTACTGCGAAGCCACATGTTTCCAAATTCTCCCGCTGCCATCCACCGGGCAAGAGGAGACCTGCAGAATACGTAGCTGTCATTTGCACTGCCTGGGAACACTGAAAGCATATCAGTAAAGCTAACACTGGCGTCACAGACACCCTGCACATTGATATAGTGCCAATGGTGTCTATTGCGGTAGATGTGTGCATTGTGGAGAGGTGGCTGAAGAGCCACATGGGTGCAATCAGTTGCACCTACCACATGTGGGAAGCGGGAAAAGAGAGAAATCCCTAGCTGCCCTTTGCCTTCCTGCCAATGTATGGGGCATACATATGTGAAGATGAGCTCTCCTCTTGATGCAGCTCAGTACCTGATGCAAGCATAGGGACTGTCTTGCCTGAGAAATTCCCATAAGGTCACTGGACACCTTCTGGAACGACCCCATAGCAAAAAAATTGAGAGCTGCTAGGATCTTGACATAGGCTAAAATGGCGTGGGAGCGGTAGGTCTCAGGGTCGAGATACTGCTCCTACTCACAAACGATCTCCAAGATGACATCAGGGGGCAAATGGTATCTGGATCTGACATCTTGGCTGGCCATCCCAAAAAGTCTGATCCTTTGTCTAAAAATTCTCTCTGCTTTCCTCCTCCTTCCCCTCAAATCGTTCTGTTGCATGGCAAGGGGCAAACCAGCAAACACATTCAGCTACATATTAAAAGGGCTGAAAAGGTTTTGTGTGTGGCAGCTCTACTTTTAGGTTTGCAGCATGGCTGGGATTGTCTGTTGGACTAACGACTTTCAGCTGGAGCTGGGTGGGGGGATGGTAGGCAGTGGCACAGGTGTGTCAGGATGAATGCAAACTCCCTCCACACCGAATGTGGAGATTCCACACTGAATGTGGATTTTCCACCCTGAGTGCGGAGATTCCACCCCAATTGAGGACGCAAAGATACTACTCGTAACTTACCATGTGAATTCCGACAGTCATAAACTTAGACTTTTGGCCTAAGTTTACCTTTGTGAATCGGGCCCAAAGTCTGTCAATCTGCCCTCGTGGCCAGCAAGACAACACAGGTGCCATGACTGTAATGTGCAGTATCAGAAAGAATATGCACACTTATGAGTCGCTGGTGTGAAACCTTTCATGCACGCTACGCAGTGCGGCATGCACAGAGGCTCTCTGATGGCAAGTTTCTGACGTCAGTGTAAAACTCATCAAAGGTGACAGCTCCCCCTACACAGATGCCATCTTCACTAGCATATTGTTCACCAGGGACAAACCCTAGATTTCATATCCGGTCAATTTATCACAAAAAATTAAATCCTAAATTATTTTCTGAAGTTGATTTTTAGGTCGAAATGGTAAGTTGTAATTTTGCCCAGAAAAAAACTAATGTGACAATCTTTTTCCACAAAAATTCTGCTTAGGTCAAACCTTGCACAGCATGGTGAAGCACTAATTGCTTTCAGGGCTCTATTGCTAATAATTTCAAAGCGTTTTTTTTTAGTCATTTGAATTTTCTAATACATGGATGGGTCAAGTACTTGTGGGCTTTTGGGGGCATATCAGCAAGGGACGGCGATAATTATCGCAAAGCGCGCTTAGCGCTAGGATAATTATCGCCGTCTATCTCTGGAATTTATCGCCCTGGTAGCGCGTTATTAACAACGCGTTACTCCAGGGCGATAAGAATTCCAGAGATAGCGAGGTTATCGCCGTTTTGCAGGGAACATCGCTAGTTTTCCAGCGATGTTCCCTGCAAAACGGGATAATCCTTGCTGATACGACCCTGTGGTCGTATCAACAGAATCCATCTCCCATGAAAAGTATGCTTAAGTCAGGAATTTAACAGACGTTAAATTCCTGAGTTAAGGCTGAGGTAGCGCGATTATTTTTATCGCTGCACCTCCTTGTTAATATCGCGAAGCTGCCTTCGCGATATTAACATGTGTTGTTTTCACAGCCACGCCTTCTTTGCATCTCATTAGCGATGCAAGGCGAGGCTGTGAAAAAACGGGCTCTACATCAAGGAAACACGCGCTAGCGTGTCCTTGATGATATTGCGATATAATTATCGCCGTTTTTCGCCCGAAAACGGACGCTAAAGCGGCGATAATTATATCGCCAGCCCTTGATAATATGCCCCTTGGTTAAATAAAAAAAGAGTTTAAGTTGTTTTTCTCTTTTTATTGTTTCTTTTTCTACAATTAGCATAACATTTTGGAGATATAAATACAGAGACAAGTAATACAGGAAATTATGATCAATCTAGGTGCAATAAAAGTTAAGTAAGGGGGTAACATGAATAATTGCTACACTAATAGAGTTCTGCATTTAGGAAGAGAACAAACACTATAATAAGGAGATTGCTAAAAATATAGAAGGGCTAATAAACTTACATATGAGTTAATCTACATGTGTCAGTTTACCTTTAGACTTTGTAGTAAATTTACTACTTTTGACTATTCGCCATTTAGGAGTGTAAATTTACTACAAAGTATAGACTTACATGTTTTCATTCCTTGAGTTCAAGGGGTGGAGATTAATTTACGAGTGTAAAGTTGCTACAAATTTTAATGTTAATTCATTTTATATATTTATGTTAAATCTAGCACAATATAAAGAAGTTACAGGATTAATAACGTATGGGTGGATTACAATGCTGGTCAGACCGGCTTCCGCGGTCCTGTCAGAGGCGGTCGGACCACCGCGATATCTCAGAAGCGGTCACTCTGACTGCCAGATTATGATGCATGAGAATAAACATAATTCTGACCACTGCGGTCCCTCCGACTCCGCCAGGAAATTTCACCCGCAGTGGTGTCGGAAAGGACCAATGGAGCTAGTCAGAGAGTGGACTGACTTACAAACCGCCCGCCCAATTACGATGCGCCTTTCCGAAGAGCCGATCATGGCAATCCAACCACCTCATCTGAGCTGGCAGAAAGAGAGGTATATAAGCCAAAACTTACCTGTACACAGCTCCACACATCCTGTGCCGACACGAAGCCTATCGCACACGTCCTACTGAGGCTGTACCTGCTCGATGACACCCAAAATCGACATTGTTGTGGACACAACCACCGGTAAGTCTCACACCTACCCATGAACATGTAGTCCTCAGCAAATCGATGACCTGCCATAGAAAAGTAGGGAGTAGCTTGGTCAGTATGAGTGGAGGTTTGTGAGCAACATGTTTCCAAGTAATCACACTGGGACATCTTGCCAATACATATTTCATGAGAAGCAGGACATGAGGTGGCCTAAAGGAGCAGTGGAAAGAGTTAGAAGTGCAAGTTGTGTAGCAGGGCTTGAAGTTGTCCGGGGTCTGCATTTTTGCCCTCACCCTCTTCGTGTGGAATAAATTAAACTCTGCAGCAGTACCACCTTCCACTGCCACAGATGTAACTACAAAAAGACTCATAATAGTCCATTTACAATCTTGTCATGTCAGAACTGAAGCATCCTCATAATCCTATGCAATAAAAACACAGTTGTTTCTGCAAATTTGAACGCAACTAACAACCATTGGCAAAGCCAATAATCCTGCCTTGCTGTAGGTGCAATGTAGCTCGTATCAGATATCTGGATGTTGTGCCATCACAGAAGTAGTAATATATCATACATGAGGGACACTATGCCAATCACAGATGTACAGCTTACATGCTTGTAAGCCATGCCCTCATGTACATCAGCCATGCCCCTGTGAGAGACCCCCCCAGTACAGTCATCCAATAAAAGTCCTGTTGTGAAGGACACAAAAAAGAAAATGAAACACAAAATTCACAACATAGAAGATAGAGAGCATGTGTATGTGTCCGTGTGGGAAGGGAAACATTCCAGGTGAAAATCTGCAGACACTTTACATCACCTGACTGACAGCACTCCTAGCCAACTATGTCCTACAAGATACATCAATCATGGGGTTGTGACACTACATACACCCCCCTGGAGCCACAAGACCATGGTTAAGGCTAGGGGCGTTGCATCCCTGGTCCAAAAATATTTTGTAGACCCTGTACACAACATCACTGAATGTATGTTCCCATCACATCTGCATGATGCCCTCCATGTCCAGGTCACTGACAATCTACAAGCACACTCTCAGAAACTAACGATGTGTGTGCATCTCAGAAGCTGATGTACTGATGTGTGCAATAAACAGCACCTTCTCATAATTAATATAGCAATCAACTTCTGTAACACCCTCACATTGCTCATAAGCTATGTCCTGTTGTGACATTAAACATACATCAGTATGGATGTGTCAGGAAAATAAAACACACCTTCACTGCAAAAGCACTGTAATGGGCCTTCACACATCACCCACATGACAAAGGAAAGCCAGGTAAATGGGATTCCCAAACATCATGATATCAAACATTCAAAGGCCACAATGTAAAGACTCCGTGTATATTTGGGTTACCCAAACCAGGGGGACTCCTGGAAGGCTATGGGCCAAGGCCACTGTCAATATTGCACCTGCCTTAAAGTCTGCATGCACACAGGACTTGTGGCATAAGGTATATCAGGGACAAGCGATATTGTCACAAAGTGGCATGCACATGTGTAAGTGCAAGTCCTTTAAAATAACACAGCAGCAACAGCAGCTGTCAAACATCTATTAAATGTATGTGGAAAGAACAAACATGAAAATGATTAAATGTGCATCCAAAGTACCAATTAGGTATGACACTACAACACCCCCCATGTGTGGAGAAACAATTACCTACTTTGCACATAGTAAACACATATCCACCCTACATCACAGGCCATACTGCAAGCCAAATGACATGGACATTAGCGAAGGCAAGCTGCAATACTTACCATGGGAGATACCACCCAATACAATGTCAGCCCCACTTGGAACTCATCCCACAAATACATCCATTGAACATTGACTCTTGCCCTCTGTAACCCCATAACTTGTCACAAGGTCTGACTATACTTACCACTGCAAATGGATCAGCTATCATGGTGAAACAAACACAACTGTAATTACACATTTCAAATTATCCAATAACAACAATTAGCATCAGTAGCAATGGCAGGACAAAGGTGTTCAAAACCAAGCAAGTGGTTTATTAGACATAACAAATTGGTCTCCCAAAACAAAGTCCAATGGTCAGTCCGAATCTTAATCTGTGGGCCAGCACACTGCTGTGCTACCAAAGTTGCCTTCCTGAACACTGCCAGGGAAACCTCCCCAGGAAGGGGCATCTAGTGGGCAGTCCAGGCTTCTCAGTGATGTTACTCAGGTGGGCTCGGGTTGGGATTGGGAGGGCTGGATGTGTCCTTGGGAGAGCTGGGCTTGGAACTGGGAGGGTTGGGTTGGTCTGTGAGGGAGCTGGGCTTGACCATGTGCGGGATCTTGTAACCATGGAGGGTTGTGATGGGTTTAGGGAGAGGGGGGGAACAGGTGTTGTAGGCTTTTTTTTCTTTGATATTCTGGGTTAACGTGGGATTTTGGGAGGGGGCGAGTCTGTTACGGGACATTTGTCTCTTCTTTTTTATGGCCTTGTGTCTTGGAAGGGGTAGTGATTGGTTTAGGAGGGGGCAGGTGTTTTTGGGGTGGATGTTGAAGTAGAAGGAATGGGTAGGAGTGGGAAAGAAGTCCTTCTGACTTTGGGAAGTGGGCGGGCAGATATGGCACGGAAGAGGTCAAGGACGATCAGGCAAAGTTCTTTGGGAAACTGGGGAGGAGGTAAGTCAAGGGGTTGGTGCCTGAGTGTGTGATGTGGGTAGTGGCATGGTCTGGTGGTGTGCTGTCTGGATGTATGTGTGTAGTGGTTGTGTCTGGTGGTGTGGTGTCTGGATGTATTTGTGTTGTGGCTGTGTCTGGTGGTGTGGTGTTTGGATGTATGTGTGTAGTGGCTGTGTCTAGATGTATCTGTGTATTGGCTGTGTCTGGGGGTGTGGTGTCTGGATGTATGTGTATAGTGGAGGTCTGTGGTGCAGTGGGTGTGGTGTCTGGGTGTTTGTCACTGGATGTGGTGGTGAGGGTGACGAGTGCCTGGTGAGTGGTTGCATCCTTTTTTCCCATATGTTTCTGTTTGCATGTGCTGCTTGTGGATGTTGAGGTAGATGCATGCTGATATGTGAGAGTGCTTTGGACAGGTTTGGGAATAGGGATTGCGGATGGGAAAGAAGCAGGAGGTGGGATGGAAAGGTGGAATTGGCTGCCTTGAGTGTGAAAGCCAGAGCTTGAAAAGGTCTCTGTAGGGCAGACATGTCAGCGTGAATTCCTTCTGGTACAACACCATCTGCATTAGCTGGGGGCTTTGCACCTGGATGGCATTCAGCACTGTAGTCTGACCCACAAAGATTTGTCTCAGGATGTCAATTGCCTCCAAACTCATGGCAGCAGGGAAGATGGGCATGGAGTGAGATGCCTGGTGCAAAGGAGACAGCTCCCTTCTCAGGAGAGCGGACCCAGATCGCTGGGTGGGAACCAGTAGGAAGGGTAGAGATGGAACGGGGGTGGCAGACATTGATGTTGTGGATGCAGGTCCAGGGGGGTCCACCTGGAAGTGGCCACTGGAACTCTACTCTGATGCTGACTAAGCCTGGGTGGCAAAATCCGCTCCGCTCGTGGAGTTTGCGGATTTTTGGCAACTCCGCGTTCCGCGTAGAACGCGGAGTTACCGAAAACTCCGCGATCCGCGGCGTAGCGGAGTTTTTCCCTTGTTCGCTCTTCCAAAATGCGTTTTCGCGTGCGCGGTAGCGACTTACCGGGATCCCTGTGTTTGCCGACGAGTTTTCCTATCCGTTTGCGTGCGCCACGAGATTTGGACAGGTATGGGAATAGGGATTGCGGATGGGAAAGAAGCAGGAGGTGGGATGGAAAGGTGGAATTGGCTACCTTGAGTGTGAAAGCCAGAGCTTGAAAAGGTCTCTGTAGGGCAGACATGTCAGCGTGAATTCCTTCTGGTACAACACCATCTGCATTAGCTGGGGGCTTTGCACCTGGATGGCATTCAGCACTGTAGTCTGACCCACAAAGATTTGTCTCAGGATGTCAATTGCCTCCAAACTCATGGCAGCAGGGAAGATGGGCATGGAGTGAGATGCCTGGTGCAAAGGAGACAGCTCCCTTCTCAGGAGAGCGGACCCAGATCGCTGGGTGGGAACCAGTAGGAAGGGTAGAGATGGAACGGGGGTGGCAGACATTGATGTTGTGGATGCAGGTCCAGGGGGGTCCACCAGGAAGTGGCCACTGGAACTCTACTCTGATGCTGACTAAGCCTGGGCGGCAAAATCCGCTCCGCTCGCGGAGTTTGCGGATTTTTGGCAACTCCGCGTTCCGCGTAGAACGCGGAGTTACCAAAAACTCCGCGATCCGCGGCGTAGCGGAGTTTTTCCCTTGTTCGCGCTTTCAAAATGCGTTTTCGCGTGCGCGGTAGCGACTTACCGGGATCCCTGCGTTCGCCGACGAGTTTTCCTATCAGTTTGCGTGCGCCACGAGATTTTGGTAGCCGGCCGCGCGATCCCGCGAGAGTGTGCGATTGCGAACACATCATTCAGAAGCGCCATCGGACATCCGGCGGAAGTTTAGTGAAGCTCGCGATGCCGAACACGCAAAATTTGCAATCTGGAGAAGAATATCTCTCGAGCAGCATAAAACTTTCCTCAAAAATGATGATTTGGATGAAAAAAACTCCTCAGATTGACATTTCACTGTACTTTTCTGTGCAAGGAGTCCTTTTTCTTTTTTTACTTTTTTTTTGGAGAGGAAGGAAGTGCCCCAGAGTCTCTAACTTCCTGTTCCTGTCCAACAGGCTCCTCCCAGTGCTTTGTCCATGTCCTGTTCACTTTTCATTTGGATTTGGAGCTGGAAGGATCACCCTTTGCGTCTGCTGCATCATATATCATTGGATTTGAGGACTTTTGGATTTGAGATTTTACAAGTAAGTTGGTGTTGTTTGTTTGATTGAGGCATTGCAGTTGCTGCAACTACAATTTTTGTACTTTTCATCATTTAAAAAAAAAAAAATATTGTGGGTAGCCAGTAGGCCCAGAGCTAGTCATGGGTGCATGAAACAACTGTTTCTGTGGTGTCTGTTGGATTTAAACATCATTTAGGGCATGGATGGCATTGGATTGAATTGCAAAATGTGTATTTTTGGGGTATTTCACTTTTTTGGTGTGTGTTAAATAAATGCCTTTGTTGTGTGTGTGTGGTGTGGTTGTTGTGTAACTTGCATACCTTGTTTAGCCCTGTGGATTTTCATTTTTTGCATTTTATTGCATTAAAGCTGTGTTGTTTAGCATGCCTCCTTTGCATGGCCATTATAGGCCTGTTTCAGTTCATTGTTTTCCAGGCCTCCTGCTTGTTGTGACTGTGAGTGACCATGTGGCTGGTGGCCATTCTGTGGTGGTAGTTTAGAAGTGTGCTGCTTTTGCCATATAGGCCTGCATGTGTTTCCTTTGTTCCTTTTGGCCTAGGCTTCTTGTTGTTGTGGGCCAGGCCATGTGGCTGGCAGCCATTTTGAAGCCAGGCAGTGTGCTTTTGCCATAGGCCTGCATTGTCTGTCTTCCCTTTTTTGTTGTGGGCCTGGCCATGTGGCTGGCGGCCATTTTGAAGCCAGGCAGTGTGCTTTTGCCATAGGCCTGCATTGTCTGTCTTCCCTTTCTTGTTGTTGTGGGCCTGGCCATGTGGCTGGTGGCCATTTTGAAGCCAGGCAGTGTGCTTTTGCCATAGGCCTGCATTGTCTGTCTTCCCTTTCTTGTTGCTGTGGGCCTGGCCATGTGGCTGGTGGCCATTTTGAAGCCAGCCAGTGTGCTTTTGCCATAGGCCTGCATTGTCTGTCTTCCCTTTCTTGTTGCTGTGGGTGGCCTGGCCATGTGGCTAGCAGCCATTTTGTGGAGCCAGCCAGTGTGCTTTTGCCATAGGCCTGCAAGCTTGTGGCCTAGTCTGCCAATAGGCCTTTCATCCAGTAGGCCCAGAGCTAGTCATGGGTGCATGAAATGAAACAACTGTTTCTGTGGTGTCTATTGAAAATAAACATAATTTAGGGCATGGATGGCATTGGATTGAATTGCAAAGTGTGTATTTTTTGGGGTATTTCACTTTTTTGGTGTGTGTTAAATAAATGCCTTTGTTGGATGTGTGTGTGTGGTGTGGTTGTTGTGTAACTTGCAAACATTGTTTAGCCCTGTGGATTTTCGTTTTTGCATTAAAGTGTGTTGTTTAGCATGCCTCCTTTGTCTGGCCATATAGGCCTGCTTGAGTTCATTGTTTTCCAGGCCTCCTGCTTGTTGTGACCGTGAGTGACCATGTGGCTGGTGGCCATTTTGTGGTGGTAGTTTAGTAGTGTGCTGCTTTTGCCATATAGGCCTGCATGTCTTTCCTTTGTTCCTCTTGGCTTACTGCTTCCATCCCCTTTGCCAGCTGCAGCTCCCTGAATGACGTGATGAGCAAATTAATGCCAAACAGGTTCCACTTCCATTACATTTGTATTTTTGTTTTTGTTCTTCTTTCCTATCCTTCCTGAGTGTACACAGTATACCATGAAAGCCCTTGTTGTCAAAGTCTCACAAATGGCTACACTGTTGTGTTTTATTTTATAACTTAAACTGAGTTAATAAAATGTAATAATATAACACTAACAAGTGTGACCACCACACACTAAGTTATATATTATATTTGTTTGTTTGTTTGTACTAGTAGCAATTGAACCACAACAACAAATGCAACAATTCACCGATGTTCTTCTCCTGGCTTCTTTGCTTTTAGGTGCACAAAAAGACAGAGGAGGAGGTGTCATCATC
The DNA here is from genome assembly GCA_963921515.1 of Calotriton arnoldi. Classification (NCBI taxonomy): domain Eukaryota; kingdom Metazoa; phylum Chordata; class Amphibia; order Caudata; family Salamandridae; genus Calotriton; species Calotriton arnoldi. The sequence continues at coordinate 180,382 of CAWUFW010003433.1, read as the reverse complement.
ACCCGTTGTACTGCCAGACAGAAGTCCTGCTGCGCACCACGTCACGTCCATGTGTGACCACAGACATCTCTGCAACTTGTGCACCTGCATCCTGCTGACATCGGAAGGAAGAAGATGGCCCCAAAGAAAGGTACCAGGTCCTCCAGTACCAAGAAAGTTGCCAGTGAGAAGAAGGAACAGAAGAAGGAAGTGGCACTGCCACTTACCAAGACTGGTGTGCCGGCCAATATGTTTTTTGGGAAACCAAAATCTACGCCTGCATCAGCTGTGTCCGGGGACCAAGCTGGGAGCAGCACCTCCGCATCAGCGGGCCCACCCCACCAACCTAGGCCAAGCCCATGAGTGTTGCAGAGGTAGCCAGTCTACTTGCGCAAACGCCAACGAGCAGTGATGTTGAAATGTCATTATCGCAAAGTAGTACCCAATCAACGCAGGCGGAAACTCAGCAGATAAGTGGGCAACAACAGCCGGAACAACAGCCGGAACAATAGCCAGAACAACAGCCGCAACAACAGCCGGAACAACAGCCAGAACAACAGCCGGAACAACAGCCGCAACAACAGCAGCAACAACAGCCAGAACAACAGCCAGACCAACAGCCGCAACAACAGCCGCAACAACAGCCCACAATAGTAGTTGTTCCTCCCGAAGTAGAGGCAGTTCAGGAAATCGAGCTTCCTGCAGACGAAGAAGAGCAAGCCACTCTTTCAGATGATCCATTGCATTCCAGATCCCCAGCAAGGAAAAGGAGGGTTAGTCCATCAACTTCTTCTTCAAGCCCCCCTTCTGATGATCTAGATGCCACTTGGAAGTCACCAGCTCAGTCTGAGAGTGAGGCACGCCACAAGACAAGGCTAGGGAAAAGGAAGGTTCCGGAAAGCCTTAGGGTTATGGAGGTAGATGTAGAAGAGGGGGATGATGACGAGCCAGTCATCATGAACATCACTCCCGGCCCAGTGGAGATGGAGACCAACATTATTACCCTATCCCAAATTGCTGTGAGGGATGTAGCATGGATACCACCAAGACAGGTAACACCAACACCACCTCCAGCTTCCATATTTGCATTTGCAAAGGCCCGGCAGGGACCTACATCCAGCACAACCACCACCTCAGTAGGTAGTGGTACTGCACAGATTCAAATTGCAGGTATACCTTCCAGTTCATCCGGCATTGCAAGTGGCACCTCCAGCAGCGCAAGAAAGTTCACCTCCCCAGTTTGGAACTTCTTTTCGGTTAGCAGTAAGGAGGAGAACGTTGCTATATGCTCAATTTGTCGACATAGTGTTAGTCGGGGTAAGCTTGGTACAAACTATGGTACCGGAGGCCAAACAACCCATCTGAAAAAACACCACTTGATCCAGTGGGAGGAACACCTTAAAGGCCTAAAAAGTAAAACTGCACCCATTGCTGTTGGTGTGGATGAAGAAGTACAAGAAGATATGATCGCGGAGGAAGGTGAACTAGAGGGAGACATTTTCTCTGGTACACAAAGTAGCCCTGTCCCCAGCAGTGTAGTGGTACCGCCCACATCCTCAGCAACATCTCAGTGGCACCGTAGTAAGAGCCAGGCTGGGACACCAAGGCAACAGAGTACTGCAATGAAAAAAAGTGCATAGTTGAGCCTAACTGGGTTCAAGAAGTCACCTGCATCAGGTGCACCAGAAAGGAAAATAATCCAGCCTACCATTGTCAGCATGCTTAGGTCGGAGGGGCAGTACGAACGCAACCACCCAACAGCACGTTTGTACAATGCGAAGCTGGCTAAAATGTTAGCGCTGGACCTTCTCCCTTTTTCTTTTGTGAAGGGGTGGGTTTTCTGGAATTTGTGACAGCCATCTGCCCAAAATGGAAGGTTCCCAGCAGGTCCTATGTCGCCAGAGTTGCTGTTCCAGCACTACATCACGATGAGCTGGAATTGCTTGGACAAGCTTTGCAGCAGAGTGTTGTTCACAATATCCACCTGACAACAGACATGTGGACCAGTTGCCAAGCCGCTGATTACATGTGCATCACTGCACACTGGATCTCTTTTGGGGGGGTTAGAGAAAAGATATCTGAAGCAGGTGTTGTTGACACTGCTGAGATTTTTAATGCTACTCGGAAAAATGCAACTGTAGCCATGTTTGCCATAGAGAAATCTCATACTGCTGCAAACATTTTGGAAGAGTTTAACAGCAAGGTCTTTGAATGGCTGCGCCCAAGAGGGCTTAACATTGGTTTTGTTGCCACGGATAATGGCAGTAATATAGTTAAGGCCATGGAGGATGATGCCTATTTCAGGGTCCTGTGTTTGGCGCACTGCATTAACATTATTGTTCAAGACTTTCTGAAAAAAGAAGCCAGAGTCAGCAACTTACTGACCACCTGCAGAAGAATATGCACACATTTCAGTCATTCTTTTAAAGCCCGGAAGCAGCTGAGGATCATTCAACCTGAGCATAGAATGCCAGTCAAAGCACTCATCCAGGAGGTGCCAACACGTTGAAACTCAACTTATTACATGCTTGATCGTCTGTTTGATCAGTACAGACCAATCAATGAGTATGTCATGCAAAGAATAAGGGATGCGACTGTGAAAGGCATGACCCTACAGATGGACCAATGTGGCCTAGTTAAATGCCTGACAGAGATGCTACTTCCTTTCGAGCTCTTCACTCGTGAAGTCAGCAAGGAGGACTGTACTATGGGCCAAGCTATCCCATTGTTGCACATGCTAGAGCAACAGCTGAAGGAGGTGTCTGAAACGTACACAGGTGTGGAGGAAAAAAATGAAGCATATGAGTTGGTGGAGAGCTTATCCCGTCGCTTAGCTGAAAACACAAGGGTGCAAACTCGCATTGTTTCAGAAAAACATTACATTTGTGCCACAATTCTGGATCCACAGTACAAATCGGCACTGAACAGTAAGACATTAATTCCTTTTTCAGAAGTGGATATTGCCCAGTACAAAAGTTGGATAGCTGAGGCAGCCAGTAAATTGGAAAATGAACGGCTGGTAATTAAAGGCCCGCTACTCAAACCCACAACAAGTACTGCAGCAGGGCATCCGGCGTCAAGTTCAACTTCAGAGCCTGAGGGCAGTGCGTTTGGCTCAGGGCTGTCACCAACACTATCGACAACAGCAAGAACCGGATCATCAGCTCCAGTAAAATCGGCACAGGATTGGTATTTACAGCAAGGGCTTGCTAGGTCCAGTGCTGATGCAAAGACAAAAGAGGCCCAGCAAAGTGGAGCACCCCTGAACATTGAGCGGATGGTCCAGGCCTATCTGGATGACCCAACAGAGGTCTACATTGATCAAAACCCATTGCTGTATTGGTATGGGAAAAGGCGCCAATGGCCAGTGCTCAGCAGGCTGGCGATAAACTATCTGGCTTGCTCTGTTGCTAGTGTCTCTTCTGAGCGTGTTTTCAGTGCTGCTGGTGCCATTGTAACAGTGAGAAGGACCAGTCTCTCGCCCAAAAACATGGAGAGGTTAACCATGATCAAAATGAATCAGCACTTTATACCACCGAATTACAAAATACGTGAATCAACGCAGGAAGATGAGGACATCGACTTAGGTGATGGAAGTAGTGTCTTAGATGATTACCTACTTCTGGTTGAACCACCAGAGTTTGAGGACGAGCTATACTTCCCTGACAACTAGGCTTTGAACTTCTTACTTTCTTTCTTCCTTATTTTACTTTTATTTGTTGTGTGTGTCTCTGTCTTTCTGGTTCGAAACTTCGAATCACAACAAATCCATCACCAGTGCCACCGTCTTCTAGTCTTTTTTATTTCCGAGTCCTGCTCCATCCTCCTGCTCCATCCTCCTGACTCGCCCTAAATCCATTTCCCTCAAGCCAGATGATGATTGGATGGAGAAAAGTACAAAAATATGTTGCCTCGTCGAGTCCCTCCAAAAGGAGTGGAACATGATGACTACTATAGCTATCCTCCTTTCAAAGCCGAGAGAGACTGCCCCTTAACTTAAGATGAGAACAAGGAACAGGTAATAATGATGGCATGCATTGGACGCTGACTCTGAGTGATTGGTGGTTGTGTTGTTGCTGTTTGTTGTGCATGAAGTGAATTCATTGTATACTAATATTTAATCTACACACTAAAAGTGACTCAAGTCAATGTTTCCCTTCTTGTTGTTTAGTAACAAAATTGTACTTCTACTGCAGGCCGATCCATTGCATTTTTGAATATGGAATCTGGACTCACTCGGCACACGGCAGACTGAGTTGGACAACACCATGATGATGACCACAGTGACATAATATCTTCGCAGTCAGTCAGTAGGATCGGAGATGATTGATGGAATAACTCAGGACATTTCATGAGTGGCATAAAAGGTAAACAAGTCAACAACAACCACAGCAGACCTACATGTCTGTGTAGTGGTGGAGTTGATTCACGAGTGTAGTAGTGGTGGTATGACTGACAGTTGTGCATGCCATTGATTTAGTTACTTACTTAGGAAAATGCTATGTTGCTGTATATGTGACATGTGTGCTCTCTCTGGCTCAGTCAAACAATCTAAGCTAAGTGGAGGTTGGGTGGGTGCCGTGGGCCTGCTCTGTCCTGTTGCTGTTGTAGGTTAATGCTGGAAACAGACAACAGAGTAGAAATGATTTAGCCATGCCGCTCTGAAAGTGTTTGCACTCCTCCGTAATTTATGGGTTTTTTTCTCCATGATTTTTAAATATCCCGTTTGTTTTTCCATCTACACTTACAGGCCGGCCTTTACCCTGTGCTAAACAGAGAAAAACAACTCACACTCACCTACCAATCCGCATCCGCCAGGCAGGCAGTGGCACCCAACATTGACGGACGCAGCGTCCATGGAATGGAGGACCAAGAGGAATGCCGAGATGCAACTCCCCAATTTGACCAGGATAACATACAGTAACACTTTAGTATCAACATTCATCATCTTTTAAATAATTTGATTCATTTTTTCTCTTCAATCGTTAAGACTGTGTGTTGTTGTTGTTTGCTCTCTGCTTATAATTGATCCCTACAGCTATTTTTTAATTTTCTTTGCTAGCTTTAAAAAGTAAGCCTGGTACAACAGAAGTAAAGATTTATGTAATTTGGGTCTCTCTGAGGGCAGACAGGCATGGCAAATTGCATAATGATTAATAATATACTGCTGCCCTGTACTGTCTACTAGTCTAGTTGGTAAGTACTACTTATCATTAACCATCAAGTCATCATCATCATGCATGCATTTCCTTTTCTCCCTTAACAGATTTATGGATATGATGGTCGTCTGCCAAGATTGTGTTTTGTTGTTTGTCCATGCGTAGTGTTTTTCTTTGTCAAACCTTTCCCCAAACCCCCTTCCCAACCATTCATCAAACCCTAACCATCTTCCCCCGGGCTGTGTGATTTATATTGAGGTGTGACTAAATTAAATGTGCACCAATAATTGATCACACGCTTGCTGGGGCAGATGTGGTGAAAGCAACACTGATTCAATTTCAAGGCAGGGCGAGGATCTTCTTCTGCTTGCCCACCCATGCTCAGTATATTTGCAAGTCAATTTTTTGTCCAAAGGAACCTAATCCATCATAATTAATTGCTGGCATCAGTTGGATTCATCATCCTCCTTTTACAGCACTAAAGGTTACGCTTGTGTCGAGTGACTCGACACAACTACAGTTTGTAACTTGCTGTTGTACTAGGCTATCCCTGCCACCATTATGTTTTATTTTACTTTGGCATTGCTAATCAGCATTATTATGGTTTATTGTTTGGCAGTATTCTTGTGTACTGTACTGTACTTCGTTCTACTACTCCTTCCAGAGTCTCTTTCAGGCAACTGACTGTCTCATTTTCCTTTTTTGCAAATGCTACTGCCAGTGTCTACTACTACCACCACAACCATGGCATCTTGAGAAACCAAACCATCATCACCATGCAGCCATCGCTGTGCCTAAGTTTAAACATCAATCACAGGTAAGAGAAGAAGTTTGGGGGAGGCATAATTAATAATGGAAATTCACATACCCACACCCTTGAGTCCAGTTGCAGAATGCATAGACTAGAAGGAGAGACTGACAGTAATAGTAGGACAAGTCACTCAGTAAGGGTACCGCATCTATCTGTTCGTATGTTACAAAAAATCGGCAGATTATTTAAATCAAACACTGGCTGCGGCCCTGCAGCAGCAAAGGAAACCATGTGATGTAAAAGAGTAACCCCCCCACAAAACATTTACATCATATATAAAGTTTAAGTATAAATATAATTTAAACCCCTAACAAAAATAAACTATGTAAAAAATAATCCCACAACACCTGACCCACCCCTCTCCCTAACCCCAACCAATGTCCAAAAAGAATAGTCCAACCAATGTCCGTTCAAAAATAAAATTGTCCATATAAGTTATAACCCCAACTTTTCCCCAACATGCACCCAATGCTCACCCACCAAAAAAAGGAATAAAAAAGGGGCAATCCAATGGGATCTCCCTATCGGCGGGCTCGCAGTCGCCGATTAACCGCCAGGACCTCCTGCTTCAGTTCCTTTACCTGCTCCTCTAGGCGCGCCATTTGGAGGAGCATGCAGCGCTTAAAAGCTCGGCAGTTGCATCCACGGGGGGGCAGCAGTGCTGGATGTATTGCGGCGGGCGGCTGCCAGACCGCGGCGCCGTACCACTCGAGGGGCCTGGCTGGGGCCCGGGGCATTAGAGGAGGCTGCAGCTGCTGCCGCCTCCTCCTCCTCCTCCGCCAGAGCCACCAGCCGCCGATATTCATTTCGGATGGCCTCCAGCTTCCGGCGCCGGGCCATGGCTGCCAACTCCTTCCTGTCCGGTTTAGTTGATTTTGTTGGTTCGGAAGGAGTAGCTATATCAAGAAGAAAAAAGAATATTGTTGTAACCAATATACTCTTAGCAAAACAGTAAGACAAATTAATTCTAAACATAGTGGCACAGTAGCACTAGCAAGCACAGTACATAACATTTGTGGTATCTATCCTCCCACTTCCTTAGCCTCTAACATTTGGGGGAGTTTCAGGCATTATACTAGCACTATGGACTCACTCGAGTAGTACACCAGTCTTCTTCTCTCTTGTTTAGGTAAATTAAGTAACCTTGTTGTAGCCGGCATGCCAGCTCAGTCAGCTTGCGCCCAAGACACATACTCGTCTCGTGACGCAGATTCACGTTAGTTTTATTTACTACTGTCTGCATGTGGGGAAGCTGACTACTACACAATCATCTTATTTTTCTATTATGGGTGGCACTGGCCATACTCTGTTACATCAAGGGCAACTGCTCAATTTCACTTTCACCCTGCCCTGACTACTATACTACAACAAGGCAGATGATATCTGATCCAAATGATCATTGCTTATATATGGGACGACATGAGGTACTTTGTTTTGATTGATTGTGTAACCATGCAGCCGATAGCCTAAGCCCACTGTAGGTTTCAAAATAATCATAAGGCTATGCCACTTATGTTATGCTATTAGATTAGCCTTATATAGCTAAATATAGCAGTGGTAGTCATCTATATTGACAACCCACTGAGCTATATTAAGAAAGATGATGTTTTATAGAACAGGTTAATCTTGGACGGGTGGCAGCCATTTTGTATACTGGCCGCCATCTTACATTATGGTTATGTTGAAGCATGCGGTGAGCTCTAAACTGCAAACGAGGTAGGCCCAGACAGCTGCGCCATGACACTTGTTGTTCACCTGATAAGTATACGCCCAGTTTCGTTTCTTTATTCAACAAGGGGCGCTGCCTCGCTTATGAATAAGCCTTTCTGTGTGTGTAAGTAATATTCTATTTGCAGCACCCCTCCTATGTTGGGAGGAGCAGGGATGCAGCTGGCTGACCTTGGCTAAGAGATACCATGTGCCTGCCTCGGGCTGATGATGTACGCCCCTCTGCCTCCCTAAAGTACGCATCCCTAAACCTGTAACTTTCCCTTGTAGGCGTGCTCTAGATGTTTATGACGTGTTTGATGTATCATACTATGCTACGCATGATTATTGAGTCAGTCCATTAGCAAGCATTGCATGGTGCATGTTGTAGTTGGGCTCCTCTGCAGAGTATAGATAATAAACTGCTTGTTTGCATTCTCTACTGGTTGACCGAATCTTCATTGATATAGGTAAGGCCGAGAGGTGGTGCAGTGACCCGAGTGACCCTATATGGGTCACTTCCATCAGTTGGCGCCCGAACAGGGACCCCGCGATTAATCACCCATCACACTCGTAAACGGGTCGTGAGGTCGGGGTGCAGGCTGGTCTAGCGGGCGGATCGGGGGCCCCACAAGATAGAGCTCTGTTTCTGTGGCTCGCCCCGCCCGTCTGATCGAGGGTGCCCTGCCTAGTGGTGATACGCCGGGGTCCAGAGACGGCAAGACCTTGGAGCTGACCAGATTGGTCTGGAGTGTCGGCGGTAGAGAATCACGTGTGAAACCTGCGTTTGACAGGTGAGTGACTTTGTGTACTTTTTAGTACTTGAAAATGTACTGGCGCCAATCCTGAGGTGGTGTTGGACTGAACCGTGCGAGGCAGACCGTTGACCGCCTTTCGGTGTGAACTTGAACTGCTCCGGGTGATTCAGGTTTTTGAGACCTGTCTCATAGTGGTTCTCGGGTAGCACTGGGAGGGGCAGGGCCTTCGGGGCGTGTTTCGTGGACGGAGCCACACTACCGACTTGAGGGTGACAGAACCGATCAGTCTGTGCTCCATAAGTGGTACTGGACTGTGAGGGTGAGGTCGCCCATCGAGCTGTATCTCAGTGGTCTTGAGCCACAGATGAGATGAGCCTTAGTGGCGAACCTCACGGGCAGTGCCGGACCGCGTTTGACAAGGCAGAACCTTGAGTTGTACCCTTAAGTATTGTGGACAAGCTACTTGGGCTGTGCTTTAATAGCGAGTTTGAACTGTATTGTGTGAACGAGTGCTGGGGCTGAATCTCGTGGTGGTTTGAGAGTCGTTAACGGCTCTATGAGCTACAAGATGCGGGATAGGCTTTAGATCGTGTCTAATCACAACAGGGTCGAGCTGGGCTATCCATACACGTAACAGAGATTCTTAGGTGGTGCTTAGTGAAAGGCTGTTTGGACCGTGTTGTATTGCATACCTTAAGAGGTCTGTTTGTGCTGATTTTTGAGTGTATCTTGTGTACGATTTTCAGACAGAGAAGTGGATTTGCTTTGCGCTTGCGCAGTGGGAATTGTGTAAGTATCATATATTAAGATGCCGTGTTTTAGTAAACTTGGATGTTTTGTATGTCGATGTTGTTGTTCAAGTGATTGACTGGAGGAAAGACAACCTTCTCCTCCAGAGGGTACCCCGTATTTTGATATGTACATAAAGCACGGTATTGGCCTTATTATGTTTAGCACCTTATGGCATAAATATACGAAGGACAATGCTGATTTGCAGTGGCCACTTGTTGGCTCGTTCGATGAACAAAAGTGTAATTTTCTAGAAGGAAAGCTGTTGGCTAAGAAGAGTAGGCAGTCAATGTTTGATATGTTGAGGGTTAGGCAGAAGGAGGCAAAGCAGCGGCGAATTAGAGAGGAAAATATATGAGGAAAAGACAGGCGCTGACGATCGCGCAGAAAGCCATGGCTTATGATAATGCGACAGTAAACAAAGGTGTTGAGTGCGCAGATAGGGCGTTTCGGCTGCAAGCTGAGAAGAGTTATGTCGTTCAAAATGAAGGTGATGCTTTTGTTGAAGATTTGTTAGACACCCAACCCCCACCACCTTATGCTCCTCTATGGATATATCCTATTGTTCCAGCTTCCCAGGCCCCGGCTTCAAGGGCTCTGGCTCCGGTTCTTGGCCCCACCAGTCCTCCTCCTCCTAACATTCCGAGTCTACATTTGACGCCTTCTGGGTATTATACTGCTTTATCGATGTACGGGTTGGAGGGTAATAGCTCTCCGTCTGTGGCACCTGTTCCTGTATTTTCTGGTTCGACTTTCTTTCCTCCCTCTAGTCAAGATCGTTCATTGATGGTACCTGTCTCTTCATCCACTCTTTCACCGGCGAATGTTTCACTTCCCATGATGCAATTTGACAGAACGCCTGTGAGTGGAATGTCCCCGGGAAGTCGAGCGAAAGTGCAAGAACGCGTGAGTAGGGTGTTGGTGCGTTCTGCAGTAAGTAATCAAGAAAAGGAGATGGTGGCGAATCAGGCTGACAGTGGATTCGAAATCCGATCTATATGGTTGAGGATGTATGGAGTGTGATGAGACAGTATGAACCGCTTATACAACAACTTGCACTTAAGCATATGTGTACAATGCTGATGAGTTTGTGGGAGCAGCGCTTTAATGCTGAAGTCCCAAGGGAGGTTTCTGAGATATGAGATGAAGTGTATGGTTCCGGTATGGATCCTGCTGCTGTGTTGAATAAAGTTCATACTTTGTTAAAATATCGAGGTAGGATGCTTAAAGAGGGTTCCACAGCATTAGCGCAGAGCCCTATGAGAGAAGTTCACCCCATATATCATCCCGACACACCAGCAGAAATAAATGCAGTGGGTGACATTGTTCGGCCCAGGGAGGGGGCACGGTTTCTAGAACAATGGGTTTATACCCCCTGGAAGAGAAGCAAAGTACTTTCTCTTAAAAATCAGTTGCCAGATCCCAGAAAGAATCCAACTGCTTATTATAAAGAACTGACAGAGGCGGCCGATTCGACAGTTATGACGTTAGCTGACATTATGTTGTTTTTAGGGTTCCTGGTGCCGTTTGATATATGGAGGCAGGTGCACTTGGTGGATCACGTGGTAGACTTAGGAGCAACATGGGTTCAGATAAAGCTGTGGGATCAAGAACGTAAGCCAGGTGAGAAGCCAAGAGCGGAAGTGTTAGCTTTACCTGGCCGAATTATTACGTACATTCATTCGTTTATTGCTCCCAAGAAAGTGGATTGGGATAAACTTACAGCATGTTGTCAAAAGAAAGAGGAGAGTGTGTCAGATTTCTTTACTAGGTACGAGGGGGTGTTTTTGGATTTCAGTGGTCAGGATTTGTCAGTGGATGGTGGAGTCCGGCTGTTTGTTGACAGGTTTGTTAATAATTTGCTTCCTGAGATTGCAGCCCGGATGAAGGCAGCGGAAAGTACCTGGTCCACGTCCACTCCCTCGGGAATATTGAGTATGGCGCAATATTATGAACATTGAGAGAACGAACAGAGGCTGGTTGTAGAGAAGAAAGGGAAGGAATTGAAGACAAAGGTGTTGTTGCAGCAGGTGCAGGGAAGTAGTGGAAGAGGAAGGGGTCAGCCGCAAGTGCAGCAGCGATGGTCCGTACCGTGAGGTGGTGGAACGAGTGCTCCATATGTACCTGTGGGACCTAATCAATGTGCATATTGTCGGAAGGAGTGGCATTGGCGAAATGAGTGCCCTGAATTGCTATGGGCTGGCGGGATCCCTAGAAGAGGGGGTTTTCGATGACGTGGTAGAGGAACAGGAATTCAGGGTGAGAGAAGACCAGAACGAACTGAGAATGTTGAAAAGGATCAGAATTACTTTGATGATCCTAGAGGACGACAGTATTGTCGCGAGGATTATGATGTAGATGAAGGAACAGGGATGTCCATCCACAGCTAGGACAGCGACGGACAGGGTGGGGGACCAGTTTCGGTGAATGTAGATCAACTCGGACCCTATGTTGCTGCGGGTTTGCTTGGTACCTTTCAAAAGGTTTTGATTGACACAGGTGCTATGAACAGCTCCGTTTCCCGTTCGCTGGTCCCTAGGGCAGCTCTGTCTGGCAAAAATAATGTTTCGGTGGGATTTTCAGGTACGCTGGTTGTTAGTCCCATCTCAAAGCCCCTTGCTTTGACAATTGGTCCGTTTTCAGTGAAATCCTCGTTCCTTTTGACTTCAAATTGTGGGGAAAATGTAATGGGGCTTGATCTGTTAAAATGGCTGCATGCAACCATTTTCTGTTCCCCAGACAGTGTTTACATGACGATTGGACCTGATGTGGCACGGGCAAAGCAACACTTTGCCAAAGACGCCCCTCTCCCCGATGAGTTCAAGGACGTGCCTAGTATGCTGTGGGCTATAGGTGACACGGACGTAGGACTGTTGCGGGTACCGCCAGTGTCTATTCAGGTTAAGGACAATGTTTCTCTGCCTCGTATTCCACAGTATAAAATATCGCAGACAGGATAGACTGCTTTGTTGAAAATCATAAATTATTTAATTGCGTCTGGTGTAGTTGAGGAAACAGTTTTTAATGTGTGCAACAGTCCTATTCTTCCGATTCTTAAAAAGGCCCCGACAGATTCACCTGATGCCCATTCTGATGTGTACTGATTTATTATTGATCTTAGGGAAATTAATAAAATAGTGGTACCACAATTTCCTGTTGTTCCTGATATCACTTCGATTTTGACTATGATCCCTCCTACAGCTCAGTATTTCTCTGTGATTGATTTAAAGAATGCGTTCTTTAGTATTCCGATTCATCCAGATTCCAGGTATCTTTTCGGGTTCAATTTATCTGGCAGAAGCTTTGTGTTCTGTCGCGCTCCTCAAGGGTATACTGAAAGTCCTAGTATATATAGTCAAGCCTTGAAAGCGCAATTGGACTCGCTAGTGCTTCCGGTTGGTAATGTATTGTTGCAATATGTTGACAATCTCCTCGTGGCTTCTGATACTGAAAAAGGATGTAAGGAAGCCACGGTCAATTTGTTAATGCATCTGGCACAAAATAGACATAAAGCGTCCCTTCCTAAGTTTCAGTATTGTCGACAGGAGGTTACCTATTTAGGTCACCTCCTATCGAAGGAGGGTAGAAGATTGACACCTGAACGTATTTCTGTAATCAATAAAATGGGCGTGCCAAAGACACAGAGAGAAGTGCAAGGTTTCATTGAAATTACCTCATACTGTCGACATTGGATCCCCAACTATTCTCTGATTGTGGAAACCCCTCCTTTATTTAACTACGAAAGGTGTGTGTGAACCCTTGCCGTGGACGCTTGAGTGTCAGCATGCCTTCGAGCAACTGAAGCATGCGCTTTGTTCTGCTCCTGTCCTTGGTACTCCTGACTATAGGAAGCCCTTTGTTTTGTATGTACATGAAGTGGATGGTTGTGCGTTGAGTGTCTTGACACAGGCTTTCGGTGGTAAGTATCGGCCCTGTGCTTATTTTTCTGCAGTCCACAATGTGGCTAGAGCGCTCCTGAGCTGTCTGAGAGCCGCTGCTGCGGTGGCAATTGCAATCAGACAATCGGCAGGGCTCGTTCTTGACACTGACCTAGCGGTCATCGTACCCCATTCTGTAGACACTCTATTGAATAGAACACAGACGCAGCACCTTACTAGTGCGCGTCTGACTGGATATGAGCTAACCTTGTTCGCTCCACATGTCACAATTAAACGATGTGTCACTCTGAATCCAGCCACATTACTACCCCTCCCTTCGACGAGTCATTATGCAGATGCGCATGACTGTATGTATAGAACAGAGGAAGAAATGAAGGGACGTGTAGACCTGACTGATGTTCTCTTATCTGACCCCCAAGGGGAACTATATGTCGATGGCTCCTGCCTTAAGCTACCAGATGGCACTACTTCTGCCGCATATGCGATCACCACATTGCGCACAGTCGTAGAGACTTCCCGCGTCCCATATCAATCTGCCCAGGCTGCTGAGTTAGTAGCCCTGTTGAGAGCTTGTGAGTTAAGTGAGAAGATGGTGTTAATATTTACACTGACAGCCAGTACGCGTTTGGAGTCGCTCATAATTTTGGGCGGCTCTGGGCGGAAAGGGGGTTCCTGACATCCCATGGGTTGAAGATACAGCATGGCCCTTTGATCCATAGATTGCTGTCGGCTTTGATGTCACCCTAAAAGCTGGCAATAATAAAATGCAGTGCCCACAAGGTAGTTACAGATGACGTGGGTAGGGGCAATGCATTTGTGGATCAAACAGCTAGAGAAACTGCTAGATCGAAGATGAGTAAGATGTTTGTGGCAGGACCTGCTAGGTGGCTACCTGATAATGCGATGTATGAGAACACTGTAAGTAGTCTTAAGGACATACAGAATGAGGCCACAACAGATGAAGTGGCTGTATGGCAGGAAAGGACAGGTACTCTAGATGAGGATAAGTGCTGGACTGATTTGTCTGACAGCCGGAGATGGCTGTTGCCCAATGCATATGTTTTCCTAGTTGTCACTATGGCTCATGGTCTCGCTCATATTAGCGCAAAAGGGATTTGTAAATTGTTAGACCCAGTGTGGCAAAATGATCTCATTCCCAAGGTAGCTGCCCATTTAGTGAAACATTGTATGATTTGCTTAAAGCATAATCCTGGGAAAGGTACTCCTGTGCCTTCTGGGAATTTCGCACCACCCTCATTTCCCTTTGAGGTTCTCCAAATGGACTTCATTGAGCTAGAACGAGTGAATAATTTGAAGTACGTTCTAGTGGTCGTGTGTGCTTTCAGTAAGTTGGTGGAGGCGTACCCTGTGAAGGAAAATACTGCTAACGCAACGGCGAAAGCACTCATGAAAGAGTTCTTCCCTCGTTTAGGTTTACCTCGGGTGATCTGGAGTGACAACGGCAGACATTTTAATGCCCGAGTCACGCACTTGGTGTGTGAAGGGTTGCACATAAATCAGAAGTTTCATGCAGCAAATCACCCCCAATCTGCAGGTCTTGTGGAGAAATATAATGGAACGCTCAAGTTGAAGCTAGCTAAGATCCAGGAGAGCACAGGCCTGAAGTGGCCGGATGCGTTACCATTAGCCCTTTTGTCCACAAGAATGACCGCACACACGAGGACTGGTCTATCTCCCTATGAGGTAGTTTTCGGGCGCCCTGCCAATATATGGGGTGTCCCTAGGCCAAAACGATTTAGTGAGATCGAGTATCCGATGATGATAGATTACCTGTATGATTTAACTAAAAATCTTCATTCTATTCATCTGCAGATCGGAGAGTCACTGCGACCACTTCCAGAGAGTCCCGGACATAAGTTGCATCCCGGTAACTGGGTTCTGATACGAAACTTTGTGAGGACAAAGGCTCTGGAGTCCCGTTGGCATGAACCAAAGCAAGTCCTCCTTGGAACAAGGACTGCGGTGAAGGTGGATGGGAGAAAAAATTGGATACATGCCCACCATACCAAAAGAATACCGCTGCCACTCCCTTATGACCGATGGGTCCAAGAAGGAATCGGAGATCATGAATGTGAGCACGTACCAAGGTTCATCCCGTTTTCGGATGCTCAGCTAACTTGGACGGAGACAGAAAAAGAGAACGAAGATGTGTTATTGGAAGCTGTCTCTCCCGAAATAAGGGCAGCACGAGAGTCCTCTGACACTGAACAACGAGTGTTGGAGTCTGGGAGCTTTGTTGAGCCTGAGCCTTCGTTGCTTTTTTTCTGATCAAACAGTGCCTGGGTCTGTAAGATATGATTTACGCCCACGACAAAAGATGACCACCAGAGGGAAATAGAGAGTTATGGATTTGAGGTTATGGTAAGAGCACAATATCTGTAATGCCTGCCACAAAAAAGAGACACTGGTGCACTGCTTTGAAACATTTAGACTTTCGAGTGAGCTGTGGGTGTTTGCCAGGAGGGCACCCCAACCGACACAAAGAAGGATTGGATTACTGAGTAGGCCTAGACTGTGAGGCCTCACGCGGAGGAAGTCACCTGATACAGTATGATGGACAATAGAAGCCTACCAAAGAGGCTTAGGACGGAATTTGGCGTAGTTGATCATTGATTGAAGAAGGTCGCAAGTGACTCCATCATTATTGAAGAAAGTAGATGTTAGATATGTTCCCGTTTGGGCGAGTTGTCGCGCAAGAGGAGCAGCCTCTGGTGGCCCCGCCCTTAGGTCAAAATGATCCTGGATGGCCTAGTTGGACCACTAAAACCAAAGTTGTGGTTTTATTCTGCATTTTTGTTGTTATGATTATATTGTTTGGTGTGATATTTTATTTAGAAATTAAGCATTCAATGCATGTTCTGATAGGGACTACTCCTGATCCGCCTGAGCATTCGTTTGTTTCCCTAGCTCCACATAAAGAAAGACATAGGCAGACGTATTTTGGAAATGCTTTTCTTCAGATGCTCCATGAAGTACACCAAACGACTAATGCTACTAAGTGTTGGATCTGTGGTTTACTTCCTTCTATGACTCATAAGAATGATCTTCTTATATCCTTGCCTCTGTCATATCTAGGGATTTGTGAAGCATGGTTCCAGCTCCTTACTGTAATGTATCGCCACTCACAAGCAGATACTGCCCAACTGACTAAAGAAGATTATGAAGCAGTGTTGGAATACATAGTGATGCACCAGGGATACACTCCCGGAAAAGGAGGGAAGGCAGGTACTTTGCAACCAGATGCCTGTATGAATGTTTATGAGCAAAGTGCAAACATTTCTTGGGTAAAAGATGAGATGATGGAGTTCCAAGGGTTTAATTTAACAGAGTATTTTAGATCCTTTCATGAGAGAAATATCCCAGATAGTGAGGTCCTACCCATTCCAATAATTGATACAGCAGCCCCATTTTGTGTAGAAGGGTTTGGGGGTGTTCCTGTGGGGAAGAGTCATTGTAATTATACGTTTACATTGACCACAACAAGTAGTCCACCCTTGCTTACACCCCCAAATGTATATTTTATCTGTGGGACACATGCTCATGTATGGCTCCCTAGGGGGTGGGCAGGACGCTGTTATGTTTCTTTCCTTCTACCCCCAGTTTACTTAGCCCCATCTAATTATAAGGATCATAAGTTGCAGCAAAGGGGTACCTCATTGTCACGAGTAAAGAGGATTATCAACACTGAAGATGTTGATCAGACAGATACCACGATGCAGCAATTTGCTGATGCTATGAAGGGATTGTTGCCTCTATGGGGACCTATGTATAATAGTAGGCGAATTCGCCAACTTACTAGAGTAGTGGAAGCGGTCATTAACACTACTGCTGGTATACTCACGAATATTACAGCTGAGCTTCAGGCGACCAGGCTCGTTGCTCTTCAAAACCGGATTGTCCTTAACGTCATTCTTGCAGACAAGGGTGGAGCCTCGTCGTGTGATTGGTAGCAGCTGCTGCGTTTACATACCAGACCACGCCCCTACCGTTTATTCAGCTATTCAGAAACTCCATAGGTTAGCCTCTGAAATACATGAAGATAACGGTACAGGGTCTCTGACACAGTGGTTCTGGGGCCTAATGTCCACATGGGGATGGAAGATTCTCACTTGTTGCCTTTGTGTGAATTGTCTTCCATCCTGTTGCACTTATTGCATGGCTAAACTCACCCCCCTCTGTTCCAATAAGTGAGTCTAAAGCCAGGGATGCGATTATGATGCTGAAAGAACTTCAAGAACTGATGGATATCGACGAAGGCATTTTCGAGGACTAAAGATTCGAATTCAACAGAATCTCGCCTTAGTTCTGCACAGTTGCATACCCCCCCACCCCGGTTTCCTCATGCTGATGACTGATAAAGACCCTGCCTGATGGCCTCTGTACTTCTATATTTAGCTTATAACGCTAAAAGGAGGGTCTGTAGGTTTCAAAATAATCATAGGGCTATGCCCCTTATGTTACGCTATTAGATTAGCCTTATATAGCTAAATATAGCAGTGGTAGTCATCTATATTGACAACCCACTGAGCTATATTGAGAAAGATGATGTTTTATAGAACAGGTTAATCTTGGACGGGTGGCAGCCATTTTGCTCTAGATGTTTATGACATGTTTGATGTATCATACTATGCTACGCATGATTATTGAGTCAGTCCATTAGCAAGCATTGCATGGTGCATGTTGTATTTGGGCTCCTCTGCAGAGTATAGATAATAAACTGCTTGTTTGCATTCTCTACTGGTTGACCGACTCTTCATTGATATAGGTAAGGCCGAGAGGTGGTGTAGTGACTCGAGTGACCCTCTACGGGTCACTTCCATCACCACCCATGGCAGGCTGACACAGTCAAAAATAAATTAACATAGGTAGGGAGTGGGCCTCGGAGTCGGAGGGAGGCGCTTGATAACAACATACATACACAATATATATGCTGTGCTTGCAAACTACTGTGAGTCAAGGGAGTATTCTGAAAATACAACTTCTATTCTCCTTGGCTTTGTTACTCTGGCGCGGTTTCTTTTTCTTTTACATTCTCTTCAAAGACTCGTCATCCAGTGACAGTCTCCACCTATGCTATCTATGATGAATACCACCCAGGCGTCCATCCATTCAAAGTAAACATGTCTATCATTCTTCTTAATCTCTCAACAAACCTTAGTTTGTTTCACCAACAACAAACATTATTTTTTTTTTTAAACCACCACCCATGCGTCCTTCCTTCTTTGCTTGCCTTTCAGTTTGACCCATGAAACACCCCGGAGGATTCTTGCTATCCACCCATACAGTTTCACCCACCCAGGCAGGCCTCTTTTATTTCACCTTCCACCCATCCTTCAACCACCCATGCATCTGATTCCTATCAGCCACCTATGCATGCATCCCACGCATCCTTCTCTGCCAGTCATATATATTACATCTCGCCCGTCCTTCCTCCTTCCATCCTTCTTTCCCTTTTCGTTCAACCCATCCATTAAGGTCATTTGATCTGACTCTTAGTCTTCTCCATAAAACTTTCACAGCTGAGTTGAAGTCAGATAG
Organism: Calotriton arnoldi; assembly: GCA_963921515.1. Classification (NCBI taxonomy): domain Eukaryota; kingdom Metazoa; phylum Chordata; class Amphibia; order Caudata; family Salamandridae; genus Calotriton; species Calotriton arnoldi. The sequence goes on along the minus strand of CAWUFW010003433.1, from coordinate 161,721 downwards.
AAGAGGCCATTAGTTACTCAACTACTCCCGCCGCTAATGCTATTGCTCTAATGCTTAGTAAAGGGTGTCTTGTCTTCTTCAACCGTTGTTCACAACAACTTAGGGGCATATCAACAACAACTTGCGATAACTATCGCAAAGCGCGCTTAGCGCTATTTCCCATATCGCCAGCTATCGCTGGAATTTATCGCCCTTGTAGCGCGTTATTAACAACGCGTTTCTCCAGGGCGATAAAAATTCCAGCGATAGCGGGGAAATCGCCGTTTTGCAGGGAACATCGCTGGAAAACCAGCGATGTTCCCTGCAAAACGGCGATAACCTTGCTGATACGACCCTGTGGTCGTATCAGCATAATCCACCCCAATGTTAGGGATAGGTAAGTCTGAATTTTAGCAGACGTTAGTTTTTGGCGAAAACAGCTGTTTTCTTCAAAAACTAACGTCTGCTAAAATGCTGGGGCAGCCTTGTAAATATCACGATGTGCACATCAGCGATATTTGCAAGGTTGTATTGCCCAGTGACGCCCACTTTGCATCTCATTAGAGATACAAAGCGAGGCGTCGGTAACAAGGCTGCTAACATGCGCTAATGCATGTTAGCACTGCCTTGTTAATAGGGCGAAAACATTATCTCCGCTTTTTTGGCTTTTAAAGCCAAAGAAGCGGAGATAAGGCCCTTGATAATATGCCCCTTAGTCTCTCTCAACTTACACAACACCCTTGCAGCGAGTGTGTAACTATTGTCAATAAGTAAGGAATTCTAGTATAACTTACCACCGCCCGCCACTGCTGCTGGCTCACCCACCCTTGTGGCAGCTGCCGCATCCACTGCTCCCCTCCTGGCTGGCGTCGCCTGCCCCGCCGCTGGCCCCGGCACTGGTGGTCGTGGTCGGTACGCCTAGAAAAACATTACACATTTTTAGATGCCATATACACCTCCCCTATTTTTCACTAGCAAGATTGAAAAAAAAGTAAAAATACATACATATACCACATACATCACTACAAATCGGGTACTAGAGTAGAGTAGACACTACTAGTAGTAGTATGTCCTATCCTATCAAAAATAGTAAAATATCTGGTTGGGCATTTTGTTGGTGGGAATTGTCGAAAAGCCTCTCAAGATTAAGAAGACTAGAAGAGGCCAACCCAAAGGACTGGACTCAGTGGCTAGAGCTATTGGTGAATCTGAGTTTTAATAAAACCTTTTAAGTAAAGAGTGGCCAACTGGGCAAGCTTAGCTACAGACAGACTAATATTAGGGGTGGGCGGAATTTGCGTAGTCGCGCAACGCAAAGCTCCGCGAAATGGTAAAAAATCTCCGCGAGCACGCAAAAGTTCAGCGAACAGGCGGAATTGCTTGTTCTGCCCGTTCGCGATGCTTTTTTCCTGTTCGCGAACGCTGTTTGCGTGCTCGGGGAGAAATATCTCGCGAACACGCATTTTGAAGGCGCGAACAAGCAAAACATTCTGCGAAACCGCGGATCGCGGAATTTTTGGTAATTCCGCGTTCTCCGCAGAACGCAAAATTACCCAAATACCGTAAATCCCACGAGCGGAACGGAATTTACCGCCCAGGCCTACTAATAATAGTAGTTTTACAGAGAGTCATATCAGAGGCAGTTAGAGGCAGGGATAACAAGAATTTAGAAACAGATAGTCTAGATCGAAGAAGATTACGTAAAAAATAGAATTAGGAAATGGAAATGATAGTTCGGAAAAAACTAAGGTACAGTAAAAGTTAGGGAAATATAATTATTAATATTAACAACAGGAAGACTTACTGGGGGCAGCAGCAGAGTCCTTGGTAGAGGAGCGGTCCTGGTCCTGGAGTTCTCCAGCTGCTCCCGACGACTCTGACCCCGTCTTCTTGCCCCTGGATGCTGTTCATGTAAGATATAAAACAGAAAGAGACAAACATTGATGATTGGTGTGAAACAAATAAAATATTTTAAAAAACGCTCAAAAAACATTTTTGGAAACAAGAATTGCAATAAAATTGACCTATCTAATCTGATCAACTGGTAGTATCACGGAATTCGCGGACCGTCTAGTTATTATATTTATGAACACTAATCCAGTGTTTCATTCTGATTCCAGAATACTACGCCTAAGTACCACCTGACCTAGCCCACCTATTCAGACGGGCCAACAATTGTTCACTAAGTCTGCATTTCCATTTATTTTAGTCCTCAAAAATGCATAGTTGGAGGACACATGCATACATTTTTGCATACACCAAATTGTTGGTTGGTTGCTTGCTGCTGATGTTCTGCTAAGCCTATTACTCCCTCACTAAACAAACTACAAAAAGTTCTACTAAGGACTGGAGTAAGTAGCACTCAACAGCATGTGACGTGACGCAGACCGCTTAAAAATTACGAACTAATACTAAGTAACTAAACTACCTATCCCCCACTATCTTAGTGACAGGAGGACAAAGCAAGTACTAGAGTCTCTCTAGCATTACCTAACTTAACTCTTACATAATCAGCCCAAGTGAGCGCAAAGTTCCAAACAACAAGTAAGATTAGTAGCACCGAGCACATGTGTCTAGAAGAATAACAATCACAGAGGATTTTTAAACTTAATTTACCTGTAATGTAAGCAGCAGCATTCTTGCTATTAGGAAAAAAATTAGATTCACAATAACAGTAACACAGTCTAGAGAACACACAATACTACTAGTATTAGCTACTCAACAAGCCCCACGACCTCAACACCTAGCAGGTCCAGCAGGTCCTGCTCCCGGTCCAATATGTCTGACCACCGGTGGGTCAGCTGGTTATGGGTGCGCCGGACCCCAGAGCAGCGAAACACTGCCCGGTGCACCCTCGTCCACCGGCGGTGACGCTCCTGGGTAGCGTACCCGGAGCCAGGCCTGCCGCCTGCTGCCAAAGTCAAGGGGAGGTGGGCCTGCACAAAAAAAACAAGGGCGGCCACCTCCGCCTCGCTGAAAAGGGACCGGGCCTACACCCCTGCCAGGCGCAGTCTGCCGCAAGGCAGGCAGCTCTTTGGCGCAGGCGCCTTGCCCTTGGAGCCGGTACCCTTTCCCTTAGGCATGGTTCTGGGGTGGGCGGGGGGCGGAAAAGAAAATTTAGCAGGAAAAAATAAAGTTAGGGGAAGAAGTAGGAGAGTAAAGAAGGAAGTAATATAAAACAGTAGAAAAGTAAAAAAACTGCAGTAAAAGTAGAAATAAAACGCAAAATATAGACTTAGGGACAGAGAGGGATAGATAATAAATAAAAAAGATCAGAAAAACAGGGTAAAATACAAAGGATTGAAAAGATTGGAGAGAGATTGGAAAACAGGCCCCAGAACCATGCAAAAGATAGGAAAACAAGATGGCCGCGCCCATTGGCGACCGCGTGGTGAAGTTCGTGCGATATTTCCCCCGAACACGTCATCCGCGTTGCCAATCGTCTATATCATCTCGCGAGCATACGCGAGCACTACGCGTGAGCATACGCGAGACAACGCGAGCATGCGGAAACAAGCAACTCCGCATGCTCGCGTAGCTACGCGTAGCGTCGCAGAGTTTTTGTACATCTTCGCGTAGCCTCGCGTAGCGCAGCTACGCAAATTTCGCCCAGAGTTAATGATGACGATGTGTCGTCTGGCTTCTCCATGGCACTTCCATCACCCTCTGAGCCACTGGTTTCATCTGTATCACTCCCACGATAGGAACCACTGTGGCCAGCTGCCTCCTCAACAGTCTCGACCCTATCTCCTCCGCTGCCCTGGGTTGTTGCTTAAATAATAGTAGAAATAGGTTTATTGTAAGTGGTCCACCATCACATGAGACACAGTAGCGAGGGAGCATCACTCCAGACACAAGGATGACAAGTGGCCTGTCTGGGACCACTGTCAGACATGACATCAAAAGATAATGTAGGTTATCTGCAGTCATGTGACTGTTCAACTCTGGAAACTGACATTTGACTGTACTTTGCTTAGTTCCTGGTCACATGGACAATAGTCTACGTTTATCAACATGCACCTACTACCAGACCTACACATGCAACAACTCTCCCATTACGTGGGACATGAATTACCTTCAAGGTTGATGGGGAAATAGGTGCCTGTAACAAAATATAGATGGTCATGCAGAATGTTTCACTCAGGCCAGTACTCACCCCCTCCTAGCTGCTGTTGGTCTTTCAACTGTCCATCAGGCTCCAGGTAAGCCACTGCCTGTATGCAGGCCTTTAGGGCGCTCAAGGTCCAGTGCATGCCCCTTATGCTTTGGAAATACAGCCCCAGGTGGACCTCCATGATCTTCCGGGTCCAGAGTCTCAGGTCCCCCCACCTTGTCCTGCAGTAAACACTGCGCCGACGAGCGACCCCCAGGACGCCTTCCGGGCGATGGCTTTCCACATGGACACCTTCTGATGGGCGAGACTGAGTAGAAATGCCAGATATATATTATCTGTCAGGGTGACACAGAGGTTGTAGACAGCTAGCATAACCATTAATCAATAGCGCACACAGTACATGTGTAATGCGCACATGCTGAGCACTACAAAAACATTACTGCATACTGTCATCTGAGGACTACCCTCAATCTTGATCATGCCTATACTGACTAGGCCAGCCCACTGACATCACGTAGCCCTGGGCCACACCACATGTGCTCTGAAATGAGTTACCATGTAACGCAGCACACTATTGTGTCCTTCTAAAGGGTACAGTACTAGGGCATCACTGAACAGACACCTGAACAGTCTTGACAAATGACTTGATTCATACGGTCCAAGGGCCTGATTCACAGAACTAACTTACGTCAAAAACGTAAAGTTAGTACTTTTTGGTATTCACAGAATACACTTACTCATTTTGGTATTCACAGAATGAACTTACTCATTTCGGTATTCACAGAAGTTAGTAGTCCTAACTTTAGGACTCCTAAATGCCTTCTGTGAATACTGAAAAGTCTTAAAGTTAGGATTTTCTCAATTTAGGAGTAGTAAAGTTAGGACTCCTAATTTTAGGACTCCTAAATGCCTTCTGTGAATACCGAAAGTCTTAAAGTTAGGATTTTCTCAGTTTAGGAGTAGTAAAGTTAGGACTCCTAACTTTAGGACTCCTAAATGCCTTCTGTGAATACCGAAAGTCTTAAAGTTAGGATTTTCTCAGTTTAGGAGTAGTAAAGTTCCTAACTTTACTACTCCTAAACTGAGAAAAATCCTAACTTTAAGACTTTCGGTATTCACAGAAGGCATTTAGGAGTCCTAAAGTTAGGAGTCCTAACTTTACTACTCCTAAACTGAGAAAAATCCTAACTTTAAGACTTTCGGTATTCACAGAAGGCATTTAGGAGTCCTAAAGTTAGGACTACTAACTTCTGTGAATACCGAAATGAGTAAGTTCATTCTGTGAATACCAAAATGAGTAAGTGTATTCTGTGAATACCAAAAAGTACTAACTTTACGTTTTTGACGTAAGTTAGTTCTGTGAATCAGGCCCCAAGTCATCACTACTACCATTACATTGGCTACATTCCAAGATTTGGATCACAATGAAAGGGCTGGCATGTGCTCCCACTCTGAGGATCAGAGGACATGTGATTTACTCAATTGGACATCATACTACGTCTGAATGTGTTTGTGTGGGAAGTCTTGGCATCACAGGACACACAGTATGCCATATGTGGCAGTGTATATGGGACAACATCAACATACCATTGTACACACTGCCTGATTGGTTATTCTTACACAGCTGGTGATGCACTTCTGAACTGCACTGCAGATGTAACCACCTATATGCAGTGTATATGTTTGACATAAGCAATGTTCCTGTACAATGCTAGCATCACTCACATGACAGTAAAATCCCAGATATGTGGGAGCAAGGGGCCTGTCATAAAGCAATGACACACAGTGACAATATGGGTCCATGGACAGCAGTCTCGGGTTTAGGGGTCTCATCATGCACCATACCAAATGTAGTAATACTAGGAGCATTTAGGCCAACTCATGGTCCTTTTACACAAATTTTTGATATAAGCAATGTTCCTGTAAAATGCTAGCATCACTCACATGACAGTAAAATCCCAGATATGTGGGAGCAAGGGGCCTGTTCTAAAGCAATAACACACAGTGACAACATGGGTCCATGGACAGCAGTTTCGGGTTTTGGGATCTCATCATGCACCATACCAAATGTAGTAATACTAGGTGCATTTAGGCCAACTCATGGTCCTGTTACACAAATTGAGGCCACATCTGAGGATCAGCAAATCTACAGGAAGAGTACTCTGTGCATCAGTTCCATAGCCACATTAACTCTGCTATAGCCTGGGCCATGGACCATACTGGGCACAACTCATTGTCAGGATTTGCTCTCTGCAGGCTGAGCATACTGTTCCCACATAACCAGCACATGCCCACATTTTCCATACCTAACAGTATATCTTGTGGCCATCATATAGATGACATGACCATTGAGGGTCAATCTGAAGGGGTTTGTGAGGTGTCGATATCTCCCAGACAAAGGGTTGATGAGGGCTCATGTGTGTTGAGTAACATGTGGAACTGTACACATATCTCACATCATCCTCACATGCCACTTACAGGAAACATACACAACTGATGGTATAAGGCCTATACATTTGTTAGCACATCTGCTATGATCCGAATAGCAAATTCATCATAGGCAACATAACATGTATACATGCATAGATATGTGCATGCAACTGGTGTAGGATATAGGACTGATTACACATCACTATGGTGATGTGAAGTCCACAAAGTACAGTGCCACATGAATCATGAGATGATTGTCCTATGTAGGGACCACTCTATCTGACATATATAACTCTGATGTCAGTCTGGGACTCGTAGACACATTGTGGCCTATTGGATTGAATAGGATAATTGTTGCAGAGTATAGACTGTATTAGCAGTACTCACCTGCTCCTCTGATGTGCCTTAGAGCTGACGATACAGGTAAAGGACCTCATTCACCAGGGTCTCCAGCTCCTCTGGATTGAAGGCACGGGCCCTGCTCCCTGTATAGCGTGCGTTGACTGCTCCCAGAAGTGTTACAGCAAACAAATGATGGACGGAATGCTGACAATGCAAACATTCTCCCCCAGTCAAAAGATCTGAGTTAAATCCATCGTTCTTTTGCCCACTACGCCACCCCAGTTTGGACCCAGCCATATGCAAATCAGTCTTGACCCTGTGCCCCATGGGAACAGTCCAGACCGAACTGCCAGGCCAGGTCCTCCCTGGACCGGAAACAAGCATCCTGGGACCGGTTTCAGGGTATGTCACCCTTCTTCAGCCAGGCTAGCTTGAATCCAGTGGCACAGCTCCCAGAGGTGGCAAACAGCAGCTAACGTTAAGGAGGTGGTGTAAGCAGCAGTGTCTGAATGCAAGTGAGTTGGTTTTCAAACCACAACTTACACGTACACATACACCACATAGGCGGTCTTCTTTGTAGACTAACACAGCTATTGGACCGCGACATTATCCATAGTAAGCCTATGGCTGTGACTGCCATGGATGAAGCCGCCTACCGCGCGGTTGACTCGCGCCGGCGGTGGGCGATTGTGCATGTCCCCTTAGTCAGGTCAGGCATCTGCCATGTTTGTGATTTAAGCCACATCTCCACCACTACAAATATGTTGGAACATGTCACCAGTTGTATGACACCATTCCTCTGCCTATAGCAATACTCAAACATCAGTGTTGTGCCTTACGGTGCATGAAAACACAATTACCACGGTGCACTGTACACCGGCGGTAGTAATGTGTGCAATGCAAATGCCACAACATGACAATTTAAGTTTGTATGATATGCACAGTGCTGTTACAGACACATGTGGAGTCCAGATTGGGGATGTTAGGTGAAACCTGCAGTAATGGCAATCGATCCAATTCATCTGGGTGACTCCCGTATTTATCAGGAAACTCAATGTCTTTCTTTAGGCTGTCCCCCCTGGAATTGCCTCTCCCACAACAGTGACCAATAGGGGAAATGTCTTCTCCAGATCATTGTCCAGATCATTGTCCGACATCTCTTTCTCTTTCCTCATCCAAAATGTTGAAATGTATGCAATTGCATATCATACAATTATGATGCGAATTGCTGTGTACTGCTAACATATGCAGGAATGTTTGGTCTCATGACTTTTGGCTGTGTCTTGGTATATGTTAGTATGGCCACTGTGACCAGCATTCCTATGTGTGTACACACCACATATAGGTACCCTGGCAAAGGAGGAGATGACAGCTGCCAGTGTGCCAGACATTTCCAGACCTTGCCACAATGGCAGAAAGAGACTTCATCAAGAAATTTAGTCTTAATAGGCAGACAATACAAGATTTATGCCAACAGTTGGAGTCCCATTTACATCCTCGAAGAAATTATCACACATCTGTGCCACCAATGGTAAGACTCATGGCAGCACTGCATTTCCTGGCAACAGGTTCCTATCAGTACACTGTGGCTACATCTGGTGGAATGTCACAACATATGTTCATTGGCATACTAAGTGATATGCTTTCAGCAATGATGAGAAACTTGGACAGCTACTTCCAGTTCCGCAGACATGAAGATTTGGCCAATGTGAACGGTGAATTTTATGGATTTGGTCGCATTCCCACTTGTGGTTGGAGCTGTTGATGGCACACATATTGCCTTAGTACCACCACAAGCCAGAGAACAGGTTTATAGTAAGCCTGGGCGGGTAACTCCGCTTCGCCAGCGGAGTTTGCTGAGATTTGCCTACTCCGTGGCAAACGCGAAGATAGGCAAAACTCTGCCTCCGTGGCTGAGCGGAGTTAGCCGCGCCCTCCCCTCTTCCAAATACTTTAAAAATAATAAAAAGAAGGCACTTACCTGTGTTTCTGCCACCTCCCCTGCCTGGCCGCTCTCCTTCCTGCTCCTCTCGGGTCCTTTTTCATTAAAAAAACACTACATTGTACATCTTGCGAGTGCGCATGTGCACGCACAAGATGTACAACGTAGTGTTTTTTTCAATGAAGAAGGACGCAAGGCGGAGAGGAGCAGGAAGGAGAGCGGCTATGCAGGGGAGGCGGCAGAAACACAAGTAAGTGCCTTCTTTTTATTATTTTTATAGCGGTTGAGAGGGGGGGAGCGGAGAGGGAGCGGAGCTATGTGTAGCTACACAGAGTTTTTTTCAAACTCCGTGGAGCTACACGTAGAGGCACTACGCCAGCTCCGCCCACGCCTAGTTTATAGGAAGGAACAGGAAGAACTTCCATTCTATCAACGTGCAAGTGGTATGTTTGCCGGATTTATATATCTCACACTCCTGTGCCAGATTTTCAGGATCTGCCCATGACTCCTTCGTTCTGCGGAACAGCACTATATTACAGCTGATGTCACAACAACTACCAGAGAGGACCTGGCTTGTTGGTGAGTATGATATGTCCAAACTTTGTGTGTGATATCAGGTCGTATCATCTGAAAGTGTGTGACTCCTTATTGCATATACATGTGTCTTCCATCTAGGAGACTCAGCGTATCCCAACCGCCCATGGTTGTTGACACCGCTGAGTAATTCTACAACGGCAGGGGGAGTTCGCTTCAATTAGGCCCATGGAAGAACACGGTGGCCAGTAGAGCAGGGTTTTAGGCTCCTGAAAACCAGATTCACATGTCTGGACAGGACTGGGGGAGCCCTCTTCTACTCACCCAGGAAGGTGTGTCAGATCACCGTAGCCTGCTGCATGCTCCACAACCTCGTGCTGCGACGGAAGATCCCTCTCATCACTGAGGAAGGAGACCATCAGAAGCCACCGGGTGAGGATCCTGAAATGCCAAATGATGATGGTAGTGATGAAGAGGACGGAGTTGACATGCGTCAAGAGCTCATCAACTTCTTCTCATTAGTGTAAGTATGTTGTGAGATGTCATGACTTTGACCGGTACAGTGATTGTTGTTGTGATGCTGTGAGGGGGACGTTCACGAATATACGTTAGGTATATACAGCTGTGGCAAACTCTGTGCATGGCTGTTTGTGGAGGAAGGTCTTGACACATGACCACCTTGATGTTGCTTTGTGTAGGTGAAATTTTCCCATTTACTGTGTACTCCAGAAGCTGACTGTGATTGGTGTCATATGTAAGGTTTCCTAGCTAATCTCTTTGTATTGGCCTGGTTTAGGTACCTTCACCATGTCATCTGGACATTCCAGAGGTGTAACATCAGCAGGTATATGATGCTGTTTCGCATTGATTGTTTCTGGGAATGTGTGTACAACTCCGGTACCAAGCCAACTTGCACAGCGATAGGATGGAAGCAGCAATGAATCCATTTGACTTGTTCCCTGTCATGTGGTGGTCCTATTGCAATATTTGTGCCATCATGTGCTCCAACACAATGTTGTTAGGCCAAATAATGCTAGTCTTCCTTCACATTGGCTAAGTTCTCAATGTGTGTACTGGATGTAGCTGTTGGTGTGTCTCATAATTGTATGCTACAATGCTTGTGGCACACCACTGACATTTGTTTGTGACATTCCACCAGATGCAGCAGCACTGGAACCTGTGCTCAGAAGCTGGTGTACTTCCATGTTTTTGTTTCTTGTTTTCAATGATGTGGGATTCTTTTTGTGAGGTAGTCGATATGGCTCCAGCTGATGACCTGAACGAATTGTCATTTTCCTAATGTATTTGGCATTGTTAGATGTTTCCCCTCCAAACATGTTGTTGAGGTCTGCACGTCATTTGTGGTCACTGACACAGATCATTTCAGTGATATATCATTTTGCTCTGCTTTTGACATTATGCCAGCCTAAGCTTGGAACTATGGAAAAAGATGTCATGACACTATACACTTGTATGTCTGTGTTGGGGTGACATGGTTGTGATACTCAGACGTACATTGTTGACATCCACATGTCCATGCTTACACAAGTAGCTTCTACTTACATTTGGTAATTCACATGGGGAAAAATTAATAACTTGCTAGATGTGAATGATACTACAGGACCTAATGATTTTGTGACAAGTGAATTTTGTTGCAGTGGACAATGTGAAAATAAAGAACAACATGCAGACAAATAGGACACATGAGTGTAGTAGTAAGTGTTGGTGAATGAAGCCATTGTTGTAGGAGCCACATTGTCTGAAGTCCAAAGTCCAACATGCTCCTCCCATCAGAAATGGAAAAGTGTACATGAATAGTCAACAAAGTGAACATGTTGCACACAAAGGAAGACATCAGGTGCAACATTTCTGCCTTGCGGTAGTGGGTGCTTCGTCAAATGATCCTACTGGATTTTTTCTTGGACGTCTCGGATTACGATTGGGGGGATCGACTGCTGCAGGGTCAGGGATGTCTGAAGTGTCTTCTTCTGACAGGGCCTCCCTTCATGTGGCTGCAGTTGATTTAGAAGACCAGATGTAGTAGGAACACAGGAAGGGGTCGGTGGTGGGGGAAAACCCTGCTGAATGTGATGTTAAAGTTCCTCAGTACAAAAGACACACAATTGATGGACGGAATGCAGAACAAATCAAAACATTCACCCCCATTGAAGAGATCTAGGTTAAATCCATCATTCTTTTGCTCACCATACCACCCCAGTTTAGACCTGGCCATATGCAAATCAGTCTTGACCCTGTGCCTCATGGGAACAGTCCAGCCCGAACTGCCAAGCCAGGTCCTCCCTGGACCGGAAACAAGCATCCTAGGACCGGTTTCGGGGTTTCGCCCCTCATCAGCCAGGATAGCTTGAATCCAGTGGCACAGTAAGCCCAGGACCCACGTCTGGGCATTCCCAGCGCACTTAGGGCGAGGAAGCAAAAGACACACAATTGATGGACGGAATGCAGAACAAATCAAAACATTCACCCCCAGTCAAGAGATCTGGGTTAAATCCATCATTCTTTTGCTCACCATGCTACCCCAGTTTACCCTCAGTACCCCAATGAGCTGGCACATGTTCTCATTGTGGGTGTCCAGGCTCTGGTCTAGGGGACTCTGCAGCTGCTTCTTCTCCCAGAGTTCCTCAAGAACCTGGCCCATCACTCCTTAGGAGTCATCATGGGCTCCAAGGACTCGGTGGATGGTGGCCAGGGTGTCATTGGCACCAGTGGCCCCATTCTACGGGCACACAGTTACCTTCCCACCACCCCTGCCCCCACGGCCCTATGTACTTGGGCCAGCATTGTATGCTACAGTGCTTGTGGCACACCACTGACATTTGTTTGTGACATTCCACCAGATGCAGCAACACTGGAACCTGTGCTCAGAAGCTGGTGTACTTCCATGTTTTTGTTTCTTGTTTTCAATGATGTGGGATTCTTTTTGTGAGGTAGTCGATATGGCTCCAGCTGATGACCTGAACAAATTGTCATTTTCCTAATGTATTTGGCATTGTTAGATGTTTCCCCTCCAAACATGTTGTTGAGGTCTGCACGTCATTTGTGGTCACTGACACAGATAATTTCAGTGATATATCATTATGCTCTGCTTTAGACATTATGCCAGCCTAAGCTTGGAACTATGGAAAAAGATGTCATGACACTATATACTTGTATGTCTGTGTTGGGGTGACATGGTTGTGATACTCAGACGTACATTGTTGACATCCACATGTCCATGCTTACACAAGTAGCTTCTACTTACATTTGGTAATTCACATGGGGATAAATTAATAACTTGCTAGATGTGAATGATACTAAAGGACCTAATGATTTTGTGACAAGTGAATTTTATTGCAGTGTACGATGTGAAAATAAAGAACAACATGCAGACAAATAGGACACATGAGTGTAGTAGTAAGTGTTGGTGAATGAAGCCATTGTTGTAGGATCCACATTGTCTGAAGTCCAAAGTCCAACATACTCCTCCCATCAGAAATAGAAAAGTGTACATGAATAGTCAACAAAGTGAACATGTTGCACACAAAGGAAGAAATCAGGTGCAACATTTCTGCCTTGCGGTGGTGGGTGCTTCGTCAAATGATCCTACTGGATTTTTTTCTTGGACGTCTCGGATTACGATAGGGGGGATCTACTGCTGCAGGGTCAGGGGTGTCTGAGGTGTCTTCTTCTGACAGGGCCTCCCTTCATGTGGCTGCAGTTGATGTAGAAGACCAGATGTAGTTGGAACACAGGAAGGGGTCGGTGGTGGGGGTAAAAACCCTGCCGAATGTGATGTTAAAGTTCCTCAGTACAAAAGACACACAATTGAATGACGGAATGCAGAACAAATCAAAACATTCACCCCCAGTGAAGCGATCTAGGTTAAATCCATCATTCTTTTGCTCACCATACCACCCCAGTTTAGACCTGGCCATATGCAAATCAGTCTTGACCCTGTGCCTCAAGGGAACAGTCCAGCCCGAACTGCCATGCCAGGTCCTCCCTGGACCGGAAACAAGCATCCTAGGAACGGTTTCGGGGTTTCGCCCCTCATCAGCCAGGATAGCTTGAATCCAGTGGCACAGTAAGCCCAGGACCCACATCTGGGCATACCCGGCGCACTTAGGGCGAGGAAGCAAAAGACACACAATTGATGTGTCGGAATGCAGAACAAATCAAAACATTCACCCCCAGTCAAGAGATCTCTGGTTAAATCCATCATTCTTTTGCTCACCATGCCACCCCAGTTTACCCTCAGCACCCCAATGAGCTGGCACATTTTCTCATTGTGGGTGTCCAGGCTCTGGTCTAGGGGCCTCTGCAGCTGCTTCTTCTCCCGGAGTTCCTCAAGAACCTGGCCCATCACTCCTTAGGAGTCATCATGGGCTCCAAGGACTCGGTGGATGGTGTCCTGGGTGATATTGGCACCAGTGGCCCCACTCTATGGGCACACAGTTACCTTCCCACCACCACTGCCCCCATGGCCCTGTGTACTTGGGCCAGCATGTCCCCTCACACTAGTTCCTCCATCCTCAGTGAGAGTGTTGTCGATCCTCTCTTCCGGAAGTGGGAGTGGGGGGCAGGAGATGTTGCTGCCGTGCTAGGTCCATTAGTTGTTGTGGCAGAGATCATCAGAGATGTTGAAGCTGGGGTGGGAGGTATTATCGTGGGCACAGTGAGACTCTGTTGCCATCTGCCCTGGCCAACAGATGTGCTAGGTAGGTCCTCCACATCCATGTGTCCAGGAGATTCTGAATCACTGGAGGCTTGATCCAGGGGTGGAGTTGGAGTCTGGGTGGTTTTCCTGACTCTGGCAAGATGTTGTGCCCGATCGCCCTGTTCAGACATAGAGTACATTGTTATTGTTGTAAGTGTGGTATCTACATTCACATCAATTTGGACACAGTGAGTTCAGGCCTGGGAGGGACAAAAAGGGTGGAGGTTAACATTGTGATCAATCCCCATTGTGTTTGACACGTTTTCAGGACATTTGGAGACATCCATTGCATGAAGTGGTATTGGTGGAGGATGACGGCAGACGCTACCTACCCATGCTGCCGTTAGCATACTCCCCTGGCCCCTCCCCCGGAAGTGAAGGTGCGAGGGATTCATTTGGAGTGAAGCGGAGTGATGGCGGCAGCAGAGGCAGCGACTCATCACAACCTATGTAGCAGCTTTAAGTGTGGCTGCTTGACTGGTGCCTGCGCGGGAGTGCCGCTTTTCATGACCCACTGGCAATATAGCAGGCAAGCATCGAATCAGAAGCACGGCTTGCGCTCTTCCGGGTCTTTGTGAAAGCGGGGCGAGAGACATCACAAGCAACTGCCCAGGGAGTATCAAGTGAGAGTGCACTGCCATGAGAAGTCGGGCAGGCAGGTCTCACCTGTGGATGTTTATGCCTTTTTAACAGCCCTGGTGGATGCCGTGAAGCCGGAAAGGAGGAAAAAAGTAACCCTGGGCGAAGTTCGCGTAGCCGCGCTACGTGAGGCTACGCGAAGTTGCACAAAAATTCTGCGACGCTACGCATAGCTACGCGAGCATGCGAAGTTGCTTGTTTCCGCATGCTCGCGTATGCTCGCGAGATGTTTTTGACGTTTGGCAACGCGGATGACGTGTTCGGGGGAAATATCGCGCGAACTTCACCACGCGGCCATCTTGTTTTTCTATCTTTTGCATGGTTCTGGGGCCTGTTTTTCAATCCCTCTCCAATCTTTTCAATCCTTTGTTTTTTACACTGTTTTTCTGAACTTTTTTATTTATTATCTATCCCTCTCTGTCCCTAAGTCTATATTTTGAGTTTTATTTCTACTTTTACTGCGTTTTTTAAACTTTTCTACTGTTTTATATTACTTCCTCCTTTACTCTCCTACTTCTTCCCCTAACTTTATTTTTTCCTGCTAAATTTTCTTTTCCGCCCCCGCCCACCCCAGAACCATGGCTAAGGGAAAGGGTACTGGCTCCAAGGGAAAGGCGCCTGCGCCAAAGAGCCGCCTGCCTTGCGGCAGACTGCGCCCGGCAGGGGTGCAGGCCCGGGCCCTTTTCAGCAAGGTGGAGGTGGCCGCCCTTGTTTTTTTTGTGCAGCGCCACCTCCCCTTGACCTTGGCAGCAGGCGGCAGGCATGGCTCCGGGTACGCTACCCAGGAGCGTCACCGCCGGTGGGTGAGGGTGCGCCGGGCAGTGTTTCGCTGCTCTGGGGTCCGGCGCACCCATAACCAGCTGACCCACCGGTGGTCAGACGTCTTGGACCAGGAGCAGGACCTGCTGGACCTGCTAGGTGACGAGGTCGTGGGGCTTGGTGAGTAGCTAATACTAGTAGTATTGTGTGTTCTCTAGACTGTGTTACTGTTATTGCGAATATAATTTTTTTCCTAATAGCAAGAATGCTGCTGCTTACATTGCAGGTAAATTAAGTTTGAAAATCTTCTGTGATTGTTATTCTTCTAGACACAGGTGCTCGGCGCTACTAATCTTACTTGTTGTTTGCAAGTTTGCGCTCGCTTGGGCTGATTATGTAAGAGTTTACTTTAGAGAACTTAAGTTAGGTAATGCTAGAGAGACTCTAGTCCTTCCTTTGTCCTCCTGTCACTAAGATAGTGGTGGATAGGTAGTTTAGTTACTTAGTATTAGTTGGTAATTTTTAAGCAGTCTGCGTGACGCATCCTCCGTCACGTCACGTGCTGTTGAGTGCTGCTTACTCCAGTCCTTAGTAGAACCTTTTGTAGTTAGTTTAGTGAGGGAGTAATAGGCTTAGCAGAACATCAGCAGCAACCAACCAACAATTTGGTGTATGCAAAAATGTATGCATGTGTCCTCCATCTATGCATTTTTGAGGACTAAAATAAATGGAAATGCAGACTTAGTGAACAATTGGCCCATCTGAATAGGTGGGCTAGGTCAGGTGGTACTTAGGCGTAGTATTCTGGAATCAGAATGGAACATTAGATTAGTGTTCATAAATAATAACTAGACGGTCCACGAATCCCGCGATACTACCAGTCGATCAGATTAGATAGGTCAATTTTATTGCAATTGTTGTTTCCAAAAATGTTTTTTTGAGCGTTTTTTAAAATATTTTATTTGTTTCACACCAATCATCAATGTTTGCCTCTTTCTTTATTATATCTTACATGATCAGCGCCCAAAGGCACGAAGACGGGGTCGGAGTCGGCTGGAGCAGCAGGAGAACGCCAGGGCCAGGACCAGGACCGTTGCTCTACAGAGGGCTCTGCTGCTGGCCCCAGTAAGTCTTCCAGTTGTTAATATTAATAATTATATTTCCCTAACTTTTACTGCACCTTATTTTTTCCGAACTATTATTTCCGTTTCCTAATTCTATTTTTTACCAAATCTTCTTCGATCTAGACTATCTGTTTCTAAATTCTTGTTATCCCTGCCTCTAACTGCCTCTGCTATGACTCTCTGTAAAACTACTATTATTAGTCTGTCTGTAGCTAAGCTTGCCCAGTTGGCCACTCTTTATTTAAAAGGTTTTATTAAATCTCAGATTCACCAATAGCTCTAGCCACTGAGTCCAGTCCTTTGGGTTGGCCTCTTCTAGTCTTCTTAATCTTGAGAGGCTTTTCGACAATTCCCACCAACAAAATGCCCAACCAGATATTTTACTATTTTTGATAGGATAGGACATACTACTACTAGTAGTGTCTACTCTACCCGATTTGTAGTGATGTATGTGGTATATGTATGTATTTTAACTTTTTTTTAAATCTTGCTAGTTAAAAATATGGGGAGGTGTATATGGCATCTAAAAAATGTGTAATGTTTTTTCTAGGCGTACCGACCACCAGTGCCGGGGCCAGCGGCGGGGCAGGCGACGCCAGCCAGGAGGGAGCAGTGGATGCGGCAGCTGCCACAGGGGTGGGTGAGCCAGCAGCAGTGGCGGGCGGTGGTAAGTTATACTTATATTCCTTACTTATTGACAATAGTTACACACTCGCTGCAAGGGTGTTGTGTAAGTTGAGAGAGACTAAGTTGTTGTGAACAACGGTTGAAGAAGACACCCTTTACTAAGCATTAGAGCAATAGCATTAGCGGCGGGAGTAGTTGAGTAATTAATGGCCTCTTCTATCTGACTTCAACTCAGCTGTGAAAGTTTTATGGAGAAGACTAAGAGTCAGATCAGATGACCTTGATGGATGGGTTGAACGAAAAGGGAAAGAAGGATGGAAGGAGGAAGGACGGGCGAGCTGTAATATATATGACTGGCGGAGAAGGATGCGTGGGATGCATGCATAGGTGGCTGATAGGAATCAGATGCACGGGTGGTTGAAGGATGGGTGGAAGGTGAAAGAAAAGATGCCTGCCTGGGTGGGTGAAACTGTATGGGTGGATAGCAAGAATCCTCCGGGGTGTTTCATGGGTCAAACTGAAAGGCAAGCAAAGAAGGAAGGACGCATGGGTGGTGGTTTAAAAAAAAAATGTTTGTTGTTGGTGAAACAAGCTAAGGTTTGTTGCGAGATTAAGAAGAATGATAGACATGTTTACTTTGAATGGATGGATGCCTGGGTGGTATTCATCATAGATAGCATAGGTGGAGACTGTCACTGGATGAAGAGTCTTTGAAGAGAATGTAAAAGAAAAAGAAACCGCGCCAGAGTAGCAAAGCCAAGGAGAATAGAAGTTGTATTTTCAGAATACTCCCTTGACTCACAGTAGTTTGCAAGCACAGCATATATATTGTGTATGTATGTTGTTATCAAGCGCCTCCCTCCGACTCCGAGGCCCACTCCCTACCTATGTTAATTTATTTTTGACTGTGTCAGCCTGCCATGGGTGGCCTATCGGCTGCATGGTTACACAATCAATCAAAACAAAGTACCTCATGTCATCCCATATATAAGCAATGATCATTTGGATCAGATATCATCTGCCTTGTTGTAGTATAGTAGTCAGGGCAGGGTGAAAGTGAAATTGAGCAGTTGCCCTTGATGTAACAGAGTATGGCCAGTGCCACCCATAATAGAAAAATAAGATGATTGTGTAGTAGTCAGCTTCCCCATATGCAGACAGTAGTAAATAAAACTAACGTGAGTCTGCGTCACGAGTATGTGCCTTGGGCGCAAGCTGACTGAGCTGGCATGCCGACTACAACAAGGTTACTTAATTTAGCTAAACAAGAGAGAAGAAGAAGACTGGTGAACTCGAGTGAGTCCATAGTGCTAGTATAATGCCTGAAACTCCCACAAATGTTAGAGGCCGAGGAAGTGGGAGGATAGATACCACACATGTTATGTACTGTGCTTGCTAGTGCTACTGTGCAACTATGTTTAGAATTAATTTGTCTTACTGTTTTGCTAAGAGTATATTGGTTACAATATTCTTTTTTCTTCTTGATATAGCTACTCCTTCCGAACCAAAATCATCTAAACCGGACAGGAAGGAGTTGGCAGCCATGGCCCGGTGCCGGAAGCTGGAGGCCATCTGTACAGAATACCGATGGCTGGTGGTTCTGGCAGAGGAAGAGGCGGCAGTAGCTGCAGCCAGGCCCCTCCAGTGGTACGGTGCCGCGGTCTGGAAGCCGCCCGCCGCACTTCATCGAAAACTGCTGCCTCCCCCCTGTGGATGCAATTGTCGATCTTTTAAGCGCCGCATGCTCCTCCAAATGGCGCACCTAGAGGAGCAGGTAAAGGAACTAATGCAGGAAGTCCTGGCGGTTAACCAGCGACTGCGAGCCCGCCGATAGAGAGATCCCATTGGATTGCCCCTTTATTATTCCTTTTTTTGGTGGGTGGGCATTGGGCGCACGTTGGGGAAAAGTTGGGGTTATAACTTATATGGACAATTTTATTTTTGAACGGACATTGGTTGGACTATTCTTTTTGGACATTGGTTGGGGTTAGGGAGAGGGGTGGGTCAGGTGTTGTGGGATTTTTTACATAGTTTATTTTTGTTAGGGGATTAAATTATATTTATACTTAAACTTTACATACAATGTAAATGTTTTGTGGGGGGGTTACTCTTTTACGTCACATGGTTTCCTTTGCTGCTGCAGGGCCACAGTCAGTGTTTGATTTAAATAATCTGCTGATTTTTTGTAACACACGAACAGATAGATGCGGTACCCTCACTGAGTGACTTGTCCTACTAGTACTGTCAGTCTCTCCTCCTAGTCTATGCATTCTGCAACTGGACTCAAGGGTGTGGGTGTGTGAATTAATGAGTTAATTTCCATTATTAATTATGCCTCCCCCAAACTTCTTCTCTTACCTGTGATTGATGTTTAAAACTTAGGCACAGTGATGGCTGCATGGTGATGATGGTTTGGTTTCCCAAGATGCCATGGTTGTGGTGGTAGTAGTAGACACTGGCAGTAGCATTTGCAAAAAAAGAAAATGAGACAGTCAGTTGCCTGAAAGAGACTGTGGAAGGGGTAGTAGAACGAAGTACAGTACAGTACACAAGAATACTGCCAAACAATAAACCATAATAATGCTGATTAGCAATGCTAAAGTAAAATAAAACACAATGGTGGTGGGGATAGCCTAGTACAGCAACAAGTTACAAACTGTAGTTGTGTTGAGTCACTCGACACAAGCGTAACCTTTAGTGCTGTAAAAGGAGGATGATGAATCCAATCAATGCCGGCAATTAAGTATGATGGATTATGTTCCTTTGGAAAAAAAAATTGACTTGCAAATATACTGAGCATGGGTGGGCAAGCAGAAGAAGAAGAAGATCCTCGCCCTGCCTTCAAATTGAATTAGTGTTGCTTTCACCACATCCGCCCAAGCAAGTGTGTGATCAATTATTGGTGTAAATTTAATTTAGTCACAACTCAATATAAATCACACAGCCCGGGGGAAGAGGGTTAGGGTTTGATGAATGGTTGGGAAGGGGTATTTGAGGGAAAGGTTTGACAAAGACAAACAGTACACATGGACAACAAAAACAAAACACACACACACAATCTTGGCAGACGACCATCATATTCATAAATCTGTTAAGGGAGAAAAAGGAAATGCATGCATGATGATGACTTGATGGTTAATGATAAGTAGTACTTACTAACTAGACTAGTAGACAGTACAGGGCAGCAGTATATTATTATTTATTTATTATTATTATGCTTTTTGCTTTGACTGTCTGCCCTCATAGAGACCCAAATTACATACATTTTATGTTCTGTTGAACCGGGCTTCCTTTTAAAGCTAGCAAAGAAAATAAAAAAATAGCTGTAGGGATCAATTATAAGCAAAGAGCAACAATAACAACAACACACAGTCGTAATGATTGAAGAGAAAAAATGAATCAAATTATTTAAAAGATGATGATACTAAAGTTACTGTATGATCCTGGTCAAATTGGGGAGTTGCATCTCGGCATTCCTCTTGGTCCTCCATTCCATGGACGCTGCGTCCGTCAATCTGGGGTGCCACTGCCTGCCTGGCGGATGCGGATTGGTAGGTGAGTGTGAGTTGTTTTTCTCTGTTTAGCACAGGGTAAAGGCCGGCCTGTAAGTGTAGATGGAAAAACAAAAAGGATATTGAAAAATCAAGGAGGAAAAAAAAGCATAAATTACGGAGGAGTGCAAACACTTTCAGAGGCGGTATGGCTAAATCATGTCTACTCTGTTGTCTGTTTCCAGCATTAACCTACAACAGCAACAGGACAGAGCAGGCCCACGGTGCCCACCCAACCTCCACTTAGCTTAGATTTTGAGTGAGCCAGACAGAGCACACATATACAGCAACATAGCATTTTCCTAAGTAAGTAACTAAATCAATACACAGCTGTCAGTCATACCACTACTACACTCGTGAGACTCGTGACTTGACTCCACCACCACACAGACATGTAGGTCTGCTGTGGTTGTTCTTGACTTGTTTACCTTTTATGCCACTCATGAAAAACTCCCTGAGTTATTCCATCAATCATCTCCGATCCTACTGACTGCTGAAGATACTATGTCACTGTGGTCATCATCATGGTGTTGTCCAACTCATTCTGCAGTGTACCGAGTGAGTCCAGATTCCATATTCAAAAATGCAATGGATCGGCCTGCAGTAGAAGTACAATTTTGTTATTAAACAACAAGAAGGGAAAGATTGACTTGAGTCTCTTTTAGTGTGTAGATTAAATACTAGTACACTTTGACTTCACTTCATGCACAACAAACAACAACAACACAAACACCAATCATTCAGACTCAGCGTCCAAAGCATGCCATTCATTACCTGTTCCTTCTCATCTTAAGTTAAGGGGCAGTCTCTCTCGGCTCGGAAAGGAGGATAGCTATAGTCATCATGTTCCACTTTTTTTGGAGGGACTCGACGAGGCAACATTTCTTGTACTATTCTCCATCCAATCATCTGGCTTGAGGGAAATGGATTTAGGGCGAGTCAGGAGGAGGATGGAGCAGGACTCGGAGGAGTGGACTTAAATGCACACAGCTGCAACTCCAATATGGCAATAAAAAGAGAAGACGTGGTGATGGATTTGTTGTGATTCGAACCAGAAAGACAGAGACACACACAAATAATAAAAGTAAATAAGGAAGAAAGAAAGTAACAAGTTCAAAGCCTAGTTGTCAGGGAAGTATAGCTCGTCCTCAAACTCTGGTGGTTCAACCAGAAGTAGGTAATCATCTAACACACTACTTCCGTCTCCTAAGTTGCTGTCCTCATCTTCCTGCTGTGATTCACGTATTTTGTAATTCGGTGGTATAAAGTGCTGATTCATTTTGATCATGGTTAACCTCTCCACATTTTTGGGCGAGATACTGGTCCTTTTCACTGTTACAATGGCACCAGCAGCACTGAAAACACGCTCAGAAGAGACACTTGCGATAGGACAAGCCAGATAGTTTATCGCCAGCCTGCTGAGCACTGGCCATTGGCCCCTTTTCCCAAACCAATACAGCAATGGGTTTTGATCAATGTAGACCTCTGTTGGGTCATCCAGATAGGTCTGGACCATCCTCTCAATGCTCAGGGGTGCTCCACTTTGCTGGGCCTCTTTTGCCTTTGCATCAGCACTGGACCTAACAAGCCCTTGTTGTAGATACCAATCCTGTGCCGATTTTACTGGGGCTGATGATCCGGTTATTGCTGTTGTTGATAGTGTTGGTGACTGCTGTGAGCCAAACGCACTGCCCTCAGGTTCTGAAGTTGAACTTGACGCCGGATGCCCTGCTGCAGTACTTGTTGTGGGTTGGAGTAGCGGGCCTTTAATTACCAGCCGTTCCTTTTCCAATTTACTGGCTGCCTCAGCTATCCAAGTTTTGTACTGGGCAACATCCACTTCTGAAAAAGGAATTAATGTCTTAGTGTTCAGTGCCGATTTGTACCGTGGATCCAGAATTGTGGCACAAATGTAATGTTTGTCTGACACAATGCTAGTTTGCACCCTTGTATTTGCAGCTAAGCAAAATGATAAGCTCTCCACCAACACATATGCTTCTTTTTTTTCCTTCACACCTATGTACATTTCAGACACCCCCTTCAGCTGTTGCTCTAGCATGTGCAACAATGGGAAAGCTTAGCCCATAGTACAGTCCTCTTTGCTGACTTCGCGTGTGAAGAGCTCAAAAGGAAGTAGCATCTCTGTCAGGCATTTAACTAGGCCCCATTGGTCCATCTCTATGGTCATGCCTTTCACAGTAGCATCCCCTAGTCTTTGCATGACATATTCATTGATTGGTGTGTACTGATCAAACAGACGATCAAGCATGTAATAAGTTGAGTTCCAATGTGTTGGCACCTCCTGGATGAGTGCTTTGACTGGCATTCTATGCTGACGTTGAATGATCCTCAGCTGCTTCCGGGCTTTAAAAGAATGGCTGAAATGTGTGCATATTCTTCTGCAGGTGTTCAGTAAGTTGCTGACTCGGTCTTCCTTTTTCAGAAAGACTTGAACAATGATGTTAATGCAGTGCGCCAAACACAGGACCCTGAAATAGCCACCAGTGCGCATGGCCTTAACTATATTGCTGCCATTGTCCGTAGCAACAAAACCAATGTTAAGCCCTCTTGAGTGCAGCCATTCAAAGACCTTGCTGTTAAACTCTTCCAAAATGTTTGCAGCAGTGTGAGATTTCTCCATGGCGAACATGGCTACAGTTGCATGTTTACGAGTAGCATTAAAAATCTCAGCAGTATCAACAACACCTGCTGCAGATATCTTGTCTCTAACCCCCACAAAAGAGATCCAGTGTGCAGTGATGCACATGTAATCAGTGGCTTGGCAACTGGTCCACATGTCTGTTGTCAGGTGGATATTGTGAACAGCACTCTGCTGCAAAGCTTGTCCAAGCAATTCCAGCACGTCGTGATGTAGTGCTGGAACAGCAACTCTGGCGAAATAGGACCGGCTGGGAACCTTCCATTTTGGGCAGATGGCTGTCACAAATTCCAGAAAACCCACCCCTTCCACAAAAGAAAAAGGGAGAAGGTCCAGCGCTAACATTTTTGCCAGCTTCGCATTGTACAAACGTGCCGTTGGGTGGTTGCGTTCGTACTGCCCCTCCGACCTAAGCATGCTGACAATGGTAGGCTGGATTTTTTTCCTTTCTGGTGCCGCTGATGCAGGTGACTTCTTGAACCCAGATGTTGTTATGCTCAACAACGCACTTTTTTTCATTGCGGTACTCTGTTGCCTTGGTGTCTCAGCCTGACTCTTACTACGGTGCCACTGAGATGTTGCTGAGGATGTGGGCGGTACCACTGCACTGCTGGGGAGAGGGCTACTTTGTGTACCAGAGAAAATGTCTCCCTCTTGTTCACCTTCCACCGCGATCATATCTTCTTCTACTTCTTCATCCCCACCAACAGCAATGGGTGCAGTTTTACTTTTTTGGGCGCTAAGGTGCGCCTCCCACTGGATCATGTGATGTTTTTTCAGATAGGTTGTTTGGCCTCCGGTACCATAGTTTGTACCAAGCCTACCCTGACTAACACCTTGTCGACAAATTGAGCATATATCAACGTTCTCCTCCTTACTGCTGACCGAAAAGAAGTCCCAAACTGGGGAGGTGAACTTTCTTGCGCTGCTGGAGGTGCAACTTGCAATGCCAGATGGACTGGAGGGTGTGCCTGGAATTTGACGCTGTGCTGTTACAGTACCACTACCTACTGAGGTGGTGGTTGTGCTGGATGTAGGTCCCTTCCGGGCCTTTGCAAATGCAAATATGGAAGCTGGAGGTGGTGTTGGTGTTACCTGTGTTGGTGGAATCCATGCCACATCCCTCACAGCTATTTGGGATGGGGTAATAATAATGTCGGTCTCCATCTCCACTGGGGTGGGAGTGATGTTCATGATGACTGGCTCGTCATCATCCTCCTCTTCTACATCTACCTCCATAACTCTAAGGCTTTCTGGAACCTTCCTTTTCCCTAGCCTTGTCTTGTGGCGTGCCTCACTCTCAGACTGAGCTGGTGGCTTCCAAGTGGCATCTAGATCATCGAAGGGGGGCTTGAAGAAGAAGTTGATGGACTAACCCTCCTTTTCCTTGCTGGGGATCTGGAAGACAATGGATCTTCTGAAAGACTGGCTTGCTCTTCGTCTTCCTCTGCAGGAAGCTCGATTTCCTGAAATGCCCCTACTTTGGGAGGAACAACTACTATTGTGGGCGGTGTTTGCCGGCTGTTGTTTCGGCTGTTATTGCGGCTGTTGTTCCGGCTGTTGTTCCGGCTGTTGTTCCGGCTGTTGTTGCCCACTTATCTGCTGAGTTTCCGCCTGCGTTGATTGGGTACTACTTTGCGATAATGATAAGTCAATTTCAACATCACTGCTCGTTGGCGTTTGCGCAAGTAGACTGGCTACCTCTGCGACACTCATGGGCTTGGGCCTAGGTTGGTGGGGTGGGCCCGCTGATGCAGAGGTGCTGCTCCCAGCTTGGCCCCCGGATACCGCTGATGCAGGCATAATTTTTTGTTTCCCAAAAAACATCTTGGGCAGCACACCAGTCTTGGTAAGTGCCACTTCCTTCATCTGTTCCTTCTTCTCACTGGCAACTTTCTTGGTACTGGAGGACCTGGTACCTTTCTTTGGGGCCATCTTCTTCTTCCGATGTCAGTAGGACGCAGTTGCACAGTTGCAGAGATGTCTGTGGTCACACGTCACGTGACGTTGTGCGCAGCAGGACTTCTGTCTGGCAGTACAACGGGTGATGATGACACCTCCTCCTCAGTCTTTTGTTGCACCTAAAAGCAAAGAAGCCAGAAGAACATCAGTGAAATGTTGCATTTGTTGTTGTGGTTCAATTACTACTAGTACAAACAAACAAATATAATATATAACTTAGTGTGTGGTGGTCACACTTGTTAGTGTTATATTATTACATTTTACTAACTCAGTTATTTAAAAAAACATAACAGCAGTGTAGCCATTTGTGAGACTTTGACAACAAGGGCTTTCATGGTATACTGTGTACAATCAGGAAGGATAGGAAAGAAGAAGAACAAAAACAAAAATACAAATGTAATGGAAATGGAACCTGTTTGGCATTAATTTGCGCATCACGTCATTCAGGGAGCTGCAGCTGGCAAAGGGGATGGAAGCAGTAAGCCAAGAGGAACAAAGGAAAGACATGCAGGCCTATATGGCAATAGAAGCACATTACTAAACTACCAACACAAAATGGCCACCAGCCACATGGTCACTCACAGTCACAACAAGCAGGAGGCCTGGAAAACAATGACCTCAAGCAGGCCTATAGTGGCCAGGCAAAGGAGGCATGCTAAACAACACAGCTTTAATGCAAAAATGCAAAAACGAAAATCCACAGGGCTAAGCGAGGTTTGCAAGTTACACAACAACCACACCACACACACACATCCAACAAAGGCATTTATTTAACACACACTAAAAAAGTGAAATACCCCAAAAAAAACACATTTTGCAATTCAATCCAATGCCATTTATGCCCTAAATGATGTTTAAATTCAACAGACACCACAGAAACAGTTGTTTCATGCACCCATGAGTAGCTCTGGGCCTACTGGCTTCCCACAATAAATTTTTTTTAAATGATGAAAAGTACAAAAAAATTTAGTTGCATCTTGCAATGCCCCAATCAAACAAACAACACCAATTCTCCAACTTACTTGTAAAATCTCAAATCCAAAAGTCCTCAAATCTAATGATATATCATGCAGCAGACACAAAGAGTGATCCTTCCAGCTCCAAATCCAAATGAAAAGTGAACAGGACATGGACAAAGCACTGGGAGGAGCCTGCTGGACAGGAACAGGAAGTTGGAGACTCTGGGGCACTTTCTTCCTCTTAAAAAAAATAGTAAAAAAAGAAAAAGGACTCCTTGCACAAAAAAGTACAGCCAAATGTCAATCTGAGGAGTTTTTTTCATCCAAATCATCATTTTCGAGAAGGTTTTATGCTGCTCGAGAGATATTCTTCTCCAAATTGCAAATTTTGCGTGTTCGGCATCGCGAGCTTCACTCAACTTCCGCCGGAAGTCAGATGGCGCGTCCAAATGACGTGTTCGCGATCGCACACTCTCGCGGGACCGTGCGGCCAGCTACCAAATCTCGTGGCGCACTCGAACGCATAGGAAATCTCCTCGGCGAACGCAGGGATCCCGGTAAGTCGCTACTGCGAAAACGGATTTTGAAAGCGCGAACAAGAAAAAAATTCCGCTCCGCCGCGGATCACGGAGTTTTCGGTAACTCCGCGTTCTACGCGGAGCAGCGGAGTTGTCAAAATCCGCAAACTCGGCGAGCGGAGCGGATTTTACCGCCTAGGGTTAGAAAAAAGCATAGTCTGGAAATGGCGGGTGAATAGTATGTGAACAGTAATCTGAATTTGGCACTGAATTTATTCACTGAAGTGATCTTCCTTCTATTACATTGACACAGCATTTGAAAATAAGTATGCGCAAATTCCAGAACAAGACAGCCAATGCTAGCACTGACCTATTCCATTAATCTACTCCAGCCAAAAAATTAAGGTGAAAGGGCAATCAAGTTAAAACTTCTACTAATGCTCATCCACAAACAGGGGTTCAACAAAGAATGGACTTGAAAGTTCAGCAGCTACTGGAAGCAGAAAAAAAGAAGGCCCTAAGAATCAAACTGTGAGTGAGAAGGGATCAGAAACTGAAAGTGGAGGAGACATCTCTGACCTACAATTATCTGGTTCGCCTTTAGGCTTAGAGGGTGTGGTCAGTAGCGTCAGGAAGTAACACTAATAAGTACTGTGGAGCCCGCTGTAAGTTTATTTGGCTGCAAGCAGTATCTACTGTTTTCAAAGCAAAATAAAGAATTTCTGCTGGGGGAGGCTCAAGTTAAGAACCAGGCAGTGGAGAATAAAGGTCAACAGGTATCTGAAGAGGTGTCTGTGGGAGCTGCTTCAGCTCGGAATGATGGCATAACTGAGGACATCCGACAAACAATGCCAGAAGCTGACATTGAGGGCAGGGCAGGGCAAGCTCTCAGGCACTGCAATTTGATCTAGGGGAAACTAGTCAGTCTATTAAAAATATGTTCTAGAACATTTTGACAGAAATAAGAGAATTAAGAACAACACAGGCAAAGGAAATACCAGCATTGCATGAGCGACTGACAAAGATCGAGGAGGGCATTGCCAAGTTCACTGAAAGGTTGACAGAGGCTGAAAGCTGAATTTCAAATCTAGAGGATAAAGTTTTGTCCATGCATCAGGAAATTAATCAATTGGAGAAGAACAAAAGTTTGTCTGAAAACAAAAAAATACTGGAAAGGTGGCTAACAGGAAACAAGGAGGCCAGGACTTATTGGGAAATCATTTTTTCACATTTTAAATTGTAAATCTTTCTTAATCCAAGGATCAGAAAGGAGGTGCCCTACTAGGTACTCAGATACACAAGCATTTAATTTTCGCAAGGGCGTAGGCATAATACAACAGGTGTATGAGTGTCAGGCCAATGTGGGATATATTTAGGATTTAAGAAGCACGTTGCACTTTCATGATACATGGGGCACTTTATTAAACAGGCAGGGATATGGTCCCTCCAGCAGTAGAAGGGAAAGGCATCCAGTCATTCCTTTTATATCAGTGGGATGGGGCGGCATGCTAGTGATAGGTTTTCTCAGGCTAGGTAATGGCCAGATCACTGTTAATGGCTCTATGTGTATGGTAGTGGCGACACAGAAATGACAACACAGCATAGGGAGTCTATTCGGATTGTGACATTGAAGGCTAATGATCTTAATAATAAATCGAAAGCTAGGGCAATAGATACATGGGTGAGAGGGCACTCCCCAGATATTGTGCTTATTCAAGAAACCCATTTTATTGATAAAAAGGAACCTATTTTTAAGATGTTTAAGCATTGGGCGGGGTATCATGTCATGAGCAAGTGCAGCACATAGGGGATGGCATTGTGTGTAAATAAACATTTCCCTCTCCAAGTTACCTTCTCTCAAACAGATAAAGAAGGCAGGTGTGACCCTTATTAGTGGAATTCTTAATAATAATAATAGGCTTACAATAGCAACAATGTATGCCCCAATAGTGGATAATTCCAACCCCTCTTATAGAATTACATCACGCACTGCTTAATATTCCAGGTTTTGTGATATTAAGGGGGGATTTTATCTCCTTTAACATCTAATTTTAGACTCACCCTCAGATAAATTCAGGCAAAATAAACCACGAATGGCCGCAGCCATGTTAGATTGCACTAGAGGTTTAGGTCTGTCCGACTTATGGAGCGAAAGGTTCCCATGTAATTCAGGGAGACATAAGTCAGCTGCCAGATTGGACTATTTTCTCTCTACACAAAGTTTGCAATTAAATGACTACTCCCATATGCAAAATGCTTTCTCAGATCATCCTTTAGTAAAGATGGAAATAGCAGGCATTATCGTAGAGAGGCCAGGTGGAAGATGTGATGTAAACCACGAAGATGAGGAGTGGTGTAAGGAGACACAGAGTGAAATATTTAACTATTTTAAAATAAACAATAATTTTACTGGAATTGAAAATGTATGGGAGGCTGTTAAAGCAACAATACAGGGACATATCACTTCCAAAGAGATTAGGTAGAGGAAATGTATGTTATTACTCAGGGCTGAGCTGGAGACAGAATTAAGTCAGGCAAGTATGGATATGCTACGATCACCAATGATAGCTAATAAAGTAGCTCTTAAGAAGGCCAGACTACATATGCAGGAGTATTACTAAGAGCGTGGATATATAGCCAACTCCGCATATTTACAAAAAGTGTATGAGGAAAGTGAGTACACGGGTAAACTTTTAACCTGGCAGTCAAGAGATCGTCAAGAGCAGCATAAAATAACTTCACTAGTAGACGAGAGACAAATGTCTACATCAGAGAGTCTCAGCAAATTCAGGAGAAATGTCTTAAGCACTACAAAGCTATATAGTAGGCAACAGCAGGTCAATGCGGAAGCGCTCAGTAATTTTTGGAATAAGCTCTCCATACCCAAGCTGAAATTAAATCAAGCACAAGCTTTAGAAGCGAAAATCTCCCTTTTTTTAACTTGCATTTACATGTTTAATTTTTCATTTATTTTTTTATTATTATTATTTTGATTTAAATTGATGAAATTGCAGCAGCAAGTTTACTTAAAAGCAATACAAATAAAACAATTAGAAATCAGCAAAAGTGAGCAGTCGCAGGTTAACAAATTCATTCCGGGCCCTGACAATAAGCCGCCTGTGCCTAAAACCCAGCACCTAATATTTAAACAAAGAGACCCAGGTCGAAAGCGACCCCCAGATCCTCCTCCCTTTAATTCTTGCCCTCCTGCCTTTGTGTTCATAAAGTGTTTTTAAATTGTAAACATGTAGGAAGCGTCCATTCCATTGCTGAAAGGTCAGGGTAGAGGATCAAGCCAGGCCGAGGCACACAATGCCTAAAAACCGACATAGCTATAAAGATAAACTCTGCCCCGTCCACACTATTTATTTCATCCACCCCCAACAACATAAGCTGAGGTGACAGGGAGACATTCACTTTGAGGACTTCGCCTAAAAAACCTACAATGTCCAAACCAAGGGGGTCATTATGATGTCGGGCAGATCGCCACCGCCCGACCGGCGGTGGCGATCTGCCCGACATCTTTCCCCGCCCGCCCTCCATTTATCCCCCACCATATTACAATGGCGGGGGGGACAGCGGCGGACGGAAAGACCGTCCACCGCATTTCCGCAGGCAGGCAATCGTTCCGATTGCCTGCTGGGCGGAACTCGGGCCTAATATGGTGGCGGTGTCTGGAAGACACTGCCATCCATATCAGGATGCCTGGCGGTGAAGTCCTTTCCATGGCGGCATCGCCGCCATGGAAAGGCATGCAGGAATAGCTTTGGGGGCCCATTGCGGGCCCCCGTGGGGTGGAGGGGTGGGTGGCTGCACTATGGTACCCCCCTACATTGGTATGCACAAGGTGGCAGGCACCACGCGGTGCCTGTCAAGTTGTGCATGCCAATGCAATGCATGCATTTTTTACATTGCGGCGGGTGCTGCTGACAGCACCGCCCGCCGCAATGTAAACAATGCGGGATGCGACCGCCACGGTGGCGGTCGCATCCTAATAGGCACAGCGGGACCGCCGCACCTCTGGCGGTCGGTCCCGTTTACCGTTACGGTGGCGGGCGGACACAAAGTCCGCCCGCCATCGTAATGGGCCCCCAAGTGAGTTTAAGCTGGGGCATGTGGAGAACATGTGAACCAGTTCCGCATTGGAAGCGCAGCATCTAGGACAGTGAATCTCCGCTGTCCCTCCCCATTTAGCAATTTTCGCTGGTGTTAAGTACAGATCAAAAATGGTTTTATAATGTTGTGATTGCAGGTTTGATGAACACAAAATTGACCCGCCTAGTTCAAGTGACTTCAGAAAACCTGAATCCAACAGATCAAGCCTCACCCGCCATTTCTAATTGTGCTTATCCAGATCGTCTGGGACACCCTCCAACAGACAGCCATATACTTGCGAGATTGAGGGATCAGTGCCTTTTGTTAGCATTTCCCACAAGGGAATCTGTGCAAAGTCAGCAGCACCGCGGCCTTTTTCAAAAGAAAATCCCTCAGCTGTAAATATTTAAAAACATCCTGTTGCCCAATATTAAATCTGCCCCTGATCACCTCAAATGATGCAATATGATCCCCCACAAGTAGATCCCCTATCCTGCCAAAGCCCCCTCGTTCCCTTCTAGCTAAGCAGTTGTCTTGAAATATTCCAGGGAGTTGATCATTCCTTAGCAGGGGAGTATACCTACTGTATCTGCACACCCCAGTTTTTTCCGGACACCTGCTCAGTTTCAGAACGCCGTGACCAGAGTCTTTGATCGTGTCCTTTTAAAGTAGCTCGAATCAAAAATCTTCAGGAGACACCCCTTAGCGGCTGTCCCAATCAGCAACTCATAAGTTGAGGGCACATAGCCCAATTTATCTCCTTCAGTTTGTTGCCTTGTTGTTTAGTACAGGGCCATAGTAATGTAATGCTGCAGCTAGGTAGTATAATTTAAAATTGGGGATCCCCCAACTCACCCTATCTCTAGGTAAGCTCATGAGTGCATTAGCTCTCCTGGTCTTCCCGTAGGCCCAGATGAAACTAGCCACCAATCTATCAATTACTTTAAACCAGTCATTATTAACCTCCAGAGGAACAGTGCGGAATACATACAATAACTTTGGCAAAAACATCATTCTGACAAGATTGCATCTCCCCACTATTGAAAGTTTCAGATTGTTCCACTGACTAAAGTCCTTCTTAGCTTTTTCAATAATAGGGATCAAATTTAGGTCGACTATACGTTCCGCTTTCGCAGTTTATTTTTTTATTTTTGTGTTTTATAGAGCGCGAACGTGACCCGTTAGGGTATCAGAGCGCTTTACAGAGTCCTAGAGTTGTACAAGAGGCATGGAATCACAAGAGTATACCATAAAATGGGAGGGGGCAAGGTGTTGAGTACAAGAGGGAATGGAGGGATACAATGTACAGCTTTCATTACAGTTGCCGAGGACAGGCCCCAGGTTTCTTGGTGGGGTGGGGGTCATCGGAGGGAGACAATAGCCGTGAATTGATCAGGGTCTCTGTGGCGGTTGATGGTAGGGTTTAGACAAGGAATTTACTCATGAGGAAGGATTTGGCCTCCTTTTTGAAACGTGCAAGAGAGGGGATTCTTCTGATGGCGGGTGGGAAAGAGTTCCATATTCTTGGTGCAGCCCCAGCGAACGCCCGATTATAAAAAAAATTTTCCCTAAAGCGTGCAGGCTGGAGTAGGAGGTCTCTGGCGGATCGTGAGTTTCTGATTCCTCCGGATACCACAAGTTTCTGTACAAGGTATGCAGGGGAGTTTGAGTATAAGGCCTTGTGTGTGATGCATGCTAACTTAAGCTGTATTCTTGCCTCGAGAGGAAGCCAGTTCAGCGCTTTCAGGTGTGGAGAAATGTGATCAAATTTCCTTGTGCCGGTAAGTAATCTGGCGGCCGCATTGAGGCAGGCTTTTAAAGGTGCTAGGGAGATCTTGGGTAAACCAGAGAGGGTGGAACAGCCATATTCCAGTCTAGAAATGACTAGTGCTTGGACTGCCAGTTTTAGGTCGGGAGCGTCAAGGAAGGGTTTCAGTTTCCATAGGTAGCTCAGGTGGAATCTGGCTGATTTGGCCATCGCGTTAATGTGGTCCCGCATGTTCAAGTTGCAATCTAAGGTTATTCCCAGTGATTTGGCCGAATCCACAATGGTCGGTGGACAATTTAAGGCTGTGATGGCCTTAATCCATATCTGAATCTCAGGGTCGGTTTTTGGAGGGGAGATTAGAAGGAATTCTGTTTTCTTTGCGTTGAGTTTGAGTTGATTGGAGGAGAGCCATTGGACGGTCAGCATCAGGGCCTCATTCAGGGAGAGAATCTCCTCGAGGGAAGAGATTTTTCTGTAGATCTGAGTGTCGTCAGCGTACATATGGTAGGAGATATTTGCGGTGCGTAGGACTTCGGCAAGCGGTTCCAAATAAAGGTTGAAGAGGGTGGGGGATAGCGTTGATCCTTGAGGGACCCCAACCGTGACCGATGAGGGAGCGGACAGGTTGCCGTTAATTAGGAATCTCTGGGATCGGTTTTGGAGGAAGGATCTGAACCATTCTAGGACAGAACCATCTAGTCCCATCCTGAGTTTGAGGCGTTCGAGTAGCTTCCCATGGTTGACCGTGTGTCGAAGGCCGATGCTAGATCCAGGAGGATTAGGAGACAAGTTTTGCCTTGGTCAAGGGCTTGGAGGGCATCATCGACGATGTGGAGCATGGTGGTTTCAGTGCTGTGTCCCGGTCTGAATCCAGATTGGAAGTCATCGAGTAGGTGGAAGTTGTTGATGTGACGACTTAGCTGCAGTTGCACACATTTCTCCAGCACTTTAGCTAAGAGAGGGATGTTGGAAATAGGTATGAAGTTGTCAGGGGAGGCTGGATCCAGCGACGGCTTTTTCAGAATGGGGAGGACTTGGCCCACTTTCAGAGAGTCAGGAATTGATCCCTGCCGGAGAGAGGCGTTAATTATTGCAGTCCAGCTCGGAATAATGGATTGGGCGGCGGCAGCTAGGCAGTTAGAAGGGAGCGGGTCGTTGAAATGGTTGTTTGGGTTTAAGGTAGATAGGATTTTGGAGACGGAGTCTTCGTGCGTAGAGTGTGAAGTCGGTCCAGTGTGCTTGATTCTTAGGTGAAGCCTGTTGGGGCGGCGTGGAGGGCGGAGGCAGGTCAGGGGGGTAGAGAGTATGAGGCGGAACTAAGATCGTTACCTAGGGCTTTGATTTTGTCCATAAAAACGAGGAGAATTCCTCGGATGATAATAGAGACTTGGGGTTTTCTTTCAGTGTTTTGGCCAGTTTGTTGGATTGGTGTTTGACCAGTTCGAAGAGTTTGCGGGGTCTGTTCTGGGCGTTCCCCAGTTCAGATCTGAAGAATTCTTTTTTTGAGTTGAGGATGTTCCTGTTGTATGTATTTCTGGCCTGGCGGAGAAGTTTTAGGTGAGCGGCAGAAGGGTGCTGTCTCCAGATTCTTTCGGATTGCCGGAGGGATCTCCTCTCATTGTTGAGGGATCCAGTGAACCAAGGGTTTCTATCTTTGATTTGCGTTCTTTTTAGTTTTAGTGGGGCTAGGTCATCCAGAATGTTCGACATAGTTGCAGAGTAGTGATCGTTGAGGTCGCTGACCGTTGTGATATGCGAGGGGGAGGTCAGCTTTGCACCGAGCCTCGAGTTCTTTGTGGTCCAGGTTCTTGGTGTCTCTGACCCAGCGTTTAGGAACCACCGGTTGTGGTGTCCTTGTCTTGTGGGTGCCAGGTAGTAGGAAGGCAATGGCGTGGTGGTCAGACCAGTCACAGGGGTCTATAGAGATAAGCTTGACGGATGCTTCCTTAGAGATGATCCAGTCAAGAATGGCCCCCTTCGAGTGAGTTGGGAGTGAACAAGATTGGGTCAGGGCTTGATCGGCCAGGAGGTCTTTAATGGCGTTGACATGAGGATCCTTGGGATCGTTCCAGTGTAGGTTGAAATCGCCAAGGAAAATGTCTTTAGCGTTGGAAGAGCTCTTTGCTGTGAGAATTTCCATGAGGTGGTCAGTGAAGGAGTCATTCATGCCTGGGGGGTGGTAAAAGATGTGCAGGTTGCACAGTTGGGTGGAGTTACTGGAAATAGAGAGGGCGAGGTATTCGCAGGAGTTGGTGGTATCCGCCAGAAGTTCGGTGACAAGGAGGTTGGAGCGGTAGATGCAGGCGATGCCACCTCCTTTCTTGCTATGTTGTCTGTCCAGCCTAGCAATGTTATAGTTGGGAGGGACTAAGAGGTCTAGGCATGGGGATGAGGAATCGTTTAGCCATGATTCTGTTAGAATTGCTAGGTCGAAATTTTTGTTCAGGATGAGAGCAGCGATATCGGCGGCATGCTTTACTGCCGAGCGGCAGTTGATTAAGAGACCAGTCAGGGAGGGGTCGGAGGGAATGTCGGGAGTTGGGGCGGACAGGTGTACAGGCGCTAGATTGCTTCTAATCACACTTCTGTTATGGAGGGTAGCTGATCTGCAGGGGTTGATAGCGACCGTGCAGATGGGATGTTCGGCACTCACGTCTGATAGGCCAGGGGTAACTGGGGCTGCATTGTAGTCCTGGAGAATGGCGAGGATTTCTTTTTCAGTGAGGTCTAGGGGATTTGGTGTGGTGAGGGAAGGGTTGTAGGAGAGGACGAGAGCTAGGGTTTCCTCCTCCGTTAGGTGGCAGGTATGTTTACGAAGGCGGAGGTGCCTCAAGGATGTAGGTAGTGGGTGTTTGGGGAGCTCTGTGATAGGAGTGGAGGTGGAGTTCAGCCGGGGCTTGAGTGTGGCGAAGGAGAGTTCGGCAAGGTGGAGGAGGTTCGTTAGATCCAGAATGGAGAAGTGGATGCTTTGAATTATTTTGGCGGCTCTGGAGTGCAGAGTATCGATATCCATGTAAGGGGGGGGCGTGGTCGAGGTGCTAGGAGGGTTAGGATGGACTGTGTTGGGGCAATAGGAGGGGTGGTTTGTGGGCTGGCAGGGCTGGCTTGACCTGTATCGTGGGTCATTGGAGTGATACTGACTCCTAAATATGTAGCTTCCTCAACAGTCCTGCTATTGGAGGCAGACATGTGTCTATTTATCAATACCTGGGTTTTAGCTCTGTCTAACAAAAACCCTGACTGATGCCCAAATTCTTCTGCTATCCTTTCCACAGAGCAAACAGCCCTGTTGGATCACTGGTGATTATTGCCACGTCATCTGCATAGGCAAGAATATTATATCTGACGGGCATGATGCAAACTGACGGGCATGATGTCCAGAGAGGCTTCCAACCTCCTAAGAAGGGGGTCGATATAAAGTGCAAATAGCAGAGGGGAAGCGGGGCAGCCCTGCCTCACTCACTTCTCTATCGAGAAGAGCTCTGACTCACCTCCCATTATTTGTAAACAAGCTATAGGGTTGAGATACATAGCCCGGATTGCGTTAATAAAGGGCCCCCCAGGCCAATATCCTCCATAACCTGCCAGAGGTAATCCCATGACACCCTGTCAAAAGCCTTCTCGGCGTCGAGCAGGGCAACCCTAATGGGTTTCGCTAGGACCTCTGTAGCATCAAACAGTGAAATTACTCGCTGCACGTGTTCCGCAGTCCCTCTCCCTGGAATAAACCCATGCTGCCAGGCAGAAACGAATTGCTGTATAACGCTGCCTAGCCAGTTAGCAACATTTTTGAGTAAAGCTTAACGTCACTATTTAGTAAAGTAATTGGCCTATAAGAGCCCAAATCTGTAGGATCCTTGCCGTTTTATAAGAAGATAATCACATTTGCTGTACCCCAGGACCCTCGGGGGAGTGCACCGCCTCTAACATCCTTAAACAGCCCCACTATCTCCTGATGAATTTCTACAAAAAAAACTTTGTAGAACTCTAGAGGGATAGAGTCCGTACCTACAGCCTTTCCAGATGGGAGAGCCTGTAATGCAGCCTGACACTCTTCTAATTAAATGTCTGCCCCTAATAAAGATTTTCCCTCCTAAGTGATTTTACCACAGACCCATGAGTCCAAAGCCTCAAAGTCCGGAGAATTCCCTGAGGAGGAGGCTTTATAGAGATCAGCTTAGAACTCCCAAAATGCCTCTCTAATCTCAACGGGATCTGTTACCAATCTGCCTTGCATGTTCCTTATCTGGCTAATATGCCCTGCTGCTTGCTGTTGCCTTGCCCTAACTGCGAGTAGACGCCGCACACGTTCGCTATATTCATATCATTCCTCATTTTTAGCCAAGAATTTCCCAGCAGTTTTCTCAGCGGTAAATTCATTCAGGAATGATTTAGTTATAGCTATCAGGTTCAGCACTGGGATACGATCTTTCCCCATAGCCACATTGCTGATCAGTTCGACCTCCAGGTTACTGAGTCTTTGATTTAGTTCTTTGATGTGTCCCTGGCCCCGCTTTTGTTTGGCAATACTCAACCTCAAGGTTTCACCTCTCACCCAAGCCTTGAAGGCATCCCATACTATTCCAGGAGAGGAGCTACCTTTGTTCGACTGAAAAAACCCCGGGATCCAGACCTTCATATGGTTTACATCTTCAGGGTCCGAAAGCAAAGCCCTCTCAAAAGTAAATTTTCTAATCACACTTCTTAATCCATCAAGAGGAAGTACAAATACAATAGGGTTGTGATCAGACATTATTTAAGGAAAGAGTTCAACCCGAGCCACCCTGATCAAAGTCGGGTGAGGCTAAAAAATAATCCAGCCTGGCAAACTCGCCATGAGGGGCTGAATAATACATGTATCCCGGGTCGAGCGCTTTCAGGCTAGGCCAAACATCAATTAAGCCGATGTCCCTCAAAAAGTTCCTAAAAGATCTTGATACTTGCGGCTTGCGCCCAACACAGCTTGCTTTGCTATCTCTAGGACCCCCTCTAGACCCATTTACATTAAAGTCCCTACAAGCTATATATGGGGCAAGCCAAGAAGGTAGTCCATTCACTAAAAAATTAAGCAGGCCAGGGTCATCAAGGACTGGGGCATAAACTGAACATAGGGTAAAGGAGCCGGTACCGGCTTTACACTCCATCATTACCCATCTGCCAAACTTGCCTGCTGCCTTTTGTCCAGGTACGACAGTGTTTCCTTTAACTAAGATGGCAATCCTTCTAGACCTGATATCCTGAGTTGTATGGCAAGCTACCTTCAGCCCTAAAGAGTTCAAACTAGAACTATCGCTCCGGGCAATATGGGTCTCCTGTAGGCAGTATGCATCTGTTCCTAAAAATGTAAGATCTTCTTGGACCCGTCTTTTTTAAAATTTATCGTTTAAACTGCAGATGTTGATAGTAGCAATATGGAGCTTAGTCATCCCCCACAGAAATCGCCCATACCGACAGCTTTGCCAACCAAGGAATAACGGGTCCCGGGCAAGTGCCCCATCCCCCTAAGCCTAATCTCGTATAATCTTGCCATTCACATCCTGAAGAAACATTCCTCTGGCTGCGTTTACAGTCATGCTGCCACCTTTCCTTTTGTAGAACAAAATAAACAATCAAACTGAGAAAGCCTTGCTGAAGTGTGTAAACCAACTCAACCAGGACCCTTCGCCCCACCCAGTCCCCACAGAAACCCCTCGCCCCATCCTGAACACCCCCCACCACCACCACCACCCCTACCCCCCACCCCTCCACCACTGAAAGCAGTCAGACCACGCGGGTCTGTGTGATGGCTACTGGTATTGAACACCGTGAGACCCCGCCCTGGTCCTAACTCTGCCTCCCCCCGCACCAGTGTGCTAACGTGAAAAACAACAAGACACAAAAACCCCGAAAGGTAAAATAGAAAAGAAGGAAGAGAAGGAAGGGAGAAAACAAGCCTAGAAGCCCTTCTGCTATCCCTCCTTCATCTCAAATGGCCCACCTCTTCCAGTACAGGTTCAGAGTACGCCCCCCACACCATAAGAAAGTTACCCCCAGTGCTAAACGATTTCATAGGGTGACCCCCAATAAGCTACACATTGTTTCTCTCTGCCAGTGCTTGACAAAGATAGTCTCTAGCTTGTATTTCAGAGGTGAAAAATTGTATAGTCCCTCTGACAATTGTTTTTAATCTGGCAGGTACAAGCAAAAAGGCTTCAAAGCCAGCATCTTGAAAGGGCTTAATCACCTGCTGCAGGCGCCACCTGCGCTCTACTGTTATGAGGCAGAAGTCAGGGTGTACGAAAAAAGAGGTTTCTTGATATTTTCATCTGGCCTCGGGAGGGCTTTCTCAAAAATGGCTTGGCGGAGCAGTAAATTGCCAAAAAATACTAAAATAGCCCTAGGTTGCCTTTGATCTCCAATGGCTTGAGTAGGCTTGTACCGGGCTATCAGAAACTGGTGGACCCTTTGGATTTCTGTCTCCCAGTTTCATCCTGAAATTTCAGTGACGGCATTCCTGAGACGATCGAATGTCATCCCATTCCAAGCCTTCCTCAATACCAAGAAATCGGAGATTATTCCTTCTCTGCTGATTCTCCAAGTCCTCTAGCTTCCACAAGACATCAGTCAGTTGGGCGCCATGCGACTTAACCTGTTCTTTCACGGTTACCAAATCGGTCTCCACAGCTGTGATCCTTTCCTCAAAGCAAGCCTTCCCAGCATTCCGGACGGCGCCTTCCAGCTTTTTTGTGGCTTGCCTAGCCTTTTTGCCATCCGCCCGGGTCTCAGCACGGTGCTCCTTAATTGACTCCAAAATTAAGCCAAGAGCGGGATTTAGGGCAGCTATCCCAGCAGACTGTAATGCAGACAGAGCCGTCCTGTCCAGAGCTGACGCAACATCTGGCATCCCTAGTATTTTTGTACGGGAATAGTCCCATTTCAGTGCGCCACTGACGGTATGTTTCTCTCTGCTCTTTCGGGAGTCTGTGTTGCCCTTGGAGCTCTTCCGATGTTTTCAGCATTTAAGGGCTGTCTCGGGTGCTTCAAGTGTGCTAGAGCCAGATGTTGAAGAGCTGCCCCCATCCTCAGTGAGGTAATAATTGAAGGGGTATATTCACAAGAACGTGTGATAACTACCGCAAGAGTAGCATAACGCAACTTTCAATAACGCAGCCTATCACGGGAAAATAACCCTGTGTCAACATGGAATTCACAACAAGGCGGTACCATGCGATAGTCACCAGATAACGCGTCAAATGTCAGCGTGAAAATCAATGCCACGCCGAAACAATGCGTAACGCGAACGCGAGAAATCATGCGATGAGGCCAATCGCGGTACAAAAAGTAGTGAAAAGCAGCCTCAGGCCTTCAAATCCCACACATCTGGCGGGAAATTGCACCATAAAAACCACAGACACAACACACCAGAAACAAGCCAAAGCACGTAGCAACATGGATGCACCCTGACCCAGCGCAGAGGGCAACGCGAACCCCACAACCCCCACAGACCACCAGCAAGGAACAACTGGCTCGGGGAAGGCCAAGGAGAAAAGGGAGAGGAAGACGGGGTGCAGACCGCAGGAAAACAAGACCAAGGCCACGGAGGCGACAGAACACTACCAGCAACTGACCCACAAGCCAACCACCTGGAATGCAGTCGGAGTGCCCAGGAGGCCAATCCAGGAGGCCAAGAGGCGCCGGCAGGACGTGACAACCTAAACCAGGTACAAACCCGCTGCCATCAGGAAGGCAGCAACGGCGACAGGAGGTGGCAGTCCAGTGCCACAGGAAGAGCTGGAGGAAACCCAGGCCACAGTCATCAGTGTGGAGAGGGTGCAAGGAGTAGGGAGTACGGACACAGCTCGACAGGACCAGACACAACAACAACAGGGTGAGGATCCAACAGGGACTGGGGGGACGGGGGGTGATGGGCACAATGCCACACATGCACTATGAGGTGTAACACACTGCACACCCACAATTACCCAGGGACATGTTCCCCATCCCCGTGGCACACTGCAGCACACACACATAACAATCACAGCACATACCATGACAATGTGGCACAAAGTGCAACACCCACACTGCAGAACAGGGGACACAACTGGGTCCACCCAGGCGCCGAAACAGAACAATCACATTGGACAGAGCAGGGAAGTGTGAGATGCACATCTACCCCTACAACCCCACATCAGCCATGTAGGCCAAATGTACACTGTTCCAACTCAAATAGTCACCACCGCCCAAACAGTCACAATGTACATTGTCACACAGTCTGCATGTCGACAAGAACAAGGCGCCAACACAATGCCAACATGCACCTCCCCTTCACAATGCAGAGGGACAAACAACACCTCCAGCAGGTCAGAACAGACAACCCATCAGTGATGCCCGAGATGAACACCACAGCCCAGACACCGACGCCCTACAACAGCCCATGGACATCCCACACAACCCACCACCAGGACCAGGGCAGACAAGCTACTCAGAGGAGAACCCAGCCCCTGCAACAGACCACACAGCATGAAGCACCCGCAATCATGGCTGCCTCACAACACTTCACCCACTCACACATGGCACCCCAATGCCAGGTGGCAGAACACCAAAAGGAGGTGGCCCAACAGGTGAGGGTGTTGCCGAACCCATGGAATGCGAACTAGAACACATACGTGGGTGTCCAATACCCTTCAGGGACCACCTACACCCCACAAAGTAGACCCACACCTCCACAGAGACACATGCACATATCATGTTGAACTGGCTACAGGCACGTGCGCCCGGCCCCTTTATTGGCATTGTATATTGCCAAGGGGCTGTGCATTTCCCTTGTTGCCATCCTGGGAACGCTGGTTGATGATGGACTGTCGGAGGATGAAGGTATCATGCACACTGGGTGTGTATTTGAAGGCGACATTGTTGGGTATTCCACGGTGTTCTGTTGTTGCCTGCACATTGGTGTGAGACGTGTGCTTCCTGTTGCGGTGATTGTGTGCTGTGTCACCAGGGGGCACAGGTAGTACATGTGTGATGTGTATTGCCCCCAACACGTGCGTGCATCCTGCTATGGCGTATGGTCCTTGCTTGGTCTCCAGCGGATCCTGCGCATTGTGTTGTACGTATGGGGACTGGGGTACCAGGGTGATGGTGATGTCCAGGACAGGTGTGGGGGACTTGGATGTGGCTGGCTGTGAGACTCCTCCGACTCTAGCGGGTGTTGGATGGGGGGTCCCAGGGGCCAACAGGTGCAACCACACCATCAGCTTTGTGTGGGGTGGGATGTTGGTTGTCCGCTGTGTTGTTGCCGTAGGCCTGTTAGGCGATGATGGCCAGGATGCGTAGGTTGGTTGTCCCTTTCAGCCTGTAGTGGACGGTGACATTGTCAGATGTTGGGTCTGTGCGGCTGGTACGTTTCCTGGGGTTCCGCTGTCTTTGTCTGCGCTGCGTCTGTGGTGGTCCGGGGGGGGGATGTTCCCGGGTGTGGGTTGGGGTCCTGGGGTGGTGGAGGTGGGTGTTGTGGCCCTCTTGGGTGTCCGGGCCGCATGATGGGTGGCTCCATGGCATCTGTTGCCCTTCGGATGTGGCCCTGGGCTGTGCCCCCTTTTGTGGTGCTGGCTGCCGTCCGACTTTACACCAGGTCAGAGCAGGTGTGGATTTCCTGGTGATAACGCGCCTTATCGCCTGTTTTGTGTTTTTATCGCGGATGTGGCTGGTCGTTGTGAATGTTGAGGTGTGCTGTTGTCTCGGCTTTTGTCACGGGAACGCCTACTCTGCATCCCATTAGCGATATTTGCGGGGGTCCTCTGTGGCGATGTTTTTTGCGGCTGCTATTGCGGGTAAACTGGTGCTGTGGGCTGTTAACACCGGCTTGTGAATGGGGCGGTAAATTTATCACGACTTTGGCTGCGATACAGTGCCGTTAATTCGGCGATAGCTCCTTGTGAATATGCCCCGAAGTCTTCTGAACTTGAGCCATCCGTGAGGTAAAGAAATTTGTCAGCCCCATCCGATGTAAGTTCCGCCGCCACCAACCCAGTATGCCCTATGTTGTGGTCAGAATCGCCTCAGGCTCCTCCGGGGGTAGCAGTACTCAGGGCGTACATAGCCCTGCACTCTTTGCCCGGGGTCTCCTGAGTGGACTCTGTGAGGTTATCATCCTCTTCACCCTGTTCGCATATCACCCTTTGTGGGGGCCGCCCTGATGCCCATGAGGAGCAAGTCTCCTTTTCTGCCACATCGAGTCCCCCAAGTAGCTCCAAAGGCCCGCCAGACAGATCATCACCTGCCCGGACACCACTCAGGCCCATCTTATCAATTTCCAGCTTCTTAGCGAACTCCTGAGGGGCAAGGCCTTCCCCTGTGTCCTTAGTCATGAAAAAGTCAGTGATTGCTGGCTGAGGCAGAGGTTGGATTTCTTTGCTGGAGCCAGTAATCCCTTCCACGGGAGCCAGGAGTCCCCCTGGTTTTTTAGCCACAGCCTAAGAGTGATCTGGCATATTCCTCCTTCTACTAACACTGGTGAAGCAAGATAAGTTTCTCACTTCTTGGAGGGCTGAGAGGAACTCGCGAGGGGAGTGCACCCTCCCGTGTATTAACACTATTACACACAAAGTACTCTCCTAATTGTTAATCCGGGAGACCCGGAAACCTTTAATGACTAAACCTGAGTTGATACTGGTGGAATGTCCCTACGTGAAGCTGGGATAGTTCATCACCCATAGGTGAGGAAGGAGGCAACTCCTTTTGTTTTATATTCCCTCACACACCCTAGTGGTGTCATGCTTCATCATCGGGACAACCTGACACCTAAAAGTCAGGGTGGGCTCAACCATATCTCAGGGAGCTCTTAGAAGATTTTTTGGGCCAGAGGGGGATGAAGATTTAAAATTCCTCTGTCAGATCCCGGTTTCCCTTTATTCTTGGATCTGGCAGGGATATTAAAAAGATAAAGGAATAGGATCATGTGGGATATTATGGTCCTAAGACCCTACTGCCAACATGTTTCAGTCCACTGGTGCCCCATAAAGGGTGCTGGACTTTCTTCAGGGCAAAGACTGTGACCCCCTGGAAGATTAAAGGTATGGGAATTTCCCTACACTCGATTTAGTAAGGGAAGGTAGCTGCTCCTTATCTATATTCATACGATATGTCGTCACTCCATCCCAACTTGGGAGAGGTTCCACTTCACGCTGGACCTCAATTAGTGGGGCAGCCCTGTTGTCAAACCGCCATCAAGGGTCCTGCCCAGCTGTCTGGTCTATTCATGTTGGGTCCCAGCTGCTTGCCCCCCAAACTCTCTGGCCGATTTTTTACTGAGCGAGAGCCAATTGGCTTACCTTCACTCCCCCCGGCATGATCTAGGAGGGATTTCTATCTTGACCCCAATGCCGGCGCAGCAGCCCGAGCAGAAGAGGGCAGCAAGTCTCCCTTCCCTTTCAGAAGCTTGGAAGCCTTGGGGGCCATGATGTGCAGCACAAGCAGCCAGGCAGGAACTGATCTGGAGGAAAAGGAAGAAGAAGAAGCTGTACTGGAGACTCCACTGGTGGGGCCCGCCCATCTAATCCAAGCGCCGCCCTGCAACCGGGACAGACGAGTCAGAAGTGCAGTCAGCTCACACACTGGTCTCCTCGAGACCGGCGAAGCAAGAAGCTGCTGACTCGCCTACCATGTCGCGCCGGGCATCACCACAGGCGCCAGGCCAGTCCGTGCTGAGACAGACGGCGCGTGATGACTTCAATGCGGTAAGCGGGGGGAGAGAGAGCCAGCTGCAGGAGCTCGACCTCAGTGAGCCTACGCGGTCACCATCTTGCTTTTCATTACATCGCAAAATTCTCTCTTAACGAAATCGAGGCGTCATTAAACCTTTAGCTAACGGCAAAGCCTGAGGGGAAGATGGTCTTCCAGTTGAAATGTATAAAAGATTTGCATCAGTTTTAAACCCTGAATTGTTAAAACTTGCCAA
The DNA here is from genome assembly GCA_963921515.1 of Calotriton arnoldi. Lineage (NCBI taxonomy): Eukaryota > Metazoa > Chordata > Amphibia > Caudata > Salamandridae > Calotriton > Calotriton arnoldi. The sequence goes on along the minus strand of CAWUFW010003433.1, from coordinate 117,067 downwards.
TCACATCTTGGAGGGGGGTGAAATACCGACCTCTTTTTGGTAAGCAACGGTAGTTAGCTTTTTAAAAAAAGGTAAGGACAAGGAGAATATCTATTCATAGAGGCCTATTAGTATCTTAAACGTAGATTATAAGATTATCACAAAACTTTTGGGTAATCATAAAAGGCAAGTCATGGGAGCATTGGTGCACTCAGATCAGTGTTGCTTCATGCCCGGTAGACAGTTATTCTCGAATACTAATTTTTTAGCACGAGCCTTAGACTATTTTGCACAGAAAAGAGTCCCTTTTCAAGTGATGTTTTTAGACGTTCAAAAGGCTTTTGATTTGGTGTGTTGGGAAAGCCTTTTTATCATTCTTTAGAAGTTTGGACTCCCCACTAGATTGGTTCAGTTAATAGCTAGTTTATATAAAGGTGCTAGAGCGCAAATAATTATAAATACCAGAATATTGGCCCAGGGAGGTGGGCTGCGTAGCTCCCCTTTATAATAAAGCCAGACCGTGGGAGATGGGGTTCCCAGGGCTGAAATCAGCCTGGGAGGAGGGCTGCATACCCCGATCCCCCATAATTTAAGTGATGGGCCCCGTAGGATGGGGTCCCCGGGCCCAAATATGGCCTGGGAGGCGGGGCCATGTTCCCCGTCCAACTAAAACAAAGGTGCCAGGCCACGGGGAATGGGTCAATGGGGCCAAAATTGGTCCAGTGAGGGGGACTGCCTTTGCGGGGTTGGCCTAACTATAACGTTGCTGTAACTTTTCTTTTTTTCTATGTATGTATGTATATATATATATATATATATTATCTACTGGCGGTTGCCAGTAGATAGTTATAGTTAGGACCTATTTTCCATAGGAAATCCGCAACATTGTATTTGAAATAACGTTGGCGCCGGTTGACGAATCTTCGCGAAAGCTTCCAACTTGTTGGGGCGCTCCGGTCCGCTCCTATCCTGAAAGTCTCGGGGTGATTCGTCAAGCGGGGGCCGAGAAAAAAGGGGGGTCCCAAAACGCGTTTTCCCCATTTATTTTTCCATAGGAACCTTTAGTCGCAGCTACAGCCCGAACTACTGAATGGAATTACACCAAATTTGGCAAAGAGGTAGCCCTTGGTTCAGTGTTGTGCCTTTTGCTTAAATGGTGTAAATCCGTTCAGTAGTTCCTGAGAAAATCAAAAGTAAAGTCACATATATATCTATGGCCGAGTAGGGTCCGTGTACCCTCCCGATCACGAGCTGCATGCTAATTGGCTGTCAAGTGGCTGTCAACACTCCAAATCAGGAAGTGTTGGCAGCCATTTTGTCCCTCGGTAGAACCGAGGGACAGAAACAAGTGCGCAAAGCGCAAAAGGGGGCAGGGTAGAAACACCCTGACCCCTAGGTCTGCTCAGGGGGTCCCACAAGGACCCCTGGGCAGAAAAAGCATTTTTTTTTTAAACGGCGGGATGCGCTTAGGGTGCGCGGATCCCGCCGATTAAAAAAAAAGCACAAGAAACAAGTGCGCAAAACGCACAAAGGGGGCAGGGTAGAAACACCCTGACCCTCTAGGTCTGCTCAGGGGGTCCCACAAGGACCCCTGGGCAGAAAAGGATTTTTTTTAAATCGGCAGGATGCGCTTAGGGTGCGCGGATCCCGCCGATTAAAAAAACACACAAGAAACAAGTGCGCAAAACGCACAAAGGGAGCAAGGTAGAAACACCCTGACCCCTAGGTCTGCTCAGGGGTCCCACAAGGACCCCTGGGCAGAAAAAAGCACAAAAAAAAAAAAAAAAGACGGCATCGTGCCGGAGGCCCCGCCCCCTCCCTGCAGCAGTCTGCAAACGCGCCCCTGACGCGTTTTAAGAAGGGAAGTAATTCCCCTTGAATACTGGGGGTCCCTGAGGCCAACTAGCCCACCAGGAACCTCCGGTATGCGCCAGGGGCTGCGTTGCAGAGAGGTGTACAGAGGCCATGCCCCTTTTACAACTCTCTGCAACGCAGCTCTGTGGCGCTTTTTGGAGGTACATGGTGGGCTAGTTGGACTCCAGGGACCCTCAGTATTCAAGGGGACTTAATCCCCCAACTTAAAACGCGCCACGGGGCGCGTTTGCAAAGTGGTGAAGGGAGGGGCGTGGCTTCAGGTGACATGTGTGCAAACAGGCCCCGTGGCGCGTTTTAAGATGGGGAAGTAAATCCTCTTCAATCCTGAGGGTCCCTGGGGGCCAACTAGCCCACCAGGTACCTCCAGTAAGCGCCACGGAGCTGCGTTGCAGAGTGTTGTAAAAGGGGCGTGGCCTCTGAACACCTCTCTGCAACGCAGCTCTCTGGCGCATACTGGAGGTATCTGGTGGGCCAGTTGGCCCCTAGGGACCCTCGGGATTGAGGAGGAATTAATTCTCCAACTTAAAACGCGCCACAGGGCGTGTTTGCAGACATGTCACTTCAGGCCCCACCCCTTCCTTCACCATTGTGCAAATATTCCTCTAAAATCAGCCGAACTACGAATTCCGATTTACTCACCTGTTATCACGAGAGACCTCAGTGCTGCATCTTTGAGCCCAGTACTGATCCTGAAAAGTAATTTTAACCGTACTTACCACCAGTAACTTGAATTTCCTTCCATAGGATATCATTGCCTGGTTTTTGCTGAAAAAGTTTCTAAGTGTCAATTTTCACAAACTACAAATATTCCTTAAAAATCGCCTGTATGACTTAAACGCATTCTTTCAACTGTTTACAGGAGATGCACCAGTGCTGGATCCAGGATCCACCACTGAGTAAGAAAAAGTAACGATAACACTACTTACCTGCTAAGTGAATTTCCTCCCATAGGATAACATTGGTGATTCTATGTGAAAAAGTTTCTAAGTGTCAATTTTTAAAATACAATAATATTCCTTAAAAATCATTTAAAAATTGTCATTTACAAAACCTTTGAAATTCACTGAAAAAAACCATAGGTTTCAGACATGTTATAGTTAGGAATTAGCATTTAAAAAACCTTTGAAATTCACTGAAAAAACCATAGGTTTCAGGCACGTTATAGTTAGAAATTAGCATTTAAAAACCTTACAAATTCACTGAAAAAAACCATAGGTTTTAGGGACAGTTATAGTTAGTTGGACATTGCACTCGTACAAAACCCATGAAATTCCCCGTTATAGTTAGTTCAGGTAACTATAACTCGCGCCCCCGCAATGCACTGCTGATGACGTCACATATTACATCACTCATGACATGTTCAGTGACATCACTGATGACATCACTGATGACATCTCAAATGACATCACTGATGACATCTCAAATGACATCACTGATGACATCACTGATGACATCATCCATGTGATAATTTGATGCATCTTCTCACACCCTAATATAACTTTTGATACACCCACTGTAAATTACAGACTGCCATTGTCAAAACCATAGACACTCCAACACCAATTACTATATACACACTCACTGATTCTTAGGTCTACACACACACATCTACTCACTCACCCGTACAGTCACTCATACTTATAGTCACTCAGTACAGGACTATTATATGCACTCATACACCTATATAAACACTCACACACCGCCACTCATCCATAGAGGTACTCACACACCTAGTCAGTCATGCAAAAAATTAAGCACACACCCATTTCCTCACCTATACAGTTATACACACACCAGCTCACTTACTCATACAAATACTAGCACATTCTTACGCTCTTATACAATCTCTGATACAAGCACACACTCATCCATACAGTCACTCTCACAATCACACACTCGCTTATAGCTATTTATATACTCCAACACACATATATACTGCCTTTCACATATGTAGTTACTCACACATGTACCACTGGGACATACATTCACTCACTAACACACTCTTACACACACTTACCCACCCATACAGTCTATCACAGATGCACTCTTGAAACCATCCACCCAGTGAATCACCCACTCACAAATCTATGCACAGAGTCGCACACACCCCACCCACACAAACACTCAGGCACCCATACAGATGCTCAGACAGCCAATCAATAACTCATATAGACACTCATGTAGCTATTCACAAACCCATGCAGCCACTTACACAGCAACAGACAGACGGATACAGACATTCACCCAGTTTAGTCACTAACCCATGCATTCAGTAAGATACGTTTAATCACTCACTTATAGAGTTAGTCACGCACCTACTAAATCATCCATTCAGACACTTATACACCCACTCATTCTTCAATACGCCTTTCCCTATATATATTAAACATATTTAAACTTTACAGAAACACACAGTCACTGGATGATGTCATCAGTGATGTCATTTGAGATGTCATCAGTGATGTCATCAGTGATGTCACTGACCATGTCATGAGTGATGTAATATGTGACGTCATCAGCAGTGCATTGCGGAGGCGCGAGTTATAGTTACCTGAACTAACTATAACGGGGGAATTTCATGGGTTTTGTACGAGTGCAATGTCCAACTAACTATAACTGTCCCTAAAACCTATGGTTTTTTCAGTGAATATATATATATATATATAAACAAATAATATAAAAATAAAAAAATAAACAAATAATAATGATAGATGTATTTAAACAATATTAGGAAAAGTATTGGAGTCTGGTAATTAATAGATATAATATTCCCACTCAAGTTTACGCAACAGTAGGGAAAGCATAGGCTTTCAGAGGGGTTACTGTTCCCACTTTAAACAGGTCAACAGTAGGGAAAGTATTGGATTTAGGAGCGGTATGATTTACTATTCCACCTCCAGTCTTTTGAACAGTAAAGAAAGTGTTGGACTTCGGAGGGGTAAGACTTACTATACCCACTCGAGTCTGTGCAACAGTAGAGAAAGCGTTGGACTTCTGAGTGGTTAAATTTACTATTTCCACTCCAGTTTCTGCAACAGTAGAGAGAGTGTTGGACTTTGGAGGGGTAAGATTTACTATTCCCACTCCAGTTTGTGCAACAGTAGGGAAAGCGTTAAACTTCGGAGGGATTAAATTGATTATTCTCACTCCAGTCTGTGCAACAATAGCAAAAGCGCTGGACTTCAGAGGGGTTAAATGTACTATTCCCTCTCCAGTCTGTGCAACTGTAGGAAAAGTGTTGGACTTCAGAGGGGCAAGACTTACTAGTCCCACTCTAGTTTCTGCAACAGTAGGGAAAGGATTGGACTTCGGAGGGAGAAGATTTACTATCCAAACTCCAGTCTGTGAAATAGTAGGGGAAGAGGTGGACTTCGGAGGGGGTAAGATTTACTATTCCCACTCCATTCTGTTTAACAGTAGGGAAAGCATTGGACTTCGGAGGGGTAATATTTGCTATTCACTCCAGTCTTTGCAAAAGAAGAGAAAACGTTGGAATTCAGAGAGGTAAGATTTACAGTTCCTACTCCAGCCTGTGCAACAGTAGGGAAAGTGTTGAACTTCGGAGGGGTAAGCTTCATTATTCCTACTCCAGTCTGCGCAACAGTAGGGAAAGCCTTGGACTTCAGAGGGGTAAGATTCACTATTCCCACTCCAGTCTATGCAACGGTAGGTAAGGTGCTGGACTTTAGAGGGGTAAGATTTACTATTCCCACTCTACTCTGTTTAACAGTAGGGAAAGCATTGGACTTTGGAGGGGGTAAGATTTTCTATTCTCACTCCATCTTTTGCAACACTAGGGAAAGCTTTGAACTTCAGAGGGGTTACATTTACTATTCCCACTTCAGCCTAAGCAACAGTAGGGAAAGAGCTTCACCTAAAACACATTGTATATTTGAATAATCATTTTAATTTAGTGCAAATTTAGAATTCTTAATATGAACATTATTAATTAACCCCAAAAAGTTTATATTATATATATATATATATATATATATAACGACTAAGCCTGCTCCCAGGTAAGGATAGGCACGACACAACTCTGGGGTCTTTAAAAACAGGCTTTATTTGAAATTCACTTGCGTGATGCTGCCAGTCCATGAAACGCTCGGGCAGCTCAGCCTTCAATGGCTTTCCTCAGTGCCGGTTTCACGGGCTCCATGTTCATCCTGGGGGCCAGGTAGAGTGCAGATGATGACGTGATCGCTCTTAATCAGGTGGTATTTCACCCCTCCTCCAATTTAAAGGTGTACCAGCATCACACAGACACCCTCCCAAGCAGATGCATGCTGGATAGTGTAGTTCGAAGGGGTGTCTATTCAGTGATAGGGTCACTCCAGACATCAGGTGATGCCCCAAACAAGTCGGTTCCGAACTTCACTCCAGCTCGAGGGCCCAGTCGGGTGATAGAAAGCTTCCTGCAGACCCCTTAATCAGGCAATACGTATTGCCTCCTCTCTCCCCTTTGCAGCATATAAGACCAGGATGGTAGTACAAACTGCCGGGGGGGCTCCGCGTTTTGCAATCCAATGCAAACGTCCCAAAGTGCTGGTCCTCCGCGGCGCTCCTGACCGAGAGAGTGTGCCGTGAGTCAGCGACCTGCTTGCTGACCAAACACAATGACCAAGCCTGCTCCCAGGTAAGGATAGGCACGACACAACTCCGGGGTCTTTAAAAACAGACTTTATTTGAAATTCACTTGCGTGATGCTGGCAGTTCATGAAACGCTCGGGCAGACGTGTTTCAGCCTTCAATGGCTTTCCTCAGTGCCGGTTTCACGAGCTCCATGTTCATCCTGGGGGTCAGGTAGAGTGCAGATGATGACGTGATCACTCTCAATCAGGTGGTATTTCGCCCCTCCTCCAATTTAAAGGTGTACCAGCATCACACAGACACCCTCCCAAGCAGATGCATGCTGGATAGTGTAGTTCGAAGGGGTGTCTATTCAGTGATAGGGTCACTCCAGACATCAGGTGATGCCCCAAACAAGTCGGTTCCGAACTTCACTCCAGCTTGAGTGCCCAGTCGGGAGATAGAAAGCCTCCTGCAGACCCCTTAATCAGGCAATACGTATTGCCTCCTCTCTCCCCTTTGCAGCATATAAGACCAGGATGGTAGTACAAACCGCCGGGGGGGCTCCGCGTTTTGCAATCCGATGCAAACGTCCCAAAGTGCTGGTCCTCCACGGCGCTCCTGACCGAGAGGGTGTGCCGTGAGTCAGCGACCTGCTTGCTGACCAAACACAACGACCAAGCCTGCTCCCAGGTAAGGATAGGCACGACACAACTCCGGGGTCTTTAAAAACAGGCTTTATTTGAAATTCACTTGCGTGATGCTGGCAGTCCATGAAACGCTCGGTCAGACGCGTTTCAGCCTTCAATGGCTTTCCTCTGTGCCGGTTTCAGGGGCTCCATGTTCATCCTTGGGGCCAGGTAGAGTGCAGATGATGACGTGATCGCTCTCAATAAGGTGGTATTTCGCCCCTCCTCCAATTTAAAGGTGTACCAGCATCACACAGACACCCTCCCAAGCAGATACATGCTGGATAGTGTAGTTCGATATATATATATTTATGGCTTAAAAACATATGTTCTGAATGCTCGATTTTATCAGTAGCAAAGGACTTGAAAAACACTCCTGTCCGGGTTTTGAGTGTAATACTTTTGGTGTGTGATGGTATGCTGATACCTGCTACGGGAATTGCTTTCAATTATATGAAGTAGACATTGTAATTACTTACTGAAATGACTCATTTATGAGTTCTATGTCAAATATCTCTGAGAAGCAAAAAGAAACGCGCTGTTTTTACTGTTTAACGGTCACACAGTGTCACACATGCCCTTTTAAGTTGCTACCAAATTGAATAGTATGTTGTCTATGTCTATTGTAATTTATTTTTATTAACTTTAAATGGAGCATTACAACAGTGGATTGCAGATTCAGAAAGGCAGTTGTAGTGCCGAAATGCGTCTCTGTGTTCCAGCATCTGGGGTAACTTAACCCAATGAACAGGCTTGCTTCCCTTGAACACGAGTGCTGGCTTGCATTCTCATAATGGAGTTTGAAAATACTTTTGATATTTCAGCGCTTGCGACAGCGCTGTTCCTGGGCACCACCGGCGATTAGGCAGCACACCAGTATTGCTGCACCCCCCTTTTTTTCTGGAATATAAGACAGGCGTACCCCCAAGTTTGGAGCGAGGCGATGGAGACAAGACAGAGGCAACGGTGGAGTGAGCAGTTCAGCGCTAGGTGCAGTGGTACCTTTGGCGGGGACTTTGGATCGCCACTACTAGCCGAGTTCTCACCCTAGGAGTACTACCCAGACTTGGAGCCGGGCACCGCATTGAAGGCACTGGCCGAGCAGTGGAGTTCTGGGATCCAGAAACTGATTGAGGGAATTTTGTTAAACAGGATACATGAATTTATGCTACTCTGTTGCCGCTACTGTGAGTATTCCAGATGGACATATATACAATGAAACTCAGAAGGCTAACGCTCGAATTTTACTTGGAGGAAAAGGGGCATTATTCCTATTGGTACTAAAAGTGATTATTCGCTAGTCTCTCAAGAACACAATGCGGCATGTTGGCTTAAAAACATATGTTCTGAATGCTCAATTTTATCAGTAGCAAAGGACTTAAAAAATACTCCAGTCCGGGTTTTGAGTGTAATACTTTTGTTGTGTGGTGGTATGCTGATACCTGCTACAGGAATTGCTCTCAATTATATGAAGTAGACATTGTAATTACTTACTGAAATGACTCATTTATGAGTTCTATGTCAAATATCTCCGAGAAGCAAAAAGAAACATGCTATTTTTACTGTTTAAAGGTCACACAGTGTCACACATGCCCTTTTAAGTTGCTGCAAAATTGAATGGTATGTTGTCTGTCTATTGTAATTTTTTATTTATTTTTAACTTTAAATGAAGCATTACAACTGTGGATTGCAGATTGAGAAAGGCAGTTGTAGTGCCGAAACGCGTCTCTATGTTCCTGCATCTGGGGTAACTTAACCCAATAAACAGGCTTGCTTCCCTTGAACACGAGTGCCGGCTTTCATTCTCATAATGGAGTTTGAAAATACTTTTGATATATATATATATATATATATATATATATATATATATATATATATATATATATATATATATATATAGATAAAAATTGGATAAAATAAGAGAAGTACTCTGGTCGGAGGACTGTTTTTAATCACTCTTAATGTTAGTGCCCTGTACACTAGTCTCAACCATGTGGACGGGCTACGGGCTATTGAATATTATCTTAGGAAGAGATCTATCAACAAATACTGCCATAATGTCATGATTCTAGAAATTATAGAATTTTGCCTGTACAATAACTTTGTTTTATTTGACAGGAATGTTTACCAACAGCTGAGAGGAGTAGCCATGGGAGCCTGCTTCTCCCCTAGCTACGCATGTTTACATGTGGGCTGGTGGGATGAACAGGTCCTCAGGAAGGTATATAGGCACGACTGGGAAACGCATATTCTATGTTGGATGCGTTTCATTGACGACATCTTTGTTGTGTGGAAGGGATCTAATGTTGCAGCCACTGAGTTCATTAATAACATCAATGACAATGGACTGAATCTGCAATTTAATGCTCTTATTGACAACAAGGCCATAGATTTTCTGGATGTGCATGTAGAGGTGGTCAATAATTCATTGGAAACAACGTTGCATAGGAAAAGCACTGCTCGGAATTCCACCCTACAAGCACCCAGCTTTCACCCACACCACTTGATTAAGAGTATTCCCTACGGGGAGTTCTTAAGATTGAGGAGGATTTGCAGTACAGAACAGGAATCAAGCATGTAAATGAGGCTAGGGGCAGATTCATAGACAGGGGCTATGGACAGTGCATAATTCAGAAGGCCTTAGATAAAGTCATCAAAGTGCCCAGAGAGAGCCTTCTAATCCAGAAAGTCACGGGGACACCAGAAAAGCGGCAATGTATGGTAGGGGCGGATGGGAATCCCATCGGTACCCGCCTCATAACCACCTATAGTAAACAGCATAAACGTATTAGAGCGATTGTCAATAACAGGTGGCCCATAGTCAAAACAGACATGATACTAGGTGACATATTACCATCCCAACCCACATTGACTTTCAGGAAGGCTATATCTATGAACAACGCCTTGGTCCGCAGCAGCCCCGAGATACCATCTCGCGAGTCAAACCCCAAAGCCACATGGTTAACACTTAAGAATGGTTTCTATAAATGCAACTCGTGCAGGGTGTGTAAGTTTGGCATCAACACTACTGAATATACTTCTGTGTTTGGGTTTACCACCAACCCTTTAAAGGGGGTTTACAACTGCCGCACTGGGTTCGCAGTCTATGTGCTAACCTGTACGTGCGGCCTCAAATACATTGGCAGCACGAAATTGCACGTGCACGTCAGGATCCTTCAACATTTAAGGGCTATACTGAACTCGGACTTCACCTATCCGGTTGCCAAACATTTCAAAGCAGTGCACAATAATGATCTGAGTTGCCTGAAATATTTTGTAATAGGTGCGATACCTCCATCAAGAAGAGGAGGCAACAGGGAAAAGTCACTCAGAAAGTTGGAATCCAAATTCATTTTGGAATTAGACTCACGTATGCCGAATGATCTGAACACAGGAGAGGATCTATATAATTTTCTCTAATGGCAGAATGGGTATTTTGGATTAGTTGTATAGTAATGCCAGGGACATTCTGTTTCCCCACAGCAATAAGATTAATACATAGAGAGGACAGTCCCTGCACTGTCACACTGTAAATAGGTATTTCATTCTATTACTGTTAAACTCTGTGTTGTTAAATTCACTTGAGTAGAGTGAAAGCTCCCTACAAGATAAAATTTGGGATCACCGATCGGGGCCATTGGCCCTGTTCGATAGTGATATATTGTGCTGCTGCCCCCCCATCCCCTTTAGTTAATAGTGGTTTTAGCACTTTAGCACTTTATTACACACTTAGGCACTTAGATGATTTTTTGCACATATTTTAGGCACTTAGAGGCAGGTCTCAGTGTAAGAATAGCCTTATACCAATTGAGGTTGTATAAGCATTTTGAAGCACGGAAGGTATTTGAGCTGAAGAAAGTTACGCATTAAGCACTTTATATCAAATGTAAATGACAATTGTCAGTTTTCTTTTAGATGTGCATTCATCATGCAGGCTGTCCTACTGAGGATGGTTGAATGAGTTTGCTGCTATATTTAATATTTAGGCATTTGAGCCTTCAGAGTTTTTCAACTCGCAATAAGTATGTACAGTAGTTATGTATTTCTATATTTTGGAAATTACAAAATTGATTGTGCAACATGTCAGTATCAAGTCTTTGCAGAGCCATGTTATACCCTGCTAATATGTGTAATAATGGCCAGGGTACTTAGTGATTACTTAAAAAATTTAAATAATTTTTTCAATATTAATTTACAAAAATCTATGAATGCACATAAATGGCGAGTTTGAGTAACGATAACAAACTGACATGTTAAGGCACAGGGATCAACTTCTAATTATTATTATACATTTTTAACTATCTTCAAAGGTATTTATATCATTTACTGCTAATTTGCACAAGTGTAATGTTTACAGCAATATCAATTAGTCACGATGTCAACAGCAAGAGCAAAAGACAACCAGTAAGATGATAATTTACATAGTTGAAGTCTGTTATCAATGACCATGCCTTCCTGGTATCACGTGGTGTGTGAGGTTGTATTTCTTAAAATGGTGGTTTCGCATCATGCCAGTAGATGTGAGCAAGCCCATTGTGGTGGGCGAATCGCGTCACTGGTCACGTTGGTGAATAAAAGAAACAAAAAATCAGCACAAAACTTGGAGTCTGTGTCCCGTTTCTGCATTGGAGCGCAGTGGGATGTTTTTGGAAATATATATATATCCTTGCTCCACACTTCTGCCCGATAGTATCCGCACTCTTGCACGGGTGCTTCCGATCCTGCGGCGGCAGAACCGCTACAATCTCCCGCTCCAGATTCAATAAACGAAAAAGCGGCCGGGTTATGAGAGACTGCACTACCTAGGTCAGTCACGTGGTGTAAGGATATTGCCCACCTCAAATGATCAGCCACCCCTTGATCACAAATAGAAACATGCACAGAATGTGGATGAGAGGCAATATCAATTATTAACAAGTAGAGCAATGTAACATGCACAAAGTGGAAAAACAGTGGTCTTTGTGTATCTTTATTTCAAATGCGCCTGGTATGTGTTTTGTTGGAGACAGCCAACGCATTTCGCCCAAACGTGGGCTTCTTCAGGGCAATTGATAATGCGTTAAATATCTTGCCAGAGTAGTAGACATCCTAAACCGTGGTTGGCGTGGTTTGTCCGTATTTGATAGTGAGGTAGAAACTGAAGAGGCCTCAAGCCTAAGGGACCGCCTGTGTGTCCTAGTCGGTCAGATATAGTTATGTCCAGTTTGTAGAGCTAAGCAGCCAGTAACGTCTCAGTGGAAGCACGAGTTTTAGTGTAGATCTAAACGTAGAGTGATTCCAACCGTGTCCGGATAGCGTCCTATGCTCAGCGGGAAGCATTTGAAATAAAGATACACAAAGACCAATGACTACCGACTGTTTTTCCACTTTGTAAATGTTACATTGCTCTACTTGTTAATAATTGATATTGCCTCTCATCCACATTCTGTGCAAATCTCCCGCTCCACTCCAAAAGGAAGGACCTGGTGTTATTTAGGCATCTACGCCGAATTGGCAATTGTTGATATAGCAATGATTAAATGCTAATAATAATGAATTATGCACGCTGTAATATATGCATGAAGTAGCGCGTATAATTAATTAATACGTTGCCTTATTTTTTATTGAAGCATTTGCACATTTAAAGATGGCACCCAAAAAACAAGTAAATGTGATTGTCCTTCCACACTTTCAATGAAATGAGTTTTATACAAATATGACTTTGAAAACGGCGCCTGTTGACATTGACGAAGGCTTACGCCGAAACGCGTCTGTTTGTTATAAGTTTGTGTGCGCAATAAATCCTTAATGAGGATTAACCCAACGTGAGTGCTGGTCCTTCCTTTTGGAGTGGAGCGGGAGATATATATATATATATATATATATATATATATATATATATATATATATATATATATATATATATATACGAGGAAAACTTCCGACAGGAACCGGCTCCTCTCCACTCGGGGTCGGTGCGAGCTCCGGGTGTCGGATCCCGGCTGCAATTTTAGGAAAATTCCCGTAAGCACTTCCCTCACCAGAACAAAAGAGACTCGCACTCTAGGGTCAGTGTAAATAATAGATATTATTGGCAACGCGTTTCGATCAAACGATCTTCTTCACAAGCCAAAATTTCACCGTTAGTGATCACCATTTAAAGTGTATATACAACATGGAAAACGGACCATAGTGATTCAGTTACGATGTATAATCATAGAAAACATACTATGCGTGTTGTTTCCGGTTTCTCATTCAAAAAGAAAGACTTTCTGCCGGCGTGAAGTTACAATACCGGTCTGGGATTTAACGCAATCAAAACAACAGTGATTTTTTCAAAAATTATTTCAAGATGATTTCATCTGCTTCAGATAAAATATATATATATATTCAGCCACTAAATCATGCGACTGTAAGAAAATATTAGAAAAACACACAAAAACATACCGAGTGGCACATGACAATTACTAAGTTTTAGTAAAACACATTTTACAGTCTCGTTTGCTTTGCGCTAAACCCCGTAATTCTATAGCGTTATTTTATTTTATTCACGCCCTGTGGCAGGACTCCGTGATAGCCAAGTGGCCTTTTCTTGACTAAGTAGAGTTTCAGCCTAAATATAAACGAAACCACAGAGTTCAACACTAATTCTGGTCCTAAAAATGTTTTAAAAACAAGAAGAAAAGAAAGAACGGGTTATCCTTATTGGAGATAAGGAGACCCTTGTGTACCCCATAAAAAATCCTTAAACAAAGATGTACTAAGCTCAAAAGTGAAGGGGGGGTCCTGTTGGGGAGGGATGGCTACGCATTAGGTGGGAGGTGAGACGGAGGTGAAAAAATAAAATTAAAACGACAAAAAGGGAAGAGAACAAGGGGAACAGGATGACTGGGCCTCAGACGCAATGTTATCATGTAAACGCTCAGCAGCCATCAGTCGGGTGGGGCTAGTAGATATGAGATGATAAAATAAAATTTATATCAACCCAGGTTTGGGAATTTAGGCAGGCTATGCTTCCTGTGAAGTTTTCCAACCTGCTGATACTGTGTCACGGTAGAGAGCCCTCCCCGAGGCACAGCATATACAGAGAAATCATGTATCACCATGAAAGCAGGAGAAAGTCAATAAATCAGACGCTGTACTCATCCTATGTGGACAACAAGTTCCTCATCTTCGTTCAGACCGAAGGGGTTCTTAGTGTCGAGGAGTATGACGTATTTCGACTCCAGGACCCTCAGTTGTTTCTCACGGTCACCCCCTCTGGGGCTTGCTGCCATCCTGTCAACACCAAAGAAAGACAAACTGTTAGCGTTCTTGTCATGGTATCTCAGCCAGTGTCGTGCAGTAGAGTAACTAAGATCCCCATTCCTAATTGCTCTAATATGCTCCAAAATTCTTTTCTTCACAGGGAAGATGGTGCTCCCTACGTACATTTTCTCACATGGACATATTATAGCATACACACAGTAGTCAGTGTTACAGTTTATGAATTTGGTTATGTTTCCGGTTTTCCCAGTTGGTAATGGGTATGTTTTCCTATTTTGCTTGTGCTACAGGCCTTGCATTTTCCGCATTTGAAAAAACCCTTCTGTTGTTGTATCCAACTTTGTTGTTTACTTGTACCCATGTAGCTGTTGACCAGCATGTCCTTAAGGGATCGTGCTTTTCTATATGTGACAGTGGGATACTCACTGACCTTAGCTCCTATTACTGGATCATTTTTAACAATGTGCCAGTATTTTTTTAGGGTTTCTCGAACGGCCATTGCCTCAATGTTAAAGTCCGTTATCATTCTGATATTGTTAGTCTCTTCCCTTGTACTCAGTCTTTTTACCAGTAGGGCTGCTCTGTCCTGGGAGGCTGCTCTCTCACTCGCTATTTTCAAAACTTTCTCGGGATAGCCTCTCTTTCTAAATCTGTGCAACATGGTATTCTGCTCTTTCTGGTAACCTACATCAGTACTGCAGTTGCGTTTGGCCCTTATTAGCTCTCCATAAGGGATACTCCACTTGAGTTTAGGGGGGTGGTGACTCTTAGCATGTAGGAGACTGTTTCCTGCAGTTGCCTTTCTATGTAAATTCATAGACACCATGCCCTCTCTGACTTGTACACACACATCCAGAAAATCCATCTCCAACTGATCAAATTTATGCGTAAAACGGAGATTCACCTCATTATCCCGTAGCATGTTCAAAAACTTTTCCAAGTCGGTTCTGGTACCACCCCATATCATAAAGATGTCGTCGATATATTGGGTCCAAAACACAATGTGCCTAGTCAGATGTTCATTCACGTCACTCCAAACCAACTGCTCCTCCCACCATCCCATTAGCATACAGGCATAGCTTGGCGCAAAGCAGCTTCCCATAGCGGTACCGACCACTTGTTTATACCACCTGTCCTTAAAAAAGAAGAAATTGTTGTTAAGGCAGAATGTCAGCATGTCAATTAGCATACATGATTGTTCATACAGAAAGAGAGATCTATCGCTGAAAAAATGTTTGCAAGCATTGATGCCATCCTTGTGTTTTATACAGGTGTACAGAGACACCACATCTATTGTTATCAACCAGAGGTTTTCTTGCCATGTAATTCCCTCAATCTTGTTGATAAAGTCGGTGCTGTCTCTGCAGTAGGAGGGAAGACTGAGGACATATGGGAACAGGAAAGCATCCAGGAAGATGGATGTATTCTCTAGTAGGCTCCCATTGGCAGACACTATGGGTCTGCCAGGTGGGTTGACCTTGTCTTTGTGAATTTTTGGCAGCATGTAGAAACATGGTGCCGTTGGGTGTTTCTTGTAGAGGAACCTATACTCATCCTCCACCAGTAGTTCCTGATGTCTCCAGTGGTCAATTCTGCTGTAGTAGGAATTTGTAGCCTCATCATATGCTCCCTTACTAGATCTTTCGTAATTCCCTGAGAGAGTAAGTTGTCTACTTGCCTCTTTCTTATACAGATTGATGTCCCACAGGACCACGTTCCCCCCCTTTGTCCGATGGTTTAATGACAAAGCTGGGATCACTGTTAAGTGTTCCTAGAGCTAATCTTTGTTCTGGGGTCAGGTTTTGTGCATGTTTGTTTTTACTCCTATTCCAAATAGCCATGAGGTCTCGTATTACCACCTCATGGAATGTGTCCAGGTTGTCGTGTGGAAGGTTAGGGTTAAAGATGGACTTGGGCCTGAACTTTGTTGGTACTGCGCCCCTGGTCTCCAAACCCATCTGATCTAGGAGGTCACGTTCATCTGGCCATTCACTCAGTTCTCCTCCCAATTCTGCCAGGCACGCTAGGCGTTCGATGTCCTTCAAACATAAAAGCTCAGATGTTTGTGCTCCTCTGTTGCCACCACCCCCACCCCCACCTATGGCACGTTTTTCCTTATTTAAAAACATTTTCATCAGTTTCAATTTCCGTACATATAAAAACATGTCAATTCTAGTCCTGCTGTAATCAAAGTTAGCTGTTGGACAGAAAGTAAGGCCCAGTTCAAGTAAAGTTTTTTCTGCCAAGGTTAGTTCATGTGATGACAAATTGACCACGGTCAAGTTTTGCTCACCCATCATTTCTGCTTCGACTGCCTCGTTGTTCTCCCATACAGCATTGTGTCCTTTGTGTTTCCGTCCTCCCCTCCTTGTTTGCTTCCTCTTGTGCTTGCGCCTCTTCCTCGTCCTCTCCCTCTTCCTCCTTCCGGTGGTCTCGCTCTCAAAGTCATGTTCGTTTGTAAAAAACGATATTCCTCTAGAGGCTTGAAGGTGAGGGGATCTATTCCTAGGCCATCTTGTTGCTCCTCTAGGTCTGAGTAGATCTCTGAGCCGGACTCCGAGGTGGCCACCTCCTGCTGTCTCAACGCCCCCATCTGTTTAAATTGCCTGATTGCTCCGTCAAACCTTCTTCCGAAAGTTAGGATCCGTCCACTGGCATAGTCCTGTTTATCTTGCAGAAATTTGCGCTTTTTCTTTTGTTTAATTTCTGCCTCGTACTTGTCCAGCCTCAGCTCCATCTGCCCAAGGGCTGTTCTGATCTCATCTTGCGCAGGGTGTTTGTCAAGTTCCTCTTTTAGTTTGTCAATTTCTTTGATTGTTGTTTCCAGTTCCAAGGCAGCGTATTTAGACTGGAGTCCCAACATGTTCTTGCATGTGCCCGCCATTAGGTTCGACCATTCTTCCAAAAGTTTGGGGTGTGGGTTCTGATAAGTTGGTGTGATCAGAATCCTCAATCCCCTGGGCACCCTGCCCACCTCGATGTAGTTATCCAGCGAGGAAACCTCCCACCATCTGTTTATTTCCTTCTTCTGCAGTTTCTCATATTGAAATAGCATCTGCTTCAGACTCCTAGCTGTCTCTCCGGCTGATGAGCCCGCTTCGTGGCCGCTGCCACCGTCCTCATCTTCTGTCTCGCAAAATAGTGAGCGCGCTGCACCAGGTCTCCCTTCTCGCTTGCTTTTGAGGTCCGCATTTTCTGCTGCTGCCCCAGCCTGCTTCCCTTTATTCATTTTATTGTCTCGGTAGTTTTACACATGCGAGACCCTGCCGCTTTCCCTCTGTACTTTTGAAAGGGCGCGGTACCCCTGCCAGGACTCGGTCCACGTATGATGAGCTGCCGGGGGCAACTGCCTGACACCGATGAGCACTACGATAAGGCTACATGCATCCTCCGATGCACAAACACTCATCCTGTACTCACCAGGTACGTGCTGCAGGTTCTCACGCCTCCCTTTGTCAATCAGTTGAGTCTTCGTCCGGCGGCGGGAGCCAGTCAGAGGAGATGCGAGAGGAAAACTTCCGACAGGAACCGGCTCCTCTCCACTCGGGGTCGGTGCGAGCTCCGGGTGTCGGATCCCGGCTGCAATTTTAGGAAAATTCCGGTAAGCACTTCCCTCACCAGAACAAAAGAGACTCGCACTCCAGGGTCAGTGTAAATAATAGATATTATTGGCATCTATCTTTCTGTATAAACAATCACGTATGCTAATTGACATGCTGACCTTCTGCCTTAACAACAATTTCTTCCTTTTTAAGGACAGGTGGTATAAACAAGTTGTCGGTACCGCTATGGGAAGCTGCTTTGCGCCAAGCTATGCCTGTATGCTAATGGGATGGTGGGAGGAGCAGTTGGTTTGGAGTGACGTGAATGAACATCTGAGTAGGCACATTTTGTTTTGGACCCGATATATTGACGACATCTTTACGATATGGGGTGGTACCAGAACCGACTTGGAAAAGTTTTTGAACATGCTAGGGGATAATGAGGTGCTTCTCCATTTCACGCATAAATTTGATCAGTTGGAGATGGATTTTCTGGATGTGTGTGTACAAGTCAGAGAGGGCATGGTGTCTACGAATTTACATAGAAAGGCAACTGCAGGAAACAGTTTCCTACACGCTAAGAGTCACCACCCCCCTAAACTCAAGTGGAGTATCCCTTATGGAGAGCTAATAAGGGCCAAACGCAACTGCAATACTGATGTAGGTTACCAGAAAGTGCAGAATACCATGTTGGACAGATTTAGAAAGAGAGGCTATCCCGAGAAAGTTTTGAAAATAGCGAGTGAGAGAGCAGCCTCCCAGGACAGAGCGGCCCTACTGGTAAAAAGACCGGGTACAAGGGAAGAGACTAACAATATCAGAATGATAACGGACTTTAACATTGAGGCAATGGTCGTTCGAGAAACCCTGAAAAAACACTGGCACATTATTAAAAATTATCCAGTAAAGGAGCTAAGGTCAGTGAGTATCCCATGGTCACATATAGAAAAGCACGATCCCTTAAGGACATGCTGGTCAACAGCTACATGGGTACAAGTAAACAACAAAGTTGGATACAACAACAGAAGGGTTTTTTCAAATGCGGAAAATGCAAGGCCTGTAGCACAAGCAAAAATAGGGAAACATACCCATTACCAACTGGGAAAACCGGAAACATAACCAAATTCATAAACTGTAACACTGACTACTGTGTGTATGCTATAATATGTCCATGTGAGAAAATGTACGTAGGGAGCACCATCTTCCCTGTGAAGGAAAGAATTTTGGCGCATATTAGAGCAATTAGGAATGGGGATCTGAGTTACTCTACTGCACGACACTGGCTGAGATACCATGACAAGAACGCTAACAGTTTGTCTTTCTTTGGTGTTGACAGGATGGCAGCAAGTCCCAGAGGGGGTGACCATGAGAAACAACTGAGGGTCCTGGAGTCGAAATACATCATACTCCTCGACACTAAGAACCCCTTCGGTCTGAACGAAGATGAGGAACTTTTTGTCCACATAGGATGAGTGCAGCGTCTGATTTATTTACTTTCTCCTGCTTTCATGGTGATACATGATTTATCTGTATATACTGTGTCTCGGGGAGTGCTCTCTACCGTGACACAGTATCAGCAGGTTGGAAAACTTCACAGGAAGCACAGCCTGCCTAAATGCCCAAACCTGGGTTGATATAAATGTTATTTTATCATCTCATATCTACTAGCCCACCCGACTGATGGCTGCTGCACACTTACATGATAACATTGCGTCTGAGGCCCAGTCATCCTGTTTTCCTTGTTCTCTTCCCCTTTTGTCGTTTTAATTTTATTTTTTCACCTCCGTCTCACCTCCCACCTAATGGTTAGCCATCCCTCCCCAACAGGACCCCCCCTTCACTTTTGAGCTTAGTACATCTTTGTTTAAGGATTTTTTATGGGATACACAAGGGTCTCCTTATCTCCAATAAGGATAACCCGTTCTTTCTTTATTTCTTGTTTTTTTAAATTTTTTAGGACCAGAATTAGTGTTGAACTCGGTGGTTTCGTTTATATTTAGGCTGAAACTCTACTTAGTCAAGAAAAGGCCACTTGGCCATCACGGAGTCCTGCCACAGGGCGTGAATAAAATAAAATAGCACTATAGAATTACGGGGTTTAGCGCGAAGCAAACGAGAATGTAAAATGTGTTTTACTAAAACTTAGTAATTGTCATGTGCCACTCAGTATGTTTTTGTGTGTTTTTCTAATATTTTCTTAGTCGCATGATTTAGTGGCTGAATATATATATATATTTTATTTGAAGCAGATGAAATCATCTTGAAATAATTTTTGAAAAAATCACTGTTGTTTTGATTGCGTTAAATCCCAGACCGGTATTGTAACTTCACGCCGGCCGAAAGTCTTTCTTTTTGAATGAGAAACCGGAAACAACACGCATGGTATGTTTTCTATGTTTATACGTGGTAACTGAATCACTATGGTCCGTTTTCCATGTTGTATATACACTTTAAATGGTGATCACTAACGGTGAAATTTTGGCTTGTGAAGAAGATCGTTTGATCGAAACGCGTTGCCAATAATATCTATTATTTACACTGACCCTAGAGTGCGAGTCTCTTTTGTTCTGGTGAGGGAAGTGCTTACGGGAATTTTCCTAATATATACATATATATATATATATATATATATATATATATACGCACAATCCTGGCTCACCACATCTCCTTGATAGGACCACACAGGTACGGACCACGAGGCGTTTGTTGTTGAATGTCAAAGTGCTTTATTCCAGAACAAAGATTAGTACATAGTCCACTCCAGACCAGTGCCTAGCATGATGCGTTCCCACCGCTCAAGCGCGGTCTTGATCACATGACACGCTGCCTCATTAGTTCTCTTTAAATAGTGACCACCAAACACCAGTGCATGATTGGGCAGTAGAATGCACACCGCAACAAACAACAGACTATACATTGCATGATGTCAATTAATGGATTACAATGCTATTATTGATTAAAAAACACAGCAGCATTTTGGGTTTAACATATCTATAATTACTTCAATGTTTAAATAATCTCAAACCGTGTGATTCTGTTGTTATATGAAACATGTTGCACGCTCATATTAAAATACCTAATTCAACACATCCATAGGCTATCTTCAATAAAGATACATGTCGACATCCTTCCTGTCACTTTTTTTGCGAGCCTACTGTTTATATGTGCGCATGCAAACACTGATCATTGATACTTGAATACTTCCGATATGACAACCGATACCTGAAATGTTTTACACATAAATCTTAATCAAAGTAGCATGTTAAAAATCCACAGGTCAATCTGATTAGTGAATGTTAAACTCCTATATGTTGCTTTAAAGTACTATATATATATACATATATATATATATATATATACATATAAATATAGTTAAATTAATTAAAGGCTGTGCAAAATACATGTGCGACCCACTAGAGTGCAAGAATTGATTAAATAAGGAATTGGAGCATCAGACATACCCACTGGAGGGAAAAATTAGCACTGCAGAAACTACTCGTACCAGCATGCTTTGTGTTATGGACAAAATCCACTAGAGGGCAATAAAAGGTTGTCATTGGTGAAATGTTTGAGTGGTCTGCAGTAATTGGTTGCCGTAAATCAGCCCGTGACCAAGGACAATGGCTGTCTAAAACGCATAGGGCAAGAAGTATCGCAGATGCATTTGCCGGTCTTGCCACAACATTAGAAACCTGCTGGGGAGCGCGGCTTCGCTTCAGGACAACAAATGGAAACTATATATATATATACATAATAAAAACAATTCAAAATGTACATGATTATTAAATAATTTAATACATAATTATCAATTAAAATAAATTGTTATTTATTTATTGCTTAATTAACTTACCACACTACAGCCCTAAAAACCTAGTATCTCATACTTAAAATATAACTTAGAAAAATAATTATAACACAATTTACATAACTGATTATCAATTAACTAATGAATTATCAATTAATAACTATTTCTTAATTAATTATTAATTAATTAACATCCCACCCTATAGCCCTACAAACCTAGCTACCCACAACTAAAATATAACTAAAATAAATGCGTATTACATGATGTACATAATTATCACTTAAAAAATTAATAATAAAAATAATTAATTGTTAATTTATTAATACTTAACTTCCCACCTTATATCCCTACGAATCTAACATTCCACACCAAAAATATAACTAAAATATAAAGTTATTACACAATTTACATAATTAATAATCAATTAAATAATGTATAATAAATTAATAATTAATTATAACTTAGTTAACGTCCCACCCTATACCCCTGTAAAACTCACCAGCCCGCACCTAAATTATATCTCTGCTTCTTATACTCAGAAAGAGATCCACCTGGTGGTTCCAGGTCCGTAACAGAGGGTATTAAGTAAAGAATAATGCTATTAATTGTTGTCTAGTTAGAACGATTGAAAATTCATAAAAGGGCCATCCAGTGTAGAAAAAACAGTTCTCGTTACACTGCCCCGCATCTCTAACATTCACCAACAATACGCATTCCGGAATGTTCCTTGTTTGACAATGTCCATGGCCAAGTCTGCTTGATGGTCACGCCTTTCCATCCAAATCCAATGACGCTTTGGAGGCGGAGCTAGAATCTAAAAAGAACATGTTACAAATCTTACTGAAGTCCCCAAAATAACACATAAAGAAAGATTGTAGGCAATGCGGAAAAAGGCCCTGGAATGGTGCAAGGACAGTTTTGGTCTAGGCGTAGTCTGGCGTCTGTACCCAAACAGGGTACTGTGAGTATTATTCCCGGATTGTCTTACAAGGGCTGTATTATCTTTGCCTTTCGGTCGGGCAGTTTTCCCAATTATCTGTGGTGTGTCATAGACACGGATGAAAACACTTCACCATGAAATTGTCGACTCCTGCCTAAATCAGTCTGCTTGTCCCATGGTGCTATGAAGACAGACAGGTAGCCAGCTGTAAAAAAGTTCATAATGCAGACCTATGCCATTTTCTAAACGTCTCATGCGCCCCCATCACATGCAGTGATTCCAACAGTGGGCTCGGTGCCCCTGTCTTCTAAATGGTTGCTTCACCTTTGTTATTTCATAAAACGTTTTTCAGCTGACAATTTCTTATAAGGCCGTTTATTTCAGATTTTCTGGCCTTTTTCCTATTTACTTTCTCACTTTCTATATTTAAGTCCAGAATCAAATTTCAATGCGCTCTGTAGTAGCGCCGTAATGTGTTCACAAAGCAGCATTGTGAATTCTACATTCATCTGTGAATGAAAGATAAGCAAAGGCAATAAGGGCTAATGCAGCTGTCCTCACAGTTTAAAGTATAGAAAGTCAGTTTGCAGAGACATTGGTTACGATATAATCAACGAAAATAATAGTTTTGTAAACAAATGTGCCCATAATTCACACCAGTAATGTGCAGTCCTTTTAATCTCGTGGTTTAACAACTGTGAACCAGGGGTCGGATCACAAAGCATTTCTGATTGGTGCTATTTCATGTCCATGGTGGTAAATAAATGCATTGCTTGCTCCAAACACCTTTGGCAATAGGTGAAAAGAACGTTTATTCACATTTGTTATTTACTGTTGTTTTTGTGCTGCATTATTGCAATATCATTTCGTTATGTTGTAGTCTGATTGCTGTGCTGCATTCTGTTCTGTTTTGGTGTTCTTTTTTATGTTTTCTCTTGCTATGCTGCTCTTTGTATGCTATTGTGTTATGGTCTGCTGTTTACTTTAGATATGTCTAGTGGGATATTTCCGGCAAAAATTCAGCACATGCTTTGAAAATTCCAGTGAATCATTTACCAGCTCCTGAGGTGCTGCAGCTCTTCAACTGCTTAACACACCAGTGAGACAAACAACTGTGCCAGGAATAGAGACTGCAAGTAGTGCTTACAGTGCTCACTTTAAGAGAAATGGCTACAGATCTCTTAGACACACTGCTGGGTAGCTCATACTATCAGTTTCTCAGTGCAGTCTTGCAGCTCCACTCAGTTCCCCGTTGACATAGGGTCTGATTTAGAGTTTGGGGGACAGGATACCAGGGCCGGACTGGCCGTAGCGGGCACCGGGCGTTTCGGTGGGCCACCAGGGTGGGGGCCAGTTTTGGCCTCCTGGGGGTCGTTTTTGTTACTGGGGGCCGGCAATATCGGCCCCATGTAACAAAATCGGCCGAAACTGGCCCATGCAAACAGCTCGGCCGCACCCCCATGGGGGCCGACCAAGCAGTTTGCCAGGGACTGTTTTGGTTCCCAGTCCGGCCCTGCAGGATACTCCAGCACAAACAAGGCAGATGACCCGTCCTCCTTATTACAAGTGCATTATAGCCTATGGAACTTGTAATACAGTTGACAGGATACACACACCCTAAATAAGGCCCCTAGTCTATTGCTCCCTGCACATAAACCTCATGTAAAAAGACAGCAATCTGAAGCTGTGTGGCGGAACCAGTGCAAATAAAAAAAAATAATAATAAGTGCTGCAACTACAGTTTTTTTTATTTGAACCCACCATTGGTGCTGTATACATACTGCATTGCTGCTGCCAAATGCCAAGGCTATCTAGTCATCATTCCATCTCATGCCTCTTTCTTTGGCCACCTTACCTTTCTTGATTCCTTATATCACACATACAGTTTTTGTTTCATGATGGAAAATAAGACCCATTTTATGGCATGCTCAGACAGCTCCAGAAAATTCTACCGCTGCTCCCACAAACTGCGTGCAGAACTCTGGTACAATCTATGGTGCTTACACGGCTGGACTACTGCAACTCTCAATATTTAGGGGCGCCAAAGACCACCATTAACAAATTGCAAATAGTACAGAACTGCGCTGCTAGGCTTCTATATAATGTCCCTAGAAACCTGTCAGCCAAACCGGCGCTGATGGCGCTTCATTGGCTGCCTATTACTGAACGTATAAAATTCAAAGCGTTATGTATAGCACATAAATCACTGAGGGAACCGGCCCCAAAATCCTCAAGAGCATGTTGTTGCTCTACCACCCTTCACGGAATCTGAGATCAGCGGACCAATGGCAAGCCACAGTCCCAAGGTTCAAGAGATCTAGAACAGGAGGCCGGAGGTTCTCATTCAATGCTTCGGTCTTATGGAACTCGCTCCCCACTAAAATGAGGAAATTGACCCATCATCTACAATTCAGGAAGGAACTGAAAACGTGGCTATTTCAGAACTTGTAGCAAGAGTGAACATTACAGTGATGGCTTGAGCGCTGGGAGGCCTACGGGTAGCCATGCGCTATATTAAGAAAGTATTAATAATAATAATAATGCTTAACCCCTTCGGTGCGTCGGATGGCCGGGATCCGTCCGACGCACCAGTGCTCATGTGCGTCGGACGGCTCTCGGCCTTCCGCGCACATAGCACAGGAAATCCCTCTGGTGTGAGCACCAGAGGGATTTCCTTTTTTGTCTAAACACCTTTTTTGTCTAAACACCCTCTGGAGCTGGGGAGCTCCAGAGGGTGTACTGATTATTTCTCCGAAACGAAGGTCGGCGCGCACGTTGCGCTGACGTCATTTCGGAGAAACTTGCACTGCCTCGGTGCTGAGGGGGCTATATCAGCCCCCTGAGCACTGAGGCAGACGGGAGAGGTATCATTGGAGAGGGGAGAATCTCCCCTTTCCAATGGAACCCCGCCCTAGTGGATTCTTGCTTGGGGATTGCCGCCAGGAGGGCGATCCCCAAGCAGGGATCCACCCACTAGGCACCAGGGAGGGGTGGAGCAGCCCCTTGGGCAAGGGCTTTTGCTTCCCCCATTATTTTGGGCATAAACAGTCTTTCTGCCTGCCTTGGAAGGCAGATGGGGGCAATAGCCCCCAATCTGCCCCCCGGGGTGGCAGAAAGCACACTAGGCACCAGGGATTTTAGTTTGTACTCCTGCAGGGGTGGGGGCTGCCCAAAAGGGGCATGCCAAGAGCCCCATCCACCCCCAAATTCCATAGTATTTCTGCCCCCCTGGGAGACAGATGGGGGCAACACCCCCCGATCTGCCCCCCAGGGGGGGCAGAGAGCACACTAGGCACCAGGGATTTTTTTTTACGTCTATTGGGGTGGGGGCTGGCTAAAATGGGCATGCCAATGCCCCCAATCCCACCAAATTCCACAGTCTTTCTGCCCCCCCAGGGAGGCAGATTGGGGCAATAGCACCCAATCTGCCCCCCGGGGAGGGCAGAAAGCACACTAGGCACCAGGGATTTTTTATTTTTATATATATAGGGGTGGGAGCTGCCCAAAATGGGCATGGCAATGCCCCCCCAAATTCCACAGTCTTCCTGCCCCCCCCGGGAGGCACATGGGGAATTAGCCCCGGATCTGCCCCCGCGGGGGACAGAAAGCACACTAGGCACCAGGGATATTTTTTATAATATATATAGGGGTGGGGCATGGCAATGCCCCCACCCATCTCAAAAAAAATTCCACAGTCTTTCTGCCTCTCCAAGGAGGCAGATGGCTGCAATAGCCCCTGATCTGTCCCCCCGGGGGGCAGAAAGTCCACTAACACCAGGGATTATGTTGGTTTTTTATACGTCAGAGTGGGGGCTGCCCAGAATGGGCATGCTAATGGCCCACACCCAAAAAAGTCTTTCTGCCCCCCCGGAAGGCAGATCGGGGCAATAGCCCCTTATCTGCCTCTCCAGGGGGGGGGGCAGAAAGCCCACTAGGAACCATGGATATGTTTATGGGCATGTCAGGTAGAAGCCCCATAGGCACGGGTCGCTCCCCTTTTTTTTAGGCACACATTTTGGCTGTTTCAGTGATATGTTTAGTCACATCTACCCCCAAGCTGGGGCCTGAAAACCACTAGAAACCAGAGAGAATTTGTGTGTGTGTGAACTGGAGTTTGGCTGACGGTCTGCTTTTACTGACCTTTGGCTGGCATTTTGCTGGCGGTGTGTGTGGGCTTGCACTTTGCTAATGGTGTGTGTGGACTCGAACTTGATGACGGTGTGTGTAGATTGGTGCTTGCCTGGTGGTGTGTGTGGAGTGGCACTTGGCTAGCAGTGTACTCGGACTGGCGTGTGGCTGACGGTGTGCATGGATGGTGCTTGGCTGGCGGTGTGCGGGGATGGCGCTTGGCTGGTGGAGTGCGGGGATGGCGCTTGGCTGGTGGAGTGCGGGGATGGCGCTTGGCTGGCGGACCGCATGGATGGCGCTTGGCTAGGGGTGTGCATGGATGGCGCTTGGCTGACGGTGTGTGTGGATGGCGCTTGGCTGGTGGTGTGCTTGGATGGTGGTTTGCATGTACTTACTCTTGGCTGGCGGTGTGGCTTGCATGGATCCCCCAGCATTTTCTTACCCAGAATCCCCTGCAAACCTCCAATTTACTTACAAAGTCACATTTTCCTCACATTTCTGTGTGGGTAAGTTGTAGGATCACAGCGCAGGAACAAATTTCCTACCACCCAGTGTTCCCCTTGGTCTGCTGAGAAAATTGATACCTCACTTGTGTGCGTGCCCAAAGTAGCGTCAAAAACGTGGCCCTTTTGGACCCACCTTGGGGCCCCCTCAATCTCTACACATTTTTGGCCCTTCCATGTCATAGGCACTTGGTCCATCCACACAGGTTAGGTATTATTTTTATCAGGAGACTGATGGGAATGCTGAGTGGTAGGAAATTTGTGCCATGCAGTGATCCCACGACTTTTCCACACAGATATTAGAGGAAAATTTAACTTTTTAGCTAAATTTGAGGTTCACAGTGGATTCTGGGAAGGAAAATGTTGAGGGATCAACGCAAGCCACACCTCCCTGGACTCCCATGGGTGTCTAGTTTTCAGAAATGTCTGGGTTTTTTAGGTTCCCCTAGATGTCTGTCAGCCCGGGACCAAAAACACAGGTGTCCACATATCTATCACAAAACGACCTGGTTTTTCAAGGGGGTCACCTGCGTTTTTGGTCCCGGGCTCAGCAGCCATCTAGGAAGATCGACCAAACCCAGACATTTCTGAAAACTAGACACCTAGGGGAGTCCAGGGTGGTGCGGCTTGCGTTGATCTCCCAAAATGTTCCTACCCAGAATTCCCTGCAAACCTCAATTTAGCTAATAAAATCACATTTTCTTCACTTTTCTGTGTGGGAAAATTGTGGGATTACCGAGCCGCCACAAATTTCCTACAACTAGCATTCCCCCAGGTCTCCCAATAAAAATGATACCTCACTTGTGTGGGTAGGCCTAGTGCCCACAACAGGAAACACCCCAAAACGTACTGTGGAGACATCAAAATTACCTATCACAAATGAAACTGGTTGTGCAAGGGGCGTCACCTGGGTTTTTGGCCCCGGGCTCCGTCATCTAGGTAAACCTACCAAAACCAAACATTTCTGAAAACTAGACACCATGGGGAGTCCAGGGAGGTATGGGTTGCGTGGTTCCCTCAACATTTTCCTACCCAGAAAAACAGACATTTGTGCCAATGTTTTCACCTGTAACTTCTTCTAAGGATGACAGATTCTTTAAAGCAATATACCGTTACATCTGCTGGGCCCTTCTGGTTGTGGGGATATATAGGACTTGTAGGTTCACCAAGAACCCGAGGAACCCAGAGCCAATAACTGAGCCGCATCTTGCAATGGTTTTCCATTGTGTACTGGGCATATAGCAATTCAGTTGGTAAAATATAAAGAGTGAAAATTAGATATCAAGGACACCTATGTATTTTCGAAATGGGAACAAAATATAGAGTTTAGAAGCAGTAGTAATTTTCACATCTCCGAAACTGTGGATACCCATACTAGCATGTGAATTATAGGACATTTTTCAAAGTGACTTCTTTTTTACACATTGTCTTACAGGCAGAAATGCATAGAAAGTCAATAGGTAATAACAGTTGCTCTACAATTCTGTGTTCCCCTAAGTCTCCCGATAAAAATGGTACCTCACTTGTGTGGGTATGCCTAGTGCCCACGACAGGAAACGGGCCAAAACGCAACATGGACACACCACATTTTTACAGTGAAAACTGATCCTTTTTGCAAAGTGCCTAGCTGTGGATTTTGAACCCCAGCTCTGAGAGTACCTAGGGAAACCATGCAAAACTATACATTTTTGAAAACTAGACACCCAGGGGAATCCAGGATGGGGTGACTTATGTGGCTCTCACCAGGTTCTGTTACCCAGAATCCCTTGCAAACCACAACCTTTGTAAAAGAAAACACATTTCCCTCACATTTCTGTGATGGAAAGTTCTGGAATCTGTGTGGATCCACAAACTTCCAAATACCCGCATTCCCCAAAGTCTTCCGATAAAAATGGTTTTCAATATTTCTTATTTTCAACTGTTAGTTTCTATAAAAAAAACTTGAAGGATCTACACAAATGACCCCTTGCTGAATTCAGAATTTTGTCTACTGTTCAAAAATGTATAGCTTTTCAGGACCCATTATTGTTTTCACACCCATTTCTACTACTAACTGGAAGGAGGTTGAAAGCACAAAAAGTAGCAAAAATAGCCTATGTCCCAGATAAAATGCCAAAACTGTGCAGAAAATTTTGGTTTTCTGACAAAAGTCTGCCTGTCCCTAAAAGCTGGGAAGATGGTGATTTCAGCACCACAAACCCTTTGTTGATACCATTTGCAGTGAAAAAAACAGACGCTTTCTTCTGCAGCACTTTTTCCCCATTTTTTCTAACAAAAACAAAATGTAGCTGTATTTTGGCTAATTTCTGGGTCCCCTCCAGGGGAATCCACAAACCCTGGGTACCTTTCAAATCCCCATGATGTTGGAAGAAAAGGACTAAAATTTGGCGTGGCTACCTTATGTGGACAAAAAGTTACAGGGGCCTAAACGCAAACTATCCCAAATAGCCAAAAAAAGGCTTAGCACGGGCGGAGGCCTAGCAGTGAAAGGGTTAAAGTTAGCATGACTAGGCCTTATTTCTTAGCATGAAATGTATTTTGCTTGCCCTCTGTGTTCTCTCCTCCTCAGGTGTGTTCTCAAGGTTTTGTAGCTAGAGAAAGGAGCATTATTGTATTAGAGATAGTGAGGCCTGAAAAGAGAAATCTTGGCGAGAGGGGGACGATTTAATGAGCAGTAGAAGCAAACTATTCATCCTGTATCAGGAACGGAGTGAAACTCAAGGTTGTTGAGGCTATCCAAGTTCTGTGGGATGGGAAAGTCTGAATATGTTGCAATTGTACTTGTGGAGTTGACCACCAGTGGTCCTTGGAGGAGTGGTGCAAGATATGGCTGATGATGAGGTACCTGTGTGTTTTAATTAGTGTTCACTCTGTTAGAAGTTAGAGAAATCCTTCTCGATTTTGAGAGGTACAGACCTCTCTGCTTCCTTCTGTCCTTGCGAGTAAGTAACTTCATACTAAACACTGATTTCCCTTTTTAGAAGATTTCTACTGAAATCTTCGCTATGCTGATACCTTCCTGGATTTTAACCTTCACTGAGACCTTTTTATTCCAAACCATCCTCAATTTAGATTTAGAGCTAGAATAGATGACTTTAGAATCTATTCATGTTTGGGAAGGAGGAGTGGAGCTTCTTATTAGAACACCAATTCCAAATTCATAGCTTGTGTATTGTTCTGACTGTCATTATTTTAAGCTTCATGGTATTGAGTTGGAATTTACTTTGATGCCTTAATTTGCTGGTCATGCTTCTTTACATTTATAACATGTTCTTCATTTTTGCATTTACTGGAATGATTATTAACTTGTAATAAAGCCACTTAACTTTAGTTACTGATTCCTGGTCCTTACTCTGTGACCAACTGGGTTATAAAAACTTAAAATTGTTTATTTGAATGTTGACTCTCTTTTGTTTCTCAGTCAACCAAAAAGATCTATCAGGTGAGAATTAGTAACGGCTACTCCCACGGCGTTCCACTGCCATGCAGGAAATTCACTAAGCTGTGAATCTTTGCTCGGTTAATGTCCACTAGCAGGGGAGGGGTGGGTGAACTTCAGAAAACAGCATCTTGATTTCCTATGTTGATGAAATATCTTATTTTTCAAGCAAGCTGTTTACCATCTACACTGCAGCTCTAGCACAAGGAAACAGTTCCAACAAGTGTGAAATTACACTCTTCTCAAAACTGTAGAAGGTGTTCAAAGAGTACTCAGAAGTTCAGAACGCATGAGGTTTGTTCAATGTATTTCACTCAAAAAGGTGGCCGACCTGGAGCCAATGTGTGAATTCTCCTGTCCTCTACTGACCAGGCCAAGGGTGACTGGTAGAACTAATAACTCTCACCTCATTCTTCACAAGCACAGTTAACGCACACAGTAAGTGGGAACACCAATGATACCACACCCTGTTTAAGAAAAATTGAAACTAAAAACACTAACGGCACACCATCATTATTGTTGGAGCTAATATACGTACCTGAACCTGATTCACAAATAGTGCCAATCAAGGCTCAGATGTTTGCGGATGTGTCTCAGAAATTGAAAATATTTCGTTGCATTTGCATCCGTGCCTGGGCATTCGAAAGCTGCACCTGTGCATTCGAATGCAGCAGCTTTTTGCTTTACTTGGGCAGAGGTTGATGGTATTTTGTATGCAAATACAGTAGCTGGCTAGGTAATGGAGGAGCCCCCGGCAAAATATTTTAATCAGTGGAAATTATAATAGACCTTTTAACTGCGTTACTGAACTTTTTTTTTATTTTTATTTTTTAGTGAACGTGCGACTCGTACGTTTTTCTTAACTTCATTGTTGTCTCTGCTTTTGAAATCATCGGAGTGGATAATCAAGCGATGGCATTTCTAGTGATCTAGGAGGTTAAAGGATGTGTGGTGCATTTTCCAGTACCAATGACATTTTGTTTACTATATTCTATGGCTGCATAATCCAAAACAGAAATGACTTCTGAGAAATTGCTGAACGCCGAACTCTGGTGCTCGGAGCACGATGCAGCCTCCATTTTGAAAGATGTAATGCTCATATTGATAACACTGAAGCACACAACGCCAACACGCACAACTTGAATACATCTGATCTGCAGCAGACCAGCTTCTATCTATTTCTAATGAGCATATTTAAAAAATATTTTGACGCGACCATAAAGGTTTTTATGAAAATGTTAATAAATAAACGGCAATGGCACAGAAAACACATATTTAACAAATGTATCAGCAAGAAAACAAAGTGGCTGGTAGATTAAAACAGTAGTTCACTGCTGTGACTGATGCATAACACTATTCAGAGAAGTGTCAATAGGCTAATTCAAAAGATGTAAATTGGCCGCATGGTCTTTGAAGTACTTGAGTCATCCTAATCTCAGCCAACCAAATAATGCATTATTTAAATGTCTAATGCAGTGGAATGATGAGAGGAGGGAGTCAATATTACCCAACTTGTTCTCAGCTACCATGTTAATGGGCAAACAGAAGTGTGCTCGCAAAGGTCTTTTTGTGAGTAGTCTATTACCCCGAGCACCGGGATGTACAATGCAGTACTCCTAAGAAAAGTATATCCGTAGCGTAATGAAATGTCTCAAAGGTGTGCCAGTCACCGTATAATTGATATTGGAGCTGGCATGAATATCTGTCTCACAGTGCGATGAGGTATGGCTCCAACGTGCTTTAGTCCTTGAAAGAGAACACTCCCAACGAAAGAGCGCTGCCCCCTAAATCTTGGCTGTCACAGCAACCTAAGGTATGACACACACATACCTTAGATCCTGATGGAGAGTACTGCCCCCAACATCATGAAAACCATAGGGCACTCCCGCTGCTCCATCCTATGGTAAACATTTCACAGGACAGCTGCACGGCAGTTCAGCTGTGCGATATCGCCAGAGAAATTCAAAATGGCCACCCAACACACAGTGATGTAGTCGCGTAGCATTGCAGTGTATCTGCCCCAGAAAGCACTGACAGACAGGCAGGTCTTCACGGGCACAATACCTTAAGAGAGTCCTTGCGGCGCGTCTTGTGGCGACTCACAACAGCAAGTCCAGCGCCCCTTGCCCCCAAATGTAGTCAGCGGGGTTTACCTTCTTGCATTCTTTGAGGAGGGTACTCGATGCGCCTGCAAAATTACCCACGATCCGATCGGTCCCCAAAGTCATGCCTCCTCTCAGGGCTACCCAGGCTGTGTAGATGTTCCTCTCCCACACTACACCAAGAATCATCACCAAAATGTTACGAAGGAAGATAGCACTGTCACACCTCCAGTTGGTTTTATGTAATTTAATTGGAACAAACAGCCTGGCGTCAGCCTGCACCAAGATGCCAGGGCTAACTGACAACCTTGGAATACTGTACACCTCACACTCAATTATAGAACAAGTTGACATCACAACACATCCCCTTCCTTCCCTAAAAGAACAAGAAATGAAGAGTAGATAGCATAAGAAAAAAAACAAAGGAAAGACTTAAAAACACAAGCACCAAGAAGACCCACAGCACCCACACATATCACATCTCATAGTCCTCCACGTACATGGGTGCTCTCCGAGACCTGGTACTCTGCCTAGCATCCCCACGACTACCAACACCAGAACAACCTACATCTCTCACAACCGGACTCACCCCAACATCTCCATCACCACCAATCACCTCATGGTCACTCAGAAGCATGGCACCTGAACAGCCCTCTTCCTCTTTCCTTACGCACTGTCCTACTTTTTGATACAGAGCAACATTCCTAAAATTCCACTTTTCACCATTATCCACAGTAACAGAGAACTTGACCACTTTAACAATGTGAAATGGACCTTTGAATTTGGAAAACCCCTCACAGTTCTTCCTGACCAAACCTTGACCCAGTCACCAACACCAAACCTGCAGCAAAACTTGACCATCATTCTGAACCCATTCTCACAACCAGGAGGGAACTAATTTGGTGCCTGGTAAACGGCCACGCATATCCTGAAAAGGGATTCTCTGCGTCACGCTATGTGTAGAGGTCCGATACGCCTGCACCATATCACTAACCATGACAACCACATCCTCTTGTTTGGCAATGGCTATTTGTATGGTACCCTTCACTAACCTGTTGACCCTCTCCGCTAAACCAATCTCCTGAGGGTTATATAGTGATGTGCGAGAACGTCTGATACCACACAATTTGAGAAACGTTGTCATTTCATGCAAAATTAACTGAGTGCCATTATCAGTCACCAACACAAGTGGGACCCCTTCTTCCTGAAAAATCTCCTTAAGCATATAAATGGTACTTCTCGTGGTGATGTCTTTCAACAATTTAACAAAAATCCACTTAGAATACACATCCACCACGATCACAGCAAATCTCATCATGCCAGACAATTCCCCCATTGAACCAATAAAGTCCAAGCACACCGTATGCCATGGTTTGCCAGGATCATCAATATGCCCCAGCACACTTTTACTCCCCACTTTTAACCTCTTCTCACTCTCTTTGCAGCTGCCACAGCCCTCCACCCGTCTTTTAACCTGATCATCAAGGCCTGGCCAACAAAACTCATTTTTGATTTTCTTACTAGTTAAACCTTGCCCTAAATGCCCCTCATGTGCTAGGCCAAATACTTACGCCTCAACCCCACAGAAGGGATGAAACGATATCCTCTCATAATGACATTGGAACCACACACTGAAAACACCTACAGTACCTTAAAATAAGGCCACACAGACAGAGATAAAGTATTCTCCCTCGTAGCTCCATGACAGATCAAAGAAAACACTTTTTGAAGAACATTGGGGCATATTACGAAGGAAGTGGCGGAGAGAGGCGTTAGCAGTCTTGGCTTAACGCCTCTCTCCGCCACTTCAGAAACGCCAGGCTGCACCATATTAACAAGGATATGGTGCAGCCTGGCGTTTCCCCCTGCGATGGCGCTAAGTTACACAACTTAGCGCCAGCGCAGGCACACTTGCACCAGAGTGCAAGGGTGTCTGAAAGCAGGGAGGTTTGTTTATGTGTAGGAAGGAGTTCCTTCCTGCACATAAACAAACCTAAAATACCATTTTGTAACTTTCATGTGTGCTGCTTCGTGCAGCACATATGGAAGATTACAAAATAACATTTAAACGGTTTGTTCATGTACAGGAAGGGACACCTTCCTGTACATGAACAAACCATGGCATTTGCTTTTTCCATGTGTGCTGCACAAGGCAGCACACATGGAAAGCAAAAGCAAGGAGAAATAAAGCATTTCTCCTCATTTCGCCACCTTAAGACTAGGATTTTTCTGGTCTTAAGTTCGGCGCTGCCACCTATTATCGCCAAACTTGATAATAGGTGGCAGCGTCGACTTCAATGGGTGTTGCGGTGGCAGTCCAAGTAAATGAAGACCCTTTTTTTAAAAGTTGTCTAAGAGGCTCCACAACAAGGACATAGCCCTTAACAAATCTGGCATAATATTTGCCTAGCCCTAGAAAAGAAAGCAATGAATCTTTATCTTGAGGTTTGCTAGCTTGCTCCAAGGTGTTAATGAGATCTTCCTTTGGAAATATGCCATTAGGGGTGATCCTATGACCCAAATAATCAATCTCATCAACTAGAAATTTGCATTTGTCCTTACTCACAGTCATCCCCTTAGTTTCTAAAATCTTTAACACATTATCAAGAATGATGTTGTGTTGTTCACAAGTCTCAGCAAAAATTAAAATGTCATCCTGAAATGACTGCACACCACTCAAACCCTGAAATAAACTCTCAATTAATTTCTGAAATACGCTGGCCGCTGGGGCCAGCCCAAACGGCATTCTTAAAAATCTGTAGAGACCAAACGGAGTGATAAAAGCAGTTAGATCTTTCGAAGACTCATCAAGAACCACTTGATGGTAAGCTGACTTCAGATCAATTACTGAAAATAATTTGCACCATTCACAGCTGGTAACAGTTCCTGAATTCTGGGCAAGGGGTAAGTATCTACCACAATGTTTTTGTTCAAAGACCTAAGGTCCACACACAATCTCAAATCTTGATTTTTCTTAAGAGCAATAACTATAGCAGAAACCCACGCAGAACTATCGGTGGATTCGATGATGCCCTCAGAACATAAAGTATCCAAATGAGATTTTAACTTTTGGCGTATACCTAGAGGAACCATGCGTACTTTGTGTTGTATAGGCACAGCCCCCATTTTAAGTTTGATTTTGTGTGTGTAACCTTTTACTTGACCAACTTCATCCCAAAAAACATTTTGGTGCTTATTAAGAATGGCATCCACAGAAGACTTATCAACGGAAACACTCTTGACTACAATGTCCCTTAATTGGATGGGACGATCTGAGCCTGGGCATAAAATAACACCCAACTTTCCCAAATCATACCATCCTACTATGTTTTTGCCATCAATAGCAACATAAATCTTGGTAAACACTTTACGTCCTTCAAATTCTAGGGTATCTTCAAAGAAACCCAGCATACTAATATCAAAATTACCAAACGCCTTAGGATTAACATCAGTTTCCCTGAGTTTGATATCCACCCAATTATCTTTGAAGAAAGTATCAGACAAAATGGTAATGGGTGAGCCTGAATCAGCCATGGCTTCAAAAGCCACATTGCCAATTAGAACAATACCTAAAGGCGCCTTAAAAGGAACAGCAAGATTGTTCACAGAGTTATCAAATGAATCATCATAAACAGTAAGAAGAAGATTCTTCAAGTCATGCTCAACATTAGAAATATTATTCACATTAGTATTTGAAATTTTCCTTGGTGCTCTGCACACAGTCGAAAAGTGACCAAATTTAATACATTTGATGCATTTTTTCTTTAAAGCAGGACAGTCAGGAAAATTGGCCAAATGCAACTTAGAGCCACATCTATAACAACTAGGCTTACTATCCCTGGCTGTTTTAACATTACTCCTACTGAATGATTGTATGGCACAAACAGGAGAAGCAGCGTTTTTACTTTCTTCAGCTGTGATGGCTTTGGCAGATTGAATGGACCTTTCAATCCCTTTGGCTAAATCCAAAACTTCAGCCAACGTAGGATTGCGGCAGGCGAGCAGTCTTTCTTGTACTTTTTTTGACTCACAATTAAAAACAAACTGATCTCTAATGCAGAAATCAACATTTGCTCCAAACTCACAATTCGCAGCCAATGCTCTAAGTGCCGCAACATACTCTTCGATAGTCTCATCAGCAAAGTTGCTTCCTTTTGTGAAAAGAATGTCTTTCAATCAACACATTAGGTTCATCCTCAAATTGTTTCTCTAACCTTGCCCCTGCTTCCTTGTAAACATTCCACCCATCTCCTTCACTGCTGGGTGGTGCTATAGGTACAAGATTCTTGAAAATTTCTATTGCTGTTGTGCCAAGAAAACTAAATAAGATGGCTTTCTTTCTGTCAGGTGAAAATTTAGTGCCGTCAATAGCTACTATGTAGTTCTCAAAAGTTTCAAACCATTTTTTCCATCGCAATTTTGGTTTCCCTGGAATTTGCAAGAAAATAGTAGGCTGATTGTAAATTTGAGAAGCAGCCATGTTAAAATGAAAAACAAAATAAATTAAATTAAATTAAAAATACAGCAAGTAATTACTAAAAGCGCAATAATACAATGCACAATACAGTATGAGAGAAAACGCTTTTGAATAAACTAGAAACAGTATCAGAAATAAGTGTGCCTATCACTGTAGAAATTTTTTTTTGAAGTAAATTTCAAATATGCACGTGGAAAAATAATAGGGTACACTGAGTATGCAGATGTACTTCTTAGAAAGTGTGCATATCGTTGTTGTAGAGAATAAATGTAATTCACAATAAAAGTGTGTGCATCACTGTGATGCACGAGAATAAAAGTAAACAAAGTAAAATAAATACCAATACAAACGAAGTCTTTGAGGAGTAGTGTGCGAATCACTGAATCCGCAAAGGTAAGTAAAATCCTCCTGAAGACTGAAGCGATGCACACAGAACTGAAATACGCTTTGCGCTGAGGTGAACAGTTCGTGTGTGAAAAGATTGTCGAAAGTAGAATCAAAATGGCTGCCACGTAGCGTCAAAACATGCCAAAACGTCCACCAAAGATGGCCGCCGCCGAAGTGGATTGCGTTGAAGATGCAAGCAGAACGTAGCGTAGGATATCCTGGTAACAGCTGTCGTCAGGCAAGCAGAGACGTCACAAGAAGCCAGGAGTGCTCGCGTGCAGAGCGCTCAGCGCATGCAAATTCCTCAGCGCTTGCAGGCTCAACAGCACGTGCAGGCTCAACAGCGCGTGCAGGCTCACGGGCAAACAACGGCCACAAGCAAATGGTAAGTATAAGAAGAAGTACAGTAC
Source organism: Calotriton arnoldi (assembly GCA_963921515.1). NCBI lineage: Eukaryota > Metazoa > Chordata > Amphibia > Caudata > Salamandridae > Calotriton > Calotriton arnoldi. The sequence goes on along the minus strand of CAWUFW010003433.1, from coordinate 78,977 downwards.
CTTGAATTTTGGCACGGAAATGAAAAATAAGAGTTGCTGAAGTAATCCAAAGTTACAAAGATGGCTTTGAATAATTTCTCCACGCGAGGATTGTAGAAAGGCAGGTAACAGCGAAATGAATCCCCCGAAGAAAATAAAAATTAAGCAAAAGCACAGTGGGTCAGCACTAAAAACAACTTGTCGCCATTGTAAAGAAGCGATGGAGTCAGGAAGTATAAAAAAATACTAGCTTATTTAAGTGCCATAAAAGGACCCACTGGTGCAAGAGCTAAAGCGTCCAGCAAAGGCAAACTCCAACCGCTTCTGCTGGCATTCAAACTAAAGCTCCTGCATCAGTGAATTCCAAATTACATATTAAGGTTCCATATGACAAGCACAATACAGAGATAACATGGCAAACTCTAAATTCTATCATGAAACTGAAAGAAAGACACAATTACCACAGAAGGGTACTCGATGCGCCTGCCAAAATTACACACGATCTGATCGGTCCCACGAAGTCGTGCCGATCGGTCCTACAAAGTCGTGCCTCCTCTCAGGGCTACCCAGGCTGTGTAGATGTTCCTCTTCCATGCTACACCAAGAATCGTCGCCAAAATGTTACAAAGGAAGATAGCACTGTCACACCTCCAGTTGGTTTAAAGTAATTTAATCGGAACAAACAGCCTGGCATCAGCCCGCATCAAGATGCCAGGGACAACTGACAACCTTGGAATGCGGTACACCTCACACTCTATTATAGAACAAGTTGACATCACAACACAGTCTCTTTTGATTTGATGAACTCTCAAAGACCTAAGAACACACACGAAGATAGGGCGAATTCAAGGACATAGAGCCACCGTGTTTCCCAAAAGTGCCTCAAACAACTCCCAGGATGAAAGCTTAGTCACCTCACCACGCCGACTTCACTCTGCTGAAGTCAGCCAAATCATTTGTTACCCCTTCACTGGGACTGCCAACCAGCATAGCAATTAGTGCCAATGGCTGGAGGGTTTTGTGGCGCGGGTACTTAATGATCAGGGCATTCTGTTCCGCAATGTAAATTGCCTGGGGATGTCTCTTTGGCTAACAGAGCATTCCAGCAATCCCATTATGAAGAAATAACAGAAATTAGCAGCCGTGGGAAAGAAAAACATTATACAGAATTAATGGGTGAACCAGCAAATGACATACAATCTGGGATTGACGTTCTCGAGAATGAGCGGGGCTGACTTGCAACTGTTCTTGAATTTTCTGCTCTGTTCAATGCCTTCAAAAGTCGTGTGCATCTGCATCATTCTGTTTTTTCACACAGTGGTGCATTTGTCCATCCTACAGAGGCAGGGACATGCCTCTGTCTGCGGAAGCGTCCCTCAATGAGGTCTTGCATAAGTGTTCCACTCCACTGTCCGCCTGTTAATTCGTGGATACTTTTTAATGATTTCAGTCTGTGCGGTATAAAAGGCTTATGGCCCAGGTCTGCTCAAGATTTATGTTCCCCTCAAACTTTATCATTGAGGCATTACAGCAATTTATCATTTTAATAATGTAATTATGTATTTTATTGCACTTGAACGGTGCTGAAACATTTTATTTCTCCATAAAAGCCTAAATAAATAACACACAGTAGGGGAAATGATGAAAAAAACACACAGCAGATCTAGCTTGACACAGTTAGCAATGCCTTTTAAATGCGGAAAATTGGAGAATTTTTATTTCCAGCAAGAATGGTAATTAGCATGCATACGTACTAAGTGCAAATTATACTAGGAGTTTAATATAGTCAGGAGTTTCTTTGTCTACTTCCTCTTTTTAATAAACAGAGCCACACTGTTCTACCCACCCAAAGAACAACTAGCTCTGAGACTGGTCAATGTGTTAACTGTATAACACCTATCCTGATTTAGAGATGGGTTCTATTGGAAAATCCTATTATTATCTGCAACATAAAAGAACTATGTTGAGGGAATCACAGCACAACTTTAGTGCCAAACTTGAAGAGAGTAACATTCAATAGCTCTGATTCTGAACAAGCAGGAATAAGACGCTTCTTCACTATTAAAAGGCAATAAAGAGGATGGGCTAAGGCAGTATGCCCAGTAGCGGCCCGTAGTGGGAGTCCTGCCGGGCGGTGACGTGGGGCGGGGGAGGGGCAGGGTGGGGGGTAGTAAAGTACGGAATACAGCCGTATAGAGGTAAGTAGACATATAAATAAATAAAACGAATTCCATTGCGCGCGCTGCATCGCATTTGGCGATGCAGTGCGCGCAACGAAATTCGTTTTATTTATTTATATGTCTACTTACCTCTATATGGCCGTATTCCGTACTTTACTACCCCCTCCCTGCCCCTCCCCCGCCCCACGTCACCGCCCGGCAGCACTCCCACCACGGGCCGCTACTGAGTATGCCCTTCCTGACCTCATTTATCTAGTTGTTTATATGCACAAAATGTTCAGCCTCTCATTCATAAGGTAAAAATAATGTATTACCCAATGGAAGCCACCACTGGGTAGTTATAGTTAGAACCCCATGTCCAGAGGAAAAGCATTTTTTGGTTCGCTTACAACTTTGGTGCCGTTTGACAAATACCAAATCTTTCCCAAAACAAAGTCCTATCCACCCCAGCGGAGCGTGTCGTTAGCCTCCTGGGCTTAACAACACACTCCGCCACTTCGGAAACGCATGGGTGCACCATATTCACAAGAATGTGGTGCAGCCTTCCGTTTCCCCCTGCGATGGCGCTAAGTTTAACAACTTAGCGCCAACGCAGGCACCCTTGCACCAGAGTGCAAGGTTGTCTGTGTGCAGGGGAGGATTGGTTATGTGTAGGAAGGTGTCCCTTCCTTCACATAAGCAATCCTAAAATGCCATTTTGTAACTTTCATGTGTGCTGCTTCATGCAGCACACATGAAAGTTACAAAATGGCATTTTTTTAAAAGGTTTGTTTATGTACAGGAAGGGGCACCTTCCTGTACATAAACAAACCATGGCATTTTGCTTTTTCCATGTGTGCTGCACAAGGCAGTACACATGGAAAAAGCAAAAACGAGGAGAAATAATGTATTTCTCCTCGTTTCGCCAACTTAAGACCAGGATTTTCCTGGTCTTAATTTTAGCGCTGCCTCTTATGTATGCCACCCTTGTACATAGGGGGCAGCGTCAAATACAATGGGTGTTGCAGTGGAACGCCCACCGCAACACCCACTGCACGCCCCTTTCACGCTAACCATAGCGTGAAAGGGTGACTTATGTATAAGGCAGCGTTAAGCCATGTTAAGTGACTTAACGCTGGCTTGTACATAAGACAAGGCCCCTATCGCCCATGGCGATAGGGGCTTTACATATGCCCCAGAGTCTCCTGTCCTGGAAATAAGTTTAAAAAGATATAAGAGGGTTTGGTGGAGATACCCTGCTCCTTAGGCTTGGTGTGGGAAGGGGTCCTTAAGGGACCAAAAATTATTTTGTAAAAAGATTTTAATGCAAATGTGTTGACGATCCAAGGTAAAAATATGAAAAAAGTTGCTATTAAAAAAAAAAAATCCCTGGATTGGGTAAACAATTTATTAGAGGATGGAGGCATGCACCCCCATCCCTGGCCTCTATGACGCCCCTGCGACCCCTTTCCCTGGGGCATTTTTTGCTATTAGGGGAGGGGGATGTGCAACTCCCTCCCCGAGCGTCTATGAGGTCCTGGGGACCCCAGACCTCAGGGCAGTTTTTATAATTAGTGGAAGGGAGGCACATGACCTCCCTCCCCAAGCCTCTATGAGGCTCTGGGAACCCCATCCCCGGGTGGTTTGAAGGGACATGTGCACCCCTTCCACAAGCCTCTATTAGTCTCCAGGAACCCTATCCCCTGGGGCACGATCCAAGGAGTGTCCAGGGGACCCCAGTCCCCGGACACTGCTGTTTTCTACTCATGGGAGTATGGGAATACTTTGCCTGCACTCTCCTGCCCAGAAAGTGCAACTCAGCAGGAGCAGTGAAAAAAGCTGCTCTACCCAAGTGGGAGCAACGTTAGTAAGCCAGCTCCCGCCAGCACCACAATGGGTACAGGTTACGGTGCTGACAGTGGCCATGTGCTGTGGAGCTCCCACATAGCCCCCAACGAAGCTGTATTGTGGTTACCCCGGGTGGGCACCAGGGCACCCACATAAAAAACTAAAAAGTGGCTGGCTCCCACCACAGTAGTGGATGGGGCGCCTGCAAGGCCGCAGAGTCCCTGGAGCTCCCTTGATGGCCCCCAATATTTTCACTAGTATTGGGTGCCCTGGATGGGCACCAGGACACCCACTGTTGGAAAATTAAAACAACATAGCTGACTTTTGCCACAGTGATGGCTGGGGAGCAGGCTGGGGCCATGCGGTTCCCCTCACAGCTCCTAACAATATAACAAGGTGTGGGTGTCCCAGGTGGGCACCGAGGCACCCAAAAAATCTGTAAAAATATCATTAAAATAAAAGAATAATAAATGAGCATCAGGAGCCACTCATTTATTATTCACTGCTCCAGACAAGCAGCACTTCATAATGCCCTGGGAAGACTTTTTGTTTATATTTGTGGATCCTGGTGGTGCCCCTAGAGGGGGCAGGGGTTCCACAAAGCATTTTTTAATGTTGTAGGGTCTGCCAGGAGTGCAGCAGCCCTCCAACAGCAATACAAAGAATCTCGTGGGTCATTAAATCCATGACCCCAGGAGAGCTTACCATATTTATTTTTAAAGCACTCTGAGCTGGAGCTGTATGTTCTTCACCTGGAATGCAGGGCACCCTGGTGTTGAATTCCATGGCTGCACTTTATGGCCTGAAAAATGTTAAAAGAAAGACTCAAAGATATATTGACTATTTTTTTACATAAGACTTTATTTAAAAAAAATATGACAATCCCTTTTATTAAACATTGCAATGTGTGAATTTTTATAGTGTACATATGCTTAAAATTATTGGTGACTTTTAGATGATAGGTCTGCTTTTTGTGTGTTAATATGCTAACCCCTTAATAAAGCCAATAGGCCCTCTTTTTATATTTTGGTGTTTGACACTTTGACAAGGTCAGTAAGTCTGCTTACTTAAAATGACTATCTTTATATTGTTACATGAAATAGTCAACCATGCACGCCCTCGCCATCCACTGCTAATTACCTCCCATATTTCAATAATCATGACATGTTCTATGACATAATTGATAACATCAGTGCAACATCTGCAATGACATAATTGATAACAACTCTGTGCATGGCGGGGACATTAAGTTCTGGTTACTTTAGGGTATGAGTTATAGGTACTTGAGATAACTATAACTGGAGAATTTTAGTGGTTTTGTTCATCTAAAATTGTATATTTTAATGTATTAACTGACATTTTCACCTAAATATGATGTCCCTTTAACTGTTTGTTTGTCAGTTCAAATATCTATCTATCTATCTATCTATCTATCTATCTATCTGTCTGTCTGTCTGTCTGTCTGTCTATCTGTCTATCTATCTATCTATCAAAGTCAAAGTCAAAATCAGCTTTATTTGGTGAAACAAATACCACCATAAAAGCATACTATTCAAGGAAAACATTCCTACAGTACATGATAGTTAAAATTTATAAAGGATAACAATTTAAAATTCATCAGCTAGAAAAGAGGCAGGATAAAACAAAATACTAGTACATATAGAGTACATAAAATGCAAAATGTCATTATAAAATAGACATAGAAGATTAAAGACAAATCACTAATACTCTACAGACTATTCAAGGAAACAGTACATCAAGATATAAGATATAAAGTGCTAATGCATAAAAGTGCATAAAATTGCATAACGGTACATAAAGTGCAAGGTGCCACAGCTTGTCAAGGTAAATATTTAAAACAAGACTAAAGATAGTCATCCAGATTTCCATATGTCAATACATCCAAGTGTGAATAGTCCTTTCTTTTCCTGATTGTGAGTTGTATGAATCAAATAACAGCGTTTATGATTTTCACATTTTCCAGACTACATAAAGCATATTTATAATTAAAAAGCATATTTGATAGAAAAAGGGGTTTTAAAACTGATTTCCTGATATCCCTATAAAAACTACAAAAAAGAATAAGGTGCAACGTGGATTGTGGGGATTTTCCATCACACGGGCAGTTTGGTAATTTATAACACCACTTTTCCGTTCTGGGAAATGCTACTAAATAATGTAGTGTACCCATCCTTAGCCTAGTTAAATAAAATCTGTGTTGAATATTTTTTACCAGCATTAAATATAGCTGTGTGCCCCTCATAAGCGGCCGTTCGCAATAAGAAACAACACTATGTTTTTGGCTGGCGACCCTTTCTCTTTCATTTTCCATGGCATTTAGATATCTCAACTTCAGGTCGCTTTTACTGAACTCCTGAATAGGTATAGGGTTCTTCCTGTCAATATCAACTTTACAACATATTAGGAGGTAAAAAATGTACTCCAACCATGGTATTTTCCTACAAAAGTCAAGGGCTAGGCAATCCATAATTACTTCTTTTGTAAATTTTGTTTCATCTTTAGCCCATACCCCTTGCCAGAAAGTAAGGCCAGCCATGTTTAATGTGTCGCTTAAATACGATACCAATAGTTCTTTATGAACTATATAATTTGCTGTTGCGCTAGGGACTGCCAGTAATCTTTTTAGCAACTTATGTTCTTGTATTTGTAAGGATGCGGATTTAGCTCTCCCCCAAATTGCCGCCCCGTAACAGACCCCTGAGACACATTTACTCCGGTACAGAGCTAGGATTTCTCGGATTGGTTTATTACCTATTTTCGCGGAAAATCTAAAAATACTCTCCGTAATTCTTAAAAATTTCATGTTGCATGATTCAATGTGCGTATTCCATGTGCCACTCCTATTAAAAAGCATCCCCAGGTATGAGAAAGATGAAACTCTCTTAATAACGACCCCGCCCACATGGTGTTGTTTGTTCTTAAGCCTATTGCTCCCGCATGTCATGACAAACGTTTTCTTTAGGTTTAACCTTAGATCTTTTTCAGTCATATACAGGTCAAAGTTTTCTATCAGGCATTGCAGACCGTTTGCTGTCCCTGATATTAGGACAGCATCGTCTGTATATAATAATACTGGCGGGAGGCGTGTCCCAACTTTCGGGGCGTCTGCAATTAAATTTTGTAAAAAGAGGTCTACATTGTTAATATATAGGGAAATAAAAGGGGCGCTAATACACGTTATGTTATGTTAAGTACTCTTATAACGCGCAACAGCTACTCCGAAGAGTGTCCCGGCGCGGGTCCAAGAGGAGTCCCTAAACAACACACTGATAACTATGGAAATAAATGAGTTTTCAAGAGTTTCTTGAAGGCCAGCGGGTCCTGAGTATTACGTAATAGAAACGGAAGGGCATTCCACGCCTGGGCAGCCTTAACAGCCAAAGAGCAGCCACCCAGCCTATGGCGGGAGAAGCGGGGGACCCTAGCAAGAAGAAGGGCAGAGGAACGCAGTTGTCTTGATGGGACATAAAAGGTAAACCGCTTCTGTAAATAGACGGGTCCAAGACCGTATAGGGCACAGTGGGCAATGACCAGGGATTTAAATCTGACTCGGTCCGCCACGGGTAGCCAATGGAGAGCGCGAAGATGTTCACGCACACTGCTCCTCTTCGCAATTCCCAGGAGCAGCCTAGCGGCCGCATTTTGAATAACCTGGAGTCTATTCAGAGAGTAGCCGGGGATGCCGAAGTACAGCGCATTAGCGTAGTCCAATCGAGAGAGGATCAAGGCACGGATAACCGTCTCTTTGGCAGACCTGGGGAGGAGTGGCAAAAAGCTACTGAGTGTTTTGAGAAGGCCAAAACAGCTACCTGAGAGCTTTTTCACCTGAGCAGAAAAGGAGAGGTTACCCTCAAACCATACTCCAAGGTTTTTAGCGGATTGCCCATTGGAGGTTGGTAGCGGAAACCCAGGAGGCCAGATCGAGTCTCGAAAGCCAGGGAGGAAATTCCCATACAGAAGAATCTCTGACTTGTCTTCGTTGCATTTGAGTTGGGCCGCCGCAAGCCACTCAAAAACCGAAGACAAGCAGTGCTGTACAAAAGATATGGAGTCCTCATCCTTTCCCCACGTGAAGAGAAGCTGAGTATCGTCAGCATAGGTATCACCTTAGCCCCCAGATCCTCGGCTAAGTAGACCAGAGGAGTAACATAGATGTTAAAAAGAAGGGGGCTAAGGGAAGACCCTTGTGGAACGCCAGTAGAGACCGGCAGCGGGGAAGAGGCGGCCGGTGGCAACCAGACCTGTTCAGTCCGCCCATCAAGGAAGGACCTTAACCAATCCCAGGCCGTGCCAGAGACACCAATCTCATTAAGACGGGTGAGCAGCAGGGAGTGCGGGACCGTATCAAAAGCTGCTGACAGGTCGAGCATGACCAATGCTGCTCGCCCACCAGCATCTAAACAGTCACGGATGGCTTCAGAGACCTCCACCAACGCAGTCTCAGTACTGTAAGAAGAGCGAAACCCCGATTGCGCAGGATGCAAAATATCGAACTCTTCCACAAACTCCGTCAGTTGCCTGGTCACCACCTTCTCGCAGACTTTGGCTAAACTGGGAAGAAGGGAAATAGGGCGATAGTTCCCCGGAATCAGGGGATCAAGAGTGGGCTTCTTTAAAAGGGGAAGGATTTTTGCCTGTTTCCAAACCTTCGGTACCCGAGCCTCATAAAGTGAGGCATTTATGATTGAATTAACTTCAGGGTTAATAGTCTCCACGACTGCAGCAAACAGTCTCGCTGCACAGGGATCCACAGGTGACCCCGATTTCAGAGCCTTCAGGATTTTAAGAGAACTAGACAGATCCACAGGGGAAAAGGCTCGTAGAGCGTGCCTGGGAACAACAGGCGGTACAGCAAGAGCAGAAGAAGGACCAGGGCAGGCAGTGAAAGTCGCCTGAATCATGCGTATTTTGTCCATGAAAAAATAGGAGAGAGTGTTGCACCAGCCCTCAGAGGCTGGAAGAGAGCATGCTTGTACTGCAGGGGACGTAAACCTCTCAACTATAGAGAAGATCTCCTTGGAGTTGTTATGAGCCTGCTCTATGCGGGTTGTAAAATACTGCTTTTTAGCCAGTGTTATAGCCGCATAGTAGAATTTTTGCCTGCCCCTGAGTGTGGCCTTAGCCTGGGGACAGTACTCCCTAAGACGCCAAGCCCGTTCAAGTTTTTTACATTTCTGTTTAAGCACGCTTAGACCCGGAGTGAACCAGGGTTTGGAGGGGGATTCCCTGGAGAACCTAGAGTAAGTAGGTATAGCCAGCATGGACAGAGAATTAGATAGCCAGTTGGTAAAGCCTGCAAGACTCCCATCAAGATCTGGAGTGAGAGCGGGTCTAGAATCCTCCAGAGCCATGGCAAATTTAGAAGGATCAATTTTTTTAAAGGCTGGTTTCCGGTAGCTATGGCCCACAGGGCCGGCCGAGGCTAGCTCCCAGGAAAAGTAGGTAAGAAAGTGGTCTGACCAAGCGACTGGCAAAGGGTCAACAGCCGCAATATTGAAATTGGAGCAAATAGGATCAAGAATGTGACCGCCTTGATGAGTAGGGCGGGTGACCCATTGAGACAGTTGGGCGAGCTGGAGGGTGTCACCAAAGGCAAGCGAGTCTTTCGAATCAGCCAGATCAAGGTGAATATTCAAATCTCCCAGTACCAGGTATTGTGGAAATCGAAGAGCCCTGGAGGTCACTGCATCACCCCATGATTGCAGAAAGGACCTCGCTGGGCCCGGGGGACGATAGATCAGAGAGCCACCCATCGAAAAATGGGGGGAAAACCTAATACTAAAGTCCAGGGCCTCACAGTCGCCCCATGCATGAATGTCGCCCCGAACAAGGTCCCATATGTCCCTGTACATGATCGCCACTCCACCCCCCCTCCCCGCAAGGCGATCCCTGTCTAATCCCACACATAACCCTAAAGTCAGGTGTACATTCTCCCATTTTCCCAAACCGTACCCTAGAAGTTAAAAAAGAGTAAATCTGGGATAAATATATAACTATATCAATAGGGGCCCCTAGCCCTTTCAATGTTTGTCATAATTTATGGTGATTGACTAGGTCGAAAGCGCTAGTAAGATCGACAAAACAAAGATGTAGCGCCCCTTCCTTAGCTAATGTATACTTCCCTATTAGTAACTCTGGGGCATATTAGCAAGACCGGCGATAAAATTATCGCCGTTTTAGCGGCAGGAAACTGCCGCTAAAACGGCGATAATGAGACTTGCTAATATGCGTTATAGAATTCCAATAGAAGCCCAGGTTAGATGTGCAGGACATCTAACCTGGGCTTCTATTGAATTCTATAACGCATATTAGCAAGCCCATTATCGCCGCTTTAGCGGCAGTTTCCTGCCGCTAAAACGGCGATAATTTTATCGCCGGTCTTGCTAATATGCCCCTCTATGTTTAAACATTGTTCTACCGTCCCAATACCTCTTCTGAAACCATACTGCGCCTCTGTTAGAATTTTATTCTCACTGGCCCAGTTTTCTAGCCTTTCCAACATTATTCGGCCCATCACTTTAGAGGTGGAATCAAGAAGAGATATTGGGCGGTAGCAATTTGCCTTCCCTCTATCCCCCTTTTTAAAAATGGGTACGAAAATGCTTTCAACCCAGGTTGCAGGTAATACGCCCCCAAGGGTAGCATTAAAAACGTTCAATAAAATTGGTATCCAGAAATCCATTTTGTACTTAAAAACATCAATGGGTACCCGTCCGAGCCAGCAGCCTTACCATTAGCACTTTTTAGTAAGGCTGATTTAATTTCATCTGGCATTATTGGTGACGATTTGACGGGCTCCACCAATATAAAATTTCCCTTTTTACTCTCAGTTATTATTGCAGCATCTGGATTAAAAATAGTCTCAAAATGTGATACCCAATCTTCCGGGGGTACCACAATATCAATATTTACTGCAGTGTTCTCTTTAAAAAAGGGATGATTAATTGTTTTCCAAAAGAGGACTGAGTCTTTCAACTCTGCTGCCTGGATTAATTTCTCCCATGCCCCCTCACGGATCTCCCTTTTCCTTTCTTTCAGAGTGTTTTTATAAGCTTTCCTCAAAGTGCTAATCCTAACACTATCTCTTGGCTTTTGGTTGAGGGCCAATTTCAATTCCGCATTCAACCTTGAACATTCATGGTTAAACCATCTAGGATTGAGATCACAAACTTTCCTCCTCCTTTTAGTTGTTAAGTCACCTGCAATTTCAGTTGTATATTACAAAAGGCAGTTATAATTGCCGAGTTCGAGGAAGAACTATCTAGGCAGGTTTCTAGGTCTCTTTGTTTTTTTCCTTTAAGATTTTCCATGAATGTGGCTGGATTCACACCTGACCATTTTATCGACATTCCATTATTCCCCTGTATATTAATATCGGTATCCATTGTCTTTCCCCGTTCTTTTTGTTTCAAGTTTAATCTAAATGACACAATTAAGGGGTGATGGTCACTAAAAAGACTAATATTGATCAAAACTTTTTCCACCAGGTCACTACTGTTAGCTGATACAATAAAGTGGTCTATGTTAGAAGATGACCTTGCTCCTACAAAAGTTTGTATTTTTGCTTCACCATCTACGGCAATGGGTTCTAGAGCTACTAAATCATATTTATGCATAACATTATTAATGGCTTCCCCATATGGGTCGTGTGAAAAATGGGGAATCCTGTCACCAAAATAATCACAATACCCACAAGGTTCTCCAACTTCAAAAACACATTTAGCACAATTAAAATCACCTGCCCAAACTAAAATATAATCCCCTCCTACTCCCTCCAAAAAATAATCCAAATAATTTTCGAATAGCTTGATAACCTTGCTCTTAGTTTTATCAAAGATATTATTATAAAAATTTATTACAATGACGGCCTGTTTTCCTTTCGAATAAAAATACAAAAGCTGATAGTATTGTGATGAAGTAAACGTTTTCTTTAAAATCAGGGGTGAAGTAACTGCAATTAGTGTGGCTAAGCCCCTTTCGCTCTTCCCATCCTGGATGGGCTGGCGTTAGTACAAACAGTTTGATAGCCGTTTACAAAAAAGGGCTCAGTGCACCATGTTTCTTGGATTAGTACTACCTCAAACCCATCCAGCGTTTTCAGCCAGTCCTCATCACTAATCTTATTTTTGATCCCTGCAATATTCCACATCATAATATTTAGAAGCTCGCTTGGATGAAATGAAATGAAATGAAATTTGTAAAGCGCACTGCTACCCCAGCTGGGGCGTCGTGGCGCTGTACGCATACCGCTGTGGAACCCTTCCTGGCTTTTCCCTGTGAAATGTCCACTCCTGGGCACCCCCAAGGTGAAGCCAGGCATCCCAGCGCTGGTGGGGCCATTGTGGAGATTAAGCAAGCTATTGCCCAGAGTTGCAGAGTGGGACCCATGATTAGAATAGGCACCGAGGCGAGAATTATCAGGTCCGAGGAAATTGAGCCCAAGACCCGCCGAGGTGGGAATTGAACCATGGTCCCGGGCCAGATCTCTGCATCAGGGTCTGCCGCTCTAACCATTGAGCCACACTTCTCCATGTATACATGGACCAGCTTTCATCGAATTACCAGTGATAGACTGTTCAATATCACTATTCATGGGCTTAACCAAATCATCTGTCTGGGATGGTACAGTTAAATCTGCAATTTCCAAATTAAAAATTAAATTAATAATATAGGCGTCATCCTTATTACTATACAAAGGCTCTACTATAACATTTTCCTCGATTTGTGATGTTAAATCAACATCTGACAACCTATGTTTAATAGTATGGTCCATATTCATGGGCGGTAGCTCAACCATAACCTTTCTATGTCAATCTATTTCACTGCATCTTCTTAACGGTGCATACCTATTATACAGTGGCAGATTTTGCGGCAAATTATATCTCGTATTTTCGTGGGTATTGCTGTAGCTTGGCCTATAAAAATATCCCAATGGGACGGCCATTATATAGTCAACATTATCAGAATAATGCCCTTTGTCATCATTCAAAAAGACATTCAGCAATTCACCCACCAGATCGCTACTTATGAAGTTTACCACTACGCAATCTCCCTGACATGATTTTCTGGATTTACCCACCCAATTTACTCTCCTTAACATAATAATAGCCTGATGTAATATATTCGCCCCAACATTGGTGTTTACAGAAATCCAGTGGACCACTTGGTTCTTCAGTGACTCATACGTTTCCCTCTGATTGGGACATTATTTAAAATAATGACATACGAAGTCGCCTGTGGGGGAAGATTTAGTGGTCCCTTGATGTTATTATCATCTTGTATCGGTCTATTCATCCTGGACGATAATAGATTTTTGGGCGCTCTTAAAGGGTGGAAATTGTCTTTTTGTATAACCTTGTATCTTGTGTTGGTCGAGTTGTCAAAACATCCTTTGAAGTCGATGCGGTGATAATCTCTCTTTGGTTTGCAACGCCGATAGTGATAACAGGGCCTGATTTTTCTTTTACACTTTCCGTTAAGTTATAAACTGGCTTAGAAAGGCCAGTTACCTTACTCGTGGGTTTAGTAGGTAATATTTCCGTGACCATGTCTGTTAGAAATGCCATGTCTTTCTGTAACAATTTGATTTCTGACATTAAGCGTCTTTCAATACTGTCCAATTATCCGTGTAATTTCTTAAATAAAATCTCGAGATCTTGCAGCTTTTGATTTGTGAAATTACAGTCCCCTCTAGTCATCCCTGGGTTATTTCCTCCCTTTTTTTGTTTGGGTTTAGTTTTTAACTTAATTGGTTGCTTCACCACAGGGCTATTAACAGTTCGTAAAGATTGTTTCATTTTTTTCGCCGGGGGGGATATCAGAAGCTTATCATTTGTAGATACTGAGATCTCCAAAGATGTAGTTAGAACACATGGGTTAGGTGATTTTTGGACATTTTCATTATTAGTTGCATTTGCATTTGCTGCTGATGACTCTATCTCCTCGCCCGTACCTCTCGTATTGGTCACAGATACTAGAGGTTCAATCCCGTCTTCTAATGCAGACTCTTTTAAAGCAGCATCAAGTGCTGTTTTTGTCGCTGCCAATTGCTCCTCCACATGGACAATTTCACTGTTAATAAGGCCCACAGCGTTTTTTAGATATTTGGTAATAGGTGCACTCTTCGTGGGTACTTTCCCCCTTTGTAGTGGTAATTTCCTTTTACCCATAATTAGTCAGTATGTTGCTCTATTAATACAGACAAATACGGCGTAAATATCTCTTACCAGGATTGACGGTTTTTACACATCCAAAGGGGGGGGCCCTGCCTCGTCTGGCCACGGACGGGCGCAGACGGGCCCGCCCGCGCCCCGCGCTGCGGGAGCCCTCGCCGGTTCTTAACCCTTTCCATGCGTCCGTCGGCCAACGGCCGTCGCGAGCACTACCTCCGTAGTGCTGCGCACGTCCGTTGGCCGACGCGTCCCCGCCCACTCAATCAAACCGCGGCGGAATTGCCGCCGCGGTTAAGCGGTTAAGCGCCTCCTGGCGCGTGCGATGTCGTCAGCGGCGAGCTCGCCGCTTGGTATCCTGGGCAATAGAGTTCTTTCCCCCAGCTCGCGGTTTCCGTGGCAAGCAGCGGCAATGTGTTCCACGAAAAATCAGCAGAGATTAACAGGTACAGTGAGCTCCCCTCTATCTATCTATCTATCTATCTATCTATCTATCTATCTATCTATCTATCTATCTATCTATCTATCTCTCTCTCTCCATCTCACCAGTAGGTAGGTACAGTTACAACCTAGTTTCTATAGGAAAAGCATTTTTTTTCCCCAATAACATTGGTGCTGCTTGACGAATCTTCACAAACTTTTCAAAATGTATACTTTAGTCAGTTCAGTTGCTGTGTTGTAAGTTTCGAGGCGATCCGTCAAGCGGGGGCTGAGAAAAAATGGGGGCCCTAAAACACGTTTTTCCCATAGGAATTTTTAACACCCCTACAGCCCGAACCACTGAACGGAATTACACCAAATTTGCCAGAAAGCTGGATATTGGTCCAGAAAGCATGCTTTTTGTGATTTGGTGTAAATCCGTTTAGTAGTGTTTGAGGCATTAAAGGGCAAAAAATATAGATATCTAGGGACGCAGATCCATTTAATTAGACTCGCGAATCCACAGTCCCTGTGCTAACATCTGATTGACTACCAACACTTCTACCAGGAAGTATTGGCACCCATCTTGGGACTCGACTTGAAGCCGAGTCCCAAAAAAAATGCAAAAAATAAAGAAAGGGGCCAGGTTGGGAATACCCTGACACCCTAGGAGTGGTGGCTGGGGGTTAAAATCATTTCTTAAAATTAAATTTTGCAGCGAATTTGCGGATAAATCCGCACAAAATTGAAAAAAAAAAGATGCATGGTCTCCCGGGCCAAATCCGGGGGGGGGGACTTAAAAAATAAAGTAGGAGAGTATGGGGCCCCCCTCCTGGGTTTATAAAACCCCAGGGACCACCACCACCCCAAGGAATTAATGATAAATTATGCAGGGAGCCACACGGACCCCCGCAGCCCCGGGGACCGCCAACTCTCCAGGGCTAAATTAAAATGCATGGGGGGCTTCGTGGACCCTTCAATGTCCCAAGGACCACCACCTCCCTAGGGCATAAGTTTAAAAAGAGGGAGGGGGCCTCCCAGGCCATATACACCCCGTGGGCCACCACCTCCCGGGGCAGGCCCTACAACAAAAAATGGAGGGGGACCACGTATGCCCTCCTCCTGGAGCCATACATGGCTCTGTGGACTGCCACCCCCTCCCAGGGCTGACTCTTGCTATGTCCCAGAGTGCCCGGGACATAGCTGTTTACTGTTGCTTGGCAGGGGATTTCCTGCCTAGCATCAGCAAACACTCCGCTTTCAGCAAGTGAGAGTGGAGAAATGCTTGTGCTTGCTCGAAGCGGAGCATTTGCTTTGACACACATGGAACTGCTTATTCAGCAGCTCCCTGTGTGTCAAATCAATGCAGCTCTCGCAGGAGGCGTAGAACCGGCAGGGGCCGGAGCGGCATTCAGGTTCCTCCACGGTCCCTATCGGAGATGCCAGACCCCAGGGCTGGGGTCCTTGGGCCGTATAGCCCCTCTACCCTTTAAAAGTTTTTAAAAGGAAAGGCGAGGCACCAGGGATTGGGTCCCTGGGGTTGAAATCATCCGGGGGAGGGGGGCTGCATGGCCCCCTCCCCTAAATAAAAAATAATAATAAAAGGCCAGGCGCTGTGGGATGGGGTCCCTGAGGCCAAAATCAACCTGAGGGGGGGCACACAGCCCCCCTCCCCATTCCAAAAAGGCCTGGCCCCAGGGGATGGGATTCCAGGGGTCAAAATTGACCCAGCATGGCCCCCTTTCACTAATGAACCAAAAAAGTGAAAAAAGAGACAGCCCGGCAAGTTGCCAGAGTCCCCACCCCCTTTCTTCACCACTCTGCTAACGTGCCTCCTGGCGCACTACTGGTTGGGGGATGAATTCTTCTTGGCCGATGTGTGTCCTTGGAGGCCAACAAGCCCTCCTGCTACCTCCAGTAAGTCCCACACAGTGAGATTTCTGAGAGGTCTTCGGGAGGCCACACCCCCTTTCTCCATCACTCTGCAGATGTACCTCCTGGCGCACTACTAGTTGGGGGATGAAGTCCTCTTGGATAATGAGAGTCCTTGGGGGCCAAAAAGCCCTCCTGTTACCTCCAGTAAGTCTGACACAGCAGGATTTCTGAGAGCTGGTCAGAGGCCTCGCCCCCTTTCTCCACCACTCTGCAAATGCAACTACTAGTTAAAAAACCATACAAATTTACTGAGAAAACCAAAGGTTACAGGAACGTTATAGTTAGGAAATAGATTTCGAAAAACCTTAGAAATTCACTTAAAAAAACAAAGGTTACAGGAAGTTATAATTTGGAAATAGAAATTAAAAATACCTTAGAAATTCTCTGAAAAAAAACAAAGTTTACAGGGACGTTATGTTTACACTCAGATTTCACTTGTACAAAGCATAGAAATTCAGCAGTTATAGTTACCTGAGCTAACTATAACTCGTGCCCCCCGTAATGCACGGCTTATGACTTCACATCTTGCATCACTCATGACATGGTCAGTGACATCACTCATGACATCTCAAATGACATACCCACTCATTCCTCCATACAACCTCTCGTACGCCCACTCAGACACCCACACAACTTACATACCCATTCTCAGACCCATACATCCACTTACTCCTCCATAGACCAACTTACACACCCACTCACTGAGTCATACAGCCACTCACACACCCAATCACTCACCCATATAGCTACTCATACAGCCACACACTCACCCATATAGCTACTACATACCCACTTATCCACTTATACAGCCTCTCACACACCCACTCACTCACCCATACAGCTTCTCAACACAGCTACTCACTCACCTATACAATCAATCACACACCCACACAACCACTTGCATACCCATTCACACATCCATATATGTACTAACACATCCGCTCACTCAATCATACAGCCATTCAGACACATACTCTCCAATAGAGCCACTCTCACAAACTCACTTAACTAAACTCCCACTCAAAGAGCAACCCACTCACCCATACATCACACTTGAACACCCAGTCACTCACTCATACAGCCATTCAGACATCCACCCACTCACCCATACAGTCATTCACACACCCACTCACACACAGATATAGCCACTGAGACACCCACTCACACACGGATACACAGCCACTCACATATTATATGTTAAAAGTAGTATCGCTCACTAGTAGTACACCTAGTATACTAATTAAACTTTTGTAGTAGCTTTGTATATCTGTTTAACACTCATAAATTCTTAGAAAACACACTCACTGTATGATGCCATCAGTGATGTCATCAGTGATGTCACTGACCATGTCATGAGTGATGTAATATTTGCGGTCATAAGCAGTGCATTGCGGGGGCCGTAAGTTATCGGTAGCTCAGATAACTATAACTGCTGAATTACTATGGTTTTGTATGAGTGAAATCTGAGCCTAAGTACAACGTCCTTGTAACCTTTGGTTTTTTCAGTGAATATATATATATATATATATTCACTGAAAAAACCATAAGGTTTTAGGGACAGTTATAGTTAGTTGGACATTGCACTCGTACAAAACCCGTGAAATTCCCCCGTTATAGTTAGTTCAGGTAACTATAACTCGCGCCCCCGCAATGCACTGCTGATGACGTCACATATTACATCACTCATGACATGGTCAGTGACATCACTGATGACATCACTGATGACATCTCAAATGACATCACTGATGACATCACTGATGACATCATCCAGTGACTGTGTGTTTCTGTAAAGTTTAAATATGTTTAATATATATAGGGAAAGGCGTATTGAAGAATGAGTGGGTGTAGAAGCGCCTGAATGGATGATTTAGTAGGTGCGTGACTGAGTCTATAAGTGAGTGATTAAACGTATCTTACTGGATGCATGGGTGAGTGACTAAACTGTGTGAATGTCTGTATCCGTCTGTCTGTTGTTGTGTAAGCAACTGCATGGGTTTCTGACTAGCTAAATGAGTGTCTATATGGGTTATGGATTGGTTCTCTGAGTATCTGTATGGGTGCCTCAGTGTTTGTGTGGGTGGGGTGTGTGTGACTCTGTGCATAGATGTGTGAGTGGGTGATTCACTGGGTGCATGGTTTCAAGAGTGCGTCTGTGATGGATTGTATGGGTGGGTGAGTGTGTGTATGGGTGTGTTAGTGATTTAATGTATATCTCAGTGGTACATGTGTGAGTAACTACATATGTGAAAGGCAGTATATATGTGTGTTGGAGTATATAAATGGCTATAAGTGAGAGTGTGTGATTGTGAGAGTGGCTATATGGATGAGTGTGTACTTGCATCAGTGATTGCGTAGGAGCGTAAGAATGTGCTAGTATTTTTATGAGTAAGTGAGCTGGTGTGTATAACTGTATAGGTGAGTAAATTGGAGTGTGATTAATTATTTGCATGACTGACTAGGTGTGTGAGTACCTCTATGGATGAGTTGCGTTGTGTGAGTGTTTATATAGGTGTATGAGTGCATATGATAGTCCTGTACTGAGTGACTGTAAGTATGAGTGACTGTACGGGTGAGTGAGTAGATGTGTGTGTGTAGACCTAAGAATCAGTGAGTGGGTATGTACTTATTGGTATTGGAGTGTGTATGGTTTTGAGAATGGCAGTCTGTAATGTAGAGTGGGTGTATCAAAACTTATATTAGGGTGTGAGAAGATGCATTAAATTCTCACATGGATGATGTCATCAGTGATGTCATCAGTGATGTCATTTGAGATGCCATCAGTGATGTCATCAGTGATGTCACTGACCATGTCATGAGTGATGTAATATGTGACGTCATCAGCAGTGCATTGCGGGGCGCGAGTTATAGTTACCTGAACTAACTATAACGGGGAATTTCACGGGTTTTGTACGAGTGCAATGTCCAACTAACTATAACTGTCCCTAAAACCTTATGGTTTTTTCAGTGAATTTCTAAGGTTTTTTAAATGCTAATTTCTAACTATAACGTGCCTGAAACCTATGGTTTTTTCAGTGAATTTCAAAGGTTTTTAAATGCTAATTTCTAACTATAACGTGTCTGAAACCTATGGTTTTTTCAGTGAATTTCAAAGGTTTTTTAAATGCTAATTCCTAACTATAACATGTCTGAAACCTACGGTTTTTTCAGTGAATTTCAAAGGTTTTGTAAATGACAATTTTTAAATGTATTAATTGTTATATTTATTTTTTTCATACTGATTTACTACATTTTTAGAAACAATTTTTTTTACATATTTTATTTTTAAATTACATTGTAATTACATTATACATTACAAAAAATACTTTCTCAGAATGAATTACTTTAGTTTAAATACTTTGCACATAGGCAATAGACTTTTAAGTACAGTAGTTACAGTTGTTGCAATGGGCAACACATTTTCAAACACAATGCAACATTCAGCTCAATGTGAATTTCTAGTTAAATGCAATTAGTTACTTTATGGATTACTTTTCTAACCACAGGACTGGATCCTAGATTCAGTCCTGGGACATCTCCTGTAAACAGTTGAGTAAAAGCGTTTTGGTTACAGTAGTGATTTTTAAGGAATATTATTGTATTGTAAAAGTTGACACTTAGAAACTTTTTCTCATAGAATCACCAATGTTATCCTATGGAAGGAAATTCACTTAGCAGGTAAAAACTGTTATCGTTACTTTTTCTTACTCAGTGTTGGATCCTGGATCCAGCACTGGTGCATCTCCTGTAAACAGTTGAAAGAATGCGTTTAAGTCATACAGGCGATTTTTAAGGAATATTTGTAGTTTGTGAAAATCGACACTTTGAAACTTTTCTGCTGAAAACCAGACAATGGATTCCTATGGAAGGAAATACAAGTTACTGGTAAGTACGGTTAGAATTACTTTTCAGGGTCAGTGCTGGGCTAAAAGATGCAGCACTGGGTTCTCTCCTGATAACAGGTGAGTAAATTGGAATTCGTACTTTGGTTGATTTTAGAGGAATATTATAAAGTTCCAAAACTCCACACTTAGAAGAATTTCCAAGTGAAACCAGTCAATGTTAGCCTATGAAGGAAATTCAAGTTACTGGTAAGTACGGTTAAAATTACTTTTGAGGATCAGTACTGGGCTGAAAGATGCAGCACTGAGGTCTCTCCTGATAACAGGTGAGTAAATCGGAATTCGTATTTCGGCTGATTTTAGAGGAATATTTTAAAGTTCCAAAACTCCACACTTAGAAGAATTTCCAAGTGAAACCAGTCAATGTTAGCCTATGAAGGAAATTCAAGTTACTGGTAAGTACGGTTAAAATTACTTTTGAGGATCAGTACTGGGCTGAAAGATGCAGCACTGAGGTCTCTCCTGATAACAGGTGAGTAAATCGGAATTCGTATTTCGGCTGATTTTAGAGGAATATTTTAAAGTTCCAAAACTCCACACTTAGAAGAATTTCCAAGTGAAACCAGTCAATGTTAGCCTATGAAGGAAATTCAAGTTACTGGTAAGTACGGTTAAAATTACTTTTCAGGATTAGTACTGGGCTGAAAGATGCAGCACTGAGGTCTCTCCTGATAACAGGTGAGTAAATCAGAATTCGTAGTTCGGCAGATTTAGAGGAATATTTGCACAATGGTGAAGGGAGGGGCGGGGCCTGAGGTGACATCTGTGCAAACGCGCCCTGTGGCGCGTTTTAAGTTGGGGATTAAGTCCCCTTGAATCATGAGGGTCCCTAGGGGCCAACTAGCCCACCAGGAACCTCCAGTATGCGCCAGAGGGCTGCATTGCAGAGACGTGTAGAGAGGCCACACCCCTTTTTACACCTCTCTGCAACGCAGCTCTGTGGCGCTTTCTGGATGTACCTGTTGGGCTAGTTGGCCCCAGGGACCCTCAGGATTGAAGGGGATTTAATTCCCATCTTAAAACGCGCCATGGGGCCTGTTTGCACACATGTCACCTCAGGCCCCGCCCTCCCTTCACCACTGTGCAAACGCGCCCGTGGCGCGTTTTAAGTCGGGGATTAACTCCCCTTGAATCCTGAGGGTCCCTGGGTGCAACTAGCCCACCAGCTACCTCCATTAAGCGCCACAGAGCTGCGTTGCAGAGAGGTGTAAAAGGGGCGTGGCCTCTGTACACCTCTCTGCAAGGCAGAGAGCGCGTTGCAGAGTACTGCAGGGGGCGGGGCCTCCGGCACGATGCCGTTTTTTTGTTGTTTTTTTATGGGAGGGGGCTGCGTGGCCCCCTTCCCTGGGCCTCTATTGGCCCCGGGACCCCATCCCCGGGGCATGCCCTCTTTTAAATAAAAAATATGGGGGGCTGCGTGGCCCCCCTCCTCAGGCCATTTAAGGCCCCGGGGACCCCATCCCTCGGGGCCGGCCTTGCTCCTTATTTATTTATTTCTTTTTTTGGGGAGGGGGCTGCGTGGCCCCCTCCCGAGCCACTTATGGCCCCGGGGACCCCATCCCCGGGGCCTGGCCTCTGGTTGGGGACTGTGGGGGTCCCCAAACCCCCACAGTCCCGCCGGCTCCCCGTGTCCTACGGGAGCCGGCATTCCTTTTCCACATGGGGAGCAGCTAACATGCTGCTCCCCGTGTGGAAAAGCAATTGGTTTGCATTTTGAAAGAGAGAGCTCCCGTCCTGTCATAGCAAACTACAGTGTCCCGGGGGTAGGCACCCCGGGACACTGCAGGAGCCGGCCCTGGGGGGTGGCGGTCCCCAGGGCCATCAAGGGCTCCAGGAGGGGGCCGCGCGGCCCCCTCCCTACATTTTGAAAGCCCCGGGGAGGTGGTGGTCCTCGGGGCTTGGGGGTCCAAAACGGACCCCCATTTTCAATGTTCTTAGTGCCCCGGGGAGGTGGTGGTCCCGGGCGTGTGGGGGCTGGAGCCCCCCACACAGGTTTTAAAAATAAATAAAAAAAGCCCCGGGAGGTGGCGGTCCCCGGGGCTGCGGGAGGGCTCAGAGCCCTCCCGCACCATTAATGATAAAGCCCCGGGGGTGGCGGTCCCGGGCTTGGAGGCCGTTGGAGGCCCCCATACATAAAATAAACCCCCCAGCATGCCCCCGCAAATTAACATCGAGCGCGGGAGACCGCGCTCGTTTTGTCCGGCAGGATCCGCGCTCCCTGAGCGCATCCTGCCGATTTTTTTTTTTTAAATGCTTTTTTTGCCCAGGGGGTCCTTGTGGGACCCCTGAGCAGGCCTAGGGGTTAGGGTGTTTCTACCCTGCCCCCTTTGTGCGTTTGCGCACTTGTTTCTTTTTTTCTCGGCGGATCCGCGCACCCTAAGCGCATTCCGCCGATTTAAAAAAAAAAATGCTTTTTCTGCCCAGGGGTCCTTGTGGGACCCCTGAGCAGACCTAGGGGTCAGGGTGTTTCTACCCTGCCCCCTTTTGCGCTTTGCGCACTTGTTTCTGTCCCTCGGTTCTACCGAGGATAAAATGGCTGCCAACACTTCCTGATTTGGAGTGTTGACAGCCAATTAGCATGCAGCTCGTGATCGGGAGGGTACGCGGATCCGACGCGCCCATAGATATATATGTGATTTTAATTGTGAATTTCTCAGGAACTACTGAACGGATTTACACCATTTTAGCAAAAGGCACCAGTCTGAACCAAGGGCTACCTCTTTGCCAAATTTGGGGTAATTCCGTTCAGCAGTTCGGAGCTGTAGCTGCGACTAAAGGTTCCTATGGAAAAATGAATGGGGAAACGCGTTTTGGGACCCCCTTTTTTCTCGGCCCCCGCTTGACGTATCACCCGAGACTTTCAGGGTAGGAGCGGACCGGAGCGCCCCAACAAGTTGGAAGCTTTCGCGAAGATTCGTCAACCGGCGCCAACGTTGTTGCATGACCGTCCCATAGATATATATGTGATTTTAATTGTGAATTTCAGGAACTACTGAACGGATTTACACCATTTTAGCAAAAGGCACCAGTCTGAACCAAGGGCTACCTCTTTGCCAAATTTGGGGTAATTCCGTCTCAGCAGTTCGAGCTGTAGCTGCGACTAAAGGTTCCTATGGAAAATGAATGGGGAAAACGCGTTTTGGGACCCCCTTTTCTCGGCCCCCGCTTGACGTATCACCCCGAGACTTTCAGGGTAGGAGCGGACCGGAGCGCCCCAACAAGTTGGAAGCTGCTAAGATTCGTCAACCGGCGCCAACGTTATTGCAAATAGAATGTCGCGGATTTCCTATGGATAATAGGTCCTAACTATAACTATCTACTGGCGACCGCCAGTAGATAATATATATATATATATATCCAGAAACTTTGTCACCAATCCTTTGAAAAGACGAGAAGCAGACCCAGAGTTGGTGCAATTGCAGGTTTATTTAGTGAACTCCCGCACCTCCGCCATTACGCGTTTCAGCCTCACACGAGGCCTTGATCACATGACACGAAACGGAGATTTCTTCTCAAATTTAAAGTGCTAGTGCATGGTAAACACACGTGAAATACAGATTTTCGATGGACAAAGAAAAAATACTACCATATTTTTCTGCGCAGGCCTTACACAATGCCATTCATTTTCATAAAGTGCAATAGATCTATTACCCATAGTCAAGATGTGCAATCATATGCAATAAATAAATAAATAAATAGATATTCATAGTTAAATTTAAATACAATGCACATAGAAAAAGGGTGTTAAAAATCCAGATTAAAAACATATACATTAAAAATCTGAACTCCCACATTGTATTGACTATTCCAATGGCCTCATGTAAAAATGTCATCCTGGTTACCATATTTTATGACCACTTCTCACGCACATTTGACCTAGCTGAATAAGCATAGATTCAAAGAAAATATGTAAGGTGTGCAACAAATTCAGCCCAAGTGGGCAAAAGTCCATCAATTCCGATAAAAGTGCTTGTGCTAATAAAAACTATACCCGACACAGCCGTGATTCATTACTAATCGTGTATAAAAATGCTAAAATTTTGAATAAAAATATTTTTAAGAAAGGGAAAGGGGCAGTTTTGATATAGAAAATAAAAGGTTATACTATATATAAGAAGGAATAGAGGTGACGGATTCATAAACAGGTAAAAAAATCCTCACTAGCATTCAAGCCTGATGGAATTTTACAGTCGAGCTCCAAGATGTATTGTGTTTCCAACTTTCGTAAGAAATATTCACGGTTCCCACCCTTCTCAGCGGCAAGACAGCATCAATGCCAAAATATTTCAATAACTGACTATCACTGCCATGGTGTTCTTTGAAGTGTCTTGCCACTGGGTAGGAAGCATCATTGTTGGAAATAGCTCGCATGTGCTGGAGTATCCACTTGTGCACTTGCAATTTGGTGCTCCCCACATAGCGTAGGCCACCACGGACACTCCAGCACATACACCACAAATTCTGTTTTGCAGTTTAAAAACTTGGAAATCTCAACTGGTCTCTGTCTGAAAGGAGTGGTATACATTTTGACATTATTGCTGTATCTACACGCTTTGCAATTAGAGCATTTAAAAATCCTGTTCGCGCATTAAGCCAGTTTTTAGTTGAAGTAACCTCAGGGCTACTTTTAACTAATGCGCTGCTCATAGATTGGGCTTTCCTGTAGGTGATGCTAGGGGTAGCTGTTAGGCGCTCACCCAATATGGGGTCGTTCTAGAATTAATGGCCAATTTCTATTGACTATTCTCCTTAAGGTTTTATGTTGTTTATTGAATGTCAATATCAACCTAGTAGGTTGATCCAAGGGTTGTCTGGTTTCAGAGTCCCTTTTATTTCGGTCAACCAATAATTCTGAACGAGATTGGTTGTTGGCCTTGTTCATTGCGGCCAAAATCACACTTTTGGCATAACCCCTAGCTAAAAACCTTTGTTTGCATGTCTGTTGTGCTTCTATGCAATCCATTTCTGTGCTACATATACGTCTGATCCGTAGCATTTCCCCATAGGGGATGCTATTGATCAGATGTGGCGGATGGTGGCTTGTAGCATGTAACACAGTGTTGCCGGCGGTAGCCTTTCTATGCAAGCGTGTCAATATCTGGTTGTTACATATATACACCTCAACGTCTAAAAAATGTATCTCGTCACGACTGAGTTGGGCAGTAAATTGCAAGTTAAGGGAGTTATCATTCAATTCCATAACAAATTTACGAGCTTCCATTTCATTGCCTCTCCAAATTAGGAACAAATCATCAATAAATCTGTACCAACACAGAATGTGTTTGCTGAGGGTATCTTTGTGTTTTGTCATGAGGACTTGCTCCTCCCACATGCCCATATGCAAACAGGCATAACTCGGGAGAAGCAAGCCCCCATGGCAACTCCTCTCACTTGCTGAAAGATTTGATTATTAAATGAAAAAAAGTTGTTTTCAAGGCATGTGGATATCATAGACAACAACATTTTGTTATGCAAGCCATATTGTCTGCGCTTAGTGTTTAAATAGAATTCAGTGGCTAAAAGACCATCTCGATTGTGTATGCTGGTATACAATGCGATTACATCTAATGTCATGAATAAGCATTCCTCATCCCATTTTACATTCTCAATTTTCCGTAGAAAATCCCCAGTGTCTTTTAAGTACGATGGAAGTTCTCTTACTAAGTCCTGGAGAAAAAGTCCACATATTTGGATGTATTCTCTGTTTTGCTCCCTATGGCTGAGATAATAGGTCTGCCGGGAGGTCTAGACATATCCTTATGGACTTTGGGGATAAAGTATATGGTCGGAATAACGGGATGGTCGATTTTTAAATACTTGAACTCGTCCATACTCAAGAGACCAGCTGATTTCCATGCCACTAGTTTGCTATTGTATTCCATCCAAGAACTCTTAACTGCTAAGATGTTACTTCGTTTGTAGCAGTTTCTGTCACTGAGTTGTCTTTCAGCTTCTTCCATATAGAGTTCACGTGGCCATAAGACCACATTTCCCCCTTTGTCTGACTTGCGGATAATAATTTTGTCATCTCTTTGTAGTTTGCTGACCAATTGTGCATAGATATTATCCTGTTTATTGTGTCTGCTGGGACATCTCATTGTCTCTCGATAAAGTTTCTTTAATTCAAAGGTGACTTTGTCATGAAAAATATCAACATTATCTTTCAGCATAAGGGGGCAAAAAGTTGATTTAGGTCTAAACTTGGTTTGTGTTGTCACCCCAAGATGCTGTACTTCTTGCTCATTCATGATTGTATTGTTTTCATCGAATAGCTGTTGCATATCCGTTAATAATACTTGATCCCTTGCTGTTAATGTCGAACTGATATTACCCTCCACCTGTGTTGACATTGTGGTATTTTGATTATTAGTCCCTTGAATTATATGATATTTTCGTAATTTGATCTTTCTCACGAATTTGAATAAATCGATCCTTGTCTCTGCATAATTAAAGTTTGTTACAGGACTGTAAGTAAGACCCAATGACAGTATTCTGCGTTCATCTTCGCTCAGAATTGTCTTTGTTAGATTTATAACCGTGTTGTCATCCATGCCAGTTATCTGCGCCTGTTCCATCTCTTTTTCATTGGTTTTTGTTGGTGTCTTGCTTGGCTTTTTTGCCTGCATCGTCGTCTCGCCTCGTCGTTTCTGGTTTTTTCGTTTATTCCTCCCATATTTGTACTCCTGTTTGGTCCTCGCGGGCGCAAGGTTTGCCTCCTGTCCAAGCGCATATAATCCAGCTCTTGACCCAGTGATGGTATGGTAAACCCCAACGCCCCTGCGCCTGTGGTCTGTTCATTTTCTGATCCGCTATCAATGGCAGAGCTCAGGTCCGATAGTGATGTGGACGCCTGAGAGATACTGTTGGTACTGGGATGTGCAGTTGATGTTCCTCCCGATGGTATTGCCTTAATCACTGCATCATATCTGCGTGCAAAAGTGAACACACGGCCCTGTTCGTAGTCCACTTTGTCTCTTTGATATTTGAAGGTTTTACGTTTTTTGATCACATCCTCATCTCTTTGCAGGCGCCCCAACATGTCCCCCCTGTATTTTTGGGCAGCATCGATGTCACCATGCTTCTCTATTTCCTTATTGATTTCGTCAATTTGTGACTGTAACTTTTCTCTGTCACTGTTAGCGTACTTAATTAATATAATCACAAGTCTGCGAGATGAATCTAAGTTACAGTCCGCCCATTCAGTTAACATTTGCGGATCCGGGTTCTCGTAACTTGGGGCGAGCATTATCCTTAACCCGCGCGGTATCCTGCCCACTTCAAGGTATCTCGTGAGGGATTTGCTCTCCCACCATTTGGCCTGTTCCGACCTCATACATTTCTCTAGTTTTTTAAAAAGCTCCTTCATGTTACTGGAAGATGATTGCGCACTGTTTGTCGGCGCTGGTATTGCCGTTACTCTACTCGGAGAGTCATTAAACACATCGCCTGCTGCCACCTCCCTGCTCCGTATCGCGTCGGCAGACATAATGCTATTGTCTCAGAGTTCACCTCACCCGTGGACAAGCGTTGAAGTCAATACTCGCGCTCGTTCCACTGGCACACTCCCACACCGGGCTATTGGCAGGCCCTTACCTCCGTATGGTACTTCTCACCGCTTCAGTCCTCCGACCTCCGCCGCGTTTCACCTTCCCGGATGGTACGGCTTTTCCGCTTCCCGGGGCAGTTCCGGCCACTCCTTCGTGGAGAATTCCTGTTTGTGTTCCCGATAGCCACCGGGACAGTGCTTCCTGCCGTCTGCCCTGATCAGGGAGGGGTCCGCAGCTGCCGAGGAAGCGATCTCGGCAATAAATCCAGAAACTTCGTCACCAATCCTTTGAAAAGACGAGAAGCAGACCCAGAGTTGGTGCAATTGCAGGTTTATTTAGTGAACTCCCGCACCTCCGCCATTACGCGTTTCAGCCTCACACGAGGCCTTGATCACATGACACGTAAACGGAGATTTCTTCTCAAATTTAAAGTGCTAGTGCATGGTAAACACACGTGAAATACAGATTTTCGATGGACAAAGAAAAATACTACCATATATTTCTGCGCAGGCCTTACACAATGCCATTCATTTTCATAAAGTGCAATAGATCTATTACCCATAGTCAAGATGTGCAATCATATGCAATAAATAAATAAATAAATAGATATTCATAGTTAAATTTAAATACAATGCACATAGAAAAAGGGTGTTAAAAATCCAGATTAAAAACATATACATTAAAAATCTGAACTCCCACATTGTATTGACTATTCCAATGGCCTCATGTAAAAATGTCATCCTGGTTACCATATTTTATGACCACTTCTCACGCACATTTGACCTAGCTGAATAAGCATAGATTCAAAGAAAATATGT
This sequence comes from Calotriton arnoldi, assembly GCA_963921515.1. NCBI lineage: Eukaryota > Metazoa > Chordata > Amphibia > Caudata > Salamandridae > Calotriton > Calotriton arnoldi. The sequence continues at coordinate 50,182 of CAWUFW010003433.1, read as the reverse complement.
AAGGTGTGCAACAAATTCAGCCCATATATATATATATATATTAAACACCACAGGCTATGCACTTACCTGTTGCGGGCTCCTTCATTACAGGCAACCTGTGGTGTTTGATATATATATATATATTCTGCTCCAATGGTTGTCCACCTGGTGAGTAGCACTCGATCAGCAGCTTTGTTTATGATAGGCAGGGACGAGGATCCGCTTGTAGAAGCTGATCCGTATGGAAATGCCTGACGCGCTTTGAAGCTCCATATGCTTTTATTCAGAGGCTTGAAAGGAGACAGTGTGTGCAAACGCTGAACCCACTTCGCCATTTTCATATTGCACACCCACCAATGGGAAGCTCGAATGAGACTGTGCATAGTGGGAAATGTGGTCCGGATAGCACACAAATCTTGTCCTGCATGGACTCTGCAAGTGGACTCATCCTCAATCCTGTTTATGGCTGCTGGCCCACATAGCCGATATGATAGTTACCATGTTGGGTGGCCCCCAAAACATTACGGGGTGGTGCACACTCCGTGGCAGGATGGCCGCGTATTACATTCTGCTCCAATGGTTGTCCACCTGGTGAGTAGCACTCGATCAGCAGCTTTGTTTATGATAGGCAGGGACAAGGATCCGCTTGTAGAAGCTGCTCCGTAATGGAAATGCCTGACGCGTTTCGAAGCTCCATATGCTTCTCTTCAGAGGATTGAACGGAGACAGTGTGTGCAAAAGCTGAACCCACTTCGCAATTTTCATATTGCACACCAACCGATGGGAAGCTCGAATAAGACTGTGCTTTGTGGGAAATGTGGTGCGGATAGCACACAAATCTTGTCCTGCATGGACTCTGCAAGTGGACTCGTCCTCAATCCTGTTTATGGCTGCTGGCCCACATAGCCGATATGATAGTTACCATGTCGGGTGGCCCCCATAACATTACGGGGTGGTGCACACTCCGTGGCAGGACGGCCGTGTATTACATTCTGCTCCAATGGTTGTCCACCTGGTGAGTAGCACTCGATCAGCAGCTTTGTTTATGATAGGCAGGGACGGGGATCCGCTTGTAGAAGCTGCTCCGTAATGGAAATGCCTGAGGCGTTTCGAAGCTCCATATGCTTCTCTTCAGAGGCTTGAACGGAGACAGTGTGTGCAAACGCTAAACCCACTTCGCCATTTTCATATTGCACACCCACCAATGGGAAGCTCGAATGAGACCATGCATTGTGGGAAATGTGGTCCGGATAGCACACAAATCTTCTCCTGCATGTACTCTGCAAGTGGACTCATCCTCAATCCTGTTTACGGCTGCTAGCCCACATAGCCGATATGATAGTTACCATGTCGGGTGGCCCCCATAATATTACGGGGTGGTGCACACTCCGCGACAGGAAGGCCGCGTATTACATTCTGCTCCAATGGTTGTCCACCAGGTGAGTAGCACTCGATCAGCAGCTTTGTTTATGATAGGCAGGGACGAGGATCCGCTTGTAGAAGCTGATCCGTATGGAAATGCCTGACGCGTTCGAGCTCCATATGCTTCTCTTCAGAGGCTTGAAAGGAGACAGTGTGTGCAAACGCTGAACCCACTTCGCCATTTTCATATTGCACAGCCACCAATGGGAAGCTCGAATGAGACTGTGCATTGTGGGAAATGTGGTCCGGATAGCACACAAATCTTGTCCTGCATGGACTCTGCAAGTGGACTCGTCCTCAATCCTCTTTACGGCTGCTGGCCCACATAGCCGATATGATAGTTACCATGTCAGGTGGCCCCCATAACATTACAGGGTGGTGCACACCCCGCGGCAGGACGGCAGCGTATTACATTTTGCTCCAATGGTTGTCCACCTGGTGAGTAGCACTCGATCAGCAGCTTTGTTTATGATGGGCAGGGACGAGGATCCGCTTGTAGAAGCTGCTCCGTAATGGAAATGCCTGACACGTTTTGAAGCTCCATATGCTTCTCTTCAGAGGCTTGAACGGAGACAGTGTGTGCAAACGCTGAACCCACTTCGCCATTTTCATATTGCACACCCACCAATGGGAAGCTCGAATGAGACTGTGCATAGTGGGAAATGTGGTCCGGATAGCACACAAATCTTCTCCTGCATGGACTCTGCAAGTGCACTCGTCCTCAATCCTGTTTACGGCTGCTGGCCCACATAGCCGATATGATAGTTACCATGTCGGGTGGCCTCCATAACATTACGGGGTGGTGCACACTCCGCGGCAGGACGGCCACATATTACATTCTGCTCCAATGGTTGTCCACCTGGTGAGTAGCACTCGATCAGCAGCTTTGTTTATGATAGGCAGGGACAAGGATCCGCTTGTAGAAGCTGCTCCGTAATGGAAATGCCTGACGCGTTTCGAAGCTCCATATGCTTCTCTTCAGAGGATTGAACGGAGACAGTGTGTGCAAACGCTGAACCCACTTCGCAATTTTCATATTGCACACCAACCGATGGGAAGCTCGAATAAGACTGTGCTTTGTGGGAAATGTGGTCCGGATAGCACACAAATCTTCTCCTGCATGGACTCTGCAAGTGCACTCGTCCTCAATCCTGTTTACGGCTGCTGGCCCACATAGCCGATATGATAGTTACCATGTCGGGTGGCCTCCATAACATTACGGGGTGGTGCACACTCCGCGGCAGGACGGCCACATATTACATTCTGCTCCAATGGTTGTCCACCTGGTGAGTAGCACTCGATCAGCAGCTTTGTTTAGGATAGGCAGGGACGAGGATCCGCTTGTAGAAGCTGCTCCGTAATGGAAAAGCCTGACGCGTTTCGAAGCTCCATATGCTTCTCTTCAGAGGCTTGAACGGAGACAGTGTGTGCAAACGCTGAACCCACTTCGCCATTTTCATATTGCACACCCACCAATGGGGAGCTCGAATGAGACTGTGCATTGTGGGAAATGTGGTCCGGATAGCACACAAATCTTGTCCTGCATGGACTCTGCAAGTGGAGTCATCCTCAATCCTGTTTACGGCTGCTGGCACACATAGCCGATATGATAGTTACCATGTCGGGCGGCCCCCATAACATTACGGGGTGGTGCACACTCCACGGCAGGACGGCCGCGTATTACATTCTGCTCCAATGGTTGTCCACCTGGTGAGTAGCACTCGATCAGCAGCTTTGTTTATGATAGGCAGTGACGAGGATCCGCTTGTAGAAGCTGCTACGTAATGGAAATGCCTGATGCGTTTCGAAGCTCCATATGCTTCTCTTCAGAGGATTGAAAGGAGACAGTGTGTGCAAACGCTGAACCCACTTCGCCATTTTCATATTGCACACCCACCAATGGGAAGCTCGAATGAGACCGTGCATTGTGAGAAATGTGGTCCGGATAGCACACAAATCTTCTCCTGCATGGACTCTGCAAGTGGACTCATCCTCAATCCTGTTTACGGCTGCTAGCCCACATAGCCGATATGATAGTTACCATGTCGGGTGGCCGCCATAACATTACGGGGTGGTGCACACTCCGCGACAGGAAGGCCGCGTATTACATTCTGCTCCAATGGTTGTCCACCAGGTGAGTAGCACTCGATCAGCAGCTTTGTTTATGATAGGCAGGGACAAGGATCCGCTTGTAGAAGCTGATCCGTATGGAAATGCCTGACGCGTTTCGAAGCTCCATATGCTTCTCTTCAGAGGCTTGAAAGGAGACAGTGTGTGCAAACGCTGAACCCACTTCGCCATTTTCATATTGCACAGCCACCAATGGGAAGCTCGAATGAGACTGTGCATTGTGGGAAATGTGGTCCGGATAGCACACAAATCTTGTCCTGCATGGACTCTGCAAGTGGACTCGTCCTCAATCCTCTTTACGGCTGCTGGCCCACATAGCCGATATGATAGTTACCATGTCGGGTGGCCCCCGTAACATTACGGTTTGGTGCACACTCCGCGGCAGAACGGCCGCGTATTACATTCTGTTCCAATGGTTGTCCACCTGGTGAGTAGCACTCGATCAGCAGCTTTGTTTAAGATAGGCAGGGACGAGGATCCGCTTCTAGAAGCTGCTCCGTAATGGAAATGCCTGACGCGTTTCGAAGCTCCAGATGCTTCTCTTCAGAGACTTGAACGGAGACACTGTGTGCAAACGCTGAACCCACTTCGCCATTTTCATATTGCACACCCACCAATGGAAAGCCCGAATGAGATTGTGCATTGTGGGAAATGTGGTCCGGATATCACACAAATCTTGTCCTGCATGGACTCTGCAAGTGGACTCGTCCTCAATCCTGTTTACGGCTGCTGGCCCACATAGCCGATATGATAGTTACCATGTCGGGTGGCCCCCATAACATTACGGGGTGGTGCACACTCCGCGGCAGGACGGCCGTGTATTACATTCTGCTCCAATGGTTTTCCACCTGGTGTGTAGCACTCGATCAGCAGCTTTGTTTATGATAGGCAGGGATGAGGATCCGCTTGTAGAAGCTGCTCCGCAATGGAAATGCCTGACGCGCTTCGAAGCTCCATATGCTTCTCTTCAGAGGCTTGAACGGAGACAGTGTGTGCAAACGCTGAACCCACTTCGCCATTTTCATATTGCACACCCACCAATGGGAAGCTCGAATGAGACTGTGCATTGTGGGAAAGGTGGTCCGGATATCACACAAATCTTGTCCTGCATGGACTCTGCAGGTGGACTCGTCCTCAATCCTGTTTACGGCTGCTGGCCCACATAGCCGATATGATAGTTACCATGTTGGGTGGCCCCCATAACATTACGGTGTGGTGCACACTCCGCGGCAGGACGGCCGCGTATTACATTCTGCTCCAATGGTTGTCCACCTGGTGAGTAGCACTCGATCAGCAGCTTTGTTTATGATAGGCAGGGACGAGGATCCGCTTGTAGAAGCTGCTCCGTAATGGAAATGCCTGACGCGTTTCGAAGCTCCATATGCTTCTCTTCAGAGGCTTGAACAGAGACAGTGTGTGCAAATGCTGAACCCACTTCGCCATTTTCATATTGCACACCCACCAATGGAAAGCCCGAATGAGATTGTGCATTGTGGGAAATGTGGGAAATGTGGTCCGGATATCACACAAATCTTGTCCTGCATGGACTCTGCAAGTGGACTCGTCCTCAATCCTGTTTACGGCTGCTGGCCCACATAGCCGATATGATAGTTACCATGTTGGGTGGCCCCCATAACATTACGGGGTGGTGCACACTCCGCGGCAGGACGGCCGCGTATTACATTCTGCTCCAAGGGTTGTCCACCTGGTGTGTAGCACTCGATCAGCAGCTTTGTTTATGATAGGCAGGGACGAGGATCCGCTTGTAGAAGCTGCTCCGTAATGGAAATGCCTGACGCGTTTCGAAGCTCCATATGCTTCTCTTCAGAGGCTTGAACAGAGACAGTGTGTGCAAACGCTGAACACACTTCAACATTTTCATATTGCACACCCACCAATGGAAAGCCCGAATGAGATTGTGCATTGTGGGAAATGTGGTCCGGATATCACACAAATCTTGTCCTGCATGGACTCTGCAAGTGGACTCGTCCTCAATCCTGTTTACGGCTGCTGGCCCACATAGCCGATATGATAGTTACCATGTTGGGTGGCCCCCATAACGTTACGGGGTGGTGCACACTCCGCGTCAGGACGGCCGCGTCTTACATTCTGCTCCAATGGTTGTCCACCTGGTGAGTAGCACTCGATCAGCAGCTTTGTTTATGATAGGCAGGAACGAGGATCCGCTTGTAGAAGCTGCTCCATAATGGAAATGCCTGAGGCGTTTCGAGCTCCATATGCTTCTCTTCAGAGGCTTGAACGGAGACAGTGTGTGCAAACGCTAAACCCACTTCGCCATTTTCATATTGCACACCCACCAATGGGAAGCTCGAATGAGACCGTGCATTGTGGGAAATGTGGTCCGGATAGCACACAAATCTTCTCCTGCATGGACTCTGCAAGTGGACTCATCCTCAATCCTGTTTACGACTGCTAGCCCACATAGCCGATATGATAGTTACCATGTCGGGTGGCCCCCATAACATTATGGGGTGGTGCACACTCCGTGACAGAAAGGCCGCGTATTACATTCTGCTCCAATGGTTGTCCACCAGGTGAGTAGCACTCGATCAGCAGCTTTGTTTATGATAGGCAGGGACGAGGATCCGCTTGTAGAAGCTGATCCGTATGGAAATGCCTGACGCGTTTCGAAGCTCCATATGCTTCTCTTCAGAGGCTTGAAAGGAGACAGTGTGTGCAAACGCTGAACCCACTTCGCCATTTTCATATTGCACACCCACCAATGGGAAGCTTGAATGAGACTGTGCATTGTGGGAAATGTGGTCCGGATAGCACACAAATCTTGTCCTGCATGGACTCTGCAAGTGGACTCGTCCTCAATGCTCTTTACGGCTGCTGGCCCACATAGCCGATATGATAGTTACCATGTCGGGTGGCCCCCATAACATTAAAGGGTGGTGCACACCCCGCGGCAGGACGGCCGCGTATTACATTCTGCTCCAATGGTTGTCCACCTGGTGAGTAGCACTCGATCAGCAGCTTTGTTTATGATAGGCAGGGACAAGGATCCGCTTGTAGAAGCTGCTCCGTAATGGAAATGCCTGACGCGTTTCGAAGCTCCATATGCTTCTCTTCAGAGGATTGAACGGAGACAGTGTGTGCAAACGCTGAACCCACTTCGCCATTTTCATATTGCACACCAACCAATGGGAAGCTCGAATAAGACTGTGCTTTGTGGGAAATGTGGTCTGGATAGCACACAAATCTTGTCCTGCATGGACTCTGCAAGTGCACTTGTCCTCAATCCTGTTTACGGCTGCTGGCCCACATAGCCGATATGATAGTTACCATGTCGGGTGGCCCCCATAACATTACGGGGTGGTGCACACTCCGCGACAGGAAGGCCGCGTATTACATTCTGCTCCAATGGTTGTCCACCAGGTGAGTAGCACTCGATCTGCAGCTTTGTTTATGATAGGCAGGGACGAGGATCCGCTTGTAGAAGCTGATCTGTATGGAAATGCCTGACGCGTTTCGAAGCTCCATATGCTTCTCTTCAGAGGCTTGAAAGGAGACAGTGTGTGCAAACGCTGAACCCACTTCGCCATTTTCATATTGCACACCCACCAATGGGAAGCTTGAATGAGACTGTGCATTGTGGGAAATGTGGTCCGGATAGCACACAAATCTTGTCCTGCATGGACTCTGCAAGTGGACTCGTCCTCAATGCTCTTTACGGCTGCTGGCCCACATAGCCGATATGATAGTTACCATGTCGGGTGGCCCCCATAACATTACAGGGTGGTGCACACCCCGCGGCAGGACGGCCGCGTATTACATTCTGCTCCAATGGTTGTCCACCTGGTGAGTAGCACTCGATCAGCAGCTTTGTTTATGATAGGCAGGGACAAGGATCCGCTTGTAGAAGCTGCTCCGTAATGGAAATGCCTGACGCGTTTCGAAGCTCCATATGCTTCTCTTCAGAGGATTGAACGGAGACAGTGTGTGCAAACGCTGAACCCACTTCGCCATTTTCATATTGCGCACCAACCAATGGGAAGCTCGAATAAGACTGTGCTTTGTGGGAAATGTGGTCTGGATAGCACACAAATCTTGTCCTGCATGGACTCTGCAAGTGCACTCGTCCTCAATCCTGTTTACGGCTGCTGGCCCACATAGCCGATATGATAGTTACCATGTCGGGTGGCCCCCATAACATTACGGGGTGGTGCACACTCCGCGGCAGGACGGCCACGTATTACATTCTGCTCCAATGGTTGTCCACCTGGTGAGTAGCACTCGATCAGCAGCTTTGTTTAGGATAGGCAGGGAATAGGATCCGCTTGTAGAAGCTGCTCCGTAATGGAAAAGCCTGACGCGTTTCGAAGCTCCATATGCTTCTCTTCAGAGGCTTGAACGGAGACAGTGTGTGCAAACGCTGAACTCACTTCGCCATTTTCATATTGCACACCCACCAATGGGGAGCTCGAATGAGACTGTGCATTGTGGGAAATGTGGTCCGGATAGCACACAAATCTTGTCCTGCATGGACTCTGCAAGTGGAGTCATCCTCAATCCTGTTTACGGCTGCTGGCCCACATAGCCGATATGATAGTTACCATGTCGGGTGGCCCCCATAACATTACGGGGTGGTGCACACTCCGCGACAGGAAGGCCGCGTATTACATTCTGCTCCAATGGTTGTCCACCAGGTGAGTAGCACTCGATCAGCAGCTTTGTTTATGATAGGCAGGGACGAGGATCCGCTTGTAGAAGCTGATCCGTATGGAAATGCCTGACGCGTTTCGAAGCTCCATATGCTTCTCTTCAGAGGCTTGAAAGGAGACAGTGTGTGCAAACGCTGAACCCACTTCGCCATTTTCATATTGCACACCCACCAATGGGAAGCTTGAATGAGACTGTGCATTGTGGGAAATGTGGTCCGGATAGCACACAAATCTTGTCATGCATGGACTCTGCAAGTGGACTCGTCCTCAATGCTCTTTACGGCTGCTGGCCCACATAGCCGATATGATAGTTACCATGTCGGGTGGCCCCCATAACATTACAGGGTTTTGCACACCCCGCGGCAAGACGGCCGCGTATTACATTCTGCTCCAATGGTTGTCCACCTGGTGAGTAGCACTCGATCAGCAGCTTTGTTTATGATAGGCAGGGACAAGGATCCGCTTGTAGAAGCTGCTCCGTAATGGAAATGCCTGACGCGTTTCGAAGCTCCATATGCTTCTCTTCAGAGGATTGAACGGAGACAGTGTGTGCAAACGCTGAACCCACTTCGCCATTTTCATATTGCACACCAACCAATGGGAAGCTCGAATAAGACTGTGCTTTGTGGGAAATGTGGTCTGGATAGAACACAAATCTTGTCCTGCATGGACTCTGCAAGTGCACTCGTCCTCAATCCTGTTTACGGCTGCTGGCCCACATAGCCGATATGATAGTTACCATGTCGGGTGGCCCCCATAACATTACGGGGTGGTGCACACTCCGCGGCAGGACGGCCACGTATTACATTCTGCTCCAATGGTTGTCCACCTGGTGAGTAGCACTCGATCAGCAGCTTTGTTTAGGATAGGCAGGGACGAGGATCCGCTTGTAGAAGCTGCTCCGTAATGGAAAAGCCTGACGCGTTTCGAAGCTCCATATGCTTCTCTTCAGAGGCTTGAACGGAGACAGTGTGTGCAAACGCTGAACCCACTTCGCCACTTTCATATTGCACACCCACCAATGGGGAGCTCGAATGAGACTGTGCATTGTGGGAAATGTGGTCCGGATAGCACACAAATCTTGTCCTGCATGGACTCTGCAAGTGGAGTCATCCTCAATCCTGTTTACGGCTGCTAGCCCACATAGCCGATATGATAGTTACTATGTCGGGTGGCCGCCATAACATTACGGGGTGGTGCACACTCCGCGACAGGAAGGCCGCGTATTACATTCTGCTCCAATCGTTGTCCACCAGGTGAGTAGCACTCGATCAGCAGCTTTGTTTATGAGAGGCAGGGACGAGGATCCGCTTGTAGAAGCTGATCCGTATGGAAATGCCTGACGCGTTTCGAAGCTCCATATGCTTCTCTTCAGAGGCTTGAACAGAGACAGTGTGTGCAAACGCTGAACCCACTTCGCCATTTTCATATTGCACACCAACCAATGGGAAGCTCGAATAAGACTGTGCTTTGTGGGAAATGTGGTCTGGATAGCACACAAATCTTGTCCTGCATGGACTCTGCAAGTGCACTCGTCCTCAATCCTGTTTACGGCTGCTGGCCCACATAGCCGATATGATAGTTACCATGTCGGGTGGCCCCCATAACATTACGGGGTGGTGCACACTCCGCGGCAGGACGGCCACGTATTACATTCTGCTCCAATGGTTGTCCACCTGGTGAGTAGCACTCGATCAGCAGCTTTGTTTAGGATAGGCAGGGACGAGGATCCGCTTGTAGAAGCTGCTCCGTAATGGAAAAGCCTGACGCGTTTCGAAGCTCCATATGCTTCTCTTCAGAGGCTTGAACGGAGACAGTGTGTGCAAACGCTGAACCCACTTCGCCATTTTCATATTGCACACCCACCAATGGGGAGCTCGAATGAGACTGTGCATTGTGGGAAATGTGGTCCGGATAGCACACAAATCTTGTCCTGCATGGACTCTGCAAGTGGAGTCATCCTCAATCCTGTTTACGGCTGCTAGCCCACATAGCCGATATGATAGTTACCATGTCGGGTGGCCCCCATAACATTACAGGGTGGTGCACACCCCGCGGCAGGACGGCCGCGTATTACATTCTGCTCCAATGGTTGTCCACCTGGTGAGTAGCACTCGATCAGCAGCTTTGTTTATGATAGGCAGGGACAAGGATCCGCTTGTAGAAGCTGCTCCGTAATGGAAATGCCTGACGCGTTTCAAGCTCCATATGCTTCTCTTCAGAGGATTGAACGGAGACAGTGTGTGCAAACGCTGAACCCACTTCGCCATTTTCATATTGCACACCAACCAATGGGAAGCTCGAATAAGACTGTGCTTTGTGGGAAATGTGGTCTGGATAGCACACAAATCTTGTCCTGCATGGACTCTGCAAGTGCACTCGTCCTCAATGCTGTTTACGGCTGCTGGCCCACATAGCCGATATGATAGTTACCATGTCGGGTGGCCCCCATAACATTACGGGGTGGTGCACACTCCGCGGCAGGACGCCGCGTATTCCATTCTGCTCCAATGGTTGTCCACCTGGTGAGTAGCACTCGATCAGCAGCTTTGTTTATGATAGGCAGTGATGAGGATCCGCTTGTAGAAGCTGCTCCGTAATGGAAATGCCTGACGCGTTTCGAAGCTCCATATGCTTCTCTTCAGAGGCTTGAGCAGAGACAGTGTGTGCAAACGCTGAACCCACTTCGCCATTTTCATATTGCACACCCACCAATGGGAAGCTCGAATGAGACTGTGCATTGTGGGAAAGGTGGTCTGGATATCACACAAATCTTGTCCTGCATGGACTCTGCAGGTGGACTCGTCCTCAATCCTCTTTACGGCTGCTGGCCCACATAGCCGATATGATAGTTACCATGTCGGGTGGCCCCCATAACATTACGGGGTGGTGCACACTCCGCGGCAGGACGGCCGCGTATTACATTCTGCTCCAATGGTTGTCCACCTGGTGTGTAGCACTCGATCAGCAGCTTTGTTTATGATAGGCAGGGATGAGGATCCGCTTGTAGAAGCTGCTCCGCAATGGAAATGCCTGACGCGTTTTGAAGCTCCATATGCTTCTCTTCAGAGGCTTGAACGGAGACAGTGTGTGCAAACGCTGAACCCACTTCGCCATTTTCATATTGCACACCCACCAATGGGAAGCTCGAATGAGACTGTGCATTGTGGGAAAGGTGGTCCGGATATCACACAAATCTTGTCCTGCATGGACTCTGCAGGTGGACTCGTCCTCAATCCTGTTTACGGCTGCTGGCCCACATAGCCGATATGATAGTTACCATGTTGGGTGGCCCCCATAACATTACGGTGTGGTGCACACTCCGCGGCAGGACGGCCGCGTATTACATTCTGCTCCAAAGGTTGTCCACCTGGTGAGTAGCACTCGATCAGCAGCTTTGTTTATGATAGGCAGGGACGAGGATCCGCTTGTAGAAGCTGCTCCGTAATGGAAATGCCTGACGCGTTTCGAAGCTCCATATGCTTCTCTTCAGAGGCTTGAACAGAGACAGTGTGTGCAAACGCTGAACCCACTTTGCCATTTTCATATTGCACACCCACCAATGGGAAGCTCGAATGAGACTGTGCATTGTGGGAAATGTGGTCCGGATAGCACACAAATCTTGTCCTGCATGGACTCTGCAAGTGGACTCGTCCTCAATACTCTTTACGGCTGCTGGCCCACATAGCCGATATGATAGTTACCATGTCGGGTGGCCCCCATAACATTACGGGGTGGTGCACACTCCGCGGCAGGATGGCCGCGTATTCCATTCTGCTCCAATGGTTGTCCACCTGGTGAGTAGCACTCGATCAGCAGCTTTGTTTATGATAGGCAGTGATGAGGATCCGCTTGTAGAAGCTGCTCCGTAATGGAAATGCCTGACGCGTTTCGAAGCTCCATATGCTTCTCTTCAGAGGCTTGAACGGAGACAGTGTGTGCAAACGCTGAACCCACTTCGCAATTTTCATATTGCACACCCACCAATGGGAAGCTCGAATGAGACTGTGCATTGTGGGAAAGGTGGTCCGGATATCACACAAATCTTGTCCTGCATGGACTCTGCAGGTGGACTCGTCCTCAATCCTGTTTACGGCTGCTGGCCCACATAGCCGATATGATAGTTACCATGTTGGGTGGCCCCCATAACATTACGGTGTGGTGCACACTCCGCGGCAGGATGGCCGCGTATTACATTCTGCTCCAATGGTTGTCCACCTGGTGAGTAGCACTCGATCAGCAGCTTTGTTTATGATAGGCAGGGACTAGGATCCGCTTGTAGAAGCTGCTCCGTAATGGAAATGCCTGACGCGTTTCGAAGCTCCATATGCTTCTCTTCAGAGTCTTGAACAGAGACAGTGTGTGCAAACGCTGAACCCACTTCGACATTTTCATATTGCACACCCACCAATGGAAAGCCCGAATGAGATTGTGCATTGTGGGAAATGTGGTCCGGATATCACACAAATCTTGTCCTGCATGGACTCTGCAAGTGGACTCGTCCTCAATCCTGTTTACGGCTGCTGGCCCACATAGCCGATATGATAGTTACCATGTTGGGTGGCCCCCATAACATTACGGGGTGGTGCACACTCCGCGTCAGGACGGCCGCGTCTTACATTCTGCTCCAATGGTTGTCCACCTGGTGAGTAGCACTCGATCAGCAGCTTTGTTTATGATAGGCAGGAACGAGGATCCGCTTGTAGAAGCTGATCCGTATGGAAATGCCTGACGCGTTTCGAAGGTCCATATGCTTCTCTTCAGAGGCTTGAAAGGAGACAGTGTGTGCAAACGCTGAACCTACTTCGTCATTTTCATATTGCACACCCACCAATGGGAAGCTCGAATGAGACTGTGCATTGTGGGAAATGTGGTCCGGGCAGCACACAAATCTTGTCCTGCATGGACTCTGCAAGTGGACTCGTCCTCAATCCTGTTTACGGCTGCTGGCCCACATAGCCGATATGATAGTTACCATGTCGGGTGGCCCCCATAACATTACGGGGTGGTGCACACTCCGCGGCAGGACGGCCGTGTATTACATTCTGCTCCAATGGTTTTCCACCTGGTGTGTAGCACTCGATCAGCAGCTTTGTTTATGATAGGCAGGGATGAGGATCCGCTTGTAGAAGCTGCTCCGCAATGGAAATGCCTGACGCGTTTCGAAGCTCCATATGCTTCTCTTCAGAGGCTTGAACGGAGACAGTGTGTGCAAACGCTGAACCCACTTCGCCATTTTCATATTGCACACCCACCAATGGGAAGCTCGAATGAGACTGTGCATTGTGGGAAAGGTGGTCCGGATATCACACAAATCTTGTCCTGCATGGACTCTGCAGGTGGACTCGTCCTCAATCCTGTTTACGGCTGCTGGCCCACATAGCCGATATGATAGTTACCATGTTGGGTGGCCCCCATAACATTACGGTGTGGTGCACACTCCGCGGCAGGACGGCCGCGTATTACATTCTGCTCCAATGGTTGTCCACCTGGTGAGTAGCACTCGATCAGCAGCTTTGTTTATGATAGGCAGGGACGAGGATCCGCTTGTAGAAGCTGCTCTGTAATGGAAATGCCTGACGCGTTTGAAGCTCCATATGCTTCTCTTCAGAGGCTTGAACAGAGACAGTGTGTGCAAACGCTGAACCCACTTCGCCATTTTCATATTGCACACCCACCAATGGAAAGCCCGAATGAGATTGTGCATTGTGGGAAATGTGGGAAATGTGGTCCGGATATCACACAAATCTTGTCCTGCATGGACTCTGCAAGTGGACTCGTCCTCAATCCTGTTTACAGCTGCTGGCCCACATAGCCGATATGATAGTTACCATGTTGGGTGGCCCCCATAACATTACGGGGTGGTGCACACTCCGCGGCAGGACGGCCGCGTATTACATTCTGCTCCAATGGTTGTCCACCTGGTGTGTAGCACTCGATCAGCAGCTTTGTTTATGATAGGCAGGGACGAGGATCCGCTTGTAGAAGCTGCTCCGTAATGGAAATGCCTGACGTGTTTCGAAGCTCCATATGCTTCTCTTCAGAGGCTTGAACAGAGACAGTGTGTGCAAACGCTGAACACACTTCAACATTTTCATATTGCACACCCACCAATGGAAAGCCCGAATGAGATTGTGCATTGTGGGAAATGTGGTCCGGATATCACACAAATCTTGTCCTGCATGGACTCTGCAAGTGGACTCGTCCTCAATCCTGTTTACGGCTGCTGGCCCACATAGCCGATATGATAGTTACCATGTTGGGTGGCCCCCATAACGTTACGGGGTGGTGCACACTCCGCGTCAGGGCGGCCGCGTCTTACATTCTGCTCCAATGGTTGTCCACCTGGTGAGTAGCACTCGATCAGCAGCTTTGTTTATGATAGGCAGGAACGAGGATCCGCTTGTAGAAGCTGCTCCATAATGGAAATGCCTGAGGCGTTTCGAAGCTCCATATGCTTCTCTTCAGAGGCTTGAACGGAGACAGTGTGTGCAAACGCTAAACCCACTTCGCCATTTTCATATTGCACACCCACCAATGGGAAGCTCGAATGAGACCGTGCATTGTGGGAAATGTGGTCCGGATAGCACACAAATCTTCTCCTGCATGGACTCTGCAAGTGGACTCATCCTCAATCCTGTTTACGACTGCTAGCCCACATAGCCGATATGATAGTTACCATGTCGGGTGGCCCCCATAACATTATGGGGTGGTGCACACTCCGTGACAGAAAGGCCGCGTATTACATTCTGCTCCAATGGTTGTCCACCAGGTGAGTAGCACTCGATCAGCAGCTTTGTTTATGATAGGCAGGGACGAGGATCCGCTTGTAGAAGCTGATCCGTATGGAAATGCCTGACGCGTTTCAAGCTCCATATGCTTCTCTTCAGAGGCTTGAAAGGAGACAGTGTGTGCAAACGCTGAACCCACTTCGCCATTTTCATATTGCACACCCACCAATGGGAAGCTTGAATGAGACTGTGCATTGTGGGAAATGTGGTCCGGATAGCACACAAATCTTGTCCTGCATGGACTCTGCAAGTGGACTCGTCCTCAATGCTCTTTACGGCTGCTGGCCCACATAGCCGATATGATAGTTACCATGTCGGGTGGCCCCCATAACATTACAGGGTGGTGCACACCCCGCGGCAGGATGGCCGCGTATTACATTCTGCTCCAATGGTTGTCCACCTGGTGAGTAGCACTCGATCAGCAGCTTTGTTTATGATAGGCAGGGACAAGGATCCGCTTGTAGAAGCTGCTCCGTAATGGAAATGCCTGACGCGTTTCGAAGCTCCATATGCTTCTCTTCAGAGGATTGAACGGAGACAGTGTGTGCAAACGCTGAACCCACTTCGCCATTTTCATATTGCGCACCAACCAATGGGAAGCTTGAATAAGACTGTGCTTTGTGGGAAATGTGGTCTGGATAGCACACAAATCTTGTCCTGCATGGACTCTGCAAGTGCACTCGTCCTCAATCCTGTTTACGGCTGCTGGCCCACATAGCCGATATGATAGTTACCATGTCGGGTGGCCCCCATAACATTACGGGGTGGTGCACACTCCGCGGCAGGACGGCCACGTATTACATTCTGCTCCAATGGTTGTCCACCTGGTGAGTAGCACTCGATCAGCAGCTTTGTTTAGGATAGGCAGGGACGAGGATCCGCTTGTAGAAGCTGCTCCGTAATGGAAAAGCCTGACGCGTTTCGAAGCTCCATATGCTTCTCTTCAGAGGCTTGAACGGAGACAGTGTGTGCAAACGCTGAACCCACTTCGCCATTTTCATATTGCACACCCACCAATGGGGAGCTCGAATGAGACTGTGCACTGTGGGAAATGTGGTCCGGATAGCACACAAATCTTGTCCTGCATGGACTCTGCAAGTGGAGTCATCCTCAATCCTGTTTACGGCTGCTAGCCCACATAGCCGATATGATAGTTACCATGTCGGGTGGCCCCATAACATTACAGGGTGGTGCACACCCCGCGGCAGGACGGCCGCGTATTACATTCTGCTCCAATGGTTGTCCACCTGGTGAGTAGCACTCGATCAGCAGCTTTGTTTATGATAGGCAGGGACAAGGATCCGCTTGTAGAAGCTGCTCCGTAATGGAAATGCCTGACGCGTTTCGAAGCTCCATATGCTTCTCTTCAGAGGATTGAACGGAGACAGTGTGTGCAAACGCTGAACCCACTTCGCCATTTTCATATTGCACACCAACCAATGGGAAGCTCGAATAAGACTGTGCTTTGTGGGAAATGTGGTCTGGATAGCACACAAATCTTGTCCTGCATGGACTCTGCAAGTGCACTCGTCCTCAATCCTGTTTACGGCTGCTGGCCCACATAGCCGATATGATAGTTACCATGTCGGGTGGCCCCCATAACATTACGGGGTGGTGCACACTCCGCGACAGGAAGGCCGCGTATTACATTCTGCTCCAATGGTTGTCCACCAGGTGAGTAGCACTCGATCAGCAGCTTTGTTTATGATAGGCAGGGACGAGGATCCGCTTGTAGAAGCTGACCCGTATGGAAATGCTTGACGCGTTTCGAAGCTCCATATGCTTCTCTTCAGAGGCTTGAAAGGAGACAGTGTGTGCAAACGCTGAACCCACTTCGCCATTTTCATATTGCACACCCACCAATGGGAAGCTTGAATGAGACTGTGCATTGTGGGAAATGTGGTCCGGATAGCACACAAATCTTGTCATGCATGGACTCTGCAAGTGGACTCGTCCTCAATGCTCTTTACGGCTGCTGGCCCACATAGCTGATATGATAGTTACCATGTCGGGTGGCCCCCATAACATTACAGGGTGGTGCACACCCCGCGGCAGGACGGCCGCATATTACATTCTGCTCCAATGGTTGTCCACCTGGTGAGTAGCACTCGATCAGCAGCTTTGTTTATGATAGGCAGGGACAAGGATCCGCTTGTAGAAGCTGCTCCGTAATGGAAATGCCTGACGCGTTTCGAAGCTCCATATGCTTCTCTTCAGAGGATTGAACGGAGACAGTGTGTGCAAACGCTGAACCCACTTCGCCATTTTCATATTGCACACCAACCAATGGGAAGCTCGAATAAGCCTGTGCTTTGTGGGAAATGTGGTCTGGATAGAACACAAATCTTGTCCTGCATGGACTCTGCAAGTGCACTCGTCCTCAATCCTGTTTACGGCTGCTGGCCCACATAGCCGATATGATAGTTACCATGTCGGGTGGCCCCCATAACATTACGGGGTGGTGCACACTCCGCGGCAGGACGGCCACGTATTACATTCTGCTCCAATGGTTGTCCACCTGGTGAGTAGCACTCGATCAGCAGCTTTGTTTAGGATAGGCAGGGACGAGGATCCGCTTGTAGAAGCTGCTCCGTAATGGAAAAGCCTGACGCGTTTCGAAGCTCCATATGCTTCTCTTCAGAAGCTTGAACGGAGACAGTGTGTGCAAACGCTGAACCCACTTCGCCACTTTCATATTGCACACCCACCAATGGGGAGCTCGAATGAGACTGTGCATTGTGGGAAATGTGGTCCGGATAGCACACAAATCTTGTCCTGCATGGACTCTGCAAGTGGAGCCATCCTCAATCCTGTTTACGGCTGCTAGCCCACATAGCCGATATGATAGTTACTATGTCGGGTGGCCGCCATAACTTTACGGGGTGGTGCACACTCCGCGACAGGAAGGCCGCGTATTACATTCTGCTCCAATCGTTGTCCACCAGGTGAGTAGCACTCGATCAGCAGCTTTGTTTATGATAGGCAGGGACGAGGATCCGCTTGTAGAAGCTGATCCGTATGGAAATGCCTGACGCGTTTCGAAGCTCCATATGCTTCTCTTCAGAGGCTTGAACGGAGACAGTGTGTGCAAACGCTGAACCCACTTCGCCATTTTCATATTGCACACCAACCAATGGGAAGCTCGAATAAGACTGTGCTTTGTGGGAAATGTGGTCTGGATAGCACACAAATCTTGTCCTGCATGGACTCTGCAAGTGCACTCGTCCTCAATCCTGTTTACGGCTGCTTGCCCACATAGCCGATATGATAGTTACCATGTCGGGTGGCCCCCATAACATTACGGGGTGGTGCACACTCCGCGGCAGGACGGCCACGTATTACATTCTGCTCCAATGGTTGTCCACCTGGTGAGTAGCACTCGATCAGCAGCTTTGTTTAGGATAGGCAGGGACGAGGATCCGCTTGTAGAAGCTGCTCCGTAATGGAAATGCCTGACGCGTTTCGAAGCTCCATATGCTTCTCTTCAGAGGCTTGAACGGAGACAGTGTGTGCAAACGCTGAACCCACTTCGCCATTTTCATATTGCACACCCACCAATGGGGAGCTCGAATGAGACTGTGCATTGTGGGAAAGGTGGTCTGGATATCACACAAATCTTGTCCTGCATGGACTCTGCAGGTGGACTCGTCCTCAATCCTCTTTACGGCTGCTGGCCCACATAGCCGATATGATAGTTACCATGTCGGGTGGCCCCCATAACATTACGGGGTGGTGCACACTCCACGGCAGGACGGCCGCGTATTACATTCTGCTCCAATGGTTGCCCACCTGGTGTGTAGCACTCGATCAGCAGCTTTGTTTATGATAGGCAGGGATGAGGATCCGCTTGTAGAAGCTGCTCCGCAATGGAAATGCCTGACGCGTTTTGAAGCTCCATATGCTTCTCTTCAGAGGCTTGAACGGAGACAGTGTGTGCAAACGCTGAACCCACTTCGCCATTTTCATATTGCACACCCACCAATGGGAAGCTCGAATGAGACTGTGCATTGTGGGAAAGGTGGTCCGGATATCACACAAATCTTGTCCTGCATGGACTCTGCAGGTGGACTCGTCCTCAATCCTGTTTACGGCTGCTGGCCCACATAGCCGATATGATAGTTACCATGTTGGGTGGACCCCATAACATTACGGGGTCGTGCACACTCCACGGCAGGACGGCCGCGTATTACAATCTGCTCCAATGGTTGTCCACCTGGTGAGTAGCAGTCGATCAGCAGCTTTGTTTATTAAAGGCAGAGACGAGGATCCGCTTGTAGAAGCTGCTCCGTAATGGAAATGCCTGACGCGTTTCGAAGCTCCAGATGCTTCTTTTCAGAGGCTTGAACGGAGACGGTGTGTGCAAACGCTGAACCCACTTCGCCATTTTCATATTGCGCACCCACCAATGGGAAGCTCGATTGAGACTGTGCATTGTGGGAAATATGGTCCGGATAGCACACAAATCTTGTCCTGCATGGACTCTGCAAGTGGACTCGTCCTCAATCCTCTTTACGGCTGCTGGCCCACATAGCCGATATGATAGTTACCATGTCGGGTGGCCCCCATAACATTACGGGGTGGTGCACACTCCGCGGCAGGACGGTCGCGTATTCCATTCTGCTCCAATGGTTGTCCACCTGGTGAGTAGCACTCGATCAGCAGCTTTGTTTATGATAGGCAGTGATGAGGATCCGCTTGTAGAAGCTGCTCCGTAATGGAAATGACTGACGCGTATCGAAGCTCCATATGCTTCTCTTCAGAGGCTTGAACGGAGACAGTGTGTGCAAACGCTGAACCCACTTCGCCATTTTCATATTGCACACCCACCAATGGGAAGCTCGAATGAGACTGTGCATTGTGGGAAAGGTGGTCCGGATATCACACAAATCTTGTCCTGCATGGACTCTGCAGGTGGACTCGTCCTCAATCCTGTTTACGGCTGCTGGCCCACATAGCCGATATGATAGTTACCATGTTGGGTGGCCCCCATAACATTACGGGGTGGTGCACACTCCGCGGCAGGACGGTCGCGTATTCCATTCTGCTCCAATGGTTGTCCACCTGGTGAGTAGCACTCGATCAGCAGCTTTGTTTATGATAGGCAGTGATGAGGATCCGCTTGTAGAAGCTGCTCCGTAATGGAAATGACTGACGCGTATCAAAGCTCCATATGCTTCTCTTCAGAGGCTTGAACGGAGACAGTGTGTGCAAACGCTGAACCCACTTCGCCATTTTCATATTGCACACCCACCAATGGGAAGCTCGAATGAGACTGTGCATTGTGGGGAATGTGGTCCGGGCAGCACACAAATCTTGTCCTGCATGGACTCTGCAAGTGGACTCGTCCTCAATCCTGTTTACGGCTGCTGGCCCACATAGCCGATATGATAGTTACCATGTCGGGTGGCCCCCATAACATTACGGGGTGGTGCTCACTCCGCGGCAGGACGGCCACGTATTACATTCTGCTCCAATGGTTGTCCACCTGGTGAGTAGAAGTCGATCAGCAGCTTTGTTTATGATAGGCAGGGACGAGGATCCGCTTGTAGAAGCTGCTCCGTAATGGAAATACCTGATGTGTTTCGAAGCTCCACATGCTTTTCTTCAGAGGCTTGAACGGAGACAGTGTGTGCAAACGCTGAACCCACTTCGCCATTTTCATATTGCACACCCACCAATGGGAAGCTCGAATGAGACTGTGCATTGTGGGAAATGTGGTCCGGATAGCACACAAATCTTGTCCTGCATGGACTCTGCAAGTGGACTCGTCCTCAATCCTCTTTACGGCTGCTGGCCCACATAGCCGATATGATAGTTACCATGTTGGGTGGACCCCATAACATTACGGGGTGGTGCACACTCCGCGGCAGGATGGCCGCGTATTACATTCTGCTCCAATGGTTGTCCACCTGGTGAGTAGAAGTCGATCAGCAGCTTTGTTTATGATAGGCAGGGACGAGAATCCGCTTGTAGAAGCTGCTCCGTAATGGAAATGCCTGATGTGTTTCGAAGCTCCATATGCTTCTCTTCAGAGGCTTGAACGGAGACAGTGTGTGCAAACGCTGAACCCACTTCGCCATTTTCATATTGCACACCCACCAATGGGAAGCTCGAATGAGACTGTGCATTGTGGGAAATGTGGTCCGGATAGCACACAAATCTAGTCCTGCATGGACTCTGCAAGTGGACTCGTCCTCAATACTCTTTACGGCTGCTGGCCCACATAGCCGATATGATAGTTACCATGTCGGGTGGCCCCCATAACATTACGGGGTGGTGCACACTCCGCGGCAGGACGGTCGCGTATTCCATTCTGCTCCAATGGTTGTCCACCTGGTGAGTAGCACTCGATCAGCAGCTTTGTTTATGATAGGCAGTGATGAGGATCCGCTTGTAGAAGCTGCTCCGTAATGGAAATGCCTGACGCGTATCGAAGCTCCATATGCTTCTCTTCAGAGGCTTGAACGGAGACAGTGTGTGCAAACGCTGAACCCACTTCGCCATTTTCATATTGCACACCCACCAATGGGAAGCTCGAATGAGACTGTGCATTGTGGGAAATGTGGTCCGGGCAGCACACAAATCTTGTCCTGCATGGACTCTGCAAGTGGACTCGTCCTCAATCCTGTTTACGGCTGCTGGCCCACATAGCCGATATGATAGTTACGATGTCGGGTGGCCCCCATAACATTACGGGGTGGTGCACACTCCGCGGCAGGACGGCCACGTATTACATTCTGCTCCAATGGTTGTCCACCTGGTGTGTAGCAATCGATCAGCAGCTTTGTTTATGATAGGCAGGGATGAGGATCCGCTTGTAGAAGCTGCTCCGCAATGGAAATGCCTGACGCGTTTCGAAGCTCCATATGCTTCTCTTCAGAGACTTGAACGGAGACACTGTGTGCAAACGCTGAACCCACTTCGCCATTTTCATATTGCACACCCACCAATGGGAAGCTCGAATGAGACTGTGCATTGTGGGAAATGTGGTCCGGATAGCACACAAATCTTGTCCTGCATGGACTCTGCAAGTGGACTCGTCCTCAATCCTCTTTACGGCTGCTGGCCCACATAGCCGATATGATAGTTACCATGTTGGGTGGACCCCATAACATTACGGGGTGGTGCACACTCCGCGGCAGGACGGTCGCGTATTCCATTCTGCTCCAATGGTTGTCCACCTGGTGAGTAGCACTCGATCAGCAGCTTTGTTTATGATAGGCAGTGATGAGGATCCGCTTGTAGAAGCTGCTCCGTAATGGAAATGACTGACGCGTATCGAAGCTCCATATGCTTCTCTTCAGAGGCTTGAACGGAGACAGTGTGTGCAAACGCTGAACCCACTTCGCCATTTTCATATTGCACACCCACCAATGGGAAGCTCGAATGAGACTGTGCATTGTGGGGAATGTGGTCCGGGCAGCACACAAATCTTGTCCTGCATGGACTCTGCAAGTGGACTCGTCCTCAATCCTGTTTACGGCTGCTGGCCCACATAGCCGATATGATAGTTACCATGTCGGGTGGCCCCCATAACATTACGGGGTGGTGCACACTCCGCGGCAGGACGGCCACGTATTACATTCTGCTCCAATGGTTGTCCACCTGGTGTGTAGCACTCGATCAGCAGCTTTGTTTATGATAGGCAGGGATGAGGATCCGCTTGTAGAAGCTGCTCCGCAATGGAAATGCCTGACGCGTTTCGAAGCTCCATATGCTTCTCTTCAGAGACTTGAACGGAGACACTGTGCAAACGCTGAACCCACTTCGCCATTTTCATATTGCACACCCACCAATGGGAAGCTCGAATGAGACTGTGCATTGTGGGAAATGTGGTCCGGATAGCACACAAATCTTGTCCTGCATGGACTCAGCAAGTGGACTCGTCCTCAATCCTCTTTACGGCTGCTGGCCCACATAGCCGATACGATAGTTACCATGTTGGGTGGACCCCATAACATTACGGGGTGGTGCACACTCCGCGGCAGGACGGCCGCGTATTCCATTCTGCTCCAATGGTTGTCCACCTGGTGAGTAGCACTCGATCAGCAGCTTTGTTTATGATAGGCAGTGATGAGGATCCGCTTGTAGAAGCTGCTCCGTAATGGAAATGCCTGACGCGTATCGAAGCTCCATATGCTTCTCTTCAGAGGCTTGAACGGAGACAGTGTGTGCAAACACTGAACCCACTTCGCCATTTTCATATTGCACACCCACCAATGGGAAGCTCGAATGAGACTGTGCATTGTGGGAAATGTGGTCCGGGCAGCACACAAATCTTGTCCTGCATGGACTCTGCAAGTGGACTCGTCCTCAATCCTGTTTACGGCTGCTGGCCCACATAGCCGATATGATAGTTACCATGTCGGGTGGCCCCCATAACATTACGGGGTGGTGCACACTCCGCGGCAGAACGGCCACGTATTACATTCTGCTCCAATGGTTGTCCACCTGGTGTGTAGCAATCGATCAGCAGCTTTGTTTATGATAGGCAGGGATGAGGATCCGCTTGTAGAAGCTGCTCCGCAATGGAAATGCCTGACGCGTTTCGAAGCTCCATATGCTTCTCTTCAGAGACTTGAACGGAGACACTGTGTGCAAACGCTGAACCCACTTCGCCATTTTCATATTGCACACCCACCAATGGGAAGCTCGAATGAGACTGTGCATTGTGGGAAATGTGGTGCGGATATCACACAAATCTTGTCCTGCATGGACTCTGCAGGTGGACTCGTCCTCAATCCTGTTTACGGCTGCTGGCCCACATAGCCGATATGATAGTTACCATGTTGGGTGGCCCCCATAACATTACGGTTTGGTGCACACTCCGCGGCAGGACGGCCGCGTATTACGTTCTGCTCCAATGGTTGGCCACCTGGTGAGTAGCACTCGATCAACAGCTTTGTTTATGATAGGCAGGTACGAGGATCCGCTTCTAGAAGCTGCTCCGTAATGGAAATGCCTGACGCGTTTCGAAGCTCCATATGCTTCTCTTCAGAGACTTGAACGGAGACACTGTGTGCAAACGCTGAACCCACTTCGCCATTTTCATATTGCACACCCATCAATGGGAAGCTCCAATGAGACTGTGCATTGTGGGAAATGTGGTGCGGATAGCACACAAACCTTTTCCTTCATGGACTCTGCAAGTGGACTCGTCCTCAATCCTCTTTATGGCTACTGGCCCACATAGCCGATATGATAGTTACCATGTTGGGTGGACCCCATAACATTACGGGGTGGTGCACACTGCGCGGCAGGACGGCCGCGTATTACATTCTGCTCCAATGGTTGTCCACCTGGTGAGTAGCAGTCGATCAGCAGCTTTGTTTATGATAGGCAGGGACGAGGATCCGCTTGTAGAAGCTGCTCCGTAATGGAAATGCCTGACGCGTTTCGAAGCTCCATATGCTTCTCTTCAGAGGCTTGAACGGAGACAGTGTGTGCAAACGCTGAACCCACTTCGCCATTTTCATATTGCACACCCACCAATGGGAAGCTCGAATGAGACTGTGCATTGTGGGAAATGTGGTCTGGATAGCACACAAATCTTGTCCTGCATGGACTCTGCAAGTGGACTCGTCCTCAATCCTCTTTACGGCTTCTGGCCCACATAGCCGATATGATAGTTACCATGTCGGGTGGCCCCCATAACATTACGGGGTGGTGCACACTCCGCGTCAGGACGGTTGCGTATTCCATTCTGCTCCAATGGTTGTCCACCTGGTGAGTAGCACTCGATCAGCAGCTTTGTTTATGATAGGCAGTGATGAGGATCCGCTTGTAGAAGCTGCTCCGTAATGGAAATGCCTGACGCGTATCGAAGCTCCATATGCTTCTCTTCAGAGGATTGAACGGAGACAGTGTGTGCAAACGCTGAACCCACTTCGCCATTTTCATATTGCACACCCACCAATGGGAAGCTCGAATGAGACTGTGCATTGTGGGAAATGTGGTCCGGGCAGCACACAAATCTTGTCCTGCATGGACTCTGCAAGTGGACTCGTCCTCAATCCTGTTTACGGCTGCTGGCCCACATTGCCGATATGATAGTCACCATGTCGGGTGGCCCCCATAACATTACGGGGTGGTGCACACTCCGCGGCAGGACGGCCGCGTATTACATTCTGCTCCAATGGTTGTCCACCTGGTGTGTAGCACTAGATCAGCAGCTTTGTTTATGATAGGCAGGGATGAGGATCCGCTTGTAGAAGCTGCTCTGCAATGGAAATGCCTGACGCGTTTCGAAGCTCCATATGCTTCTCTTCAGAGGCTTGAACCGAGACAGTGTGTGCAAACGCTGAACCCACTTCGCCATTTTCATATTGCACACCCACCAATGGGAAGCTCGAATGAGACTGTGCATTGTGGGAAAGGTGGTCCGGATATCACACAAATCTTGTCCTGCATGGACTCTGCAGGTGGACTCGTCCTCAATCCTGTTTACGGCTGCTGGCCCACATAGCCGATATGATAGTTAACATGTTGGGTGGCCCCCATAACATTACGGTGTGGTGCACACTCCGCGGCAGGACGGCCGCGTATTACGTTCTGCTCCAATGGTTGTCCACCTGGTGAGTAGCACTCGATCAGCAGCTTTGTTTATGATAGGCAGGTACGAGGATCCGCTTCTAGAAGCTGCTCCGTAATGGAAATGCCTGACGCGTTTCGAAGCTCCATATGCTTCTCTTCAGAGACTTGAACGGAGACACTGTGTGCAAACGCTGAACCCACTTCGCCATTTTCATATTGCACACCCATCAATGGGAAGCTCGAATGAGACTGTGCATTGTGGGAAATGTGGTGCGGATAGCACACAAACCTTGTCCTCCATGGACTCTGCAAGTGGACTCGTCCTCAATCCTGTTTACGGCTGCTGGCCCACATAGCCGATATGATAGTTACCATGTCGGGTGCCCCATAACATTACGGGGTGGTGCACACTCCGCGGCAGGACGGCCGCGTATTACATTCTGCTCCAATGGTTGTCCACCTGGTGATTAGCAGTCGATCAGCAGCTTTGTTTATGATAGGCAGGGACGAGGATCCGCTTGTAGAAGCTGCTCCGTAATGGAAATGCCTGACGCGTTTCGAAGCTCCATATGCTTCTCTTCAGAGGCTTGAACGGAGACAGTGTGTGCAAACGCTGAACCCACTTCGCCATTTTCATATTGCACACCCACCAATGGGAAGCTCGAATGAGACTGTGCATTGTGGGAAATGTGGTCCGGATAGCACACATATCTTGTCCTGCATGGACTCTGCAAGTTGGCTCGTCCTCAATCCTCTTTACGGCTGCTGGCCCACATAGCCGATATGATAGTTACCATGTCGGGTGGCCCCCATAACATTACGGGGTGGTGCACACTCCTCAGCAGGACAGTCGCGTATTCCATTCTGCTCCAATGGTTGTCCACCTGGTGAGTAGCACTCGATCAGCAGCTTTGTTTATGATAGGCAGTGATGAGGATCCGCTTGTAGAAGCTGCTCCGTAATGGAAATGCCTGACGCGTTTCGAAGCTCCATATGCTTCTCTTCAGAGGCTTGAACGGAGACAGTGTGTGCAAACGCTGAACCCACTTCGCCATTTTCATATTGCACACCCACCAATGGGAAGCTCGAATGAGACTGTGCATTGTGGGAAAGGTGGTCCGGATATCACACAAATCTTGTCCTGCATGGACTCTGCAGGTGGACTCGTCCTCAATCCTGTTTACGGCTGCTGGCCCACATAGCCGATATGATAGTTACCATGTTGGGTGGCCCCCATAACATTACGGTGTGGTGCACACTCCGCGGCAGGACGGATGCGTATTACATTCTGCTCCAATGGTTGTCCACCTGGTGAGTAGCACTCGATCAGCAGCTTTGTTTATGATAGGCAGGTACGAGGATCCGCTTCTAGAAGCTGCTCCGTAATGGAAATGCCTGACACGTTTCGAAGCTCCATATGCTTCTCTTCAGAGACTTGAACGGAGACACTGTGTGCAAACGCTGAACCCACTTCGCCATTTTCATATTGCACACCCACCAATGGGAAGCTTGAATGAGACTGTGCATTGTGGGAAATGTGGTGCGGATAGCACACAAACCTTGTCCTCCATGGACTCTGCAAGTGGACTCGTCCTCAATCCTCTTTACGGCTGCTGGCCCACATAGCCGATATGATAGTTACAATGTCGGGTGGCCCCCATAACATTACGGTGTGGTGCACACTCCGCGGCAGGACGGCCGCGTATTACATTCTGCTCCAATGGTTGTCCACCTGGTGAGTAGCACTCGATCAGCAGCTTTGTTTATGATAGTCAGGGACGAGGATCCGCTTGTAGAAGCTGCTCCGTAATGGAAATGCCT
This sequence comes from Calotriton arnoldi, assembly GCA_963921515.1. Classification (NCBI taxonomy): domain Eukaryota; kingdom Metazoa; phylum Chordata; class Amphibia; order Caudata; family Salamandridae; genus Calotriton; species Calotriton arnoldi. The sequence continues at coordinate 22,818 of CAWUFW010003433.1, read as the reverse complement.
GACGCGTTTCGAAGCTCCATATGCTTCTCTTCAGAGGCTTGAACGGAGACAGGGTGTGCAAACGCTGAACCCACTTCGCCATTTTCATATTGCACACCCAACAATGGGAAGCTCGAATGAGACTGTGCATTGTGGGAAATGTGGTCCGGATAGCACACAAATCTTGTCCTGCATGGACTCTGCAAGTGGACTCGTCCTCAATCCTCTTTACGGCTGCTGGCCCACATAGCCGATATGATAGTTACCATGTTGGGTGGCCCCCATAACATTACAGGGTGGTGCACACTCAGCGGCAGGACGGCCGCGTATTACATTCTGCTCCTATGGTTGTCCACCTGGTGTGTAGCACTCGATCAGCAGCTTTGTTTATGATAGGCAGGGACGAGGATCCGCTTGTAGAAGCTGCTCCGTAATGGAAATGCCTGACGCGTTTCGAAGCTCCATATGCTTCTCTTCAGAGGCTTGAACAGAGACAGTGTGTGCAAACGCTGAACCCACTTCGCCATTTTCATATTGCACACCCACCAATGGAAAGCCCGAATGAGATTGTGCATTGTGGGAAATGTGGTCCGGATATCACACAAATCTTGTCCTGCATGGACTCTGCAAGTGGACTCGTCCTCAATCCTGTTTACGGCTGCTGGCCCACATAGCCGATATGATAGTTACCATGTCGGGTGGCCCCCATAACATTACGGGGTGGTGCACACTCCGCAGCAGGACGGTCGCATATTACATTCTGCTCCAATGGTTGTCCACCTGGTGAGTAGCACTCGATCAGCAGCTTTGTTTATGATAGGCAGGGACGAGGATCCGCTTGTAGAAGCTGCTCCGTAATGAAAATGCCTGACGCGTTTCGAAGCTCCATATGCTTCTCTTCAGAGGCTTGAACGGAGACACTGTGTGCAAACGCTGAACCCACTTCGCCATTTTCATATTGCACACCCATCAATGGGAAGCTCGAATGAGACTGTGCATTGTGGGAAATGTGGTGCAGATAGCACACAAACCTTGTCCTCCATGGACTCTGCAAGTGGACTCGTCCTCAATCCTGTTTACGGCTGCTGGCCCACATAGCCGATATGATAGTTACCATGTCGGGTGGCCCCCATAACATTACGGTGTGGTGCACACTCCGCAGCAGGACGGCCGCGTATTACATTCTGCTCCAATGGTTGTCCACCTGGTGAGTAGCACTCGATCAGCAGCTTTGTTTAAGATAGGCAGGGACGAGGATCCGCTTCTAGAAGCTGCTCCGTAATGGAAATGCCTGACGCGTTTCGAGCTCCATATGCTTCTCTTCAGAGACTTGAACGGAGACACTGTGTGCAAACGCTGAACCCACTTCGCCATTTTCATATTGCACACCCACCAATGGGAAGCTCGAATGAGACTGTGCATTGTGGGAAATGTGGTCCGGATAGCACACAAATCTTGTCCTGCATGGACTCTGCAAGTGGACTCGTCCTCAATCCTCTTTACGGCTGCTGGCCCACATAGCCGATATGATAGTTACCATGTTGGGTGGACCCCATAACATTACGGGGTGGTGCACACTCCGCGGCAGGACGGCCGCGTATTACATTCTGCTCCAATGGTTGTCCACCTGGTGATTAGCAGTCGATCAGCAGCTTTGTTTTATGACAGGCAGGGACGAGGATCCGCTTGTAGAAGCTGCTCCGTAATGGAAATGCCTGACGCGTTTCGAAGCTCCATATGCTTCTCTTCAGAGGCTTGAACGGAGACAGTGTGTGCAACGCTGAACCCACTTCGCCATTTTCATATTGCACACCCACCAATGGGAAGCTCGAATGAGACTGTGCATTGTGGGAAATGTGGTCCGGATAGCACACAAATCTTGTCCTGCATGGACTCTGCAAGTTGGCTCGTCCTCAATCCTCTTTACGGCTGCTGGCCCACATAGCCGATATGATAGTTACCATGTCGGGTGGCCCCCATAACATTACGGGGTGGTGCACACTCCTCAGCAGGACAGTCGCGTATTCCATTCTGCTCCAATGGTTGTCCACCTGGTGAGTAGCACTCGATCAGCAGCTTTGTTTATGATAGGCAGTGATGAGGATCCGCTTGTAGAAGCTGCTCCGTAATGGAAATGCCTGACGCGTTTCGAAGCTCCATATGCTTCTCTTCAGAGGCTTGAATGGAGACAGTGTGTGCAAACGCTGAACCCACTTCGCCATTTTCATATTGCACACCCACCAATGGGAAGCTCGAATGAGACTGTGCATTGTGGGAAAGGTGGTCCGGATATCACACAAATCTTGTCCTGCATGGACTCTGCAGGTGGACTCGTCCTCAATCCTGTTTACGGCTGCTGGCCCACATAGCCGATATGATAGTTACCATGTTGGGTGGCCCCCATAACATTACGGTGTGGTGCACACTCCGCGGCAGGACGGCCGCGTATTACATTCTGCTCCAATGGTTGTCCACCTGGTGAGTAGCACTCGATCAGCAGCTTTGTTTATGATAGGCAGGTACGAGGATCCGCTTCTAGAAGCTGCTCCGTAATGGAAATGCCTGACGCGTTTCAAAGCTCCATATGCTTCTCTTCAGAGACTTGAACGGAGACACTGTGTGCAAACGCTGAACCCACTTCGCCATTTTCATATTGCACACCCACCAATGGGAAGCTTGAATGAGACTGTGCATTGTGGGAAATGTGGTGCGGATAGCACACAAACCTTGTCCTCCATGGACTCTGCAAGTGGACTCGTCCTCAATCCTCTTTACGGCTGCTGGCCCACATAGCCGATATGATAGTTACAATGTCGGGTGGCCCCCATAACATTACGGTGTGGTGCACACTCCGCGGCAGGACGGCCGCGTATTACATTCTGCTCCAATGGTTGTCCACCTGGTGAGTAGCACTCGATCAGCAGCTTTGTTTATGATAGTCAGGGACGAGGATCCGCTTGTAGAAGCTGCTCCGTAATGGAAATGCCTGACGCGTTTGAAGCTCCATATGCTTCTCTTCAGAGGCTTGAACGGAGACAGGGTGTGCAAACGCTGAACCCACTTCGCCATTTTCATATTGCACACCCAACAATGGGAAGCTCGAATGAGACTGTGCATTGTGGGAAATGTGGTCCGGATAGCACACAAATCTTGTCCTGCATGGACTCTGCAAGTGGACTCGTCCTCAATCCTCTTTACGGCTGCTGGCCCACATAGCCGATATGATAGTTACCATGTTGGGTGGCCCCCATAACATTACGGTGTGGTGCACACTCCGCGGCAGGACGGCCGCGTATTACGTTCTGCTCCAATGGTTGGCCACTTGGTGAGTAGCACTCGATCAACAGCTTTGTTTATGATAGGCAGGTACGAGGATCCGCTTCTAGAAGCTGCTCCGTAATGGAAATGCCTGACGCGTTTCGAAGCTCCATATGCTTCTCTTCAGAGACTTGAACGGAGACACTGTGTGCAAACGCTGAACCCACTTCGCCATTTTCATATTGCACACCCATCAATGGGAAGCTCCAATGAGACTGTGCATTGTGGGAAATGTGGTGCGGATAGCACACAAACCTTTTCCTTCATGGACTCTGCAAGTGGACTCGTCCTCAATCCTCTTTATGGCTACTGGCCCACATAGCCGATATGATAGTTACCATTTTGGGTGGACCCCATAACATTACGGGGTGGTGCACACTGCGCGGCAGGACGGCCGCGTATTACATTCTGCTCCAATGGTTGTCCACCTGGTGAGTAGCAGTCGATCAGCAGCTTTGTTTATGATAGGCAGGGACGAGGATCCGCTTGTAGAAGCTGCTCCGTAATGGAAATGCCTGACGCGTTTCGAAGCTCCATATGCTTCTCTTCAGAGGCTTGAACGGAGACAGTGTGTGCAAACGCTGAACCCACTTCGCCATTTTCATATTGCACACCCACCAATGGGAAGCTCGAATGAGACTGTGCATTGTGGGAAATGTGGTCTGGATAGCACACAAATCTTGTCCTGCATGGACTCTGCAAGTGGACTCGTCCTCAATCCTCTTTATGGCTTCTGGCCCACATAGCCGATATGATAGTTACCATGTCGGGTGGCCCCCATAACATTACGGGGTGGTGCACACTCCGCGTCAGGACGGTCGCGTATTCCATTCTGCTCCAATGGTTGTCCACCTGGTGAGTAGCACTCGATCAGCAGCTTTGTTTATGATAGGCAGTGATGAGGATCCGCTTGTAGAAGCTGCTCCGTAATGGAAATGCCTGACGCGTATCGAAGCTCCATATGCTTCTCTTCAGAGGATTGAACGGAGACAGTGTGTGCAAACGCTGAACCCACTTTGCCATTTTCATATTGCACACCCACCAATGGGAAGCTCGAATGAGACTGTGCATTGTGGGAAATGTGGTCCGGGCAGCACACAAATCTTGTCCTGCATGGACTCTGCAAGTGGACTCGTCCTCAATCCTGTTTACGGCTGCTGGCCCACATAGCCGATATGATAGTCACCATGTCGGGTGGCCCCCATAACATTACGGGGTGGTGCACACTCCGCGGCAGGACGGCCGCGTATTACATTCTGCTCCAATGGTTGTCCACCTGGTGTGTAGCACTAGATCAGCAGCTTTGTTTATGATAGGCAGGGATGAGGATCCGCTTGTAGAAGCTGCTCTGCAATGGAAATGCCTGACGCGTTTCGAAGCTCCATATGCTTCTCTTCAGAGGCTTGAACCGAGACAGTGTGTGCAAACGCTGAACCCACTTCGCCATTTTCATATTGCACACCCACCAATGGGAAGCTCGAATGAGACTGTGCATTGTGGGAAAGGTGGTCCGGATATCACACAAATCTTGTCCTGCATGGACTCTGCAGGTGGACTCGTCCTCAATCCTGTTTACGGCTGCTGGCCCACATAGCCGATATGATAGTTAACATGTTGGGTGGCCCCCATAACATTACGGTGTGGTGCACACTCCGCGGCAGGACGGCCGCGTATTACGTTCTGCTCCAATGGTTGTCCACCTGGTGAGTAGCACTCGATCAGCAGCTTTGTTTATGATAGGCAGGTACGAGGATCCGCTTCTAGAAGCTGCTCCGTAATGGAAATGCCTGACGCGTTTCGAAGCTCCATATGCTTCTCTTCAGAGACTTGAACGGAGACACTGTGTGCAAACGCTGAACCCACTTCGCCATTTTCATATTGCACACCCATCAATGGGAAGCTCGAATGAGACTGTGCATTGTGGGAAATGTGGTGCGGATAGCACACAAACCTTGTCCTCCATGGACTCTGCAAGTGGACTCGTCCTCAATCCTGTTTACGGCTGCTGGCCCACATAGCCGATATGATAGTTACCATGTCGGGTGCCCCATAACATTACGGGGTGGTGCACACTCCGCGGCAGGACGGCCGCGTATTACATTCTGCTCCAATGGTTGTCCACCTGGTGATTAGCAGTCGATCAGCAGCTTTGTTTATGATAGGCAGGGACGAGGATCCGCTTGTAGAAGCTGCTCCGTAATGGAAATGCCTGACGCGTTTCGAAGCTCCATATGCTTCTCTTCAGAGGCTTGAACGGAGACAGTGTGTGCAAACGCTGAACCCACTTCGCCATTTTCATATTGCACACCCACCAATGGGAAGCTCGAATGAGACTGTGCATTGTGGGAAATGTGGTCCGGATAGCACACAAATCTTGTCCTGCATGGACTCTGCAAGTTGGCTCGTCCTCAATCCTCTTTACGGCTGCTGGCCCACATAGCCGATATGATAGTTACCATGTCGGGTGGCCCCCATAACATTACGGGGTGGTGCACACTCCTCAGCAGGACAGTCGCGTATTCCATTCTGCTCCAATGGTTGTCCACCTGGTGAGTAGCACTCGATCAGCAGCTTTGTTTATGATAGGCAGTGATGAGGATCCGCTTGTAGAAGCTGCTCCGTAATGGAAATGCCTGACGCGTTTCGAAGCTCCATATGCTTCTCTTCAGAGGCTTGAACGGAGACAGTGTGTGCAAACGCTGAACCCACTTCGCCATTTTCATATTGCACACCCACCAATGGGAAGCTCGAATGAGACTGTGCATTGTGGGAAAGGTGGTCCGGATATCACACAAATCTTGTCCTGCATGGACTCTGCAGGTGGACTCGTCCTCAATCCTGTTTACGGCTGCTGGCCCACATAGCCGATATGATAGTTACCATGTTGGGTGGCCCCCATAACATTACGGTGTGGTGCACACTCCGCGGCAGGACGGCCGCGTATTACATTCTGCTCCAATGGTTGTCCACCTGGTGAGTAGCACTCGATCAGCAGCTTTGTTTATGATAGGCAGGTACGAGGATCCGCTTCTAGAAGCTGCTCCGTAATGGAAATGCCTGACGCGTTTCGAAGCTCCATATGCTTCTCTTCAGAGACTTGAACGGAGACACTGTGTGCAAACGCTGAACCCACTTCGCCATTTTCATATTGCACACCCACCAATGGGAAGCTTGAATGAGACTGTGCATTGTGGGAAATGTGGTGCGGATAGCACACAAACCTTGTCCTCCAAGGACTCTGCAAGTGGACTCGTCCTCAATCCTCTTTACGGCTGCTGGCCCACATAGCCGATATGATAGTTACAATGTCGGGTGGCCCCCATAACATTACGGTGTGGTGCACACTCCGCGGCAGGACGGCCGCGTATTACATTCTGCTCCAATGGTTGTCCACCTGGTGAGTAGCACTCGATCAGCAGCTTTGTTTATGATAGTCAGGGACGAGGATCCGCTTGTAGAAGCTGCTCCGTAATGGAAATGCCTGACGCGTTTCGAAGCTCCATATGCTTCTCTTCAGAGGCTTGAACGGAGACAGGGTGTGCAAACGCTGAACCCACTTCGCCATTTTCATATTGCACACCCAACAATGGGAAGCTCGAATGAGACTGTGCATTGTGGGAAATGTGGTCCGGATAGCACACAAATCTTGTCCTGCATGGACTCTGCAAGTGGACTCGTCCTCAATCCTCTTTACGGCTGCTGGCCCACATAGCCGATATGATAGTTACCATGTTGGGTGGCCCCCATAACATTACAGGGTGGTGCACACTCAGCGGCAGGACGGCCGCGTATTACATTCTGCTCCTATGGTTGTCCACCTGGTGTGTAGCACTCGATCAGCAGCTTTGTTTATGATAGGCAGGGACGAGGATCCGCTTGTAGAAGCTGCTCCGTAATGGAAATGCCTGACGCGTTTCGAAGCTCCATATGCTTCTCTTCAGAGGCTTGAACAGAGACAGTGTGTGCAAACGCTGAACCCACTTCGCCATTTTCATATTGCACACCCACCAATGGAAAGCCCGAATGAGATTGTGCATTGTGGGAAATGTGGTCCGGATATCACACAAATCTTGTCCTGCATGGACTCTGCAAGTGGACTCGTCCTCAATCCTGTTTACGGCTGCTGGCCCACATAGCCGATATGATAGTTACCATGCCGGGTGGCCCCCATAACATTACGGGGTGGTGCACACTCCGCAGCAGGACGGTCGCATATTACATTCTGCTCCAATGGTTGTCCACCTGGTGAGTAGCACTCGATCAGCAGCTTTGTTTATGATAGGCAGGGACGAGGATCCGCTTGTAGAAGCTGCTCCGTAATGAAAATGCCTGACGCGTTTCGAAGCTCCATATGCTTCTCTTCAGAGGCTTGAACGGAGACACTGTGTGCAAACGCTGAACCCACTTCGCCATTTTCATATTGCACACCCATCAATGGGAAGCTCGAATGAGACTGTGCATTGTGGGAAATGTGGTGCAGATAGCACACAAACCTTGTCCTCCATGGACTCTGCAAGTGGACTCGTCCTCAATCCTGTTTACGGCTGCTGGCCCACATAGCCGATATGATAGTTACCATGTCGGGTGGCCCCCATAACATTACGGTGTGGTGCACACTCCGCAGCAGGACGGCCGCGTATTACATTCTGCTCCAATGGTTGTCCACCTGGTGAGTAGCACTCGATCAGCAGCTTTGTTTAAGATAGGCAGGGACGAGGATCCGCTTCTAGAAGCTGCTCCGTAATGGAAATGCCTGACGCGTTTCGAAGCTCCATATGCTTCTCTTCAGAGACTTGAACGGAGACACTGTGTGCAAACGCTGAACCCACTTCGCCATTTTCATATTGCACACCCACCAATGGGAAGCTCGAATGAGACTGTGCATTGTGGGAAATGTGGTCCGGATAGCACACAAATCTTGTCCTGCATGGACTCTGCAAGTGGACTCGTCCTCAATCCTCTTTACGGCTGCTGGCCCACATAGCCGATATGATAGTTACCATGTTGGGTGGACCCCATAACATTACGGGGTGGTGCACACTCCGCGGCAGGACGGCCACGTATTGCATTCTGCTCCAATGGTTGTCCACCTGGTGATTAGCAGTCGATCAGCAGCTTTGTTTATGATAGGCAGGGACGAGGATCCGCTTGTAGAAGCTGCTCCGTAATGGAAATGCCTGACGCGTTTCGAAGCTCCATATGCTTCTCTTCAGAGGCTTGAACGGAGACAGTGTGTGCAACGCTGAACCCACTTCGCCATTTTCATATTGCACACCCACCAATGGGAAGCTCGAATGAGACTGTGCATTGTGGGAAATGTGGTCCGGATAGCACACAAATCTTGTCCTGCATGGACTCTGCAAGTTGGCTCGTCCTCAATCCTCTTTACGGCTGCTGGCCCACATAGCCGATATGATAGTTACCATGTCGGGTGGCCCCCATAACATTACGGGGTGGTGCACACTCCTCAGCAGGACAGTCGCGTATTCCATTCTGCTCCAATGGTTGTCCACCTGGTGAGTAGCACTCGATCAGCAGCTTTGTTTATGATAGGCAGTGATGAGGATCCGCTTGTAGAAGCTGCTCCGTAATGGAAATGCCTGACGCGTTTCGAAGCTCCATATGCTTCTCTTCAGAGGCTTGAACGGAGACAGTGTGTGCAAACGCTGAACCCACTTCGCCATTTTCATATTGCACACCCACCAATGGGAAGCTCGAATGAGACTGTGCATTGTGGGAAAGGTGGTCCGGATATCACACAAATCTTGTCCTGCATGGACTCTGCAGGTGGACTCGTCCTCAATCCTGTTTACGGCTGCTGGCCCACATAGCCGATATGATAGTTACCATGTTGGGTGGCCCCCATAACATTACGGTGTGGTGCACACTCCGCGGCAGGACGGCCGCGTATTACATTCTGCTCCAATGGTTGTCCACCTGGTTAGTAGCACTCGATCAGCAGCTTTGTTTATGATAGGCAGGTACGAGGATCCGCTTCTAGAAGCTGCTCCGTAATGGAAATGCCTGACGCGTTTCGAAGCTCCATATGCTTCTCTTCAGAGACTTGAACGGAGACACTGTGTGCAAACGCTGAACCCACTTCGCCATTTTCATATTGCACACCCACCAATGGGAAGCTTGAATGAGACTGTGCATTGTGGGAAATGTGGTGCGGATAGCACACAAACCTTGTCCTCCATGGACTCTGCAAGTGGACTCGTCCTCAATCCTCTTTACGGCTGCTGGCCCACATAGCCGATATGATAGTTACAATGTCTGGTGGCCCCCATAACATTACGGTGTGGTGCACACTCCGCGGCAGGACGGCCGCGTATTACATTCTGCTCCAATGGTTGTCCACCTGGTGAGTAGCACTCGATCAGCAGCTTTGTTTATGATAGTCAGGGACGAGGATCCGCTTGTAGAAGCTGCTCGGTAATGGAAATGCCTGACGCGTTTCGAAGCTCCATATGCTTCTCTTCAGAGGCTTGAACGGAGACAGGGTGTGCAAACGCTGAACCCACTTCGCCATTTTCATATTGCACACCCAACAATGGGAAGCTCGAATGAGACTGTACATTGTGGGAAATGTGGTCCGGATAGCACACAAATCTTGTCCTGCATGGACTCTGCAAGTGGACTCGTCCTCAATCCTCTTTACGGCTGCTGGCCCACATAGCCGATATGATAGTTACCATGTTGGGTGGCCCCCATAACATTACAGGGTGGTGCACACTCAGCGGCAGGACGGCCGCGTATTACATTCTGCTCCTATGGTTGTCCACCTGGTGTGTAGCACTCGATCAGCAGCTTTGTTTATGATAGGCAGGGACGAGGATCCGCTTGTAGAAGCTGCTCCGTAATGGAAATGCCTGACGCGTTTCGAAGCTCCATATGCTTCTCTTCAGAGGCTTGAACAGAGACAGTGTGTGCAAACGCTGAACCCACTTCGCCATTTTCATATTGCACACCCACCAATGGAAAGCCCGAATGAGATTGTGCATTGTGGGAAATGTGGTCCGGATATCACACAAATCTTGTCCTGCATGGACTCTGCAAGTGGACTCGTCCTCAATCCTGTTTACGGCTGCTGGCCCACATAGCCGATATGATAGTTACCATGTCGGGTGGCCCCCATAACATTACGGGGTGGTGCACACTCCGCAGCAGGACGGTCGCATATTACATTCTGCTCCAATGGTTGTCCACCTGGTGAGTAGCACTCGATCAGCAGCTTTGTTTATGATAGGCAGGGACGAGGATCCGCTTGTAGAAGCTGCTCCGTAATGAAAATGCCTGACGCGTTTCGAAGCTCCATATGCTTCTCTTCAGAGGCTTGAACGGAGACACTGTGTGCAAACGCTGAACCCACTTCGCCATTTTCATATTGCACACCCATCAATGGGAAGCTCGAATGAGACTGTGCATTGTGGGAAATGTGGTGCAGATAGCACACAAACCTTGTCCTCCATGGACTCTGCAAGTGGACTCGTCCTCAATCCTGTTTACGGCTGCTGGCCCACATAGCCGATATGATAGTTACCATGTCGGGTGGCCCCCATAACATTACGGTGTGGTGCACACTCCGCAGCAGGACGGCCGCGTATTACATTCTGCTCCAATGGTTGTCCACCTGGTGAGTAGCACTCGATCAGCAGCTTTGTTTAAGATAGGCAGGGACGAGGATCCGCTTCTAGAAGCTGCTCCGTAATGGAAATGCCTGACGCGTTTCGAAGCTCCATATGCTTCTCTTCAGAGACTTGAACGGAGACACTGTGTGCAAACGCTGAACCCACTTCGCCATTTTCATATTGCACACCCACCAATGGGAAGCTCGAATGAGACTGTGCATTGTGGGAAATGTGGTCCGGATAGCACACAAATCTTGTCCTGCATGGACTCTGCAAGTGGACTCGTCCTCAATCCTCTTTACGGCTGCTGGCCCACATAGCCGATATGATAGTTACCATGTTGGGTGGACCCCATAACATTACGGGGTGGTGCACACTCCGCGGCAGGACGGCCGCGTATTACATTCTGCTCCAATGGTTGTCCACCTGGTGATTAGCAGTCGATCAGCAGCTTTGTTTATGATAGGCAGGGACGAGGATCCGCTTGTAGAAGCTGCTCCGTAATGGAAATGCCTGACGCGTTTCGAAGCTCCATATGCTTCTCTTCAGAGGCTTGAACGGAGACAGTGTGTGCAACGCTGAACCCACTTCGCCATTTTCATATTGCACACCCACCAATGGGAAGCTCGAATGAGACTGTGCATTGTGGGAAATGTGGTCCGGATAGCACACAAATCTTGTCCTGCATGTACTCTGCAAGTTGGCTCGTCCTCAATCCTCTTTACGGCTGCTGGCCCACATAGCCGATATGATAGTTACCATGTCGGGTGGCCCCCATAACATTACGGGGTGGTGCACACTCCTCAGCAGGACAGTCGCGTATTCCATTCTGCTCCAATGGTTGTACACCTGGTGAGTAGCACTCGATCAGCAGCTTTGTTTATGATAGGCAGTGATGAGGATCCGCTTGTAGAAGCTGCTCCGTAATGGAAATGCCTGACGCGTTTCGAAGCTCCATATGCTTCTCTTCAGAGGCTTGAACGGAGACAGTGTGTGCAAACGCTGAACCCACTTCGCCATTTTCATATTGTACACCCACCAATGGGAAGCTCGAATGAGACTGTGCATTGTGGGAAATGTGGTCCGAGCAGCACACTAATCTTGTCCTGAATGGACTCTGCAAGTGGACTCGTCCTCAATCCTGTTTACGGCTGCTGGCCCACATAGCCGATATGATAGTTACCATGTCGGGTGGCCCCCATAACATTACGGGGTGGTGCACACTCTGCGGCAGGACGGCCGCGTATTACATTCTGCTCCAATGGTTGTCCACCTGGTGTGTAGCACTCGATCAGCAGCTTTGTTTATGATAGGCAGGGACGAGGATCCGCTTCTAGAAGCTGCTCCGCAATGGAAATGCCTGACGTGTTTCGAAGCTCCATATGCTTCTCTTCAGAGGCTTGAACGGAGACAGTGTGTGCAAACGCTGAACCCACTTCGCCATTTTCATATTGCACACCCACCAATGGGAAGCTCGAATGAGACTGTGCATTGTGGGAAAGGTGGTCCGGATTTCACACAAATCTTGTCCTGCATGGACTCTGCAGGTGGACTCGTCCTCAATCCTGTTTACGGCTGCTGGCCCACATAGCCGATATGATAGTTACCATGTTGGGTGGCCCCCATAACATTACGGTGTGGTGCACACTCCGCGGCAGGACGGCCGCGTATTACATTCTGCTACAATGGTTGTCCACCTGGTGAGTAGCACTCGATCAGCAGCTTTGTTTATGATAGGCAGGTACGAGGATCCGCTTCTAGAAGCTGCTCCGTAATGGAAATGCCTGACGCGTTTCGAAGCTCCATATGCTTCTCTTCAGAGGCTTGAACGGAGACAGGGTGTGCAAACGCTGAACCCACTTCGCCATTTTCATATTGCACACCCAACAATGGGAAGCTCGAATGAGACTGTACATTGTGGGAAATGTGGTCCGGATAGCACACAAATCTTGTCCTGCATGGACTCTGCAAGTGGACTCGTCCTCAATCCTCTTTACGGCTGCTGGCCCACATAGCCGATATGATAGTTACCATGTTGGGTGGCCCCCATAACATTACAGGGTGGTGCACACTCAGCGGCAGGACGGCCGCGTATTACATTCTGCTCCTATGGTTGTCCACCTGGTGTGTAGCACTCGATCAGCAGCTTTGTTTATGATAGGCAGGGACGAGGATCCGCTTGTAGAAGCTGCTCCGTAATGGAAATGCCTGACGCGTTTCGAAGCTCCATATGCTTCTCTTCAGAGGCTTGAACAGAGACAGTGTGTGCAAACGCTGAACCCACTTCGCCATTTTCATATTGCACACCCACCAATGGAAAGCCCGAATGAGATTGTGCATTGTGGGAAATGTGGTCCGGATATCACACAAATCTTGTCCTGCATGGACTCTGCAAGTGGACTCGTCCTCAATCCTGTTTACGGCTGCTGGCCCACATAGCCGATATGATAGTTACCATGTCGGGTGGCCCCCATAACATTACGGGGTGGTGCACACTCCGCAGCAGGACGGTCGCATATTACATTCTGCTCCAATGGTTGTCCACCTGGTGAGTAGCACTCGATCAGCAGCTTTGTTTATGATAGGCAGGGACGAGGATCCGCTTGTAGAAGCTGCTCCGTAATGAAAATGCCTGACGCGTTTCGAAGCTCCATATGCTTCTCTTCAGAGGCTTGAACGGAGACACTGTGTGCAAACGCTGAACCCACTTCGCCATTTTCATATTGCACACCCATCAATGGGAAGCTCGAATGAGACTGTGCATTGTGGGAAATGTGGTGCAGATAGCACACAAACCTTGTCCTCCATGGACTCTGCAAGTGGACTCGTCCTCAATCCTGTTTACGGCTGCTGGCCCACATAGCCGATATGATAGTTACCATGTCGGGTGGCCCCCATAACATTACGGTGTGGTGCACACTCCGCAGCAGGACGGCCGCGTATTACATTCTGCTCCAATGGTTGTCCACCTGGTGAGTAGCACTCGATCAGCAGCTTTGTTTAAGATAGGCAGGGACGAGGATCCGCTTCTAGAAGCTGCTCCGTAATGGAAATGCCTGACGCGTTTCGAAGCTCCATATGCTTCTCTTCAGAGACTTGAACGGAGACACTGTGTGCAAACGCTGAACCCACTTCGCCATTTTCATATTGCACACCCACCAATGGGAAGCTCGAATGAGACTGTGCATTGTGGGAAATGTGGTCCGGATAGCACACAAATCTTGTCCTGCATGGACTCTGCAAGTGGACTCGTCCTCAATCCTCTTTACGGCTGCTGGCCCACATAGCCGATATGATAGTTACCATGTTGGGTGGACCCCATAACATTACGGGGTGGTGCACACTCCGCGGCAGGACGGCCGCGTATTACATTCTGCTCCAATGGTTGTCCACCTGGTGATTAGCAGTCGATCAGCAGCTTTGTTTATGATAGGCAGGGACGAGGATCCGCTTGTAGAAGCTGCTCCGTAATGGAAATGCCTGACGCGTTTCGAAGCTCCATATGCTTCTCTTCAGAGGCTTGAACGGAGACAGTGTGTGCAACGCTGAACCCACTTCGCCATTTTCATATTGCACACCCACCAATGGGAAGCTCGAATGAGACTGTGCATTGTGGGAAATGTGGTCCGGATAGCACACAAATCTTGTCCTGCATGTACTCTGCAAGTTGGCTCGTCCTCAATCCTCTTTACGGCTGCTGGCCCACATAGCCGATATGATAGTTACCATGTCGGGTGGCCCCCATAACATTACGGGGTGGTGCACACTCCTCAGCAGGACAGTCGCGTATTCCATTCTGCTCCAATGGTTGTACACCTGGTGAGTAGCACTCGATCAGCAGCTTTGTTTATGATAGGCAGTGATGAGGATCCGCTTGTAGAAGCTGCTCCGTAATGGAAATGCCTGACGCGTTTCGAAGCTCCATATGCTTCTCTTCAGAGGCTTGAACGGAGACAGTGTGTGCAAACGCTGAACCCACTTCGCCATTTTCATATTGTACACCCACCAATGGGAAGCTCGAATGAGACTGTGCATTGTGGGAAATGTGGTCCGAGCAGCACACTAATCTTGTCCTGAATGGACTCTGCAAGTGGACTCGTCCTCAATCCTGTTTACGGCTGCTGGCCCACATAGCCGATATGATAGTTACCATGTCGGGTGGCCCCCATAACATTACGGGGTGGTGCACACTCTGCGGCAGGACGGCCGCGTATTACATTCTGCTCCAATGGTTGTCCACCTGGTGTGTAGCACTCGATCAGCAGCTTTGTTTATGATAGGCAGGGACGAGGATCCGCTTCTAGAAGCTGCTCCGCAATGGAAATGCCTGACGTGTTTCGAAGCTCCATATGCTTCTCTTCAGAGGCTTGAACGGAGACAGTGTGTGCAAACGCTGAACCCACTTCGCCATTTTCATATTGCACACCCACCAATGGGAAGCTCGAATGAGACTGTGCATTGTGGGAAAGGTGGTCCGGATTTCACACAAATCTTGTCCTGCATGGACTCTGCAGGTGGACTCGTCCTCAATCCTGTTTACGGCTGCTGGCCCACATAGCCGATATGATAGTTACCATGTTGGGTGGCCCCCATAACATTACGGTGTGGTGCACACTCCGCGGCAGGACGGCCGCGTATTACATTCTGCTACAATGGTTGTCCACCTGGTGAGTAGCACTCGATCAGCAGCTTTGTTTATGATAGGCAGGTACGAGGATCCGCTTCTAGAAGCTGCTCCGTAATGGAAATGCCTGACGCGTTTCGAAGCTCCATATGCTTCTCTTCAGAGGCTTGAACGGAGACAGGGTGTGCAAACGCTGAACCCACTTCGCCATTTTCATATTGCACACCCACCAATGGAAAGCCCGAATGAGATTGTGCATTGTGGGAAATGTGGTCCGGATATCACACAAATCTTGTCCTGCATGGACTCTGCAAGTGGACTCGTCCTCAATCCTGTTTACGGCTGCTGGCCCACATAGCCGATATGATAGTTACCATGTCGGGTGGCCCCCATAACATTACGGGGTGGTGCACACTCCGCGGCAGGACGGTCGTGTATTACATTCTGCTCCAATGGTTGTCCACCTGGTGAGTAGCACTCGATCAGCAGCTTTGTTTATGATAGGCAGGGACGAGGATCCGCTTGTAGAAGCTGCTCCGTAATGGAAATGCCTGACGCATTTCGAAGCTCCATATGCTTCTCTTCAGAGGCTTGAACGGAGACAGTGTGTGCAAACGCTGAACCCACTTCGCCATTTTCATATTGCACACCCACCGATGGGAAGCTCGAACGAGACTGTGCATTGTGGGAAATGTGGTCCGGATAGCACACAAATCTTGTCCTGCATGGACTTTGCAAGTGGACTCGTCCTCAATCCTGTTTACGGCTGCTGGCCCACATAGCCGATATGATAGTTACCATGTCGGGTGGCCCCCATAACATTACGGGGTGGTGCACACTCCTCAGCAGGACAGTCGCGTATTTCATTCTGCTCCAATGGTTGTCCACCTGGAGAGTAGCACTCGATCAGCAGCTTTGTTTATGATAGGCAGTGATGAGGATCCGCTTGTAGAAGCTGCTCCGTAATGGAAATGCCTGACGCGTTTCGAAGCTCCATATGCTTCTCTTCAGAGGCTTGAACGGAGACAGTGTGTGCAAACGCTGAACCCACTTCGCCATTTTCATATTGCACACCCACCAATGGGAAGCTCGAATGAGACTGTGCATTGTGGGAAATGTGGTCCGAGCAGCACACTAATCTTGTCCTGCATGGACTCTGCAAGTGGACTCGTCCTCAATCCTGTTTACGGCTGCTGGCCCACATAACCGATATGATAGTTACCATGTCGGGTGGCCCCCATAACATTACAGGGTGGTGCACACTCCGCGGCAGGACGGCCGCGTATTACATTCTGCTCCAATGGTTGTCCACCTGGTGTGTAGCACTCGATCAGCAGCTTTGTTTATGATAGGCAGGGATGAGGATCCGCTTGTAGAAGCTGCTCCGCAATGGAAATGCCTGACGTGTTTCGAAGCTCCATATGCTTCTCTTCAGAGGCTTGAACGGAGACAGTGTGTGCAAACGCTGAACCCACTTCGCCATTTTCATATTGCACACCCACCAATGGGAAGCTCGAATGAGACTGTGCATTGTGGGAAAGGTGGTCCGGATATCACACAAATCTTGTCCTGCATGGACTCTGCAGGTGGACTCGTCCTCAATCCTGTTTACGGCTGCTGGCCCACATAGCCGATATGATAGTTACCATGTTGGGTGGCCCCCATAACATTACGGTGTGGTGCACACTCCGCGGCAGGACGGCCGCGTATTACATTCTGCTCCAATGGTTGTCCACCTGGTGAGTAGCACTCGATCAGCAGCTTTGTTTATGATAGGCAGGGACGAGGATCCGCTTGTAGAAGCTGCTCCGTAATGGAAATGCCTGACGCGGTTCGAAGCTCCATATGCTTCTCTTCAGAGGCTTGAACGGAGACAGGGTGTGCAAACGCTGAACCCACTTCGCCATTTTCATATTGCACACCCACCAATGGGAAGCTCGAATGAGACTGTGCATTGTGGGAAATGTGGTCCGGATAGCACACAAATCTTGTCCTGCATGGACTCTGCAAGTGGACTCGTCCTCAATCCTCTTTACGGCTGCTGGCCCACATAGCCGATATGATAGTTACCATGTTGGGTGGCCCCCATAACATTACGGGGTGGTGCACACTCCGCGGCAGGACGGCCGCGTATTACATTCTGGTCCTATGGTTGTCCACCTGGTGTGTAGCACTCGATCAGCAGCTTTGTTTATGATAGGCAGGGACGAGGATCCGCTTGTAGAAGCTGCTCCGTAATGGAAATGCCTGACGCGTTTCGAAGCTCCATATGCTTCTCTTCAGAGGCTTGAACAGAGACAGTGTGTGCAAACGCTGAACCCACTTCGCCATTTTCATATTGCACACCCACCAATGGAAAGCCCGAATGAGATTGTGCATTGTGGGAAATGTGGTCCGGATATCACACAAATCTTGTCCTGCATGGACTCTGCAAGTGGACTCGTCCTCAATCCTGTTTACGGCTGCTGGCCCACATAGCCGATATGATAGTTACCATGTTGGGTGGCCCCCATAACATTACGGGGTGGTGCACACTCCGCGGCAGGACGGCCGCGTCTTAAATTCTGCTCCAATGGTTGTCCACCTGGTGAGTAGCACTCGATCAGCAGCTTTGTTTAGGATAGGCAGGGACGAGGATCCGCTTGTAGAATCTGCTCCGTAATGGAAATGCCTGACGCAGTTTCGAAGCTCCATATGCTTCTCTTCAGAGGCTTGAACGGAGACAGTGTGTGCAAACGCTGAACCCACTTCACCATTTTCATATTGCACACCCACCAATGGGAAGCTCGAATGAGACTGTGCATTGTGGGCAATGTGGTCCGGATAGCACACAAATCTTGTCCTGCATGGACTCTGCAAGTGGACTCCGTCCTCAATCCTGTTTACGGCTGCTGGCCCACATAGCCGATATGATAGTTACCATGTCGGGTGGCCCCCATAACATTACGGGGTGGTGCACACTCCGCGGCAGGACGGTCGCGTATTACATTCTGCTCCAATGGTTGTCCACCTGGTGAGTAGCACTCGATCAGCAGCTTTGTTTATGATAGGCAGGGACGAGGATCCGCTTGTAGAAGCTGCTCCGTAATGGAAATGCCTGACGCGTTTCGAAGCTCCATATGCTTCTCTTCAGAGGCTTGAACAGAGACAGTGTGTGCAAACGCTGAACCCACTTCGCCATTTTCATATTGCACACCCACCAATGGAAAGCCCGAATGAGATTGTGCATTGTGGGAAATGTGGTCCGGATATATCACACAAATCTTGTCCTGCATGGACTCTGCAAGTGGACTCGTCCTCAATCCTGTTTACGGCTGCTGGCCCACATAGCCGATATGATAGTTACCATGTTGGGTGGCCCCCATAACATTACGGGGTGGTGCACACTCCGCGGCAGGACGGCTGCGTCTTAAATTCTGCTCCAATGGTTGTCCACCTGGTGAGTAGCACTCGATCAGCAGCTTTGTTTAGGATAGGCAGGGACGACGATCCGCTTGTAGAAGCTGCTCCGTAATGGAAATGCCTGACGAGTTTCGAAGCTCCATATGCTTCTCTTCAGAGGCTTGAACGGAGACAGTGTGTGCAAACGCTGAACCCACTTCACCATTTTCATATTGCACACCCACCAATGGGAAGCTCGAATGAGACTGTGCATTGTGGGAAATGTGGTCCGGATAGCACACAAATCTTGTCCTGCATGGACTCTGCAAGTGGACTCGTCCTCAATCCTGTTTACGGCTGCTGGCCCACATAGCCGATATGATAGTTACCATGTCGGGTGGCCCCCATAACATTACGGGGTGGTGCACACTCCGCGGCAGGACGGTCGTGTATTACATTCTGCTCCAATGGTTGTCCACCTGGTGAGTAGCACTGGATCAGCAGCTTTGTTTATGATAGGCAGGGACGAGGATCCGCTTGTAGAAGCTGCTCCGTAATGGAAATGCCTGACGCATTTCGAAGCTCCATATGCTTCTCTTCAGAGGCTTGAACGGAGACAGTGTGTGCAAACGCTGAACCCACTTCGCCATTTTCATATTGCACACCCACCGATGGGAAGCTCGAACGAGACTGTGCATTGTGGGAAATGTGGTCCGGATAGCACACAAATCTTGTCCTGCATGGACTTTGCAAGTGGACTCGTCCTCAATCCTGTTTACGGCTGCTGGCCCACATAGCCGATATGATAGTTACCATGTCGGGTGGCCCCCATAACATTACGGGGTGGTGCACACTCCGCGGCAGGACGGCCGCGTATTACATTCTGCTCCAATGGTTGTCCACCTGGTGAGTAGCACTCGATCAGCAGCTTTGTTTATGATAGGCAGGGACGAGGATCCGCTTGTAGAAGCTGCTCCGTAATGGAAATGCCTGACGCGTTTCGAAGCTCCATATGCTTCTCTTCAGAGGCTTGAACGGAGACAGTGTGTGCAAACGCTGAACCCACCTCGCCATTTTCATATTGCACACCCACCAGTGGGAAGCTCGAATGAGACTGTGCATTGTGGGAAATGTGGTCCGGATAGCACACAAATCTTGTCCTGCATGGACTCTGCAAGTGGACTCGTCCTAAATCCTGTTTACGGCTGCTGGCCCACATAGCCGATATGATAGTTACCATGTCGGGTGGCCCCCATAACATTACGGGGTGGTGCACACTCCGCGGCAGGACGGCCGCGTATTACATTCTGCTCCAATGGTTGTCCACCTGGTAAGTAGCACTCGATCAGCAGCTTTCTTTATGATAGGCAGGGACGAGGATCCGCTTGTAGAAGCTGCTCCGTAATGGAAATGCCTGACGCGTTTCGAGCTCCATATGGTTCTCTTCAGAGGCTTGAACGGAGACAGTGTGTGCAAACGCTGAACCCACTTCGCCATTTTCATATTGCACACCCACCAATGGGAAGCTCGAATGAGACTGTGCATTGTGGGAAATGTGGTCCGGATAGCACACAAATCTTGTCCTGCATGGACTCTGCAAGTGGACTCGTCCTCAATCCTGTTTACTGGCTGCTGGCCCACATAGCCGATATAATAGTTACCATGTCGTTCCATGCCAATAAAGTGCTTTTGGGGAGAGCAGACCCGCGCTCGAGTGCAGCTCGTTCTTTGGACATTCCCCACTGAGCATACATATATATATATATATATATATACTCCAAAGAGAGAACATGCACCACTTCAGTGCTGCAAAATCCGTCCCACCAGACGTGCTTCGGTAAAAAGAGGCTTTTATTCCAGGCAAGGTAAAAATTCACAGCATGACGCGTTTCGGTTCCAGCGAACCTTAATCATATGCACCTCAATGGCAGTTAGATTCAACCCTTTTTAAATCAAAGTCAAACAGCGAAAAGGGACCAGGTTTTTTGCTGAATGCAACTTTTAAAGTGGCAGTGGTATAATTGCCGAATTTCTTTCCAAAATATGGCATTTAGACAGTGATTGATTCCAATAGTCTCTGTTATGGATAATCTTTCATGGTATAGTACTTTACTTTTCCCATGTCACACACTCTCAAGAGTATGCATACTTGTACATTTCTCTGGACCACAATGCCCATAATGCTCTGTTACTGTGTTTAAAACCCTGGCCTTTCTCTTCGTAATTTTCGTTTTTTGCTTTTCAATCTCACAATGCTTTTTCTTGCATATTTAGGGGATGCTGCCAAATGTAGCCAATTTTGTTCATAATTAGTCCCACAAACTTCAGTTTTAGTCCGTTTGTTCTTGCCTTTCATCTGCAATATTACTTCTCACGCTGTGCAAGGGAACGATTCCCCTACAAACCCTAGCAAATCAAGAGGGTCTCCAAAGTTTGAGGCGGGCCTCTCACATGTGGCCCTGCCATTCACACTCCATTGCTCATCCCAATCTCAATGAGACTGTGCATTGTGGGAAATGTGGTCCGGATAGCACACAAATCTTGTCCTGCATGGACTCTGCAAGTGGACTCGTCCTCAATCCTGTTTACGGCTGCTGGCCCACATAGCCGATATGATAGTTACCATGTCGTTCCATGCCAATAAAGTGCTTTTGGGGAGAGCAGACCCGTGCTCGAGTGCAGCTCGTTCTTTGGACATTCCCCACTGAGCATACATATATATATATATACATATATATATATATATATATACATCTCCCAAGCGTTTCCTGCTTGTAACCCAACTGCGCCCACCTCTCGGGTCTGGTGCTTGGCTGTGGGAGCAGGACCCACTTTTAATGCAAATATCCCCCTTGATGTCAACCACTAAAGAAAGAGCTGGCACTCCAAAAGACACCTTAACACTATTTGAGACCTTGGGTGTCCAACCCAAGAGGCTGGGTGCCCCAAATAGCATCAAGGTGTCTTTTGGAGTAATATATAAAGGACGCCTCCCAGTTGCACTGGAGTGAAGATGAAGTGAATTGCTTGAGGTGAGGCCACTGTGGAATAACGGGAAGCCTGCCTGTGTGCTGTTGACTTTAAAAACATTTTGGAGGTGGTCGGGGTTTGCAGGGTTTATTTACACTTGCACATTCCTGAATGGAGATATTGTTGATTGCGCAGAGGACATGTTATTGTTGATTGCGCAGAGGATATGTTAAGGAACAGTGGAAAATCTAATGTTTAACATAGTGCATGGATTGGCAGACGTGTCATCTTTTATATTATGCAGGATTTTCATGAATCTGCCCTACGTGAAATTGACTTCTTTGAGGCAATATAAGGATATAACAACCAGCATAAATGCAATGAATGATGGATACTGTGGTCCATGGACTGTTATCGGAAATATCAGTGACATCAAATTGTTGAGTGCTAAGGAATGGAAACATTTTTGATTATTGGGATCATAAAACTGAGGGGCATATTCTTAAGAACGTGTGATAACTACCGCAAATCCA
Source organism: Calotriton arnoldi (assembly GCA_963921515.1). Taxonomy (NCBI): domain Eukaryota; kingdom Metazoa; phylum Chordata; class Amphibia; order Caudata; family Salamandridae; genus Calotriton; species Calotriton arnoldi. Next base: position 382 of record CAWUFW010003433.1, on the reverse strand, counting down.
GCTTAACGCAACACTTCACATCGCAGTCCATCGCGGAAAAATAAAGCCGTGTCAACGTGGCATTCCCAACATGGCGGTACCATGCGATAGTCACACGATAACGCGTCAAATGAACACGTTAAAATCAATGCGACGCCACAAAAACGCGAAACACCAACGCGAAAATAGTAGCAATGACGCCAATCGCGATACAAAAATCTGAGAAAACCAGCCACAGGCCTGCAATTCCCATGCGTCATGTGGGAAAATGCACTATAAAAGTAGAAAAAAACCATACAAATAAAAGCCAAACAACAGTGAAGCACAATGGAGGCATCCGGAGCAAGTACAGAGGACAACCAGAACCCCACAAGCCCCCGGAGGACCAGCCTGAGACCTCGGG